>OX376372.1:201040889-202240889 GCA_947369275.1 Nemotelus nigrinus | reverse complement strand
GTCCAACCACCCAAAACAGCTGCATCATTGAATGTCTCGAGATTTCGTGATGACATTTGTGGTATTCAAGGGTTAGCTTTGAAGAGCTGTATACTCCAGCATGGGATTGTATAGCCGCTGCGCTGTCAGTGAAAATGCAAATATTCACTCCGAATATCTGACTAAGTAAACAATCTTAAAGAATCGCTTCAAGAATCACCAAGACCTCTACTTGAAAAACACTGCGATAGTCTAGCAAGCGGTAGAAAACCTTCAAGTTTAGTATAGAGCAAAGTATACCACATTTAATTATGTCGTTCAGCTTGGAGCTATCGGTGTATATTCCCACAGCATCTCCTCCTACGCATAAGCTCTTAGCCTATTCCTCTCCCCTTGGGATCCGAACCTCAAACCATTAAGTCAGAGACGACTGGGCAATAATATAGTCGATGACCACTGGAACAGGCATTCTCTGCTCCAAGATTTTAGCATGCCCTGGGTCAGTCCTTATCCAAACCCCAAGATACCAGTAAATTGCATGTGGCTTGTTCAGTTTAAGGCAGCATAAAGCTACCCCTATCTCGTTGCAGATAGAAGTGGGGATTAAAAGATGCTCAATTGGTGACGGTTTTGAGCCTAAAAGCTTTCAAAAGTACTCAGTCCATCTTATCATAAGACGTTTTAGGCCGTAGCTAGTAATTCTGCCATCTTTGTTTTTGCAGAAGGTCATTTGCGATTGTAGCAACCCTTCATTTGTTTTATGCCGATAAATAGGACGTATCTCTTCATATTTCCTTATAAGATAAATACTGGTTGTATTTCTGCTGATATCGTAAATTATAATAAGCATTGGATGAAACCACTATTAAAAAATAGGAAAAACCTGAAAAAAAAAACAATTAACAGCAACAGAATATCAAAAAATCAGGTCGCTGCAATAGAACGAGGCTGTATTTTATACTAATGACCTACCTGAATTTGTTCAATTTCAATTTTCCATTCTAGTGGCATTTCTAGTGGCAATGCAACTCTAAAGCACTTCAGATGGAATAAAATAGAAGCAAGAGGAAAGTAAGACCAAAATAATCGTATCATAAACAGCCAACACATTCAACTGAGTAACAACAATAACAAGTATGTAACAACTGATTTCGTACCATCTAAAAAGAAACATTTACTTGAACGGCCAGTTTCAGCCTGGCAAGTAAATCATGTGAAAACGATGAAATATTTGGCATATTTTGATACAACTACTCTCTAGATGGCGCAATGGAAAGTTTAATGTAGGAAATACATATTGGCCCAAGCAAGACCAAAAGAGAATATGGCCAATATGTGCACACATTCTTGGTGCGAGCTGGGCTGATGTTGGGCTCACTCCCAGCCTGAGTGGATTTTTAGCCAATATGTAGGGCCAATATTTATTTGAAGCATGAGAGTTCTGTTTTCAGTTCCTTTTTCGTGTCAGTTGAATAAATACCAACGTTTTGGCGCCTACTGAAATGACATACTTAAGAAAAATCACCTCTTTGGTGCTCGAGAACAAAAACGTGGATTGCAAAATTCAAATGTTCTCGTTTACCGTTACAAGACGATGTACGCTTAGAATGCCGCGGCCGATGAAATTGTCAAAAAAATCCACAGTGATGTGCTAAATTACCGGCAATTGAAAGTGCGCAAATTTGCTGATATACTAAGTACCCCGATAGTTCCTCCTCTATATTTTACATCAACTTCTACCATGAGACATCGTTCTACTCTATTTTTGACGTATTTGTTATCATTAACATTTCACAGGATTGTTTAGACTTAAGCATGCGCAATTTTGCGGAGTTTTTTTCGACAATTTGTGGCAGCAAATAAAATATGAATTCCTCATTTAACGCTAGAGACGAAATGAAACAGAAACAGAGGGCAAGACCAACTGCAAATGCTCCACAGAGAGCAAAATTAGATCCATCCGCAGGAAAAGACAAGGCGACAATTTTTCGGGATCCTGGTGACGCGTTTCTTATAGGCTACATAGCCATCATTGGATAATAGATACGATTAAGGCAGAATGTCCACATATGGCAGAAAAAAAAGTTGATTCCGCCATTATACACCTGCGCACACGCCTGGATTTTTCGCAAAGAGAAAGCAAAGAGAAAGCAAAGACAAACTTATTTTGCATAACGGGATTATTAGTATTATATAGAGGGCATTCAAATGTTAGGGAATCGTTGGTTTTAGTGTGTTGAGTTAGAAGGGGACTACGTTGGAAATTTGATCAAATCGATTTTTGTTTGTTTGCATATTTTCAAAATTTAGACTTTAAAGAATAAGCTTTTAAAAGCATTTTCGGAAATTCGAATTATTTTTGGAAAAAATTCCCAAAGTTGAAAAAATGAGGCAAACATGGACGCCATTTTGTTCAAAAAAAGTTTTTTCAAATCGCCGACGTCATACTTATTTTTCCTTTTTTCTTGTTTTTAAGAATTCACCAAAAATGTATATTTCAGACCACCAGAAAGGTTGGAATCATGTCAACCATGAGACAAGTTTTGTTTGCCTTCACTTCGCCGGCCTGTGTCTACATCAATTTTTTTATTTTTTATTTTTTGAATACATTTTTATACCTTTAAAATGTTAAACAAAAACTGGTAAATAAATAGACGCCAAAATGTTTTTGGTTTGTTTTTATTGCGTCCGTAAAATCACCTCAAAATCGAGTCTTTAGACCAGAATACTGCCTTAAGCCAAACACTTTTCAAACAACTTTCGTATCATAATTCCCGGTAATACAAAATCTTCAACACTTAGAAAACAATGTTTAATCAACACTAATAAACTGTCAGCATTAAAAGAAGTTCAAAGCCGTTGACTACTTTCAAAAATTGGTTTATTTTATAGAAAACTGCAGTATATATGCATCGACACCGACCGTTTTTTAACTAGCTCTAGCATTTCTTATTCTTTTTCAAAAGTGACATTTAAAAATAAAAGATTGCTATGCGTTCATATAAGTTCAAAAGTTACATTTCAAATTTGAAAAAAAAATCAAAATTGAATCGAGTCATTAAAAATTAAAACAACTGTTAGGACCAGCCAACGCTCACTTCCGCCCTTGATTGCAGAGGCAAAGCAAATAAACAAAAGATTATTCAGAGCGAAATTGTAGCTTTAACGTAGAAACATAGTTAACTATTCATCGTTTCATCTGGCTGTTGATTATGCAAGCACGGTTAACGAAAGTTGCTTTTAGCTTTATTTCAACGAATCTGAAATTCATCTTTAACGCACAAGTGTCCCTGACCAAGAACAATTTGCCATTAGTCATTTTTAACAACTATGCAGTGCTATAACTTTTAACATGATTTAACATGCTTTTCCTTGAACCCGGTTTATTTTAAATAAATTTAATCACTCCTTCGCAACATGATGCACAAAAAACTTATCGCACTCATTTTTCTGGCTATCATCAATTGCATCTCTATTGCATTCATTTTCACGGAAATTCCATCATACATCACGAACTCAAGCAAACGCCGGATTAACTACAAATTGAGTAAAACCTAACTGAACTCTAAACATATTTTATCTGATTAATAAATTTTCGATTGATGAAAAGACGACTGTGGCGTCAATGACCGCTTAAAGGCCCATCAAAACGGTTCTACATAGAACGACTACAACTTTGTATCTATCCAGTCGTAGTTTCATATATTGAGCTATCTATCAGGCAAGAAAAGATTAATAGACTCGAATGTTGGTCGTGGCGATGAGATGAGTCGAAGTACCGTCATCTCGTCATCGCAGCTTCTGGTACGTTTCAGTAGATTGAGAAATTCTCTATGTATCTATCAAAGAACCTAAGTATCTGTGCGCATACCAGAGTATTAAGTGATGATTGAAGCTGCATATCTATCGACCGTCTTGCTAACTAGACGGAAATTTTGCAGCAGTCATGACGGAAACAAAGTCTGATGGATTTTCGAGTAGTCGAACTAACAGACTGTGGTGCAAAATTCAAAACTAAAGCACCAGAAGTCGAAACGGCACAAAATCATTGCCGAGAACAATTTACGACTAATAGTTACAAATTGACTGAAGTCTATCGGAACTAGAGAGAAGGATAAAACCAAAGTAACTGACAATTACTATTTTGGCTTATCAAGCTTGAAATGACTGTGTTTAGATTTGTAGCGAAGCGACTGTGAATTACGGTAAAAATCGTTTAGACAATCCGGTTCATTAACGAGTTAATTACTATTTCATTGATACGAAATTTAATTAAAATTTGCGAGAACCAGAAGCAGCATGATCAGTAGCATTGACATCAGAATAACCGCTTTATCTGTTCGTTTGGACAGGTTGTCGAAGCCACTGTTGTATGACTGAAGTATGACTGTGGTGTAGCTGAATTGAAAGGTCAGCGGTCTTTTAACTGTTGTGAAGTTAATAACAGTGGATTTAAAGAGAAGTGCAATATTTTTGGGCGCTAAGGTGTTTATGGCTGTGTCATTAAAAAAGGTGTGGATGCGTTTTGAGTGATAATTTGGCATTTGTTTATTGTAAGAGATTTATTTTATGGAAGACGACTGTCAGTACTTATAATGGACATCGATGTGTTATTTTCTTTGGGTCAAAAGAGTGTGAAGATAGAGAAGACAATGCCATGCATTGTTTGGTGATGATAAAATACATAAATGTAGAAAGTTAGACGGGGTAATGTTAATTGGATTAACATAAAATCTGCGAAATTCGAAAAATTTTCACAAAATAAAATACGCAGACATTGTCTACGTTCTTTTTGGCTTTCGACATGCTTATTTCAACCCCAAAATTTAAGACCCTTATCATACTATGATGAAAAGATTGATGTCTTAATTTGTGTGCAATTATTCTAAAAAAGTTTGCAGATATTGATTTTACGCCAACCACAAAATTACTAGCTGACTGCGACTAATTTCAGTGAAGAACTTTTCTTTGCAGGCTATATAACCTCGTTTTAAGTTAAATTTTTTTTAACTAATATCTTTTATATCATTAATCACACCTTCCAAACAAAGATTTTGAGCTGACAGTGCAAAACTTATTTTGCATTCTTTTCCAAACATATTCTACTTGGCAATCTTACCCCAAAAATATTGACAATGATCATTACGAAAAGCTTTCAAATCATTGTCAAAAATGTGATTCTTGAAGATAAGTAAGTAACCAACAGCAAACGCGAAACTTAAATTACTACATCCATAGTTAATTGAATTTCGAACCACATTGGGAAGTGATTTTCGTGTTAATGAAGTCAAAATCAAAATCTGACCAAAAAATATCAAGAAAGAAACAAGCTGAATGGATGCGAGAAAAGAGAACAACCAAAGATACGATATTTTTTTAAATGAAAGGTGACGATCAAGGGACTTTTGTGACAGGTGACTATTTTAAAAGAGCAAGCAATAACTCAATGCAAGAAAATTCAAACTGGTCAGGTGAGTTGAGAATTTTGCATCAGAATTAGGTCAACAGAAAACATTAAAAAAAAAATGGACACCAAGTCGTTGCTAACTGATAGTGTCTCGAATCATTCAACGAAAAATCTGCTTGATGTAGATTTGAAATGAATATAATATTTGAAATGAATATAATATGATGGCAAAACCATTGTTCATTTTGAAACAAATGAAAAAATAATTCAAATAATAAAAATAATTCAAATCATCAAACAAAAACGATGTATTGCTTTCTACTTGAAAAAGATGATCCTTGAAATGAAGAACAGCTGTGAAGAAAATAAATCAAAAATACCGCTGTCAAACAAAAACTATCAATTTTACTTTCACTGAACTCAGGAAGTAACGTAACGATATAGTTTTCTAGCCGAAATCGGAAATCGGAAAGTACTTGTTACACGCTTGACCGGTGAAGAGTTGAAACCATTTCACATATTTGGACTGTCATTCAAGTTTCCTCAATTTGAGTCTTGCGAGCATCTCACCAAAAAATGATCTTCGAATGCATTTTCCATTTCAAATGAGAAAATAATCTATAAACTTCCATGAGAGCGAATAGCGAATTTTTCATCATCTAAGCCCTTCATTATTATATTTGCAATCAATATTATATTTTTAATATTATTATATTTGCAATCAATAGTTCCAGCTTTTAGTAAAAATGTATAGTATATGTATAGTATCATAGTTTATATGTAGATATTAAAACTGGCTACCATCTACTAAACGACAAAACATGCCGAATTTCATCCAGATCACTCTGAAATTTTTTGCTGACAATTTCAGTAAGGTTCTCATCAAGCACATGATACACGATTGAATCAGTGAAACAACTTTTAGAGAGAAAAGTTGGACGAAAATTAAAAGTCTGGTTCCAGTTGAATACATCATATAAGTGTTTAGTTGAAAATGTCACTCAAAACGATCCTGAAAGTAGATAAAAGCCTTTTGCTGAGATAAAGATATCCTAAACCTAAGAATTTTACGTAGTCCAAAAATTAAATTTATTTAACCCTTAAGTACTGTTGTATGGTTAAATTTGGCTCCAGTCCAAGTCAATTACAAACTTTGCTCGTCAGACATTGATAGAGAAAAGTACGTGTTTTATTCAATCTTCCACTGCCCTATTCTCTATCAATAGCTTAAAAGATGCTTAGTTAAGGTCGCTGCGTGCATCAATAATAGTTGCTGAGGTTGGGAATTGCTCTAGACTGGTTTTAAGCCTCATAAAAGAGCTTATACCGGGTGTTTAAAAATGGCAGATCAGGAATTGAAAAATTTAAATCAAATGGGCTTAACGATACTGATGAATCATTTTTATTTTGTGTTGGTCGGTCTTCTCCTGAATCGAGATTCGGGACTGAAGCCACTTTGGAATCGGATTGTAAAATTAAAGACAAAATTCTGCAAACAGACAGACGGACATGGCTCATTTCGGCATACAGGTGGCTCTTTATGCGCCTCGCAAAGACAGCGTGTCATCATGGATGCAATATTCAATTATGTAGGCCACCCAACGAATATGAGGGGCTAGATTAGAGGCTAGATAGTTTTAGATCGGATTAGGCTTAGTTAATTGTTGATTAGTATATTAGCATAATTTTAAGTAGATATTGCTAAAATGATCCCAGCCACTGTATAGACTGGATATAACTTATGCGAGCAAGAAAAAAAAATTTTATTATAAAAAATAATAAAAAAAGACTATAGGAGCTAGCGGGACAAATAATAAAGCTGTCAGCTTTTCATTTTTCATAGTTAATTTGGCTTAAAGTTAGGTTAAGAATCAAAAGCCTAAGAATAATAAAAATCAAGGCAAATTGAGGAAGGAAAAGAAAGCATTGAAAGTCTATCACATCACAGCCGATCACAAATATCAATACGTCCAAATCAGAGATTTAGTGCTCGATAATCGTCAATTGACAGTTGGAAATCTTGCGGATACTGTGGAAAAATCATTTGGATTAGTTTCCCCTTTTTAAAAAATGTTTTATGCCTGAAAAGAGGCAAATCTCGTCTGGTTACATAAACAGTTTTTTGAAGAACAGAAACGTCGCGTTAATATCTTTGACAGTGATTTTTGACTACCAGCTCATAAAATTCATCATTCCTAGAAATGAATCTATGCCAACGATCTAGAAATAACAGACTAATTGAGCTAAAATCGTGCTAAAAGTAAAGCTACACCTCAAAGATCCCGCCAGTGTAGCTCGAAAAGGAAGGTCTGGTTACCGGTTTTCTTCGATTGTTATGGTATTGTATTATAACAAAAATATTCCACCAAATATTGTGTGACATTTGCGTGAATCCATTCTTCTCCTGTTAGCATCGGCAAACATCCCAGCTGCTATCCAAAAACTCAGACTTGCAGAGTTACCATCATGTGAGGGTCATACAATCTCGCAGCGACTAAATACTGACTTGAATTAACGCGAACTGACTGCAAACGATTGGTAGTAAGAAAATACTAGTGGGTAAGTTTTACGCCTGAATGACATTTCGCAACATTTTAAAACATTCAAAGTAAGATGGTTTTCATTACACCACTTGACAAGAGCGAGCAGGTCATTTTGAAGCTGTATCCAGTCTTCGACTGTATCGATTACTCTGAATATTTTTAGATCGTCTGCATATAGAAGAGAAAAATTGTTTAGAAGACACGGGAGATCATTCATGAAAATTAAGAATAATAAGGGGCCAAGGATCGAATCTTGTGGAACACCTGAGGAGGGATAGAAGGGATTAGACGAACAGGAGTTCACAGTAACAACACAAGTAGGTTCATAAATGTAGGAAGAAAACCAGGAAAGCACAATGGAAACCATATTTGCCTAATTTCAACAGAAGAAGCTCATGGTTCACAGAGTCGAGTGCCTTAAAGAAATCAGTGTAAAGTACATCCACCTGTCTATGCTAATCAATGGCAGTAGCAACAGTGTTGGTGAATGATAGCTGGAAAATGAAAATACTTTTCGCCGAGTTTGGATTCCTGATTTCTAACAATGTTTTTTATCTTATATAAAATAAAAAATAAGCTTATTGAGAAGTAAATAAGCTTATTGAGAAGTTCCGGATATAATGATCGAGTCCATGTTTCTCGCTTTTCACATGGTCATAAAGCAATAAGAAGAAAGAACCAATGAACATTATTGTGACTTCACTGAAATGCAAAATCATTATATCATATCAAGCAAACACTGTTCAATTAGTCGATTGTATACCAGGAAAAAGCAGGACTGGACAAGCTACTTGGGTAATTATAGATTAGAAGCGAAAATTTACTTCCTTTTAAAACATAAAAAACACGTTTATAATATTTTGTCTAAAATTTGTTTTACTTGCTATGAGTTTAAAGATTAAGAACTGACTTACATTCAACAAACATTAAAAATTACAACTATCTTAGCCTACTTTGTGTATGTCAATTTTTGTGTTTGTGGAAGGTAAAGTGTTTGAGGATTGTGGATGTGTATTTATGGCTGTGTATTATGTGTTCCCACAATAGGATTGTTAGAAGCAAACGATACAACCAGAACTGAATGTTAACTGAATTAATGGCCAATGTAATGGAACAAATGAAATTGTATGACAGTGGCTCCAGTATAGAGTGCAGACAATTAAGAGTGAAAATTTGATTAACAAAAAGCATGACCTAGAGCATTTTTCCCCTGTGCCCATCAAACACTTTAAATTTAGCTTTTAACGATGCAACGAACTGTTTTTTCAGGATAAAATAGGTTTTTTAGCTATGTATTTTTGCGATTCGGTGAAAAGATAGCGCAACGTCAAGACGAATATTAAAAGCTAACTCTTAAACCTTAAAAAGGTACAGAAAGTCAGATTGACGCCTTTTCTATCCTTAGCAAATGCCTTATCAAATTTAAGTTTATTATTAGTTTAATAGTATTGGAAAAGTAATCTAGATAAAATCAACATTGCGACCACATATATTTGAAGCCATTGTCTATATTTAACCATTTTAAAGTCAACTTTAAATTTTTTAGTAGAATATCCCAACGATTCAGGATTTTAAAGTACGCTTGTCATTGCAAAAAAATTGCAATAAATTTAGAAGTAACATGTTAGCAAAGAAACCAAAGCTGCTTGTATTGATTGAAACTAAATAATGCCATCAAATTGAGTCAATTAAATGATTTTTTTGTCGACCGAGACGAGTTCGGTGATGAATACTTTTCTAGTTATCTCCCACTTTCTCAAACCTGCCCCAGGACTCTAGTTTAAAGGACCTAAAGTGGTGCTTCATTTAGTATGTTTCCAAAATTTGTGTTGTAGACGGCAAATTTCGAACACGCACCAGGCGCCAAACACTTTCAGGCCGGGCCTGCACTTGAGGGTATCAGCAGAGCCGTCTTTGCTCAATTTGGGTCCCTGGGCACTTTAAGACAAATGTAGCCCCTAAAACAGAGGGTTATTAGCAACAGGCAATAGAAATCAACAGGAGCAGGTAGGAAGAATTCTAGATATATTTATCAGTTATTTATACATATATATACACATTCAAAGTCACATTATATCAATAGCTAATTATAATCTGGAAAAGTAATTCTTAAACCATTATACTCAGGTAAGTAATTAAAGAGTCTATGCTGATTGAAGGGGTACTTTTAGACAAGCAAAATCATTAATTACTTCTTCAAAGTCAATCTCTTTGAGCACATCACATTCTATGGACATCAGCGACAAACTGGTCAATCTTTCTTGAAGCATTGTACTTCTTAATTCATTTTTTATTCTTTTCAATTTTGAGAAGGAGCGTTCCCCACTGCAGTTGGTTGTCATCATGCTTAAAAAGATTCTCAAAGCAATTTCTACATTTGGAAACGTGTCTTCAATTTTGTCTTCTTTCAAAAGATGATATATACCTGAAACACTGTTAGTTTCTTTATTTTCACTAGTCTGATCACTTTTCAAGTATTCTGTTAAATGCAGACATTCCATTTCTAACTCTTTCGCGCTTACGTCGTTATGATAGATGTTAGTGAATTCTTTGCAACTTACACTCAACTCCTCGGGACTCAAATTTTTCAAGCGAGATAAAAAACCGAACCGATGATTTATTTCCTTGTACGAATTCAATCGCTGTTTTAGATGAATGCTCAGGGTATCGATTATGGGAATAAAAGTTTTTACTTTGAATTTCTCTCTCCCTTTTAGTTGGACTGATGGCGCAGAGCCATCAAATATTGCCTGACGTGAGCTTCTACCTCTTATTCTTTGAGATAGGTCCTTGTAGTCCCACTTCGGATTTTTCTCTTTAGCGCACGATTCGAAGTCATCAAATTTGTCCCTGGCGTTAATAACGAAATCTTCAAGTGAAGCTAACAAATTAGTTGCAACGTCCATTGTTATAGTTTTTTTTCTGAAGATAAGTACTTGTTTTGTCGATTCTTTCCAATATGGTGTTCCAAATTTCTGTCAGTAAAATAAATTCCAGGTTTTCCATATTTTTGGACAAACTAAGAACTTGGTGCCTAGTTTCTTGCCACTGCTCTGCATCCTCCGCGATCGCCGTCAACGCTTCTATAATTTGTTTATGGCCTTGATGTAAGGCGCTTACTGCATCAGCTCGTGCAGACCATCTGGTTTCAGAAAGACTTTTAAGAACTTTTTTTGAACCTAAATATTCAGTCAATGTATTCCATCGATGAGTAGAATCCGAAAAAAAATTGAACAAATTCTGAACCATTTGAAAAAAACTTGTTGCCTCTCGTACACACCCAGCGGCATGAAGACCTACTAAGTTTAGAGAATGACCCGCACAAGGCACAAAGGTAGCAAATTTACATTTCTCCCTGATTTTCGCTTGCAGACCAGCAAACTTTCCTGACATATTTGAAGCATTGTCGTAGCTTTGCCCTCTGCAATCTTTGATTTGTATATCATGATTCTCTAAAAATTGCAGGATGGTTTTCGCTAAATATTTTGATTTATGCTCTTTGATAGGTATAAATTCCAAAAACCTTTCAATTGTAGTACGGTCTGTTACGTATCGAATTGTAAAAGTTAACTAGTCAGTATGAGACAGATCGGGCGTGCGATACGAGTTCTACCCTACATAAATGCTTAAAAGCTTATTTACCTGCGGGTATAGGCTTAAGCATCACTGGTTAACTCATTCGCAAATAATTTAGGAAAATCACCTACTAATAAGCAGATAGAGTTGCCAGTGTTAGGCCCCTGGTTCATGAGACTAATGTAAAAGCAGATAGATAATTATTATGTAAATATAGTTTAATATCGGTTGGTGATCTGGAAATAAGGGGTCCCATAGATCGCGGGGCCCTGGGGACTTGCCCAGTGTGCCCATGCGTAAAGACGGCCCTGGGTATCAGTATTTAATCTGTAATGATTCTGGGTCAAATCTTTGAGATCAGGTGTTTCACAGTAAAAAGTGTGCCGGAGAAGAATTATTTCATACCGGAAGCTAATTCCAGCAATGCGTTTTTTAATCTTTCGAACTTGTGAAGTGGTTTGTTTGCTATAAAACTGTTAGCAAATTCGGATAATACAGACTTCCTTTGAACTGAAGAAGCTATACAACTTTTTGGTATTTAGGTGCCAAACCTAATTTCATCCCGAAAATTTTTACAATCTGAGTTCAGACATGTAAAAACGGAAGCCAAAAATTTTGTAAACAGCTAGTTTCCTAAAATAGTTTTCATATTGTTTGTTCCGCAGAATTTTCTGCATCCGGATAGAAACACCAGCTGCATTTCCCCCACCCTAGAGTCATACCGAATACATCAGCTTCTCTCCAATCTATTCAACTTCGCTAATAGCATTTAACACTTTCCATTCCCGCAATAATAACAATCATTACAATCGAAATCAATCAATCATAACGCAAAATCAATTTCCTTCGCCTTCTACTAAAACTGAAAAATCTATCTGCAATTCATCCGATTAACTGGGCACAGCCCGCTATCCATAAATAACAATGAATTCTACTCACAATCTCTGCATGACCACCACTAAAAATTAGTAATCATGGCGAGAACTCATAATACAGTATGAAACACACATAGGTACTTACTCGCAGGCACAAAAAAAAATTTCGGTAAGATACCGTTCGTTTCTTTTACTGAAGAAGAGCTCTTTGGAGGTGAGAAAATCATTGTGATAGGTTGCATCGAATTTTAAATTGGCCGATTGTTGTTCACATGCTTGTAGCTGCAACAGTCAAGCCATAGATTGTAGATACTTGCGTGTGTGTCGGCATATGCGAAGATACATATATTGAGGAAGCACGCCTGAACAGAATGAGAATGCCAGAATGGTCTCTAACACGGTAAAAATGTTCTTACTTACATTCGAGAGAAAAAAAGAACGTTACAACCAGCCGATTTACCGTTACACGAAAGTCAAAGTTAATAATTCTACGGACGTCGGTGAAGCAAGCTGTGTGTGATGAGGTAATGCTTGTTCAAAGTTTTTAGATTTTTACATGATTTCGTGTTTGGGTGTAAGTATGAGTTTGATTGTGTCGATACGACGAATGGGTATGATGATCAATTATTCTTACATATGTATATATAATATGTGTACTATATGTGGGAGCTTTTCCTCTGAATACGCCATCGTTTCTAACGGGACCAAATAGCTGGTCGAGGTGAATAGGTTTTAGCAAGCTTGAATTTACCTGTCGATGATGGTTAGGTGTGGGGTCATGGACTAAGCATTAATATACCGTTTGATGAGAATAATAACCCCGGGTCGAGAAGAATGGCTTGAATGGATTTGATGATCATAGGTAATGTTGTTTTGATTTGGTGGTAGATGTTCGGTTCGATTGATGTAGTTAGTATTCTGAGATGAGACAATAAAGATATTTAATTATTGACCATAATAAAAAAAACTCGGCAATAATTCGAATTCGTGCCACTAAAATATTTGCGATTCCAACATGTGACCATGCCAAAAACGACCAAGTCCAATCAATTTTAAGTGAATATTATTAATAGCGCCTCCTGCACGAAAATAACTGGTTAAATTATTAGTCAATACATCAATTTTATTTTCGACATCGAATTCGCAAATTCCAAACGGTTCCAATACAAACACACAAAAAAAAGTTAATAGCGCGTAATACAACATTGTCGCTTGCTAGACACACAAGCTTTATTCAGACAATCTCCGCTGGAATACCAATAGATAGATAGATGAATTGCTAACACGCTCATTGAGACAGCGATATTTTGGCTGAAACTGGCTGGCGGCGTCTATTCCACGCTCGGACAAATTTCGTTTCTTCTAATCTACTACACATTACGATCGCGATCGTGTCTAGTGTAACCACATATGTAGTCGGTTTCGGTCAATGACCTGCCGAAAAAGTTTACTCAACAACAATCGTCATCTTTTCCCACTACGCAAACTTACTAGCTAGCTAGCTGGCTAGCTAGGTAGCTTACAGCTGGAATACAAAGCTAAATCTGAGTATCTGCTGCAGCTGAGCGTCCGTCCATAGTCCAACGGAGTCGATCACGCCTTAGTGAAATTGCTGCTGCTTTGTTTTCTTCTTGCTTGTGCTATTTGGTACGATGGCCAGTGAATGGATGGATGGCCTAAACTGTTATTTTTGGCTTTTTACGATCGCTGAACGTTTTTAGCGGTTCGCTATTTGTTTGGAGCAACCTAACTGTAAAGTCATGCATCAACTAGTCATGGAGCTTTTTTGGAATGTTGTAGCCAGCGCCGAAATAAGCTGCAACGACAGCCACAACATTCAGACACTGGACTCTTGGCTGGTAGCTTTTGAATGTTTTTAATCGATGTTGCTGATTCTTTCTTTTTTTTCTCGACTTTTACAATTTCGGTTGTGTTTTATATCGTTTTGGCCCCACTGAAATTATTTCGGTAAAATTACTATCTATCTCACCGAGTAGACAAATTTGGTACGTCACGGGGGAAGTGGTGATCGGCAGGGGGCGTAGAATTATGAGTTTTTGTTTCTTCGCCTTTCCTCATCTCGATGTAGGTGCTTTTTTTTTTCTTTCACCCGGGGGCCATTAGCCGAAACTGTTGTTTTGTAACTTTCCTAAATTGCTGTGCACAAGCAGCCATACTATGCCGAAACCAGCCAATTTTTTCACCAACTTTGAAAACGTTTCACCAAATCGATCTTTTAGAGATGGATGATGACTTGCTGGTTGGTGTGTAGAAAGGTAGAATTGGGAAAAAATTGATTTTTGTTGAAATATGTTCGGACTCGGCTGGACTCTTCATTTGTTATGGTGAAGCGTTTACAATTGGAACTGCTGGTTGTTGCAGCAAGATGGAAAAAAAAAATTAAAAAAGACTACTGCATCATCGTTAATGAGGCTGAACGGCTACTTTTTGTTTGTAACTTAAAAGTAACTTGCAGCAGCGATGAAACAAATTAAATATAAAGTTTTTGGTCCTTACGAAACTTCACAGGTGACCCCTGTGATGAGGTAAATACTTTACGCTTTCAAATCCTTCGATTTTTGTCCCCCAAGGTTTTTGCTAGCATGCTCCTATGTCCAAACAAATAATACGTAAGCAGCATTTTAGCCCTCCAGGAAAATATTGAAAGGTCCATTTAAACAAAACTGAGTGCAAGCTACCAAATCGACCTTTCAGTTTCTGAAAATTTCACATAAACCACCATTATTGTAATCATCGACTGCGCCATTTTGAATGCCATGCTGTGTTTTTGGAGTTTATTTCGCATACAATGATTTCGCTCAAGCTGGCGGTGGCATTGTAGTGGTATCGCCTTTTGTTGTTGTTGTTGCTGATTTTAGCTGCTGCTCTTACTACTTTAGCCGCTCTCTACCGTTATTATTATTACTGAGAAGTGAACGATTGTCGAATTATTTTGAAATTTCACTTTCACTTGAAATTCCGCAATCGACAATTCATTGGTAATTGATGTTTTTTTGATAGACAAGTAATTGGCGCATCATAGACATGAATTCGGTTTTTGAGAGAGTTTTTTTTTTCGTTGTAGGTTTGATGGATGTATGCGTATACAGCTGTGGTCAGTCGGTGCGTGTAAAAGAATATTGCTGATAGGCTTATATGAGGCTTTGGGCTGAGTTAACTTTGAAATTTGTCATATCATCAATCAGTGATATTGGCGGGAAATCGGAAGGCATAAAAGAAAACTGAGAGATGATAGCAGAGAATACTTGCAGTTTGGAAGTTTTGGCCTTGTAAGACGTCCTGAATCGTTTCGATTGCTTCTTATTTTTGGAGAAGCAAAGTAAGAAGAGATGAGCTTTGTGCTATGCCTAAACACACAAAATTTCAATGAGTGTTGATGATTGCTTGTTTGAGTTAGCGACGAACAAAGCCGTGTTGGAACTCCTTGGCAAAGATCAAATAACGGCTCAATGAGTTTAATTAACAGATTAATCTACCTAAAATTCAAGCCTCTCCTTAGACCACTCTGGACCATTGAATTTAATTTGAATAAAATATTTCTGCCTTTATTAAATTCAACAGGATCAGTTCTCTGACAGAAGGTAGACGCGATTAACGAAAATTCAGGTTACTCAGATCATTTGACAATATTTATTTATTTAATATATTGAGTTAAACAAGTATGTACCACTTCCTTGCTTCGAAAACTGTTTATGAGAGTAGGCTGACTCACTCCTGGGCTAAATGTATTATTGTTCTTTTGACAAAATCACACTCCGAATCAGACGTTGTGGAATCTTTTCTTTTTACTATTTTTACGAAGAAAATATTTGAAAACTTCTCTAAAATTTACCATATCTCTTGACCAGATCTTATATTTTAAATAGGTTGTTAATGTCAAAGACTAAATTGCAAGTAGAATTTGGATGCACCTTGCTCTTATTATTTACTTGACTACTCCAATTCGAAAAAAATAATACAACAGCAATGATGATTTCAAGAAAAGATTTCAGAACTTAGTCCCAAAACTTTTAAGCATAAGAAAGTTATTCCAATATAGTTGGCAAATATATACCTAATTCACGATCCAAAAAGAAATTTGATTTTGTGAATGCATCTGCCTCATCAGATGAATCACTGTCACGCGGTGAATTCCCTTATTTGTGGACATCTTTCCATCTCACGTCGATTCTGGAAAGTGGTGACAAACACTCAGTTGAGAATTATTGAGGTGTCGCTATTTAGTCAGCTATACTTAAGTTGTTTGAAAAAAATTGTTTGTGGTAATCTTTTGACCATACCGACCATGCTATTTTGGAACATAAGCTGCTATATAAACTTTGTATTTTAGAAAACTTAACCGTCTTTGCTGGGATACCTCAAGACAGCACCATAGGGCCGCATCTGTTGAATATTTTTGTTTGATTTGAACTTATTTCAGGCGAAACTCTTATCGCTTGAACAGTGGTATGATCGTTATCAGCTTTTTTCTAACTTAAATAGCTGTCATGTCATAAGCATTTCCTATAAGACCTATACTTTAAATGTTGATTACCACGTGAGTACTCAGCTACTAAAAAATATAGACAGATTTCAGTGTCGTGCTGAGAAAAAGCAGCGCCTTCATTTTCAATACCACACACTTTTTCCAAGTACCAGCAAACCGCTATAATTCATTAGTAGACTTTCAAGGGCTTATATGTTACAAAAACTCTGTTCATATATTTTAATTGGACATTATTCGAATATGATTGCTTTGTAAGTACAATCATATAAAAGTCTTTTCGCATTAGCTTATCTAATTTTAGTTAAGCTTAAAGAAAACATATTTGCAAAATTAAAAAACATTTTTGCAAAATAAAAATACAAATAAAGGAAATACGTTAAGAAGAAGCATCCCCAATTAAAAGTCTCCAGTTTGAATTTAGAGCACGATTTTCTGCTCTAACTTTTTTGGTAGAGCAAAACAATTGTCACATAATCGACTGCCAAAATAAAAGCTTCTGACTAAAGTGAAGTTTTATAATAGTAAACTGACAAGTAATCTACTTTGAGAATTTTAGCCTGCAATGTGTTCCATAATATTTGGTGTTCTCAATTACTCTACTCTGTTCGCCTTTTTTGACAGGTGCTCTACTCTAACTTGCCTTGAGATGGTCTGCTTTTTTTGGGGTCATTAAACACAGCTATTATACTTAACTTCGAAACAGCTCTGCTTCATCAAATGTCAATTGTTTCTTGCCTTTTGCTCCGTGCCCTGTATGCTGCCTTAATGATATGGGTAGTCGAAAATTGTTTCTACTTGTGTTTGATCTATCGAATTGTTATTTAATGAGCATCACCAAAATAGCTCAAAATAACGAAATTGAGCAAAAAATACGAGTGTGAAAATTGGATGTTAATACCACACTTCTCTTCTATATCTTTCTTGTCATTAGCTTGCCCTAATCTTGAGCCTAATTTGTTGATCCTCTAGTCTCGAAAATTGGTGAGAAAGCCTCTTTCATGCTCCTTTGCATGCTTCCTGCTCTTTTTGCGGAAATAACGTTGTAAATTGATTAAGCTGCGTTCTTTTTTCTACCTTTTAGTAAGATTTAAAATAATTTTACTATCAAACCCACTTTTTTCTGGCTAGATAATGGATTTATTCGATCTCTCTGTGAAAATTTTGCTCGCTCATAAGGTGAATCATTAAGGTGAATCATCTAGTTATAGGACGCTATTTTATAAGATGATTGGATGTGGACGGTGTTATTTTGGAGATTTCTGCAGGCTTTCGGTTTACATTAAATTCGAAAATACGATGTCTTCTGATTCTCATCAAATCTAAAAATACCATCGTTTGGTTCTCTTCCACTTTCATCAAAATTTGAACTTTTTTGTAGGCATTGTTAGAGCTCAGCAATGTTTGTTCCAATGCATCTGTTTTAATGATCGCTAGAGTATCGTCGACATAGCTTATCCATTGTCCGGGAAGTGAGCCTTTTTTTTATAGTTTCTTCTCCAATCTCTCAATGAATAGCTCACTCATTGGTGGTGATAAGGAATTCCCCACGGTAACTCTTTTAAACTGCTTCCTTCTAAACGTGAAATAGTTGACCATACAAATTGACCCCAGTCTAACGTGCAGGGTGCGTCACCAAAATCTGGACAGTTTTCAAATTGAATTTCCCGCTACATTGTTTTTGTGCCAGAGGTCGACATGGCGTACGAGTAGTAAGCCGACATAAGTAAAATGTGTTTACTTCAAAATGGTCAGTCTGTCAAAAATGAGCCAGAAGTATAACCGAAAAGCCCCAATAATCGAGAGTCTTCGCGCTGAACGTTCAGCACGGGAGAATATTCAATTTTTCCGATATCCGAAATCAACTGTATATGAGGTTGTTACTAAGTACAAAGTTCAAGAACACTTAAGTGAAGATTCAAGTACACCGGCAAGAAAGCGGCACTCAAAATAACACAACGTCAGGACCCCTGAAGTCACCAAAAGGACTTAAGAGCTGATTCTGGAAGACCAGGGGTTATAGTTACGAAAACGCGTTTAATGTGAATGTGAGCGAGCCTGCCATGCGGACAATCGTTGAGGAGGACCTTCGCTAGTATTCTTACACGATCAAGATTAGACAACAAATGATACAACTAGCTCATTTTTCTCTACTCTTGTCATTTTTCCAAGTTACTA
Source organism: Nemotelus nigrinus (assembly GCA_947369275.1). Lineage (NCBI taxonomy): Eukaryota > Metazoa > Arthropoda > Insecta > Diptera > Stratiomyidae > Nemotelus > Nemotelus nigrinus. The sequence continues at coordinate 202,221,827 of OX376372.1, read as the reverse complement.
TATAGCCTGTTCTTGGTCTTTTTATTAATTTTTGCTAGGTCTTTGCAATCATCCGAAATTCATTGAGCAATTTTTCTTCTTGGTGCGTTTATGGTTTTGATTATTTTCCTGAGTACATTTCCCCTCTGCATTTATTTTCCGAAAGTAATCAATTCTTGGCAATGCTGAATTTTGGATTATCAGTTTTATTATTTCTCCCCATCGCCCTCTCATATTCTTTTAATGAGGTCTCTACTTTTTGGATTGAGTCTGGTAATGGGTTTTTATTTAAATCCTTGCAATCTCCGTTATTGAGTTTATTTATGACAAGTTCATCATATATGGTATATCTTTATGCATTATGACCACCGCGTTTTCTTTGTCTGTTTTCGGTGTTCTGCTTTTGCATTATGCGTTTATTACCGTAAAGCAGACAAGAGAAACGCTATGGTCTTAATGGGTTCCGTATTCGCAAACAATGGAATAAAAACACACTCGTACAACACACTCGTATAACACACTCGCCTAACGACATTTGGAGCGTTTTAGAGCATAGAAAAAAGATTTTGTGCGTCGTTTTATATTGTAGATGGGACTTGGGTCTACAACCATGATTCAAAATCAAAATAAAAAACTAAAGAGTGGTGTGAGTCCGTTTCTTAGGCTCCAAAACGAGTTAGGATTCAGAAATCAGTTTTTTGGCACCCAAAGGGAATTTCGTTTGTGGATTATTTTCAAATTGGTAAAACAATAAACGCAGATTACTATTGCAACCTTTTGGACCAACTGGATATAAAAATTTGTGAGAAAAGACCTGGTTTATAAAACAAAATATACATTTTTCATCAAGACAACGTATCCGATCAAACAGCTCGAAAAACATCGCAATAATCAGAGAATCAAAGTACGAACTGTTGCAGCATCCACCCTATTTGCCAGACGTGGCACTCTCTGGCTTTTAGGTGCTCTCGCATCTCAAAAAATGCATGCCTGAAAAACGATTTTCATCGATCGAACAGGTAATAGCAGTCTTGGAAGCGTATTTCAACAGTCTTCTGGATTTTCACTTCAGGTGTGGGATCCATATATTAGGAGATCACTGGAACAAGTGTGTTGAACTTCAGGGACATTATGCTAAATCATGAAATGTATTCGTTTCGTATCAAAAGACAAAACTTAATGAACAACCTGGTATATCACGCACTTGGAATTTGAAAAATTTCCAAGTAGATATGTCTGGGGAAAAATTATCAAAATTCTTTGACAGCCTACTGCCAAAAAATTTATATAAGATCATTATATCGAAACAAATGCACACAAAAGCTTGTGAAATTGAAGTTGCTGAACGCATTGAATGACCAATACAGTTACATAAATATAACCAAAAATCACATCGTTTTTATCGAAAACACATTAAAAATTCATTCAATTATTCAATCATATAAATTATTTCGTCTTAAATCTTGGAAAAGGAAGTTGTAATAGAAAAGAAAAACATCTTTAAACTACAAAAATACTTTCAGAGAACAATCAAAACTACGTGTAACCCCGGCATACTCGTGTATATAAAATGCCATGTCTGATTCCGAAATTTGAAAGAATTGAATGTTAAGTGGAGGCGAAAAGCAAATTCAACTACAAAAAGGAAGCTAATCAAAGCTAATCAAAACGAACTTATTAGGCCAAGAAACAAAGAAGCGTCGTCCAGATTCTTTTGGTAACCTGCCTTCTATATAAACACCTCAATTAGAAGGCAGATCTTATAAGAAGGATGTCTGTAATAACCTGTTTCAGTATTTAAACCGCTTTGAGAAAGCACAAAACCAACTAGCTATTTGACTAGTGCAAATATAATAATAGTTAATATTACGGTAATTTATATCGGTGTACAGAAATAAACGTTATATTGAACTTGCATTTGATAAACTAAAGCAAAATATCAAATCAGGTTCAGCCTGGAAAAGAATTTTTCTCTCGGGAAAAAAATCACGACATCCTGTCAAAGCAGAATTCAGCCAGCATGATGAATCCCGAAACGATAATTTATTTTCAAACTACCTCAGTTTGATTTCTGTCTATATGTTCAGTTATTTTTATTTAAGCCTATTTTCACAGTATAACTAATTAGCGTTTGCGTCAAAGAAAGTCCAAACTCATCATCATCTAGGACATGAAAACAAAAGATGTTAGTGGAAGTCGATGAGGATGTTTAGTTGTGGGTAACAGTAAAATTTCAATTAGAAAATGGGACGCCAAAAAATTGTCAGATTATAAAACGAAAAGCAACAAAATTGTCAATTGAAAGAGCGAATATTTGCGATGTCAATGATTACCATCATGTCTCATTTCGAGTACGAAAATTGACATATTGATTCAACGTAGGATACTCAGGTTTGAGCCCAGAATGCTATTCAATATTACCGGAGCCAACCATTAAACTATCGATCCAACATACATTTTTCCAATTTTGATTTTGGTTGCTCATTATGCTCACTATCTGAGCAGATTTAGTACATTTTTTAATGTGGTAAAGGTGATAGGTTTTCCTACCAATTTCAAAAGGAGCTGTTAGTTTACACTTCACTGCATAACATTGATTGATGAAACACCTTTGAAAAAAAAAACTTAATACAATAACAATCAACACCTTATAAACCGAAGAAGTCTATGAAAAATGCATAACTTATAATTTTCCTACTGCTAATATAAAAAATATGATAAAAAATATGATAAGCTAATAATTTTTGTAGATCATGAAATAAAAAAATTCCGAATAGGTATTTCAGCTTTTTGAATTTCCATCATTTTGAGGTTGATGACATTTATCAAAACATACATATTTTCCACTTTATCAGACTAAATTATATAATTTTTCAGTACCAATACTCGAAGTAAATAAATTTTCTGAAAAATAATAAAAAAAGTTTTACCTTTAATCGATCCACTCGATTGCGCTTGTCCGGGTGTTTGTACATTCGTTTGTATCATCGTATTAGCATGCGCCTCTAATTTTGTCGTCACACTATTCCACATATCAAACATGCGTGACGTATACATTTTGAGTTCGCGTTTATATTCACTTTCTTCTCTTTAACGCTAAACAGACTTATTAATACTCTATTTTTGTTGTTGTTGTAAATTTAGTGTATTTGTTTTAAATTATTTAAGTTTAATAATCAGCATACATATGTGGAAGTTTGACTTCAACATATAAGGTTTCGCTCTTGTATGCAATATTAACTTCAGTACTGTTATTTTATTATAATTTTGTATAATTGTTCATGTTGTATACGGTATTATAAACGTATAAAAATGGAATATATTAGAGTCAAATATTTAAGACAGTTGGGGATTTTATTTATTTTTTTATTTTAAATACTACAGCTATATAAATAATGCCCTTAAGTAAGTTTTGTAGCAAATTTACTGGTTGTTGCTATTCATTTGTGTCTACAACTTTGACTGGTTTACTTGTTAATTGATCGAATAGGCAAAATTTTCTGCAATATCAATTAATTTGTTGGTATAAATTTTGAATTGCATTGAATTTATTGTTAAGCTGAAGAATATTTATTAATAGTTTTTTAATAATATCCCTTAGAAGTTCAACAATATCACAGTTTTTCTTATAGGTACACGTGTTCAGATTTGTGTTTTTATTGAAAGATGTGTTCTTTAATTTAACTTTTTGGTTTCATAAAATCAAAAACATAATCGATTTGGCAATTTGATCGCGTATCATACTACCATTTCGTTGTTGTATCAAATACATGTTTGATAAAATTACAAAGATGAATAATTAATTTGTTTTGCTTCTTTCTGGCGCCAATTTTGATTTTAAGACACTTTGTGCCATCAAATTTCGTTGATAAAAGCAGTTTTTTTTAAAAGAGTTTCCGTTATTTTCAGGTTAGTTTTGCAGAAAGGTATGCAGTTTAAGACACTATTTTTGTTAAATGGTCTCGTCTTATTTCGTTATATTTTGTTTTTATATCTTGTGCTTGAAACATTAAAGCATTTTTCAAAGAGTTAATTAAAATTGCAACTTTTATAAGTAGCGCTTTTTGTAGTATTATGTCGCGTCAAACCCGAACGGTGAGCTCAGAATTAAATATGTATTGCCACTTGTAGTTGCACAGCAACCCTTTCGAAATGGGGAGGCACACAGTTATATGTAATTCAAAATCAAGATTTCCCGACAAACTACACTTATTTGCGATAGTATTCAAACACTTTTCTAATATTGACTTTTGTCACTGTATTTTAAAACTGAAAAACCAACCAAGGAAACACACATGCAATGCATTTCTCACGGCTATGCGTTTATGTTTTCCTCGTCCTTACAAGCTTTTATTGCATACTTAAACGTTGCAAACATACGCTATCCAGGATTCGTATCCATTTTCGTTCTGCAATTGAAAAGTAAAAAAAAAAGAACAGAAAAGTATTCATTTGAGTTTCATATTATTCTCTCTGTTTTAAAAGAATCAGTGTTTTGTTGTTGCTTTCGTTGCTGTTATTTTTCGATACTACATTATGCTGCATCATATTTTTCATTTTACTTTGGCGTAAAGTACCAAACATAGTTTTCTATGTTTTTCATACTTGTTCAACATCTTGTTTCACGACGCAGCAAGTGACGGAAACTAGGTGGAGTATTATTGATCCAACTGGTGACGATGACGACAAATGGAATATATTGGTTTCTGTGTATATGGAACATTCGATTTGTTAAAGTAAGATGGAAATGTGCTTGATATGTGAAGATTCGATTTTACATTCTGTTTTGATGCAAAATGCTGTCGAGATATAAATCCTTTTATTTAATGCTAGAAAAGTTGGTAGAGTGAGAGTTGTTTCAGATTTTTTTCTTCGAGATAAATTGTAGAAAAGTTATACAAATGGCTGCCACTTTCTTTAGCTAGTAGATTAGATGAGGATTATTGTAACAGGTAATGGCAAATATTATATTTTATTTCTAGCGAAAAAAACTCTCTTCAGGTTGAAATTGTTTTTGCGGGATGATTAAAATTGAAATAATTTTTATTTACATAGACAATTTTTATTTGACAAAGTGGTTTTGAAAGTATGTGCTGGTGTCTGATTCTCATCAGACATCAGCACACAGTGCATACTTGACTGATGTGACGACTTTAAATATTCACAGACATACTGAAATAAAATAAGAAATATGTAGTCAAAATGAAAAGTTTGTTAAACTTCTTGACCAAGTTGACTTCATCTTGCTTTTCTAAAAAATATGAGTATGTAAAAGGTCTTTGTACGGTACACCAAATATTCAAACTATAAAGTTTTGGTTAGATAAACAATTGTAAGACTTGGTTAGAAAGAGCGAATTCTTGCAAAACTTGGCTTCTTTCAAAAAATTAGCATAAAAAGCGTCAAAACCAGTGTAAAATTTAAATTTTGATTCAAGAATCATCAGGGATATGCAGTGTAAAAAAGGAAGTAACAGAAATGAAAGTATAGTTTGAGCTCAAGGAAATAGCAAAATAAACACTCTACTTTAAAAGTCAAAAATTTTGTTTATCTAATACTATAAAAAAGGGGATTGAAGACGACTCTCTGGCCTAAAAAAATCCCCCCAAAAGAGCCTTTTAAGATTCACTTAGAAGTAAATTGCCAAAAACTAGACTAAAAGTACAGTAAACTCCTTTTAACAGATTCAAAACAAACGCAGTGCTGGAAAGCAACATTTAAATATTAATTTTTTCATACAAATGGGACATTAAAATCGCGCAAAAAAAATTGCTACATATTAAAAATTCTATCAGATGCGAAATAACGGTTTAGGTTAGATTATCAGACCAGTGAGCCAGGAGAATGGATGCCCTTCAGCCTGAAGGATGTTCTTCAGCTTCTGCTCACCAAAGCAGAACTGTCTGGTTTTTCCCAGTGTCAGGCAGTGACACAAGAGATGCTGGATTATTTCTAAGACTCCTGGCCCTTGACACCCTCTACAGGTGTCGCTGGTTAGGGGCCCCATTTTCATGGCATATGCTGTTACAAGACAATGGTCAATAATGATGCCGACCAGCTGTTTGCAATCAGCAGATCTGAGTTGCTCACCATCTGCATATTAGTGCTGCGTGATTGCGAGATGTTCAACTCGATTGATTGTTAAAACATCTCGAAATATCTCGATGGTTTTAAGTTGAACTCGATTGTTGACTCGATGGTAAGTGTGCAATCGAGAGAATCGAAAAAAAACATCTCACAATCGACCATTCGGTCGGACAAATCATCGACAATCGATTGACGGCAATCGATTCAGCCACAAAGCACGTTCGTCTTTGGCTACGAGCTGCTGCATTGTGTGGATCTTAGCTACAGTATTCGGCTATCGAACCTGTCTTTAGTTTTAGCTACCCCACCGCTACTCAGACTCTTTCTGCTATAAAACGGTCTTCAACAATCGAGTACAACAATCAAACACCACAATCGAACACTGCGATTGAGAGCACCAATCGAGTACAACAATCGAACTCAACAATCGACGCGGACAATCGAGCATATCGATTGATCTCTCGATTGTTTTTTCGATGCTCTTTCGATTGTTCTCTCGATTATTCTCTCGATTGTTTTGTAGCATCGATTACGATTATCTCGATTGTTAAAACATTTCGCAATCGCCCATCAATACTGCATATCGCAGATTTGATTATTTTGGAGACAATCGAGTCCTTGGTCGTTTGGATAGGGGAAGACTGAAGGAGACTGGCCTCATGCTTAGCTAACGCATCCGCCATCTCATTTCCATCAATGCTCTTGTGACCGAGAACCGAAAAAATTCTGACATCTCTGTTGTTGCCCAGTCGATTCGGGGTATGAATGCAGTCAAGTATGTGTACGTGTGGCGGTTTAACTTTAAATAAATTGAAATTTTAATTAATTCTCTGCACTGAACGGGACCGTGCTCCGACGTTCAATAATCAAGTATCTTTGCAAGACAATTAACTTTTCAAATGCTTCGATATTTTGCAACTGAACAATATCCATGAGAAAATAAACGCATCAATGGAGGAGTGGTGAGAGTAAGGATGTTTTAACATTGCCAAAAGTATCAAAGATTGGTCGAACTAGAAAATTAAATTAAAGCTTATCAAAAAAATGCCCTTCGAGAGAAGAAAAAATATGCATGGCAATTTGTGGTCAAATATTGAGGGTTTTTTAAGCAAATCGCATCTTAAAATTTTGAGTCTGAACAATATTGTTCCGGACTGCATTAAAAAGGTCGGTTAAAATTAGACTCAAACCAAATGCGAGACATTGAGAGTATTAATGTATACCCTGTGAGGAAACATATCTAGCCATAGTGCACGAACTACACAGTAACGATAGGCTTTTTAGGCCATTCAAGGCTCCAGGCCCAGATCAAGTGCGTTTTCCGGCTGACGTGTAGCAGATATTATATCAGAATATGCCTTGGCATGCAACCATATCTAGCGCTGGCTAAGGCTTTTGTATGTTTCAATCGATTGAGGGAGCTGTTTTTATCTCCAAAAGAAGCCTTGCACACTAAATCGACGGGCTACTCTTTTCCATTGATGGTTTTAGAGAAAGTATTATATATTCAGCGCCCTGGACTTTACTCTGTTCTCGAGATCAAAATGTGCCTACAAAAGATGTAAATCTGTCGAAACGGTATAAAATTCTCTAGTACAGCATGTTGGATATTATACATAGACATTAGGAGTGTTCTCTATTCTTACAGAAGTATTCGATAAGGTGCGTCTCCATATGATTTAGAAGGCTTTTGCACGCCACTTTGCCCTATTTAAACTACTAGCTGCCAGCTCAACCATCAAGTTAGTGGTAAATTTGGAGACACCTTACTTCGGAGACTCCTGTCTCAATTGCTTTGGAATTTCACGGTCAATGAGTTTTTTAGAGCGCTCGATAAGAATTTACAGTCTAAGCGTATGGATATGGCATCAAAGTAGCGAAGTATATAAGAGAAATTTCTTTCCATGCTTTTGGAGAAATTTAATCATTCCTTATACATTCTCTCCACATGGTGTCGACCAAGTGGTACAACTGTTAACTCCAGCAAGACAGATCGGTTCTTCTTGGCGAAGAAATATCAAGTTTCAAGCTTTGACCTGCCAAAGCTCGATGAAATTATAAAAAGTCTAAGAAGCAAATAGTTACATGAAAACAAATTGGAAGCTGTGGCATTGTATGCCTCCTAGATTTATATTAGCAAAATGGACCCATATTTGGCCAGCAATACTTAAGTGGGAAAAGAAAAGGAAAAGATATAGCTATGGTAAAAGCGGGGTGCTCGGTACTAGCTCAACAAAAGCGAAACGATCAAATTGGTCTGACGTAATTAATTATCACTACTTTTGGGTCAACCCTCGTATTTGGAGTCAATATTTGTATTTTAACTGCCAGCCGAGTGGTAAACACAGTCCCCTCCTGGAGTTTATACCTCCGCAAAGCTAGTCCTCAAATATCGTACATCTCTTAATGAGATGTCAAGACATTTGATGATGAACTTGTTTCAGGTCCTAATACATAGGGGCATTAAGGGAAACGGTGAAGCAGAGGAACTAGTTAAGCCAGATACACTATTGCTAGAGGTATGTTTTTCTATTGATATTTCCAATGGTAGCACCTAAATGACTTGGGTGGAAAAAATGTTCTTGTAATATTGCAAGGGAAATGTGGAAAGCTTTTGACATTGGCGGCATCAGGAAGCCAGTCAAATTGGGGGAAAATGGATACTGTTTTTTTTGGCAGGCATGCGGTGCATATAGATTTCTCTTATAAGGGCTTCTGCCAAAGCAGTAGATGAGAGAACAGGAGAAAACATTTTTCTCATTTTCGCGAATAGAGTAATTGGAAAAGGTATAAGGAGGAAAATTCAGTTCCTTGGCTCAAGCTTCTTTGCAAGCCAAAACAACGTAGCTTCAGCAGATTTGAATTTATGTATTTATTTTTTATATATATAATTTATTTTATTATGAAAGGTTCGAGGTGCTTTGCTACTTAATATTATTTGTGCGCTAGGTTCACGTATGCCTAAGGGACTCTTCGTCCGATTTTTGGGCAAAGTGCGGCCACTAAACCTATCTACTTAACTGGAAATAGAATAAAGCAAAAAGATTAGCACGTTGGTGTTAAAAGCGTTTGAAGCTAGCATTTCTCAAATCAGTTTTATTTGAGTTCTCGAATAAAAAGGTTTCCAACTAACTCCGGACTTGCCTCAGATGCTGACCTGTTGCAAGTTTGCTTCAATCGCCAATCTGTAAGGACGATCAAAATCTACCAAAAAAACAAACGAGGACCCACACAGAATCTACTTTGAGCGAGCACTGAAATGTTGTGGAAAGCTTAACTCGATTGACCACAAAGTTATAAATAAGGTGGTAGGTGTTATAAATTTTTTAAAGCTAGGAACTAAGAAACATGCCAAATTTTACGATGTAGTTCATCGACTAGATTTTATTTCTTATATGTATGGGTTTACATATCTTTTTTTCATTCATATTATCGAAGGCTAGAACGATCCATCGTCACTACTAATGATGCAAAAGCCGACATTTGAAATCAGAACTAGCTCAGTAATGCGATGCATCCTAGCTTTTAGTTTTTATGGTGACAATAGCTATGCACAACATTTTTCGTCTTATGAGTTATGGACCTAAATAGGAAAAAATACAAGTTCTTCGAAGTCTTATGCATCTTTCGTTTTAAACTCAAACTCTTTAAGTTATTGTTGATGAGCTGCAATATTGCCAATGTCAGTTTCGTCAATCTTATTAGTTTGATTGAGATATCAAACTAGGCCTTAGTCGTGTAAAAGTTTACTTTAGGTTGTAACATGTGTGGTCTCTGGCTCAAACCCGATTTTAAGCACTCAAAGGGAGTTTGAATTTATTTTTTTACATGATTGTACGTAATTTTGAAGTTGTTGATAAAAAGGCCAACTCTATGAATTTGTTCCAGAATTTTTTTTGATAGACTATTGCGGAAAGAAAATTTGTCAAGAAAAAATTCTCGTTGATAAGCACGAGCTTATTATTCTCTGCAAAACTAGATCAATCTTGATTAACAGATCAACATACGCAATTTTAGGTTGAAGAAAATTTTATGGGCAAAATATTATTATTCAGCTGGTACAACCCTATCTTATTGTTAAGCTGATACAACTGATACAAAAATAATACAACTGATACAAAATAAAAGCTCAAAACTTACATTTTTCGAGACAAATATGAAGAAAAATTAATGAAATGATGATGATGGTATTTTTTGTTCGATGGAATATCTATTTGAAGCTGCTGAATTTAAACTCCTTGTCGTGTTTTAGCTTGCACTGATTCCAGATAATCATTTTGTTTAGGTGCATCACAAAATATCTTGATTCGTTGCTTTGATTTATTAGTACTATGATCATATTTATGATATATTTAGGACAAGTTAGTTTTAAAAATTTGAAAGTAGTATGAACGTACCATTTGATTCATTCATTTAAATTTTCTTTTTGTTTAGCCATTTCTCAATAAGTGAAAAAAAAACTTTTCAGTGTAGGAGACGTACACAATCGGCACGGTCGAATCACACTTACCATCAGAGGCAATTATTTATATAATTCGGGAACCAGGTATATACATAGCCGATTTTGGAGTTTGGCTAATATCTACGGCATCTCAAACTAAAGTGAAAAATTTATGGGACTAAATACTATGTACTATAGCTTGCCAAGCTATGCATTATAGCCATGTATTGAAGCCTTGTTAAAAATCAAAATAGAAGCAAAGTTGCCTTCTACAAGCAGCTTACTGGTTCATAAAACTTTAAATTCTAAATTTTTATTGTATGATAAATGACTATCTTTTAAAATCAAATCGAGGACCCCAGACTCAAAGATCCGATTTTTTACCCACTAAACTACACGAACTTTTTCGATTTTTCAAAAAATCTGGCTCCTCAAGTATAGTGATTTGTTTTCGCATTATGGTTTTGTCAATTATTTCAAACACAATAGGATTTTATGATTTCACTTGAGAAGTACCGTGATTTCTTATAATCAGGCTTTTTGCCATCTACACGCATCGAAAACCAATTTAATATTATTTAGAAAATTTATCGTTTTTTAAATAACAGCTTTTTAAATTAAATTCAACCCTCCTGGTCGACTTAATGCCGTTCATGATGCCACTCTGCAAACTGAGTTGCACATTTGTTTTGATTAATAATGTTTGTTAATACTTTTTCACGCATACTTAGTGGTAAAAACGTAAGATACAGCTCTTCGAAAGTGGTTAATCATTAGATAGGCACTATCCAAGCTTTACACCATGATCCCATCCAGAAATAAATTTACGCCAAACTTAATTATATTACATAGCAGTTAAAATGCTCCAGCTGCAAAGCTGTGAAAACTTCCAGTTGCAGAGTTTACACACTCTAAATCTTTCTGATCTAATTCAAAATAGCTATAAGCCAATTCAATCAAAACAAGCCAATATACGACACAAACCACAACTACATTCAAATCAAATAACATCAAATCAACTTCTCGTATCAATAGTAAAATTCCAAACAGCAGTGGCATCAATAACAATATAATTCATCCGATAAGTATCGAATCCACCCACTCGATTGACAAACTTTCCCATAATGTTCCGCATTTTCACTCGAAACACAGTCCCACGGTAAATACTGACAGAATTTTAATTTGTCAACATTTCGACTATATACTGCATGCATGCTTGTAAATACATAGACAGTGCAGGCCAGCGAGCGGAAGGTTTGCATCAGTTGCAGCCAAACAAAGTAACAGCAGCAACAACAACAACAACAACCCACGACGTACATAACAGCTCATGGCGGATTTAGTTCATCGAGTTGTGAATGAATTCCACCCACACCCATTGCCACCAACAAAACCCATTGCATCCGCCTCACATCCTGGAAACGAATTTTCCTAAGGGTTGGTAGCGAATTATACTGTTTTGGTTCAGCGTATATATGAAACCGACTTGAAATTGCACTGGAACTCTTGAGGAAGCTTGAAGAGAGTTTTTTAATGGCTTCCCATTCCCTCGGTATAGAGCGCCCATTGTGGGAAAAACTACGTGTCGGCATATGGCGGGCTGCATAAAATCAACAATCCACTGCATCGGATCGGTACCAGTAGGCTCGCACTAATTTATGTATGCACTGTTTATATATTTGCATTGTTTTGAACGCGACAGTGTTGTATTTCGATTTATGTTTGTAAATATGTGTATGGGAATGCTCGCGGGGAAGTCTGTTTATATTTGCTTAGTGTTTCTCTCAGCGCTGCAATTCAGCTGTCTGAAACAAGCGCTTTGTACTAGTATTATGCTTGTACATGGCTGATTGCATGCATGACTTTATCGAATGCATTGATATGCTGCAGACTTTGATACTGTTGTATTTGTTGTGCACTGACTAAAATCGCTAAATGCAAGAAGGTATCCACAGTTTGCGGTAGAAGGATTTGCACTTTGATAAGATATTTTTAATATGTTTTTGATTTCTGCTCGTTTAATTTTCGCAATGCGACAAAAGCTTGACACAACAAAATTGCTTTGGAGAATTAGATCCCTGTCAGTTTCGATTGAGTAGCAAATATCCTACAGGCTATGACTTTCTTAAATATAATATAGCATGTGGTAGCAAAAACCATCATTTTGCAAGCTATTATAGCTTAATAGCAATAACACCATCTACCTAATGTCAATGCTCCAAGACGTCATATATTAGTATGCATGGTTTTAAAATATTCATGCTTAGTCATCATTTAAGATACAAAAACTATCTTATTATAGCATAGCTATATTTCAAAGACTTTCTAAGTTTTTTCACAAAATTCAGGCTTTTACTTATAAAAGCTGAAGTTTCTATTATACCAAAATGAACAATACAAACTTCATCACAAAATCGACCATCATTAACACTATCAACTGTATGCATAAAAGCATCTCAAGCTTAGAAGTGAGTGCATTTCGGGGCCCAAAAAATTCCGCACGCTGCACAATGACTATGCGCGATACTCCATAACGATCCACCATGTCCCTCACAGCAGGATAATAAATTTGCTTACGCGTCCACTCTTATTGTGGAGCATGTGTTAGTCAGTACATCCAATACATCCAATACATCTGCATCATTGCAACTACAAATGCAACCTTGCTTTCGCCATCGTATCGCCGTACCGTGCTCCATGTGCATTTTTCGCGAGTGTTGGATTGGCTGAGTGGGGTGGATTTCTTCGTGTTTGCGGAATGCATTTGCGAATCTGCTTCGCTCGTCGGACAAGGCAATGTATGTATGGCCGCGAAGCATGGCGAATAGTTCGTGGTGTTGTGCTGCTGTTTGGAAATTGGCGATTGGATAGATGGACGTTTGTTGGTGGCATGGTGCAACGGATGGCCATGCTGCCGCCCGACGAAGAATGTAAGTCAGCGGGTCTTTGGGCCAGCGAAGTCAACTAAGCCAGTCAGGCAGCGTGTACAGCGCGCGCGAATGTCTCTTCGCGTAGCGGTGGAGCTCGTTGCGGAGCTATGGAGCGTTATTGGTATTTGTGGCGGTCGTTGCATCGGCATCGCTTTATTGCTTGCACAAATGCATTCGAAGGGATTAAGGAACAAACGACGCGCTTTGTCGCTCTCGCACAACAATATCGTGGATTGTTGTATAACGCCCGGACCGACAGACGACACCGAGCAATCTTCCTAGCGAATTATAATGCAGCTAAGGTGCATCGGGCCGTACATAATGTGCATTATAATGTGTACGATAGTATCGTTGCGATATGTGTATGATTAGCGCGATAGTTGAGATGTCGCGAAAATGCATTTGTTTTGTTTGGTTGGTTTCTTGTAGTGGTTGTTGTTGGTGATGATGATTTTTGGGTTTCATTTTATGCTGGGATCGTAAATTACTCTCTTTCGCTGCTAAATAGATTTGGTTGGACGATTTGCTATTCGGATGTGTTTTGAATGGGTTTTATTATGTTTTTTTTCTGGTCATGGAGACGTATGAGCACAATATGCATCAATGATGCACATAGCAAATGTATGTAGAATGAAGTAAATGATTGGTTGATGATGGTTGGATAGCATGGAATTTTTTTTTGACAGAGTGATATATAACCATGTATTGTGATTGTGATGATCAGGGGTTTTCTCAGGAATTTTTCTTGGGGGGTGTGTTCGAAATTTTAGGAGGAATATCTTTTTATTCAACAAAGATATCTAGAAATTATTTTGGCACTGAAGGTTTGAATAGCTAAAATGCTATTTTTATTTCTTTTATTAAAGAATATGTATAGCTACTTAACAGTTTTTTCTACATACAAAAAACTTAAATTTTTAATACCCCAAAACGTAAATGTGCCAATCAAATTTAAAGCTGTAATTGTCACTAGTAAGAAAAAAACACTAGGGTAAAAGAACCACTAGAAAATTTTTGAAGAAAAGTAGAGGAAATGTCTAGATAGCGTTTGAGATTTTTTATTTTCTATTATCTACAGCATCACTTTTTCGTACTAACAACCGGGTACGAGTATTTAGCATTTAATTCAGAATATATCAGAAAAAGGGTTAGCATTCATAAAAGTCAAACATGTGTGGTTTATTTTCATTATAGGATGAATAAGGAAATCTGAGGGCATCTTCTAGCACAATGTGCTCAGTGCTGCCAGATCTTTGCTGCCACTGCATTCGAATTTCGTTTTCATCCAACGAGTACATTGGAAGTTATAGGAGTAGAAGGGTGTTTAGGTAACCGCCAGCGAAAATTTCAAAATTTTGGAAATTGAAACGCTTGGTGCTATCTGACTCTCTCTACAAGATCATTATTGTTATCCTGAAGATGATATTCACTTGTTAATTTAATGATAGCATCTCTTATTAAATAAAGTGGAATAATTTACCTTATCAAGCAACTCTATCCTCATTTTTTCTTAAACCAAATTCCTACCAAACTTACTTAACCATAACTGTGTGAATTTCTTTAAAATATGATACCTGCAGCGGAAGTTAAAGGGCATAAAGCATTTATTTTTTGCAATTATTTTTTGAGATAGCACCACTGCTACAGAGTGGGCCACCTATTTAAATGACTTGCAATCTCGAATATGGGTGGTTCCGCACGGCAGAGAGAGAATTATTTTCCAATTGAAGAATTATTTATGAACGTTCTAAAAAAATTCAAAGCTAATAAGGTGCAAGTTGTATAAATTGTGGCTAAAAATACTAGAAACATGCTGATCGAAATCTAAAAATTTTATTCTGACCAAGTTTTTGATAGTGATTTTGATGACAATATTCCGGGTGATAGTGGCAATTGTGATATGCTTAAGACGAGTTTCTAGATTTTCAGAATTTATCTCATGCACTTTGCTGCACATGCTCTTCAATTAGCGATACATGACAGCTTGGAAGACAATCCAACAAATATTCTTATAATTAAAAGAGAAATTGTTATAGTAGCTGCTAGAAAACCAAAACTATATGTTATTTGGAGGCTTTGTGCAGAAGGAGGAACCATTCTAAAACTAGCAGTTCGATGGCAGCGTCTTCCTGATTAAAAACCTTTTGTGATTGACATGGTTAATGGCTGAAGAGGGATTGAGAAGAAGCTTAGAAATTTATAGAGTTACTCTATCAACCCAATATAGTGACCAAACATCAATTCATCTGACGTTACACCAGAATCCATTCAAAAAAAAAAAAAAAAAAAAAAAAAAAAAATTGGTAAAATCTTATCTTCCGCCTTCTGAAAATAAATGAAAATCTGACCGATGCATTGAAAATTGCATGATTTGATAGAGAAATTTATCATTTAGACTAAAACGTCCTCATTGCTGCTGTATATGTAGATCTTTAAGTCCGAGTCTCTTAGATCCGATAAGGATTGTTGTGGATTTACTTACTTTTAAGTTCGAGTTATGCTTACAGAAGATCAGCAAACGCATGTCATATGTGCACTATGCGATTTAGCTATTCTTATGAACATACTGCATGTGGAAATTGAAGCCATGGCTAGACAACAACAGGAAACCATTCAATCGTGATCACTTTCCGCAATACTAAATTTGACGATGAAAATTAATTCGAGATATTTCTCGACGAACACAAGCTTTTTGTATACTGGATGTATTTTGGTGCTTCATTAATATTGCAGATATTAATGTAACAATTCATAAACCTTATTTAGAAAAAAGTTGCAAACTGCATCCTTTATGAAAGACTAACTAATTAAAAATTTCTTTGTAAAATATTATTATGGACATAAAGACATCTGGATTCTAATGGATCCAGCTAAAACTATTTTAAACATTGAGTTTTCAAAATTTTTATATGGTATGTTTGAAAGGTAATTTGCAATACTGCCGGTTATCCGAAAGCTAATATTTTAGTATAAAAAATTTTATTATGGCAGGGGTCGCAGTTTTTATTCTAGCTTCAATTTTATAGAGAATTCTCATCGGCAATTTTACCCTATGATGTTATAATTTTGTCAATTAATAGCATTCTTTCATTAAATGTGTTTCAGATTGTTCACTTGGCTGGTGTTGTGAAAACAATTGCTCAGATAATGTGAGTAAATTGAGATATGATGTTCGAAACAATACGCATAATTATATTTTTCAAAAAGCATCAATAGCCACATTAAATCCAATGTGATAATTGATTGTATTTACCGACAAATTTAAGATCAAATATGCGACTCCCTTGAATATTATAACTTTTAACAGAAGACGTTTTAGTGACTTGGTAAAGATTATATACTTCAGAGCTGGTAAGATTAATGAATCCATAACTAATCCAGAAATTATTTGGCACAAGCCTCTACTTATACTTCGTTTTTGGCAATGTTCACTAAAACTGTCACATTGTTCTAGTTTTCAAAATCAATACGAGGACAACAAAGACAACTGATTTTGAAAATATGGCAACAAAAAATCTC
The DNA here is from genome assembly GCA_947369275.1 of Nemotelus nigrinus. Lineage (NCBI taxonomy): Eukaryota > Metazoa > Arthropoda > Insecta > Diptera > Stratiomyidae > Nemotelus > Nemotelus nigrinus. The sequence continues at coordinate 202,204,871 of OX376372.1, read as the reverse complement.
ATAGACTTTTTTATTGCTAATTTAAAGATTATATTAAACAGGGTGGAGCGCCACAAACAGATGGATTTGAGAGTGGGGGCATTCCTCTTGTAGCATACTTGGGTTTTGGGGAGTCGGCGCGGCAAGTAGGGACGATGGGAGGTTGCAGTTCGCTTCTGTTGTATCTGTTAACATGTGTCGCCAGCACGGAGTGGTCTGTGCAACAGCGTACGTTTTGTGTAAAAGCCTAATTTGAAAAAGCCCATTCAATCATTCGCGTACAGCGTGCCTTTCGTTTGAGGTTCGATATTGCCCCCCGGTTTGATATTGCCCATCGAAATCGAATTGTTTCTTGGGTGAATGAGCTCCGCCAGAGGCCTCTGCGCTCCGACAGGCTTTCTGTATGGTTTTTTGAAGAAGACAACCGAGCCGTTTTGGTCAGCTTAGCTTGTTACATGACCATGATCCTTGCCTGAACTGGAGTTTGAACTGGAAGACGTCTGGTTTGAGTAGGATGGAGCCGCAGCCCACACAGCAAGGATTGTCATGGATTTTTGAGAACAAGGTTCCCCGGACGCCTCATCTCTTTAATAGGAGATTTGAACTGGCCAGCGCGTTCTCCTGTTTTGGCCCCTTGTGATTTTTTCCTGTGGGGAAACTTCAAATTTAAAGTCTACAATGACCGCTCTAGGACCCTGAAAGCCTTCGAGAACAATATCCGGACCAATATCGCAGAAATTCCTGTCAAAATGCTTCAAAGAGTGCACTATTTAAAACTTTGTAAATTTAAATTTCCATTGTTACAAAATAGAAGAAAAATAAAGAACCTGAAAAATGTTTAGTAGTTAGTGATTTATTCAATTTTGCAATTTATCTGTCTGTGGCGTTCCACCCTGTGGATATTTGATATTTGGAATTCGAAAAAAAATAACTATCCGATGTTAAAGTTACTTCAGTGTAACTTCCACCTGGTTATTTAAAATTTACTACAACAATTAAGCTATAATAATTCCAAGCGCAACTAGAAGAAATGGAAATTATTTTTAAAGGGGTTTATCAGGCTGTTTCTTTTTCAATATATTCTCTTGATAAATTAGAAATATTTCAAAAGTTAACCATTATATACGCCAGACATTAATCAAAGCGAAATAACATAAACGAATAAAAGGACGAAGGTATTCTCTATCTGGTTTTCTGCTTCACAGTTTGGCAAATTGGACCGTTCAAGTTGATCTAGACATAGCGCACTAGCAAATTCTTGGAAAAATGTTGGTCCTACGCATTGTAAGATATGCATTTACCGAAACAAAATTGTCTCCTTAGGGTTTTTAGCCCCACTCGTATGACAAGAATTTTGAATAGCGCGATAATGTTAAATACACTCTTAGTCCAGTCAAAATAGACATTCCAGTTTGCATTAATTCCCAACAAGCTGAATTTTTGTGTGGACCTTGGTACTGGCGTGTTGAACAAAATGTCAAAAGTCCCCATCGATCCGAGTGCTGCGTCGCTTTTTATACGGGGTCAAAGGTCACCAAAAGTGACCTTTCCGAAATATCTCAGTAACGGTTACGTCTTCAGAAAAACAATGTATGACAAATTTGTAGCTTAGCAAATTTCCAACAAAAAAGATTATATAGCTTTTTCCTGTAACTATAACCGTTTTTGAGATATATTGATCTAAACATTTGTTACTAACAGCACCCTCATTCTCAAAGGCATGTTGATATTATCCGATTTTGATTACGACTTGGCATGTTTGTGAGTTTGTTTTTCTATATTTAAGAGGCGCATAGAAAAAACATGTAAACAAACTTATCTACCAGACTCCAGGGTAGGTGGAAAAGTGTGCTCCGAAAAGTTCCCCCCTCCCCCTTTGTCATAAAACGGTATCCTGAGCATCCATCCCAAATCTCCAGAAATGAGCTCGTTGCCTACTCTTTGCCCACTGTTAAACAAGATAGGATCACTTTTTATCCTATTAATTGCCTATTCTTGACACCGCACGACCAGCCCTACATCCACACCCTTCCCACACCCTACCCACCCCTGCAAACGAACCACCCCGAAATACCCGGTTTTTTTAGTTTATTTTTCCATACTGTCTTATCCCATGAACGATTAGGGCAAGCTCACGTAACTTCACGTGCAAATTCAAGACGTGTCATATCCCTTTGGCTTTATGCAGACATCACAGGATTGGCAAAAAAAAACTGATTATTCGGGGATAATCTGCATCGGATTGAGCTCCTATAATATCAGGAATGAGTGTTTACAGAATTATGCCATGATATTATCTTGCTTTTTCATGCTCCTAGGCCAATGATATGTTACAAAACCTATTTCCACCTGCAATTTGGTTGTTTTGTCCTGCTCTTTCGTGGAATATCCCATAAATGATGCCGCAATATAGTTTTTTTCGGAGAAAAGAGTAGCGAACAGATGTCCCTACAAGTTTTATGGCAAAGGGGGGCGGGGGGATGGTGGTAACTTTTCGGAGTACACTTTTCCACCTACCCTGCAGTCTGGTAGATAAGTTTGTGTACATGTTTTTTTTATGCGCCTCTTAAACATAGAAAAATAAACTCACAAACATGCCAAGTCGTAATCAAAATCGGATAATATCAACATGCCTTTGAGAATTAGGGTGCTGTTAGTAACAAATGTTTAGATCAATATATCTCAAAAACGGTTATAGTTACAGGAAAAAGCTATATAATTTTTTTTGTTGGAAATTTGCTAAGCTACAAATTCATCATACATTGTTTTTCTGAAGACGTAACCGTTACTGAGATATTTCGGAAAGGTCACTTTTGGTGACCTTTGACCCCGTATAAAAAGCGACGCAGCACTCGGATCGATTGGGACTTTTGACATTTTGTTCAACACGCCAGTACCAAGGCCCACACAAAAATTCAGCTTGTTGGGAATTAATGCAAACTTGGATCATAATTTAGTCTATTTTGACTGGACTATCTGAGAAAAAGCATAGCATTAGAAACCATATTTTATATGCTTCTGGCGCTATATACAGTTGATTTTGGGATTATAATAAATTATCCAACTGACACTCAGCTACATAGCGAAAAATTGATGAGTCGGTATTGTTGATATTAACCGATTTTTTGTCATTTTCAGATTTCATTTTCATGAGCAAAGTTTTAATTGATAATTTTATATTGTTTATAAATGAATATTTTCCAAACCTAGATTTAGATTCTAAGAGCCGATAATCCACTCACTAGGCTAGACAATTTTTTTTTCGAATCCAATTGCTATATTTCCTACCACTACTAACATGCGTCGCGACTTCATAGCAGACGATACTATGTGCATAGAATACGGGTAGAGATTATGTGGAAGAGAGTCTAAACTCAGTGTATGGAAGAGATCCTAGAATGTATGCAAATTTTTACTATAGAGTGAAAAACGATTTTTTTTGCAACATTCTGGCGCGGAAAGCTATACTTTGTAAGTCAGCATATAGAACTATGTGCTATGTGCCCATGATTTCGAGCACAATTTTTGTAATTATGTATTTTATTGTAAAAGTTAACGACAGCCCTTGGCGGGTCTATGGGCTGAAGCTGGTAGCAAGGTTCATTCACAAATTGACAATCAATATATGTACTTTATCCCTGATTTATTTTCCAGTTATATTCATATTCAGTAAATTTGATTTGCTGAAGAGTTTTTCCAAATACGATTTTTTTACCCACTTGCAACTTCAAAAGTGTGAAAACGTCATGATCTGACAGAAAATTTTTATAATTTTGCTCTTCACAGTGCACTTGTTTTAATTTAGTTCAAATCAAATGACAGAGGTAATGTTATACTTAAGCCAAAATACACTTGAATAGTGTCAGCATGGTTTAAAGTAAATTTTGAAAAATTAATTTGGGTTTTCATGCTTTTTGAACCAGCTCAAAACTATTAAAAAATGAAAATCATAGCTGTGTTTGATTAGGTGCCTGCTTGCTCCAAATCGCATTCTCTCAACTCAAGCTGAATTGTTTTTATTGTGTTCCAATTTTTTTCCTAGCTTGCAAAAACATTTTAATTTAAACCGATTTTTTTCCTTTTTAAGCTAGATTTATTTTGATTACTCGACATATATCGATATTTATTTATTTATTTTCAAAGAATTTCGTCTAATACAGACTAGTAGTATTCACAGATTTTAAACTTACAACAAATAAGTCAAAATGGACTGTTTTTAGCTAAGCTCTTTTTCAAAGATGTTAAAAATAAATTAAAATCAAATAGATGGTAGTCATCGTTGAAATTTCTTTTGATGGACGAAACGGGCTCATTGTAGGCGTAATTGGCCCGTTAGGCAGGGACAGATAAAATGTTGACTTGTATCATTCTGTGACCCTTGGTATTGAGGCCAAATAAACCTAAAAGGTCTTCTGATCAAATGTTACCCATGAGGATCTTAGCAGCAAAGATAGTTTTGAAATTTTCACGTCTCTTATTAAGTGTATTCATGGCCAGTAAGTTAAGCCGATTAATTTAAGGAGGCAAGCGAAGATGATCTGACCAAGCAAATTCACGCAAACAAAATCGAAGAAATTTTTTCTGAATGGACTCGATACGGTCCACATAAACCTGCTGATAAGGCGCCCAAACTATGCACGCATATTCAAGTATTGGTCTTACTAACGCACAAAAAAGAATCTTAGTAAGATGTATATCATGAAACTCTTTGGATCGCCTCCTCACAAAACCCAAGGTAGATGAAGCTTTTAATAAGATGGCGTTAATATGATCGTCAAAAGAAAAGAATTGTTTAAAAGTACTCCTAAATCGAGTACTTTGTCAGAATAGCTTAAGGGAATACTATTCAAAGAGCATTCAAAGCTCAACGGATTATTTTTACTAATCTACCCTCTCGTTTTATAGCTCTACCATTTAATGGAAGCTCATATACACTTAATACAATGCAACCCCTATAATCAAAATGTCGATGTATCTCAATAATCAAAATAAAACTAGCTTCAAGCTGAATATTTTTTTCTTATTTATTAGTTGGCTTGAAATAAAGTCATAGCTTGATTAGCCTAGTGGGTAGAGCACTGGCTTCTTGTGTGTGTGGAGTCCCTAGTTCGAATCCAGGTTCAGGCGAGTGACCGCTTACTAAGCTTTGAATTCACCTAGCTCTGATTAGCTACCTGATTTAAATTAGGGTAAAATGAGTCGTATGCACATTGATAGTAAAATTTTGATAAAACTCTCTACCAGCTTCAGCCCCTAGACCCGTACGAGGGTTTTCGTGGGATTACTTTATTTCACTTTACCTTTTCGGAGCTACTTAAACTCAAAACTCGGTACGTTGTCACCTGTCTGAATCAGGATTCGAACCAAGGACCCCAAATACTAGGAGCCAGTACTCTACGCACTACACGAGCTGATAATAAAAAACCCGAACTGCGATTAAAGCCCGAAATTATCCTCTGCCCCACATTTGGGCCTTACTATTCTTGTTCGCGCAAACTTGGAGACAACAATTTTTTTTGATATGTACATAGCACCAATACCAGACTAAATGCCAAGAACTAAATGCTGGTAGCTCATTACGCAAAAGAAATATTCACGATCCGCCAAAACGCATCAGTCACGTCCAATTTTGAAATCAAATAAATTTCAATTTGAATGATACATGAAACATCGAGATTTGAAGCAATAAAACAATATCGATGAATTTTTCAAGCAAGTTGATGATATTTTGTAGGCGTTTTTGCAGGAATCAAAATTGCCATCTGTAGGCCACGAGACTCAACTTTCCATTTCCCATGTTAGAAAATGAAACTCTTTCGAATGATGCTTATAAATTGTCGGTGAGCAGCGTTATTTGTCACCTATGACATCACGCAGCTGTCAATTCAAAAGGTAAAATCTTTATCCAACCTCATCGTTGATGTATATATCAGCAAGCGCTAACTGACATCAACTATGTATCATTCAGAAATATTAAATCACCGAAACATTGGTAAATACTTTCCCCAGTTATGTACATTTTACAAACTGATAAAAAATAACTCCGATGCCATCCAATAATAAAACTCTAATCCCTGGCGCAACGTTAAAACATCTAAATCCATCCATTTTCTCCGATGTTATTCTTGACAAAAAAAGAAAAACCCAATAATACTGACATTTACAACCTAACGAATTATTTCCCAATAACTCAACACCTTCACCGAAGTCCATCCGTTGCAAGTTTGGTTGAATATGAAATCCCAATGGGCCCGATTTTTATAGTGGCTATCGTTTGTATAGGAGCTCGTATGTGTCGGCTAAGTGAAAGTAATATGGCTTGTTAAAATGATGGTCAAAGGTGTGCAATTCTGAGGGAATCCCATCAAATTTATTAAACATCATTTACTGCACTTACGTTCGAACAAGCATTTATCAGAGACTATGTAATGAAACATGACGTTAGTTTGCTTGAATCTTGTTGAGTTATTTAGGGACAAATTTAAAATTTTGTGTAATAAAAAACACTTTTTTTTAGAAATTTCAATGAGAAACTTGAGTGACAAGCTTGCTTGGTGTATTTTACAAATTGTTTTATTGAAAAGACTCCCTTTCTAATATCCTATGTAAATAAAGCACTGCGTCCATCCAATACACACATAGGGCATGCGTGTATTCAGGAAAAAGTCAGGAAAAATTTGATTCGAAATCATTTTCAGGATCAAAGTCCACGAGAGAGAAATCATTACCATTCATTATATTCAATAATTCATAATCAACCCCACTTATAAGCCCTGAATTTGCATGTAAACAGTTGCTGAGTATGTGAAAAGCATTTTGAAAAACATTCAAATATGTTTAACAAGTATTTTTTAAGAAAATTGAAGAAGTCTATTATCAACGCTGAATCAAAATAATATTCCATTTAAAATTCGTTTCGAAGCAACAACAAAACACATCTAATTTAAATCAATTCCCACCTGTCATTTTATCCACAATGTGCATCATTCATTAACAGGAAAATGAAATAAATCCACAAATCAAAACGACGTAATCCTTTTTTTCTGGTCGTTTTCAAACCGATACTAACAATGTCGAACGCATCGAATATTTTAGGATCCGTATATATGTATCCTTCGTTATTGTATATTTTCTTATTTATTTTCCTTTGTTTTATTATATTGTTAAATGTATACAACCCGCACTGATTTTCACTTATTGTATTAATACCGTTAAACGTAATAGACGTGAACACTTTCACAACAATATGAATCAGATTCAATTAATTATTTTCTAATATGTATCTCAATTTCTCTTGGATTTCGTATCAAAATTTAGATACACTTAATTGTAAGCTTCATCCCGAACACTCGTTTATTTTTTTTTTGAATTCATTTATCATCACATTCACTCACACTGTGTATTTTGAACTCTACACTCTCTGCTTCAACTATTCAATCATCTTTATTTCGTTACTGTGTAGATTAGATTGTTGTTGTGGTGTATTGTTGCTTGTTGTCATTTACATTACTCAGACGTCTCAATAACAATAATTGCACTTGTCTACTCGGTATCTATTTAGTATTACGATTCCATTTAATGTCGAAGGTTTTTGAAAAACTTGCTCCCATCACACTTTGTCACAGATGTTAATATACAGGACATGGGATTCCCCTTATTAAGGATTCACTCTCAACTAACCGACCACAAGTAATCCTTCTGATGGTATGGTTCGGATACTCGTTTCCAAACTCTCCTTCTTCACGATTTTCTCACAGTCTAGCTGGCGCGAACCAGACAAACTTTGTATCTTCTGTTCACATGAAATAAACTCACGACGTTTTTCACTTATGAAACGATTCGAAATGTCCTGAAAGCATTAGCGATCGGCATGAGCCAACGATTGTAATATGAATGAATTGAAACGGATCGGGCGCGCACTGCGACTCTAACGGCGAGAAGAACAAGGACAATGTTGAAGAGGAAGGAGAATGAAGGCGATCGACTGGATCTTTAGAAACTGGGACGTAAACGAACGTGTGTATATAGGTATGAATGTGAGTATGCCTCCGTGAGACAACAATCTTAAGATGCGTTCAACGCGAAGTTCGGCTAAAGACTGCCTCAAATTATTGGTTCGATGTATTTACCCACCACACAAATTTACTTCTTCATATGTTGCGGCCGTTTTGCTGCCGCACCGTCAAGCAACACCGCTACCAGCTATAGCCAGAGGATAAAGCCAACATTCATTCAACCAGCATTCAACATAAACCGCTGCCCCAAGTGTTGCCTGATGCCCAGCGCCAAAACACCGTTGTACCACAACTAGCGAGAACTGTACATTCAATCGAAAAATCTCAAATATGTTACAAAAGCTCTGGCACTCAGTCACTAAGTATCGGATCGAACTCTTCCGAATGAAAATGTATTTAGCATAAACAGAGATTATACTACGTACGATGGTAGTATCTGTTCAAAAACGCGTTCCGTTACTTCTTCAGTTCGAAACGACCGCAAACTGATAAGAAGTCATTCACGTCTTATGCTATGCGAAAGGGGAAATCTCTTCGAAGAACAGTAAGAGTATTTTCTTCGCGTCTATACGGAACACCTTGCGCCCAGTGTGAGCTTTTTTGCCCCAATGCTTTCTCACCTGAATCTATAGATACTGGCTGACGGTACTGCGATGCGATACGATGCGCGGTATTGGTGGAGCATAATCGCAGCTTTAGATAAGCAAGCATAGTTCGTTGTACTCGCTCGAGAGATGTAAGCTTGGGTGGTGGGAGAGCTTTTCTCACTCCCACCGATTGGGGAGCATAATGTGATCGGAGTTGCCGTACGAGTGCAATGAACTGAATTGATGTTTCTAAGGTGATTGGTGATAGATGGATGATGGAATTTGTGTTTATGGTATGAAGTGGCAAATAATGATTGCGAGCTTATGTAGATAAATATTAATGTATGAATAATTGAATATAAGCTTGATGATATGCCAAATAAATTAAAAAATATATATGAGGTTCATATGAGTTTTTCTCATGTTCATCTTAAAAATCTGGTTTAAGATTCAAATGTGCATCCAAATACAAATACATTTTCAATAAATGAAAGGAATCAAATAAAAAGAAGGCGATTTTACAATACATCGCTTGTACACATGCTATTTCATGAGAGTTCCAACTTAAAGGCCGAAAGTAACTTGGTAAAATAAATAAATTATGTATGGAAATAAATAGAAAATCGCAAATAAAAATAATTTTTAAATTGCTAATCGTCGGATGGCTGATAAATCGATTGGCAGGTATCGCGACTGTCAAAGAAAAATTTGCATGAAAATTTGTAGGGGACACATGAAGCATGGTTTGATCAGCAGGTTTAACGGTAAAGTGCAAAGCAAACTACATGAATTAGTTAATACGGTTAAAATTTGGTAAAACATTCTTTACTCTGTGTGGTAGCGTAGTTTGTTTTTTTACAGAATCGGGTGGTATTAGTTTGATTTCGTTTTGATGTTGAGTTGATTTCGAGTTTGGGTTATTTTTTTATTGTATTGCGTACATAATAATGTATTATTCTTGCATGGGCTTAGATTGAAAAAAGTTAACAGCGTCTATCGGAAAATTTAAAACATTATCAGTATGTAATGCGAAAATCAAAAATATATGTTCCTGTTTATGTTCAATTTTTGGCCCGCAATTTCTAGAAGACTGAAAATCAGTTAAGTATCAGAAACCACGCCAATTACAGCTTAACTCAAGTCTGTTAATCAAGTATTGATTGAAGCGTCATTCTTCCGAAGACCGTACAATTCTTACAATATCAATTTATTGGTTTTTTTTTAAAGCTACGGATTTTGTAAAAATACAATTGTTAGTAGACTATAATTTTATATGCTGATTGTTAAGGACAACGAGCCTGCTTAGCGGGCGGTCGATGGATACAAGGCACACGGGGCATGAGAACGCAAATTGAAATTATTAAAGTCTTTGTTGCGGCACAAAAGAACAGCACGAATGAATGTTTGAAAAGGCCGTTTTTCAGGTTCTCATGAATCGATATGTCACGTGTCAGTTAGGTTAAAGATTAGGTTTAAGTATTACAAGCAACCGAATAAAACTATATTAATTAATAAAACAAACGTTTATTTATTGGGTACTAACCAGTGGTACTCTACATTAGCTGGTCCTTCGAACCGGATCTGAAGCATATTGGGCGCCTATCCAAGTGAGCTGACAGCCATCAAACAATAGAGATGGTCATCACCCGCAGCCAAGGGGATGTAGCAGAAATGAACGAGCAGAAGCGTCGCGATTAGTGATGGGCGTTTCTGTTGTTTTCAGAAAACGAAAACGAACTGTTTTTTTCCAAAAACAACTGTTTTTTGAAACTTTTTGAAAACTTTTTTCACTCGACCAGCAGCAGATTGATACTGGGTGTTACCATTAGTGATGGGCGTTTCTGTTGTTTTCAGAAAACGAAAGCTATTTGGAAAAAAACAGTTTGAAAAAAAACTGTTTTTTTCAAACTGTTTTTTTCAAACTGTTTTTTTTCAAATAGTTTTCGTTTTCTGAAAAAAACAGAAACGCCCATCCCTAATGGTAACACCCAGTATCAATCTGCTGCTGGTCGAGTGAAAAAAGTTTTCAAAAAGTTTCAAAAAACAGTTGTTTTTGGAAAAAAACAGTTCGTTTTCGTTTTCTGAAAACAACAGAAACGCCCATCACTAGTCGCGATATGTAGAAGAGCGAACGAAAGTTATCTGTGGAGCTGCTGACCTCGCCTTCACTGGTACAGGCTGCTGTTGCAGGAACGTCAACGCAAGAGCCAACCGGTGCTTCCAAACCCCGATCAAAGTCACCGGCACAGTCAATACGATCGCGGCGATCTACCACGAGTGTTATAGCGAGGTGGCGACAAGCGGAACTAGATGCTGCCGAGCAGCGATAGCCAAGAAGGAGTTGGAATTGAAAGCCGATTTGGTAAAAAAGCGATTAGCCGCGGAAATTTCGGCTATTCACGAGCGACAAAGTATACAAGAAGAAGATCACTCGTATGCGGACGACAGTGATAGAAAAGTTAACGACTGGCTGCATACGGTCTCCCTAGACCCACATAGGGAGGAAGCCTGCGCTAAGGAGAAAACAGAGGAAAATGTCATCAAACACCTAGCAGAAACGCTTTTTCCAGCGACCACGTTTTCGTGGAACTGAACTGCCAACGTTCTCCGGATCACCGAAACAAATGGCTACCTTTTAAGGCAGCTATGCGTGACTCAACAAGGATGTGCAACATTACGGCCTCTGAGAACATACAACGCCTGACAAGCTGTCGTAAAGGGGAGGCTCGAGATGTCGTTGCAGCGCTGTTACACACAGCCACCGATCCAGATATTGTCATGAAGACTTTGGAACAGTGTTTTGGGCGACCAGAGATTATCCTGGACCAAGCATTCGAAGATCTGAGAAAACTACCAAGGCTTGGATCATCAGCCATTGACCTGAGCAATTTCGCCATTAAGGTGCAGAACGTAACCTATGTTCTCAAAACAATCGACCGAAGGGAGTATTTATATAATCCAATGTTGGCACGTGAGGTTTTGAACAAACTGAGCCCACATCTCCGATCATGTTGGTGCGACTACGTTAGTGACTACGTAGAACCAGCAGACCCTGAAATCCTCGATCTGTCCCGCTTTCTCTTGCGCGAACCAGACCGGGCATTAAAATACACGTATGTGCTTTCAACGACTACCACTTCGCCTGTATTATCAAAGGAAGTCAAAGGAAGGAAATTAGGCAACATATACACCGTCACTGAAACAACCAAAGAGCAGATTGATCTATGTCCAAGCTACGCAGAAACACACGTGCTACATCAGTGTTCGAAATATAAAGCGCTGACTATCGACCAGCGCTAGGACTACGTACGGGACAAGAAGCTATGCTCTAAAAGAAAAAATAAATGCTTTTGAATTTTGGCTTATTCAACAGACAACATGAAAATGTTACTCGATTATTCACATGAAAAAATTAATTGACAACAACCTATTTTCAATTTTCTCACATTGACATTACATTTTTACTTAACCTACTTGTTTTTTGAAATTTCGTGTATTATGAAAAGTGGAATGTAGTGTAGTGAGTAGTGGAATGTAAGTGAGATAAGTGTATGTGTTTGTGTATCCACAGACTGTTTAAATAAACAGAACATCTCCAATGACAGACCAGACAAAAAAACAACATGAAAACTAAGAAAAGGAATACTTTATTCAGAAAGCTGAATCAACATCATCAAATACATAACTAAATTGAATTTAAAAGGAAACAAGGGCATAAGAAATTAATTGGGTCTATTAAGATTATGCAACAAGACATTAGTTTTCAATGCACTCTAATTGCAAAGCTAAAATTGCGACGATTAAAATTATTATGTCAAAAGGTTAGCGCAAAAGTGGCGAAAAGAATGCTAAAAAAAACTGCAGGTTGGCGATCATTGGACTGCAAATTAGTAAACGTAATCAGCTTATCTACATACACACTTATTTTATCTTATATATTGTCTACATTCAGCAATTTTTGTACAAAGCCAAATATACATACATGTTTTAAGATATATTTCTTTAACTCTCGAACATAGTTTTCTTATTTTACTTCAGGTGTGCAATCGTCCTTAGACCAACCTTCTATCTGCATTTCGGTAACTTTCCAATTATTCAATGATTTGTGTTTTTCTAAATGCTGTAGACATCTTCAAATGGGACGAAAGTTTAATACGTTTATTTGCAGTACATCTGAAGAAATAGCTTTAACGTTGAGTATATTTGTGGAAGATAGGTTTTGAGCAGATAGAAGGTTTTTGTAGTAACATGCAGTACTAAACAGTACTAAGCATAAACCTTGTATCTACACATTACTTAGCATAAGCCATCTATCTGCAGTAGGCAGAAGGTTTATGCTAAGTAGTGCCACGTTTTTTGTAGAAGAGGCGACTTTTCATTTTTGATTTTAACATACTTTCACAAAAGATAGGTTTTTAATATTTTGCAGAATGACGTAATAATTAGGTAGTTTTCGAAGCTTAAAATTTACATAATTTAAATTAGAAGCTTTCAATTAATCCTCAGTAGTGGTACCGTCTTCCAAATTCACTAGTAAGTGCATTTTTCATTGCATATTATTAGAATATCAATATTTATTATAATTATTTATTTACTTACTTTTAAGTTTTCTTTGATTGATTTAAAATGGAATAATTTTAAATTTTGTTTCAAGAAAATTTGATATTTTGTTTTTTTTTTATTTATTGCTTGATTTGTTTATTTATGTACTCTTAGTTTTTGGTTGGATTTTAATTATTATTTGTTTTTAAGCTAATTTTGTTTGTTTTTTTTTGTGGATATATTTGGCGTTTTTATTTCATTCTCTTTTCGTTACATAGCGGAGAATTTGGATGAGCATGAATTGCTAAACTTTAGATCATTTAAGTTCAGTGGAGTAGGTTCCTACTCCCTTTTTTCCTTAAGTTCTCGTTGTGGTTCTTTTATTTTTTTTATTGTTAATGCGTGACACAGCTATAGAGCTTGATCTGCCCCTCAAAGTCCTCACGACACTGGTGAGTAGCTGGCACCTTTTTGTCATACGACGGTAGCAGGTCTGGTTAAAATTTCTGTTTTGGTGGCAACAATATATATATATATATATATATATATATATATATATATATATATATATATATATATATATATATATATATATATATATATATATATATATATATATATATATATATATATCTATATATATATATATATATATATATATATATATATATATATATATATATATATATATATATCTATGTCCTACTGCAAATTTGTCAGCTTATGGTTAAGGCAGTTTTCTGGTCTAGAGACGCGATTTTGAGGTGATTTTACGGACGCAATAAAAAAAACCATAAACATTTTTGGTATATATTTTTTTATCAGTTTTTTACTAACATTTTGAAAGCATAATAATGTATTAAAAAAAAAAAAAAAAAAAAATTGATGTTGATACAGGCCGGTGAAGTGAAGACTAAAAAAAACTTGTCTCATGATTGACATGATTCCAACCTTCCTGGTGGTCTCAAATATAAATTTTGGGTGAATTCTGTAAAAAGAAAAATGTAAAATTTGTTTGACTTAGGCGATTTGAAAAAACTTTTTTTTCCACAAAATGGCGTCCATGTAAGAAAAAGTCGTTTTTTTTGCTCATTTTTTCAACTCTGGGAATTTTTTATAAATAGTAAAAATTTTTTTCAAAAATCCCTACGTCAGACAAATTCTGATAATGTTAAGATGGTTTGTGCGAAATTTCACGTGAATCAGTTTATTACAACTAGAGATATCACGCTATGATTTTCTCCGTCGTCGTTTTTTATCATTCTGACCACACTAATTAATTAATGAGCGATAAATTGTTGTTTTTTATGATAAAACTCAGCACTTCTACGACAACATTTTACAATGAACGCGTTTAATATCTTTCAGAATACCTTAGCTGTCAAGCAGAAATACGTATGCGTGAATAATCAAACCCACCCTAAAGCCTTTACTAGCCATTAGAATGATAAACTAAAATCAAGCAACCAAACTAAAAACTCACTCTTTTCCAACCATTACCCAATGCTAACTATGCGTGCCAACGGTGATTAACATAAAGACGACGGCGCAATGTCAGTAATTTGGACTTGATTGTTTGACATGGTTCCTTAAACACTCATCTATTTTAAGACTCTCCATTGCTTCGACAAAACCGACACTCGAAAAACAGTGACCACCGACCATTACCGGCCACTTTGTTCTTCCGCACTCGTTGTTTTACCGTAATGCCAAAGAACACAATGGACCACACAATACACACTTGTATCTATTGTTAGCATTCAATCGACTCCATCATTTTATGGTTCAGAATCACCTCAAGATCTTTATGTTGCGTGTAGTAAACGAACTGTGTAACATGTGCTTAAGCTTTATGCCGTCTACGAACATTTACATAGGTATATTCAAGCTTTCGACCGTTTTTTGGCGGGAAAACCTTCCTGTAATTCGTTGTACATAAATGTATGTATTTCATCGGCAGCATGGCGGTTGTAAGTTTTTCATCAATCCTCACTGGATGGGTCATTGACTTTGTGGATTGTGGATATTTAACGGTTTTCAAACGTTTCCGATTTGACTAAATGAAAAAAAATTTGAAATTTTTTCCATAGTTTCGAATTCATAATTTCACAAGGTATTTTCATATTCAGATAAACATTAGCGAATTCAAAACAATCTTTTCATTTTGATTTTTAGAACGAAATCTGCATAAATGGTCAGTGCGCCCGGAGATGCATGTCAATATCTCGACGGTGTATTTTTGGCATCAAGTTCGCATTTTTGCAATCGATATGACATTTGCGATGAATGGCGCTATCACCGCTCAGTATGAGTAACGGTGGAAACTGCCAATCCACAAATTTCAACTCGGATGCATTTGAATGTAAGAAATTGAGATTTTTAATTTTCCCGGGCTAAATTTTTTTTGCGGACCGGAATTGTTAGTTGATGGAATATCTCGTGGAAAACTGTTAAATCAGCAATTTAACGATTGTTTTGCGAAATTTCGAAATCGAATAATTTTTTCAAGAATGATTTCCGTTTTAATGAAGATGGTCGATGAATTGATTGGAATAAATTTAGTTTTTCGGGAATTTTTCGAGAATTGTGGTTAGCGGTAGATGCGTTTGTGTTTGATATACTAAGCGCCATTTATTTAGGTTTACTGTAAATTCATGGTAATCGGTGTTTAGGATAGAACTTAGCTTACGGTTACGGTGATTGATTCGAAAAGGAAAATAAGAAGAAAGAAATTTAAGTTGGGATACGTTTTATTTTGGTGTGATTTGCTGAAACGGAATGAATATATTTAATGAACCGTACACTATGAAATAGTTTTGAATATGCATAATTTTGGTGGATTTTATGATGATTTTGTGTCAGTTTTGATTGAGAAATTTGTTGAGTGATTTGCGTATGGTGCGACGTTGGTTGAAGTGTTTGGTTAGAAGCAATTAAGAACGTTGCATTCACCTGAATAATGAAGACAGAGCTTAGAGTGGATTTTTGCAACTTTTTCTAGTAGGTTACCTTCTACAGTTCGAGTTCCTAGTTTGTTTCCTTTTCAATGACTGCATCTCAATCTCTTCTCACTAATGGACAAACAAGCAGCATCCAAAATTAGGAAACTAATTATTACGTAACAAACCTGTCTGTTACATAAAAATAATCTTGCCATTCTAGTGTTACATCCATATCTGAAGCAGACTTTAACGGTTAATTCACATTTTTCAATAAACCATTCAAGTATGGAAAAAACACCAGCCATCATTTGTATGTATCATTCATATATTGGCTAACATACGAGTGAATATTAACATCAAATGACAAACGACAAAACATTGCAGCAACATAAGAAATACAATGACAGAGAAATGTGCCAAGCGGTAATAATGACGACACGAACGGTTCTTAGTCCTAGAAAACTCTTTAAATATTTTCCAGTTTTACGGCATCTTTTAGCCAGTTAGCTTAGCCAACAACATAACACAAGTAATGTATATTGTACATTAAGCTCGTCTAGTACGTGTTATCGTAACCAACCTACCTACAACGAACCGGAAAGATATTGCCAAAGAACCAAGAATGATTGGTAGTCTTGGCCATATTGTCATTACGTTGTCTTTTACAAGTATCCGGACAATGCACGGAAAGAAAAGACATTTTTCATAAGATTCTCACATTTTTTATGATATTGTCAACGTAAGATATTCACAATGTTTGATAACTGGCCTATTGTTGATGATGTGATTTACGGTAAATGGTCATCACGTCGTCAGAATTTGCCCTCGTTTAACAAGATTGAGCAATGAGACAATGTATTTTTATGTGCCGAAGATATTAGCATGGAAGTCATATAGAGTACGATTAAGATGCAGATGATGATAGTAATGCAATCGATGTTGTGGCGAAATTATAAGAGCTCTGATGATCATGAAACGTGAAAAAAATGATATCTTGTAAACTGTAACTGTGTTACTAAGTCGAATACTGCGGATAATGGAAATTTTTAAATATTTGCTAAAAATGTAGGAAGTAAAATTTAAAAAAAACCAACTAATTTTTATTTATTTCTTCTATACACTGATAGATACTGAAGAAAAAGTCAGGACTCTCAGAATATCGACATCTGCCAAGTGATTGAAATACATATATCTAGTGGTGGTATTTATGCCAATAATATTTTCATACCATACAATCCGATAAAATTAATACAAAAGTTCAAAATTTTGCTAAAATCATCACGGACCTTGTTATTTTCGTGTAAAAAAAACCCCTTTTAAAAATTCTTCGAGCTTGTAAGTAAGGAAAAATCTTATTTCATTAGCATTTCTCGCAAATAGCTTCAACGGTTCAGAAGAACCGTTTGTTTGCATGTTGCTAGCAAGTACAATAATCTAAGCGAAAAGATACTGGTATAAGATACTTTGCGTGACGATTGCTATGTTTTGATTAAGTCATTTGACTCTAATTTGGAATACATATTTAATGCGATTCTCGGATATCTACTGCAATACTTACTTGCTTGCATTTGCACAATGTTATCCATGCAAACAGGTGGATTGCAAGGAGTCATTGAAGTTTGAGTAGATGATTATTTTCAATACGTACATACCTGGAATGAGAAAAATATGCATAGTTTAAGTCAGGGTGATGAGAATAATTTCGAATAAAATTAATAATATGTTTTAATCATTTTCATTCAAAAGACGCAAATATACAATTATGTATGCATTTGAACACAAACCACAAAATCACCTAACTTAATGACAATAGGGTTGAGTGATATGCATAACGTTAAAATCAGCAATTTAAACAGCATAAAACAGCAATTTACTTAAGAGAAAAAATAAAAAGGGGCCCGGTAGCTCTGCTCGCTAAGGCGTCAGGCCGAAAAGAGGCGTGCTACGGAGCCTGCGGGTTCGAATCGCGCCAGTGCCATGGCTGTAAGTGTGAATACGTGTGATTGTCTATGAGGGTGGCAAATGGGCCCAAACTGGTGGCCTAATGCTGACCGCGCTCCCGGCAGCCCTCTTCACTAGCCTAACCTAGGGGAAAAATAATACTCAGACACTAACAAAACAAAATATAGGGAATGAAAATTTTATTGTGCGTCGAAAGAACTATCAAGACATTTACTATTTAAAGATTATTTTATTTAAATGTTGACCGCGACTAGGCCGTAAATGGTCCATCCTGAGGGTCCAATTTCGGACAACGCGTTCTAGCATAGTGACCGGTCTCTCGCGAATGATGCGGGTAATGTTGGCTTCCAAAGCGTCGATCGAAGCTGGCTTATCCCTGAAGACCAGAGACTTCCGTTTACGCCAAAGAAAATCATCTAAAGGTGTTATATCACACGATCTAGGCGGCCAATTTACTGGTCCAAAACGTGAAATCAGGTTCTCACCAAAATGATTTCTCAATAAGTCCATTGTTTTTCTCGCTGTATGGAAAGGAGCGCCGTCTTGTTGAAACCAAAGTTCACCGATACTACGGGCTTCAGTTTCAGGTAGCCAAAAATCCGTTATCATGGTGCGATTGCGGTCGCCATTGACGGTTACATTCTGACCGGACTCATTTTGAATGAAATATGGAGCGATGATCGCATCGGCCAAACTGTGCATTTCTGTAGCTGTAGTGGTAGCTGTTGAAGCTCTTCAGGTAGTTCTTTGGCGTAAATATGGCAATTCTGCTTATTGACGTATCCATTGAGCCGAAAATGCGCCTCATCACTGAACAAAATTTCGCGATAAAACAGCGGATTTTCATTGAGCTGATTCGTAATACAGCTGAACAATTTGGATACGTTGTTGCGGTGTAAGTCCTTTTATGATAATTTGCCAAACAATACCAAATGAAAATTACATTACGATTTGTGAAAAGTCACGCGTGATATGCTAAAAAAAGCCTATTGAAAATCAAACCTCATAGTGAATCACCCTGTATAATTTAACGTATCACTTTGATTTGTATTGCTTACTCTCGAGAAATACATAACGGTACTTTGAAATCAAGATATTGTTGAGTAAATTTATAGATTATGCCATAATCAGGAAAGTGTTCCAATATTGTAGACGGGGTCAGCAAGCAAAACCAAAAAAAAAAATAAATAAATAAAATCAATTAACAAAACTAGTATACATACTATTAAAATGTATTTTTTCCAACCATATGAAGCTTTATAAATTTTATATTTTTTGTTGTGCATACGTCGAATTGAGCGTTTCTGTCAATTTTGAAACTTTCAAATTTGTTACTCCCAATAATTCACCTTTATAGGCTTGTCTAGTTTATTGTCAAGAGAGCCAGTACACGCCAGAGCAGCCAGCAATTGTATGAGTTGTGTAAACGGAGCACCCGTAAGCGGCAGAGGAGCACCCGTGTTTCTCTCCATAGGTGTGAAACATATGAGGCAAGCAAAATTCGCAAGTTTAGGTTGGGAAAGCCCTCGGAGCCCTCAGAAGATCAAAGGAAGTCTGCCTTACGATCCCAAGAGAGGGAAGGGCGGCCGAACAAGTACGCTGTTTCTATGGAAGCGGGGTGTGAGAGTAGAGTGGTCCGAGAACGAGAGACCCAAACCTTAATCTTTCAAAGCCAAATTCATGGATTTGAAATAGGACACTGAAAAAACCGAACTGTGCTACTCAAGGGAAGTCACTAGATGAAAAACCCTTCTAAAGGAGATCAAAGGTGATGCGATCACCAATGAAATGAAATGAAACGAAAAACTTGAAGCTGGCTGAAGAATCCGTTTCGGAGTGGACCAGCAACTCAGCAAACTGGTAGTTTACCTAAAGAATCATTCATTATTTCAGCGGAAGCGGTAGTCAAGTCGATACTTAGCAGAGTCACAGCCACGAATGGAGGCAGCGATCTGAAAGGCTTGCAGGTCACCGAAAAGGACACGGCACCTAAGCCACTTAGCAGACCCGTAACTGGAAATGGAGATGGAGATTTTTAGTCTACTCTAAAAGAGCGGCGGCTGAGCCTATTAAAGGGAGGAACTGGAATGCTCATCGCTCCAGAAAAGGAAAGTTCAAGCAAGCGATCATGAGCTTGGTGATGTTGGAGTCCAAAGAAAAACCTAAGGATAGCAAAGAGAAACCAACCCTTAAGGATGCAAGCAAGCGCCAAAGCTCATAGTAGAAAACCTCGCCAAGAAGAAATTTAACGAAGAGGCCATGACAGGAGATGGCAGCTCAACTCTTCAGGAACGTAGCTTTAACTCACTTTAAGCTGGCTGTTGCAAACAAACAGGAGCACCTGGAATGCACACTCGAGGATGACTCTTCCAAGGCGATCCTTATGCAAATCATCGAAGAATTCTTCAAGTTGGTCATGTCGTCGGAAGATGGATTTCTTTACTTTGAAGGCTGCAAAATCATTAACGGCCACGCTGCGGTGACCTTCAGGGACATATACACGACGGAGTGGCTTTGGTCAACCGTCTTGAGGATTTCCGGTGATCATCCAGGCTTAGACGTATTGGAGAAGGCATTCGTGTCCAATCTCATTACAACTAAGGTGGCGGGGCCCCACTTGAATGCTCAGAAGGTCTGTCTGCCTGAAAGAAGCAGAACCCTGATCTAAAAGTTTGTTCATGCAGATTGTGCTATGTGGTTAAACTAAATAGTCATAAAACTTGGTCTATTGGGTGCAGCAAAAGCACTGCTAGTACTGGAAATCGATCGAAAGTTCAAGAGCCTAGATACGGGCCAACAAGGGGTTGATCCACTTCGGCCTGAAGAAGACTTCTCCCGCACGTTTTTTCCCGCGTTAAATAGAACTCACGCGATTAGGTTAGCTGCGATATAGATTCAGGTTAAAACCGAATCGGTTTCAGAGCCTGAAATCAACCGTGGCGGTGGCAGTTCCCAATTTGGTAACGACTGAGTCGACGGCAAGCAAAGAATGCAAAATCCATTGAATTCTATATAGTGCGATATACGATTAGGTTTTCCTGGAACGGTTTATTAAAATTCGATTCTTCCGAGTATTCGCTGCGTGTTGCGCAACAAAAATAATCTAAAATGGTTGTGCGAGATTAATTTTGGAAGTGACGAAAATACCATATATCTGGCCAGTGTTCAACGATAGTAGTTATAGATAGTTATATGCGGAGAGACGAAAAGGACAAAGTTTGGCAAGAAATTTGCAAAGAATGTTTTCGGGAGCTTGAAAATGAAAATCACTAAAAAGAACCTTAAGCCTGGTCTAAAAAGTCTAAGCTCTTAAATCTGGGGATTCACAAGAGTCGTCAGAAGAATTGTCTCAATAAGCAAGCAACCATAAAGAAGACTGTTGAAAATATTACTCAACAAACAAAACCATTTCAGAACGGTTGAAAAATCTCCAAAATCTCAATAAAATAAAAATTTAAGGTAACGTTAAAAATCCAATCACATATACATATATGATAACTTCATGATACTTCACTTCAAGCAATTAGAAAGATAATTGATGAAACAAAATTAAGTTGACTGAAAAAAATTACCATGTCTTGAATTAAGACTACATGCCCCAGCTACGCCAAAGCCGATCAAAAAGAATAATATGAAGAGGAAAACACCTTGCTCCCAAAAGATTCTCCTGAAATTTAGCTAACACAGGTGATCCAACTCTTCATAAGGTTTTTCAGTTGGACATTGAATTTTTCTTTCCTAGCCAAGCTTTTTGAAAAATTCTGGAATATGGGAGCTTTCTTAAAAATGAACAAACTAATCAGTTTGCTTGGCAAATTATTCAAACACATTAAATATTGAAGCAATTTTCTTGAATATTTTACTTAATTTAATTAATTGAATTTAATTAAATTAATGTTTCAGTTATCTTCTGGATTTACCAGCAGCTGAATATGTTCAAGGAAGTTTGGTTTCCAGCAGTATCTCTTATCAATCGCTGATTTCAGCCTAACACTTTTTCAATTAAATATCTATGCTGCCGTCTTGACATTTTTTTTTTTATTTTTAAGTTAACAGCAGGTTCGAAAACAACATACTCTATTAAACCATTCTGCAAAATATGAAAAACCTATCTTTGTTTGGAAGTATGTTAAAATCAAAAATGAAAAATTGCTCTATCTATTGGTATACAACTTTTCTTCCGCCGTTTTGCAATAGATGGCTGTAGATAAATAGATAGAATAAATAGATCATAAATGTCATACAATAAGCTTAGGTATTTGCAAACATAACGCCATCGAAATATTAGTCGATTTGTGTGCGCTAAAGTTATTCTCGATTAAACATGTCAGCTTACGAGCCAAATTCTCGTCATTTGCGGGAGGTTTTAATTTTCTTCTTTAATATGAAGAAATCTGCGGCTGAGGCTCATCGAATGCTCTCAAATACCTATGGTGAGGCCGCTATTAGTGAAAGAACGTGCCGAGAGTGGTTTCAACCCTTGAAGAACGGCGATTCTAACGTCAAAGACCAGCATGGTGGTGGAAGAGAGAAGGTTTTCGAAGATGCAGAATTGGAGGCATTACTTGATCAAGACTCGTGTCAAACGCAACAAGAATTGGCAGGATTATTGGGAGTGACGCAACAAGCCATTTCAAAACGCCTGAAAGTCATGGAAATGATTCAGAAACAAGGAAATTGGGTGCCGTACGAGTTGAAGCCGAGAGATGTTGAACGACGTCTGTGTGTTTGTGAACAGCTGCTTGCAAGGCAAAGACGGAAGGGATTTCTGCATCGCATTGTGACTGGGGACGAAAAATGGGTGCATTACGATAATCTCAAGCGCAGAAAATCATGGGGATATCCCGGCCATGCTTCCACGTCGACGGCCAAACCGAGTGGAACGCAATTAATGCGTTTGAGCCGAGCATTGAAAGACAAACGGCCGCAATACAACGAGAGACATGATAAAATGATTTTACAGCATGACAATGCTCGACCCCATGTTGCGGCAGTGGTGAAGACATAGTTGGAAACTTTGAAATGGGAAGTTCTACCCCACCCGCCGTATTCTCCAGACGTTGCTCCCTCGGATTATCACTTGTTTCGATCAATGGCACACGGCCTGGCTGACCAGCACTTCCGGTCTTATGAAGAAGTAAAAAATTGGATCGATTCGTGGATCGATTCAAAAGATGACCAGTGTTTTCAACGCGGGATTCGTATGCTGCCCCAAAGATGGGAGAAAGTAGTGATCAGCTATGTACAATACTTTGAATCATAAATATAGAACCAGTTTTTTACAATAAAGCCTCGAATTTCGGAAAAAAAACGGCGGAAGCAAAGCTGTACACCTAATACAAAAAAAAAAACGTAGCATTACTTAGCATAAACCTTCTATCTGCAGCAGATAGAAGGTTTATGCTAAGTAATGTGTAAATAGAAAGTTTATGCTAAGTAATGCTATCATTGTTTCGTTGCATGTTACTACAAAAGCCTTCTATCTGCTCAAAACCCATCTTCCACAAATATTTTTTTCAACGTGAAAGCTTTTCCTTCAGATGTATCGTAAATAAACGTATTTGTATTAATGTTTAAACTTTTTTCCCGTTTGAAGATGTCCGCAGCGTTTAGAAAAACATATATCGTTGTATATCTCGAAAGTTACTGAAATGATAAAGTCCTAAATTTACAAAAAAAAAAAGTAATCTTCAGTCGAAATCAAAATAAAAGTCAGTTATTCTTATTCCTGGAATTCATATTCATAAATAAAACACATGCAAACCCACACAATAGTATAGTTTTTTAGGCCAAATGATAAAAACAAACCAAAATAAACACAAACATGCCAAAAACAGTTATCTATTCCCACCCAATTATATATTCACCTCTTATCTACAAAATCATTTTAAGATCTCATGATTTAGAAGAAAAATATCATATCGAACACGCATCATTTCTACCCTCGCGTTGTCAAAACAACAGCAGCAGCTAAATACATTAACAGTACATGCTTCGTAGTCCACATACATCCATCCATCCATCTATCCATTAAAATTTCTTTAACATATTATAATCGTATCTTTTTTCGCAAACATTAGCACTAACAGTACATTGTATATAAATTATATTATTGTATTTGCTCGTCAGCATCAACAGCAATAGCAGCCAGCAATGTATGCAGTTAGCTTAGAAAATATTCTGCTTAACGTCACGCAACCCTTCATTTCTGACCTACATTCATGCCAATTATATTAGATACGTGCTGGTCCGCCGTTCGTCGAGCAGATACGTCGAATACACTTGTTATACGCGAAAGGCATGTGCCAAAGAGCGCAAATGTTTACAATTAGCGGCGTGCGAATTTTCAAAAGATAGTACCACGAAGCCAGGCAGCACTAGCATTTAAGCACTCGGCAACAAATGCCTACGCACATTTTGTTCTATGCGCGGTTTGGTTGTCGCTATCTTTCCCGGGCCTCGGACGCGAACGAATTGTCGGCGAAAATTTGCAAACGCATTTCAAACGAGTCGGGGCGAAGGTGTGAGTTCGCGAATAGAAAATTTTGCATAAAATGACAAGAGGACGGTTTCAAACTAGCCTTGCGTGCAATCTCTTCGCGTATCCGTATACGATGGCATTCGCTATAAAAGCAAAGAGCGAAGATATTTCATGCGTGTACCTGATAGAGCATTGTTTGTGTATGCTCTGAGTAAACGCTAATCTTTCGACTTTTGCGTAGCTATAAACTTGAATCAGCCCTAATTACTAGAAAATAAACGAAATCTTATGTGTTTGATAAAAGTAGAGTTTGATGAGTAATTATAGCACTTGTTTACAATGATTTTAATGCGTTCGTTGAACTCGTAGACAAGTGTTGATTTTGTCCAAAAATTTTTTTTTTTTTAAATTGGTCAGTAGCATTTAAATGCGGTAGGCGCACTGGAATAAAGAAATTGAATAATACAAATCCACGTAAATATTTATCCATTTCAATATTTGTAAATGGCTGCACCCTGGTTTAAAGACGATCCAGGAAGTTAGTTTAATATTGAAGTGACTTCGTTTTGCGTTTCTATATTCATTTTAGCGATCCAACGCGTCATGGAACTCATACCGAGAAAAATCTTCCAAGTAAATAATGTAATTAGACAATTATTGCTCTGTGGATCAGAATATCTCATTCGAACTTAAATCAGGCCAAATAATAACTATCTCTGAAGGAAACAGAAAACAAGGAAGCATGATTATATTTACAATGAAATCCATTTGTTTTTCATGGTGTCAAAGGAAAGAAAGTTTACAATGAGGAATGAAACAGATTTAAAATCGGAGGAAGTCATATTTGCTTCCTGTAAGGTTCGTTTCATATGATGCTGCTGCTGTAAAACTCAAATTTTACACAAGGCTGAAAAAAGCGTACGTAAGCAATACCAGCATCAAAAAATTACCTACAATATATCGAAAAAAGACAGGATGGTACCTACATTGGATCAAGAAGTACGCCTTGAAACTTATTTTAAAACATTAAACTGCAGTAGCTTGCCTAAATAAAGTTTTCGTAAAATATAAAGCTTTGAGTTTACTAAATAGTTCCGCTAGTGACAAGTTAGAAAAAGTAAAAAAATGCCTAGTGCATCAGAACCGCTGGAAAACTGATTTTCGAAGGAATTATCTTTGAGGGAATTAAAAATGTGGAAAAAAGCAATACGCTACTTTGTAGTATCATATCAACCATTTCTTACTCAAAGTAACAAAAATCATTTCCTGACACCATCTCCTATAAAGCAAATTTTCAAATGAAAATATTCAGCACTGGCAACATTTTTCCAAAACAGCAGCAAGTCTACCATAACAAGCTCTTGCTAAAATAGCCTATCCTTTGAATTTCGTTCAACAATTCAACAATTAAACTATGTCTGGGGCTGCCATCCGAAAAATTTCGGAAACTCGGAAAATTTTAACATTGGTTGCTTATTTTATTGCAAACACAAAATCAAAGCATCTGCTGATGCAATATTTACGCAAATGTATGTTGCTGCCGATCCTGTGTTAGCACCACCGCCAAAAATGTAGCAAATCTACTTCAAAAGTTAAACCCACTCTGTGAATTACATTTCGATTAGCTAACTACGCTGGAAGTTAAAGAGGTAAAAAAAATTTTAGGGCTACCACCTCCAATTTTTTTCAAACATTCGAAACGTAAATATTTGCTGCTAATTGTCATTGCAGGATCTTTCCAATTTGAAAGTTTAATGACAACATTGCTTAGTAAAGAGATTACCATAGCTGGCAGCCCCTTCATGATTTTTCTACGGAATTCTTACAACAGCTGGCCTACAATAAGGTCCATTTACTCCATGGATTTTGCTTTGATTTCGGGCCTGGATCGGAAGTTCTAGGAAACAAAGCTTTGCTTTGCTGAGTAAATTTACAAGATTTAGGAGATAAAAATCGCCACAGCTGGCAACTCTATTGTAATTTTTCAAACAAATTTCTACTAAATGTGGCCTGAAGTAATATCCAAATACTGTATCAACTGAATCGGAAAGATGGGCCAAAAAGCATTTTATTTTTGTAGTGATTTTTCAAGATAGTACCACTGCCACAGGGTTGCCCGCCTTTCTAAATCACTTCTATCAGACTTGGTCCTAGTTAATGCCAACACGTCCTGTAAAATTCATAATAATCTGATTGTCCGGTAGTCAGTTCTCGAGAACAGAAGTTTCAAGCGGTGAAAATAGAGGTAATTTGGTGATGGGTTGCCGTTCTTGTGGAACTCGGAATTTTGAAAATTTCAAATTTACCAAAAATTTGAATTTTTCGTCAAAAAGCAAAAATTTTTTTTAGGAGGGTAGGTGAGTTGAAGGATATTTTTGCACGTGCCTGCCGTAGTTACAGTGTTGTCCGCACAGTTTTTAAAACTCATGTGCGTATAGTTCTAGTTAAAAAAGTTATGATAAATCGAATTTTGAAAAAAATCCTGGCCTACTTTTAAGCACTCAGCTACCACACATGGCTAATAATTTACCATAAACAAGCATAAAACATAATAAGTTTTCATTACCAATGCTTTTTTTGCAAAAATTTACTCTGTATAGAAATAAAAAAAGTATTTTTGAACAATTTTTCCTCAAAAATTTGAGTTTTTAAAAATTATGTTACAATATCTGTTTTCATTCAAAGTCGATATATTATGAATAATTTCTTAATAAAAAATCGAATTTTTAGCAAAAAACAATGACAGAATTTACACTGAATGGTAGTACTTTTCTAATTTCGCAGCCAACCATTTATTAGATCTACCAGATGTGAGCTGAATTTCGGGTTAGTTCAATATGTGCATCGGAAGCGATGGAATAAAAATCTTTAATTTTACTATCTATTTTTAAAGATTCCGTCAAGTTTCTGTTAGACCTGCTCCTACTTGAAAACCATACATAATGATTCACTTGTCAGTTGTCACGAACACAAAATTTTCGGTTACTGAAAAAGTATTCGGTAAAAAGTTATCGTTCTTATGGAAAGTAGGAATTGCAAAATCTCAAATTGATAGAGTCAACAAACTATTAGACTTATTTCCCGTTCAGTTTTTTCCCATGAGAGCAAAACTTTTCCAGGAGACTCGATGACTTGAAGAAAATCTCGATTTCAATTTCTTGTTTCGATATTTTGAAAATGTTACAGAAAGCCTATGGAGAGTCTGCACTATTACATCCGGAAGCATTCCGGAAGCACTTGAGTGGTACAAAGTGCTCAAAGAGGGTCGTATATCAGTTGACACTTGCCTCACGCTTCTTGTCCAGCAACATCAATAAACGACGAAATAAAATGGATTAAATTGTACTCGAAAATTGCCGTGGGATGTAGCTGACGAGAAACAACCCCAAAAACCACGTCAAAATTGATTTAAAGTTAGTTACTTCTTATAGCTGCTATTTATATTTACACAGCCCAGTTCAATTTTGAACATAATGTTGATATGAGGTATAACTTGTGGACCCTGCGAAGTTTTGCATATTCTAAGCAAAGCAATACTTAAATGCAATTTGAACCAAATATTATGGAGCAAAAATACTTATTATAATAGTCTTAGGGGATTAAGGGCATATCTTTTGGAACATATAACTGCTTTTAGTTTTTCGAAACCCATTTCTGTCATTTTGGGGCTGATTTATCTCCATTTTTTTTTTCACTGATAAATTTGGTTGATTTTCGTTGCTAATTTCGTTTTAACGTAGCCTCAACGGAACGGTGACCACAGATTTTACATGCGGCTGATTTTTTATAAAAGGAGAAGATTTTTTGAGGAATGTTGAGGGAATCAGAATGAATGCGTGAGAAATAGTGTGCCTTTAGTGCGACGCAAGACATTGCCACACCATTACATCACATTCACAATATTTTAATTAGCTATGAAAATTGATATTCAGGAGTCCTGTTTCAACAGCGTTTTGAAACGGCCACACAATTATTTTTGTTTTACTTATGTTTGCTTTTTTCTAGCTACAAATAACGTAGAACCTACTTTTTTAAAAACCTTACTCTTCTTGGAGTAAACTCACTTCCAGTTTTATTAATACTTTTATTCTACATAGCTAAGAAAATTTTTTTATTCTGCTCCTGTTTTGGATTATTTTTAATCACATTGTTAATTAAAACTTTTATTCACGTTCTGTTAGTTGTTGTCGACTAAAACTTTCTTGTTTATTATGTAGTGAATCGCTGACTAACTTTGATTAACATTCTTAGCTATTTCGCGATACAACCTTCCTGATTATGCATATTTATTATAAATTTATTTTCTCTACTGTAGTTTTACCATATTGGTCTCGTTTTTGTTTAAACTGCTATGTGAACTTAACTGATTCGAGATTTCAGTTAATTCTTTCAATTTCTTGCAATGTAGCATTTTTCTTGGAAAACTATTTTCGTAGAATTCAGATGACGAATATCTTTGCACAATAATATGTACGAACTTTATCGTTTAATATTTTTTCTTAAATGTATTCTATTGTGGCTTTATTTTATTTACTGAAATTGTGTTCAATAAATTGTGATGCAGCTAATAATTTTCAAACTTCAATCGCATTTGCTATGATTGTTTTTCTTTTTCATCATGGGAGTACGGATATGTTTTTGTGACTCAACTTTTCAAGTTACTTTTTCTTTGAGCAGCTAAATTTTTACACATTCTTTTACTTAAACTTGCGAGAACGTATTAAATAAATGTCACAATACCAGTCAATTGATTTTTTTTTTTGAGTAAGTGCTAAGGTTTAAACTACACGCATGCATCTGAAATGAGTCTTACAATACCTTCGAATACTATCATAAAGAAGTTTGAAATTAAAATCCTACTTAACATTCACATTACTGAACTAAATTTCTCAACACATAAAAAGTTGAAGAAAAAAAAACCTTATCATAATAAGACTAAACCGTTAACAATTGAGAGTGCAGCGATAGAGAAAAATTCGAAATATTCAAACAATAGATTTTGCATCAAATACTTTCTACGGGCTGTCTAATAAAACATGCGTTGAATGCTCTGTCTGTTTAATATAAAAACTGTGCACCGGGAATCATTTCCTTTCACCCCCCACATGCATTGCTTCTCATCAAAAGTGACGAGCGACTGCAATTTACCTGTTATATCAACGTCTGTTCAATAGAGGTGGTTGATCCTTAAAGAGGATATGGATGATAGCATTCAATATTCGCACGCCTACGTATAATCCCCTAAGGATGCAACAAACATAAGACTGACAAGGAGAATTGTTTTTTGTCTCCCACATAGATTAAAGGATAATATGTCTATTGGCT
Organism: Nemotelus nigrinus; assembly: GCA_947369275.1. Classification (NCBI taxonomy): domain Eukaryota; kingdom Metazoa; phylum Arthropoda; class Insecta; order Diptera; family Stratiomyidae; genus Nemotelus; species Nemotelus nigrinus. The sequence goes on along the minus strand of OX376372.1, from coordinate 202,175,038 downwards.
CGTTTAAGGATTCTTCTCGAATGAATGATTCGAGTGCAGAAAAAACTAGATAATTTTTTGTGATATTATATCTGTATTAGACTGATATGATGGGAATGGTATTGCTTCTATTGATGATGCAACACTGTTTTTACCGTTCTTATGATGAAAGGACTTCCTTGATCGTACCGGGGAATTGATTGTGAATCGCTCAGATGAACAAGATGCATAGCGATATGTTTTCCGGTTGAGAAGATTGAAACTTTCAGTTTCTGAGATCAAATTTTTTGTTGGGAAAAATTGAACATGTGCAATACGAGAGAATTTATCGAAACTTTGATTCGCAATTGGAGACCTTTGCATTTCAATCGATAATTTATGGTTTTTCGTTTGACATTGAATAAAAATATTTCTATTTTAAAGTAAATATTTCTAGTTAAATATCTTGAGAGTAGTATCTTGAGCATAGTACATGAAATGAGGAGAAGCTACCAATTGATATTTTCTCTTTAAACCGTGAGACTTTTTGGGACTAAAGGGTTTATTTTTAGCTGCATGAGAACTTTCGCTAGAGATAAGTTTTGAATGACGTTTGTCAAAGTGACAGTTGTTTTACCTTTGTGCTCAGTAAAGTTTGCTGTTTTAATCATGGATAGATTGACACTTGAATAACGCTACCAAATTGTGGGAATTTTCTTTTCAAAATCAGAGTTAAGTTCGCGAAACTCAAATAGCTCTACGCCCATTTTATGGTCGACATAATAGTCCTTCAGAGCATGCTTTTCGTGCTGTAATGGGTAAATTTCATAGCACTTATTCATTGCTTGATGTAAGACCACCAAAACAACAAAGAAATGTGCGTACCGAAGAAACTATCACTATCGGTCCTTATTTCTTTCGAAAAGTGGAATAAACATGCTCAATAAACTTTTGTTTCCAAAAATCCAAGAGCTAAACATTGACAACTTATGGTTCCAACAGAATGGCGCTACATGCCACACAGCCAACGAAACCATCGATTTATTGAATAGTCATTTTGATGAGAAGATTATTTCAAGAAATGGTCCCGTCAATTGGCCTACAAGATCGTGTGATTTGACACCTACTGATTATTTTCTTTGGAGGTATATTAAGTCCCTGGTTTATGCTGACAAACCAACAACTCTGGTAGCATTGGAGGACAATGTTGAGCGAGTAATTGGTGAGATAAGGCCACAATTATTGGAAAAAGTGGTAAACAATTAGACTGATCGGATGAGCTTCGTAACGTATAGTCGTGGTGGTCACTTGCCGGAAATCATTTTTAAATCATAAATGGCATTGAATTTATTTTGAAAAAATATTCATGCAAAATATTTCATCTATCTTTTTACGTTTTCATTCAATTTGAAGTTCTCAAGCTCCTAAAAAAAACACCCTATATTTTAAGTATTAAGTACACTAAATGTGTCCTCAAAAAGTAAATGATGGAAAAAAATGCGCATCTTTTGTTTCTTAAAAATACAACAGGTCATTTTCCATTTGCTAAAGTTTACGCATTGATTCGCATACTTTCCCACTTGAAAACATTATTTAGAGAATTGTACACTTTGAAATGCGAACACTTAATAATATGAGATTATGTTTTGAATTCAATCATGGATTAACCATAAGCGGCCCAATTTTTGTTACTCATGCGAGGGATCCTTACTTCAAATAGGGCCCTCGTTTTGCGCAATTGTTGGAATCCACTGAATCTGTTTAACGTAAATTTATTTGTTTTTTCACGTCAAAATTACACTTGGCTTCTTCGCGCATCCTTGAAACTTCCTTGTGTTTCGATGAACAATTTTTGTAAATTTGAAACAGGTCGTGCCAATTTCCAACCAAAATGGACATTAATTAGTGCTTATATTTAGAAGTCGATAGCCCGACTAATCATGCAGCAAGTCTTTTTTCTAATAGCATTCACCATTAAGATCTTACTGTTCAGCTATCCATTCTACACTAGAATGCTGATTAAAGCATCATTGATGGTTTCCTTGCTAATGTCAGTTGTACAAATCCTGTCACATACTAATTTCTCGATGATTCTGTAGCCCCATTTGAAAAAATATTGGTTTATGTGGTCGAAAGATATATCTATAAAGTTACGAGAAACTCAAAAATATTAAAGTTTTGGCTTAAATAGACTCACCAAAATCTGAGAGACCGAAGAAATAAGCGGTGTATGGTATTTAAAAATAAAGACAACATTAGTATCGCAGAATCAAGCAAACAACGTAGTGGTTGAAAAATTCCATGTTAAGTCTCACGAAGCAGATGATCGATTTTTTTAGCATGACTTGTGAGCTACAGCTACAAAGAGCTTTTTGGCTTTGTGAATATAAAGCACAATTATATTTTTAAAGTTTGTTCCTCCTACATTTATGATTAAGTGCGTTTTCTTCTCATTTTATTCCACATTTAACACATATTTTTTCTCTGGCCACTCTGGCAATAGAAGACAAATTCAAATTATAACATTTACACACTGCTCGTAAACTCTTGCCAAAAATGTTATATTAAAAACAATCTCTCCTGGTCGATGCTCGACTAAACAAAAAGTAGCATGGTTTAAGGAAAAGTCGGCCAACCAATATGGCTCATGTCTGTTCTCAGTTCGGAGTTGCAGGGTTTTTATTAAAATCGCCTAGCTTCAACCTCCACGGCCATTCATAGTATTTGAAATTCTGAGGGCTCATCTTTAAAGAAACACATATTAGCTCAGGTGTAGTTTACAGTAACTATTTTGGCCACTTAAGCCGCCATCAAGCGATAGGTTTTTTTTTTTTTTTAGCCAAAACTGGACTTCTTGGAGCATTAATGCTCCGTGAACAACCTCACTCTTCATAGAGGAAAATGTTATACGATTGACTTCTTTCCAAAAAAATACAATCGTACATTATACATGCCTTCTAAGTAATGCTGCGTTTCTCATGCTGGCTTAGAAAGGAGTGGATTCACTTTGTGCACACTCTCGCGCTCACGCACTTTTACTTATTTGCTTCTGTTAATAATCAATCTGTGAAATTCGTAGTTCAACTATGGGGTAGAAACTATTTCAACTGAAATGTGAAAATTTTCGAACAGTTTCAAATTTTCACATTCTCCACTGTCAAATAAATGGCGTTTTCGCAAGTTTTTGCAAATAAACACCATGGTGTCAACGAAAACATATTTCAATTAATGATTTGTGCATTTAAATTAACCAAATTCATAATCAATTAGTGATAAATGTGCTTTAAAGTAGTTATTGATAAGTAAATTAAAATATGTATGTGTTACATTCGTTCTGCACTCGTCAGTTGTTTATTTTGCCGTCAAAAGCTACGAATACAGTACCGGATTCCAAATGAATTGAGATCGAAAAATGCATATGTAAACGTTTAAACATTTTCAATTTTGTACTAAATTGCTATTGAATCTATATCATGCAAAAAGGCCAACTCTTCTTTGAGATTCGGCGAACATTAACTTCAGTATTGGAAACGCAGCATAATACTGCACTTAGTAGAGTTGATAATAGTTATGCTAGATACCGTTGTTGTTTTAGTTGAAAAGCATTGGTTGAATTTGCATTATGACAAATAAAATTTCCAAGCAAGTAAACCACTCAATGTTGAGCCCAGAAATTGCATAGCCAGTGGACTACAAAATCCTTATACTATTCTGTCGGAAAGCAGGTTCCCCTCACATGGCAAATCATGAGCCAATTAAAAAGAACAACTCCTTTGAAAGAGCTATGTGAGCCAGCTCTTTAGAAAAAAGAGCAACTTTTTTGAAAGAGCTATGTGAGCCATCATTTAGAACTGCTCTGCACACTTCATACCGTCACCTTAGCTACAAGAGCGATATAGCGCAGCAACTCGAGCAAATAGAGCTTATGCATATACATACGGCAATACAGTCTCATGAAGTAGTGTGGTTGAAGCGAAATCTAGGCTGTTCTAACGTCGGAACATGTACATACTCGTATGTATACAACTTTTGTATTGGACAGATGAAAGAGCCAGCTCCGTGTGAATCAAGAATGAATGAAAGCACGGAGTCAGTACTAGAGATGAGGCGTATATACTGGAACAGGTATATGGAAAAGGTATTTTTTTGGAACAGCCAGTATCTGTACGAAATTCGAAAATACTAGGCACGAGTATTTTTGTGAACATGTAATCAATAATTTACCCAATAAATTTCTCCTATTTGGTTCATTTCAATCAAACAGTGATGCAATAGTATCCTAATATTAATATGCACTCGTATTTCATACTTGCAAGTGATTTCATATTCAGCAATATTTCGTACTTTCAGTTTCTCCGGCCGATTTTATTTTTTTTTTTGACTAGGCCACTTTTTCCCAGATTTGTATGGAAATTTCACCCGAAACAGCTCAGAAAGGTCCCCGAATCAAACCCAATTGATGTGCCAAAATTTTAAACCAAGTGTCCTTAGAAATAGTCATGAGAAAATAAGCTACAATTTTTCATTCATTATCTCGCGAAAATCGCAATTCTTATGAGACCATAACTTTGTTTTATGGACTGACAGCCGCAAAATTTTAATATGGTTGTATTGTGGACACGTTTTTCTACCAACTCCACCCCATCCCACCCCGTCTATGGTGGGGGACCGTAACTAGATATACACCGAAGCCAGTTGCTCGCAAACGTCTCCACTGCATGATCATCAAAACGCTGTCCTGCTAATGCTTCTTTGAGAGGGCCAAACATGTAAAAGTCGCATGGAGAAAGATCTGGAATAAAGAGGGTGTTCAAGAGTCTTCCAAAAGAGATACTCTAATTTTTCTCTCGTTCGTAAAGCGGTGTGAGGTCTGGCAATGTCGTGGAGTAAAATCGAACCTTTTAGATCAGTAATCGGCCCTAAATTGATCAAAGAGTTGACAGTTGTATTCCGCATTGATCGTTCGTTGGTCATGGAGAAAACCAAAACTTTGCTTGCTGACAAACATGTTTTAATGGGTGGTTGCCCGCCTGTTTCTCGCCATTCCATGCCGGCCTGCTTTCTGTCAGCGGTATTTTGATGGACCGACTTTTTGCCACAGGTCACAATGCGGTTTAAAAACCTTTCCTTTTCATGAAGACGGTGACAGATTTCGAGGCGGCCACTTTTTCGTTCATCTGTCAGAAGGTGTGGGACTCAACGAGCGAAAACTTTGCTCGACCCGAGCTCATCTGCTATGATTTTTTTAATACTTCCATAGCTGATTTTGAGAGATACTAAGACGTCGATCATTTTCAATAAGGTTGCGGACAGCACGAATATTTTCATCCGTGATGTTCCTGAAAGGACGGCAAAAATGAATTTTACTTTCGTACTTTTCTTGCTCTTCGGAGAAAGTTTTATGTGGGTGAAAAATTCGGGCCTGTAAAAGGATAGACTCGCCAAATTGGTTGCGTAGCCTGTGAAGGATTTCAGCCGGGCATATGTATTTATTTGAAAGAAATTTGATAATTGTTTTTTGCGCATTGGGCAAAGAGACATCTTTCTCACTCATCTTGGTGCACACTGCCAGAGTCCTTTGGATCATCGGGCAGGCATTTCTTCCCACTCCCACTACTTCCAATTTAACCACCTTCCAATTAACTTAGCTTTCCGCATAGTCTAGTGCGGACCGGAGAAATTCTCGTTCATATTTGATCCACCTTCATTTTTTTAAAGCATGTAAATTAGTAATTTATTAGCAGATGTCTGCAAAAAGTTATATGTATAAAGCTATATTCCGTTTATCCTAATTAAAATAAAAAACAAAAACATTCAAAAAACTTACTGCGAGTGCTTACAGTTATCTTTCAAAATAAAAATACTATCAAAAAGTTAACCAAACCATACCAAACTGAAACATATCTCAGTTTTAATGTACTATTATTTGCATATGAAATTTAGAGGACTGAAATCTTTGACAACCAGATAAATATTCGATTCTCCAGCTTAGTTTTCGGCATTAAAAAGTTATTACGACTGAACAAATCAGCATAGATAATTTACTTAGTTTTGTTTATATTTTATAAGTGAATGGTTTAGTTGAATAATCCTATTAATTTAATTAATCGCCTAGGCTTGGCAAATTCAAAGACCATTATTATTGCAACAAATAAGCACAATTTTTGTGTCTCGTCAATAGTTTCGAATTGAACGAAAATGCACTCAAAAAACTCATACCATGAAAATGCATTACAGCCACTCTATCAAACACTTTATTCATCATCTTTGACGAGCTACCTTTCCAACTTAAATTACATTCAATTCATAACTCGACTCATTTTTCATATAACTTTTAGCACAATTTTAAATTAATTACACCAGTTCCCCAGCAGTTGAGTGATTGCATAGTTAAATAAATATTTTTGCTTCTTCATTCGCAACATCACATTTTAAGATTTTTGCTCGAACATGAGTCCTATTGGCTGCGGCGCTTCTAATTAACTTAAAAATGGAAAGTATTGATTTGGTAAGGGAGACGTTCGAAATTCGACATGTGCAATTCGAAGTTATTACAAATGAATTGCGCTGTCTCTCAGACACCGAAATCTGTGCTTCATTTTTTTGACGGGCCGGGGAAAACAGCAGCTACTAACTTCATCATCATTGTGATGCTGCGAACCCGAATTCCCTTCGAATATTTAGTAGCGAGTTATAAATCATTTTGCAATGGCACAGGGTGAGCTTGATTATGAGCAACTGATGTATGCGATTGATTTGGTTCGACAAAACGTGATATTAGACCGCCATCGCGGACCCTCCGGATATCATCCTATTGTTCCCAATCAATGAAAACTTATAAAGTTTTATGGTTCCCAATGAAATTCCTTATAAAGATTTCATGGGTAATTTGAATGCAACATGAAATCAAAATGCACACTTCCAATTGAATGCACCGAAAGAATTATGTTGAATCGTGATCCGAAAGCATACATCGTGTGGGTAACTGCTTTCGGGCCCACCTTGTTAGATCGATTTTGTATAATTTTCCTTTCTAACATGTTTCGTCAAAACTTTTTTTTTTGTGTGATAGAAGAAGCACTCGATTTTGAAGCGTGTCTGTGTCTCAGCAATGCTTGCCTTGATCATAGTTTTAAAAGTTGGCTTCGCTCTTAGCTTTGGGGCAACTTGCGATGATTTCTTCACAAATCCACTGGACGATTGAGCGATTGAGCACCTTGCTCGGTTGCTGGTTGCCAAAAAAAAATCTATCGACATATTCGATTACGTCACTAGCATTGCTGTAATGTTTCACTCGAATATTGATAGCAAAACATTACAGCGGGCTGGCCAGACCAAAGTGCTTGAGTTTCGAACGGCATTTGGCAAGTACTATGATGAGAACGGTAAATTGCGTATAACGATGGAAAAATTCCAACAACAACGGTGACTGATTAGTGATTACATATTCAGCCCAGTGAATTAATGAGGAGAACTTTGTTAGAAAAAATCATGTTGCGTAAACTTCTACGCATAGGTAAAGACCTTTTTCCTGTTGTCCGCTCAGCTACCAAAGTTTTAATGGGAAAAGTCAGTTCTCGAATGCACAGTGAGTAATTGAGAAATAATCAAAACCCATCAGTTGTGCGTTGAAAGGTTTTGGATCTTCGATGATATTGAATACTGGCCAAAGTACCTGGCTGCCAACATTTCGAAAATTCAATGAAAGTATGAATGTTTTACCCGTGTGAATGAACTCTTCTGCAATAGACCTGTAGCGAGGTTGTTTCAAGTTATCGACCAAGGACAGATTTGGATATTTTTGCGAAAAATGCTATTAGTGTATTCGTTTCTTTTTTTTTTGCACCGGATCCAAAATGTTAGGCTTTCACAAATTTTTAGATTGTGTATGCAAGTGATTGTATTTATAAAAAAATGCCCAAATATGAATGCAATTTGGATTTTTTATAGAGGAAATTACCATCAGACCATTAATCAGTACCATGATTAATGTTGTAATTTTAAATGAAAAGCGAACAGAGACATGATTGTCGTTTGAAAGGATTGCATTGTTTGTATACATGAACTGGCCTATGTAGGGCTGCCGATGGAGGCATCATAAGTGGCTCAAAACAGGTGAAGGAAGATGGGCGTTATATTTCAAGCAATTACTGAACGGAAATGTCCCCGCACCCGACGAATCGCCATCATTAATTGGCACATACTTTGACAGTGCCTCATCTCACCTTCTCACACTAGATGAAGTCCGACATGCCATGGACCGCTTGAAATCCAACAAAGCACCGGGCATCGATAGGATCCCCGCGGAGCTCCTGCAGACAGGCGGATTTCCGTTTTAAGGGCAATCCATGGATTGGTGACAGGCATCTGGCAACAAGAAACGATGCCGGATGAGTGGCGAAAAAGTTTTATATGTTCCATTCACAAGAAAGAAGATAAGCTGCTATGCGAAAAGTACAGGGGCATATCACTACTTTGTAAGTCGTACAAGCTCTTGATAAAGATTTTTAACTTTCACGCTGAGAAAATTCTTGGTAAATATCAAGGTGGTGTCAGACGTGGAAGATTGACAACTGACCAAATATTTACGGTCAAAATTTTTTTGGAAAAATGCTGCGAATTCAACATTGATGTCCATCAAACATTCGTGGACTTCAAACAAGCGTACAACAGCATCAGCGAAACTGCATTTTAAAACACCATGCTGCAGTTCGGAATCCCAGCAAAGTTGGTACGATTGGTGAAAATGACCATGACCGACTCCACGTCACAAGGGCTGATTCAAAATAATATGACCAACTCGTTTTCGACGAATACAGGGCTAAACCATAGGGATGGATTAGCTCCGGCACTCTTCAACTTAGCGCTTGAGCATGTCAAGGGGCGAGCGAGCGGAGTCAGGCCAGTTGGTAAGCCACGCAAGCGCTGGGAGGATTCGATAGATGCTGACAGCAGGTCACTTTTGGGAGCACCGAACTGGAGGAGGCGGTCACAGAACCGAGACGAATGGAGGCGAAGCATTGGCTAAGGCTCGATTCGGGCTGTAGTGCCCTGACGACGACGTCAGTTGTCCTAACTGGATTGTGTTGCAAAACACATGTACCTGATGTTTAAGTAAGACAGTTTCCCAGATTCAAGGATGATTTTATTAATTTCTTTTAATTTTTTTTTAATTAATTTTTGTTGGCTAACCTAAAATAATATATTAATGTCAAACCACATTAGTTGGTACAGCCATCCTAAAGTAGCTTTATTATTATTAATATTAGTAGCTTTATATAGTAAATATTGCTAAAAATTTGTCTTTTGAAATTCATCCTCCAAGTATTTTTATATATTGAATATATTTGACCTTATGATCTAATCAATTTTAAAATAGATGTGCAAGTTAAATTTTTATCAAATAATATTTTAAGTGAAATAAAGTTTTTCGAATTTCCAAAATGGTAGCAAAGTAGCGTGTCTTTCTCGTGCTCAATACTCTTCAATATACTCCTCCAGGGCCGGTTCTGGTCATATTTTCGCCCGGCGCAGAACGATTTTAATGTATGTTATGATTTTAATTTTTTGACCCCCTTTTTCACGACTGCGAATTCTTAACAAATTTTTGCTAGCACTTGGGAGTATTTACCAGAGCATTGCTCAACATGTAATTTTCATGAAAAAAACCAGCCATTTGCTCATTCGAGCAATGCAGCATAACACTTTTTTTCTCAGAACGTATTAACCAATTGTTTGAGCCTAATTATGTGCAGAACTATAGTTTTCGCTTTAAGTTCGTTTCCAAATTACCTACCGCTACGAGAACGAGTCTCAGATGCGTTTATTGAAAGAGGTTCCTCCTGTAAGCCTAGTTCGCGATAACCAAGCACATGCGTCAATGTAAAAACAGTAAAATAAACAGAGAACATTCTAATATTTATAAGAAAATGAAATTATTCGTTCATTCAAACAAACAAAAATAAGCTAAAAATATATTGGAATTGTTTTTGCGGCATGATTAAAATTGAACAACTTTTTATTAACATTAAAAATTTAATCTACATTGAAAATTCTATTTTGACAAAGTGGTTTCGAAAGTATGCACTGCTTCTCATCAGACACCAGCACACAGTGCACACTTGACTGTCGTGACCACTTGCAGGTGGAAATCATTACATTTTTATTTATGCTAGTTGTGACAAATTTTAACATCTCCGACTTATATCCATGGATATAATTTTACTTAGTAAAGGTAATTGAATTTGATCACGGTTCCCTTCTTGTCTATAAATCAGCATAGACAACGTATATCATTTCTACAGCATCGAAGCCGAGCATATTGAAACGGGAAAATTCGATCGTTTTGCGGAATCAGCCTCCGAAAGCAGAATCAAATTGGAATTGTTTTTGCGGGATGATTAAAATTGAACAACTTTTTATTAACATTAAACAGATCACAGAGTGCTTTATTAACAATTAACAGATCACAGAGTGCTGTAACTTACAACACTCAGCGATCGTTTAATAGCACTCGCGATTTCTCTATGAGCTTTTCCACAGTTCCTTGAATCAATAATTCTCTGTTTTTCAACATCACTTACCCATAATTTTCGATTCCAAGCTCCAAAAAGTTTCTTACAACTTGTAAGAAATTTTTTGGAGCTTGAAATCGAAAATTATGGGAAACAGAAGTCATCTGGGCGTCCTCCAAAATATTCGGCTAGGGTGAAACGCGCAGTTTTAAGTATCGAGCACAGGAACTTTGGTTGAACTTGTAATGTGATCCTAGCTTAGTTAGAAAATGGGCTACATTCTCCAAAAATTTTAAGTATCAAAAATGTTTGCAAATAACCAAATTGACAAAACGTCACATCGATGCTAGACTTAAATTCAACGAAAATTCTACACAAAAATGAACCATTTGGGATCATGTGATCTTCAGCGACGAGAAGAAATTCAATCTCGATGGACCAGATGAGTTTAATTACTACTGGCACGATTGACGCAAGGAAAGAAGAATCATTGCAAGATGAGCGCAGGGAAGTGGATCTATGATGAGTTGGGCAGCTTTCAAAAAAAATGCTAGGAGTCAAATAGCCTTTGTCAATGGTAGAATGAAAGCTGTTGGCTATCAGGAGTTACTAGAGGAACATTTACTGCCTTTTGTGACATTAGCGGAAGATGAAAACATTATTTTCCAGGAAGATAATGCACCCATCCATACGGCTGCCTCAACAAAAAAGTGGTTTCAGGATTATAGAGTCCAATTATTACCATGGCCAGCGTTAAGTCCCGATCTGAGCTCCATTAGATGTAATAAAAAATAAGGGCAAATGGACTAAGTATTAAATAAAAAAAACGTATCAAACATTATACTGAGTTTATAATTTTTCAAAGATTTAACAGCAAGCTTTTATGAATTCTTTGTTTTATTTTGTTATAGAAAGAAATATGATCACCCTTTTATTCCTACGAAATTTTCTTAAAGGCATATTATCAAAGCAAATTAACAGTTATTTGAAATAATTTCCTGTTTTTATGAGAGACCTAAAAATATAGTTGAGTCTATAATTATATAATATATAATACAGAATTTCTTTTTATTGCCACACTAGGTATGTCAAAGTAACCTGAATGCATAAAAAAATGAAACAAAAAGTATACGAGGCCACTAAGTGTTCGGCTTACTCTTTACATCGAAGTTCGCTAAAAATTTGTGAAGGCTATGATCCTGTTTTTATAAGGTAATCAAATCTAAGTTACTTATTGATTCATTGAAAAGCAGGAGAGATAAAAGTAAAATTTCATCATATGGACATCCGATTTGATTTGCTTAAGTTACTTTCCAATATTATTTCCAAAAAGCAAAGTCATCTATTCAGTTAGTATGATATTTGAGTGAAAATCATCAAATGCCGTTACACAAATACATTCATCTGTTACCATCTAAATCAACTAGATAGCTAGAGTAACTTTATTAGAAAGTACCAAAATATCATAAATTCTTCAAGAACATTTAGCACATGCTAATTATAAATTTCCGCCAAGAGCATGAATAAAAACTGAAATCTTGATTTATTTACATACTCACTTCAAATCTATTCACCGAAAAAAAATCTTCGAACTCAAAGTGGGTCATCCGAGATTGTGGTTTGCATATGAAATTACACAGATTTAGAACCTGAGGTGTCTTTCAATAACGTTTTTGATACATAGTTCGGTATTGCCTCCAGTGTGGGTAAGTGAGTGTAAAATGTACGTATGTCCGGCCACCCCGAATACCATTCTGCGGACCGTGCCGAGTTAACCCTTCGTTATGTAAAAGCGTGTTTGAGTCAATCATGCAAATTTGCACCTCAGTGTTAAAGAATCGAAGTCCAAAGCTATAAGAGGAAACGACAGCAATGTAGATTTCATTCAAGAAAGAGTGATGTAATAAATGTCCACGACCACAAGTTGAATGGCGAAATTGATTGTGACAAATCTGTTTTAAGAAGATTTGTAGCAATCAAGCTCCGATTGTCGAATCGATAAAACAACAAACAAATATAAGCATGTCTCAAATTAATATCTGATTGAAATATGAGTTGGTGATGACTTCAACAATGCACAGCTCTCATCTTTTTGCAATCGAGAAAGACACACGAGACACACATTTGAGACAAATAAAAAATCCAGACGAAAATATTGTGAAATTGTAAAGATTACGTTATTCAATCAATAGCGGGTTAAAGTCAATCGAAACTTCAATCATGTATTTATCTGATATATGTCCCGTACACTCCCTTTAGATAAACGACACGATAACGCATTCAAGCTACGAATTTGATTTTCAAGTTACTTGTATGACATTTTCTTGATTATACATATGAATGCAAAATTATATGCTGATCATTTTTACTTGGAGACACGAAATCATGTGGTATGGCTTTGAGCACGTTGGTGCATTTGAAAGGTTTGAATTCATCACCGAAATCAATTTTATGATTGCAATTTTCGCAAAAAAAAAGGCATCTAGTTTAGACTATCAGATTTAGTTCGGAAATTTTATATTTGTTTTTTTTTTCTAGATATTGGTGGAAGTGCTCAAAACAGTTTTAGCCTTTTGATTTGTGTTAATAGAATTCTGGTCTTTGATTTTATGCTTAGGGCTTTTATTAGAAGAAATATAAATATGGTAAAATGTTTAAAAATAATACTAAATGTGAAAATGTTGAAGATTATAGCTGATGTTGCCGACATATTTATCATTAAATAACTTCCGCATAATTTTTTGTTGTTTATTTTAGAATTTTGATTTCATCTTTGCATTTTCAAACCCAATCATTTTTTGATTCATTTATGATTTCCCTGTAATACATTTTTTCATATTCGTAAAATTACTTGCTATGAAATTTTTAAATCATCTAATTCATGTTTATTTTTTTTATTCTACCGTTGATTTTTGTGAGTATTAAGCAACTGAAAGTTTTGGCTATAAATTAAGTCACAAGATTTGTAATGAAACTTTTTTTTATTAGTCTCCATCAGCATTACTATTACTATTATTTTTAAAATAGCTATGTGCGTTTTATAGTATGTAAGTTCTGAAACACACATTCACACACACTCTGTCGTAACTTTCATCCTTCTCCTCCTGTTGATTGCGTGATGGTCCGTACTTGTTTTTCTAATAACCTTCACTTAATAATTCTCTCTGTATATATTCCTTGTAACAGTTCTTGTGCTGTGTACAAACATTTTTTTACCGAGCTAACTTCTTACCTTAATTTTTTTTCTCTTTTGACCCTTTAACATTCTGTGGCGATTTTAATATGCTTTCTATTGACTAGAATCCGGTTTCAAATTGCATCTGGTCCTATAGTCAGCTCTCCATATTAATTTCTTCCTTCCTCTCCCTCAACTCTCTTTGGCAGATTAACATTACACGTAACTTGAATGGTCGTATTCTTGACCTTATCCTAACTAATGTTCCTTCTACTGATATATCTGCCTCCACCGTATCCTATCTCTATGTTCGAGTAGACGCTCACCACCCTCTTTCTCTCATACTCCTCTTTCTCTTTATGTTTCATTGTCATATTCCTCGGAGAAAGGAATCTTAGTTGCTCCTCGATACAATTTTCGCAAGGCTAATTACCCAGCAATGGCATCGAAATTTCAAAAAATTGACTGGTTTTCGTTTTCCCGTGGGCTAAATATTGATCATGCACTTTCCTAATTTTATTCCTTCCTCAATACACCTTATCTCTACCTATACACCTACCTTCAACCTTCGTAAATCTACAGATTTTCCTTGGTTAACCCAACGAGCCTTGAGGGCCATCCAACTCAAAAACGTTGCTCGGAAAAAGTTTCGAAGATCGAATTCTGCCTCTGATCTTGCCGTATTTCGGTCCCTGCAATCCTCTGCTAAAATCGAAATGAAGCAAGCAATGCACGATTATTACGCTGGTCTGGAATCTTCTATTTCTTCTTAAAATACTAAACCTTTTTGGTTTTACATTCGGTCTTTAAAGAAAAATCTTTCCATTTCTAACCAGGTAACTTTCAATGGCCCGATCTCCTCGTCTCCACGAGATGTATGTGAGTTTTTCGCTAACTTCTTTTCTTCCTCCTTTAAAAGTTGTTCCTCTCTTGTACATCTCCTGGTTTTTCTTTCCTTTCGTCCTTTTCTTTCCCTAGTTTGTACTAATCCGATCGAAGTTGTGAATTTATTACTCAGCCTTGATCGGAATTCCTAAGGTGGTTCTGATTGTATTCCCAATTTTCATGCGTTCTCGATGGCTTCCTCATTGTGCGTCCCCCTCTCTATCCTTTTCAATGTGAGCCTATCATCCGGTATTTTTCCTTCTGCCTGGATAGTTTCTAATATTTGCCCAATTTTCAAAACTGGCGATGCTTTCTCCGTCTCCAATTATCGTCCTATTTCTTTTCTCCCCTGTTTTAGTAAATCCTTGAAAAAATTGTCTTCTTTAGAATGTATCCCATAATACATCTTATTCTAGGTCCTGAACAGCATGTGTTCTTGAGGGGTAAGTCTACTTTGACTAGCCTTATCCTTTTTTCAAACACAGTTGCTCTTGCCTTAGATCAATAGGAACAAGTGGACGTAGTGTACACAGATTTTTCGAAAGCCTTTGATACTGTCGACCATAAATTATTACTCAGTAAAGTTTCACAATTTGGTTGTTTCGGG
Organism: Nemotelus nigrinus; assembly: GCA_947369275.1. Taxonomy (NCBI): domain Eukaryota; kingdom Metazoa; phylum Arthropoda; class Insecta; order Diptera; family Stratiomyidae; genus Nemotelus; species Nemotelus nigrinus. The sequence continues at coordinate 202,159,899 of OX376372.1, read as the reverse complement.
CCAATCCTTTCTTGGTGTTCGGCCTACAACAGTAACTGTGAGTGCAAAATCACTATTAACAACCTCTCCTCTTCTCCCTTTCTTCCCTCTTCTGGTGTTCCGCAAGGGTCTATCCTTGGTCCTTTACTTTTTTTAAATTTTTATTAATGACCTTCCTTCCATTATTGATTCCCCTTGTCTACTGTACGCTGACGATCTGAAATCGTTCCAAGTTATCAGGTCTGTTGATGACTGTATTATTCTCCAGAATGATTTGTGTGTTCTTCTTAATTGGTGCAATCCCCTCAAATCATCTCCTATTTCTTTTTCTTATTCAATTTCCACTAACTATCTGTCGTCCGTTAATCAATTTAGAGACTTGGGTGTGACTTTTGACCCTAAATTGAAATTTAATTTCCATGTTGCTGAAGTCACCGCTAAAGCCTCCCGAGTTTCTAGATTGGTACTTCGCTCTGCCTCTAAATTCGTTGACATTCGTACATGTGTTCGTCTTTTTTTAATGTTATTTCGTTGTGTCCTCGCATATGCTTATCGAGTGTGGTCTCGACGTTTCCTTTACCTTCCTGAGGCCATCGGGTGTGTGCAGCGTAGGTTTACACGCTCTTTATTTTTTAAATATAATCTCCCTCACTCCCCATATGTTTCCCGTTTGTCCTTTCTTCAAATTCCTTCCTTGGAGTCACGCCGGTTGTTGCTTGACGAGTGCTTCCTGTTCAAATCACAGCGAGGAATTATATCTGGCTTCACCGATTCATTCCGACCTCGCAGTTCGTTACGGGGCAACAGGTCTCAGGAAGTCTTCACTGTTCCGTTCGCGCGTACAAATTTGTACTTCTTTTCTCCTTTCGTCAGAATCCCTAGACGTCACAATGAATTGGGGCTTGAATATCTGCCACAATCGTTTTATAGCTTCAAAAGTCATTTAAAAGCATTTATACTTGACCTGAGCGTTGGGACATTAGATTGTTGAATTGAATTTTCTGTTTGTAAATATTAATCTTTTATTTTTTTTTTCATTTATCATTGCCATAATTGAAATTTGTATTCTGTTGCGATGAATTTATGTAAATATATATTGTTTGATACAACTGTTCTTAACTTATAACAACCCGGTTGCAATAACCAGTTTATAATTTTGCCTGATTTATTTGGTTAGGCGGAAAAAGTTATTTTCTCCGAAATCTATGTTTTGAAAACTACTACCACACTGCTCATTTTCGGGCAATGAGATCCAACAACTGATGAATTTTGCCAATCCGTTTGCCTTTCTTTTCATGCTACGGTCATATTTCCTCTTAACGTTTCTTCGAATTCGATATTGAATATGAAAAGTTTTATTGTGCAAGGCGATAGCTGTTGTTTGCGCTAAGTACCTTCGCGCAATGGGTAAGCTTAGGATCTACGGGTCGTTAGACCAATCTCCGTAGCTGGCTGGGTCTTTCCCACCACAGTTGACACACTTAATTCTCTCGTCATTGCGAATAGCGATGTAGACTGTAATATTTGACGTAGAACATGGAAAAACACCTCAAATGAGCAAAAAAAACTATAGTATTCATGAGTTGTTGGTAAATAAAGAGATAGCTGTGATATTTCACTGTCTCTGAAATAAGCCGGTTGGAAAGCTTTTCATCGCCCGTAGTAAGATTGAAACAGCTGAGATCATCCCTTTGGTTTTTTTATTACACCTAGCGCTGTCGATATAGTTGTGTTTGTTTTATACATTTTGAGCTTTAATCGAAGTTTACTGCTCGTTTTAGTCATCTTGTTTACGGATGCGAGATTTTTTCCCAACAATTTATCAACGTAAAAAAAACTTGCAATGGCTATCCCTAGAACTGTCTTGCCCCCGGAACTAGTGCTTTCAGCACTCTGACTTGACACAATTATCCCTTAGTGCAGATATTCCGCACTATGCCGTTAGCTGTTGCAGGCTAGGGTATCGGTCATTGGGTCAGTTTATAATAAATTTCTGTTCCTCCATGGGACTGTTAGGGTGTCCGTTTAGTCTGTCGAATAGTTTTAGTGTTTTGTGACGCATGTATATGTCGATTAAGTCCATTCTTAGTTCTCTATGTATGTCTATAATTCTAACATTTCATGCAATCCTAAATATTTTTCCCGGATAGAAACTTTGACAGATTTTTAGTTTGTGTCTTTTTTTCTTGCAAGTCTGATAGTACGCAGTGCTCGCTCTTATTATTTGTTTATAGAATAGCGTCAGTCATGTTCAGTTTGTCTGGTCTGGTAATTAGTTAAAGTCTCAGTACAGAGAGATTTTAGGAAATGAAATAAGCGTATACATATGCGAAATTTAGTGAAGCAATTTTACTACAAAGGTAAAATCTATAATTCAAACAAATCAAGAGAGTTACAACTTCAGATAGTCTCTTTGGTGTCCCCGACACCTAAGATCTACTACCTTTTGGTTACAACGTGTCAAATGGCCTACTATCTCTTTCGTACATATGGCCAACTCTGTTCACAGAGGAAAATTATGTCAAAATTGCCCACAGTTTTCCTTCACTGCTACTAACGCTCAGATTCAGGCAAATTGCTTCATTTCTTACAGCTGTTTTCATTGCCTTATGACTCTCTTTTCTGAGGTTGTAGTCTGCCCAATATTTCATTGATAGTTTCTCTCTTATTCTTTATGTGTGTAGTCCGTGAAAGTCTGTCGTCAAATGTAAGTCTCCAGTATTTGGCTGCCCATTATCAGTCTATCGTCTGGTTGTCAACTGTTAGTTGTGGTGGTTGCTGTCTGTGTCGTCTCATTACAAAGATTATCAAATGCCTTGGCCATATCAAACTTGAACAAGTCCGTTGCCCAGCAATTTTTCCTACGGATGACAGGAGACTTATTAGACTCCAGTTTTGTGCGAAGTTGAAGTCTTTGACTAGGTTAGGCATCACAGTAATCGTCGCTGTCTTCCGGACGTTTGGAAAAATTCTCGTATAGAAGATTCCGTTGATTATGTCCGTCAATGTATCGAATATGTTGGCGGGGAGCTATTTGAACCATTTGTTGCAAATAGAGTATGGACCATGTGATTTCTGCTTATCTAAACCATTTACAATTCAATTGATTTCCTTATTCAGAGCACTGGACTATTCACTGCAACAAAGTTAGGTTTCTAGGCTGTCTGATTCCAGAATCTTTTGGTGGCACAAAGGAAAGGAGCTGATCAACAGACTCAGAAACTTCCAGTTTCTCGCTCAGGTCAATCCCCAGAGAACAGTTTTCTTCGAATTGAAGCTCCAATACTCTAGCAAAGACCTACGGTTTGTCAGCACTGTCAAACTTAAGCCCATGTGGGCTATATATGGTTGTCACGTCTGTTTTGATTTTTGTTGCGAAATTTTTTTTTGCCATGCGCCAATAATTGTTGTCCTCAGGTTCCATGCTCTCAATGAAGTTACTCCGCTTCTCATTCCGGAGTTGCAGATTCGGCAGTTGATGATGTTTGAAAGCCGGTTTGCTTCCATTCTCATACTAGTGTCACCCGTGCTCCTAGCTCTTCTTCGCATTCTTTTCCTCCTCCTTATGAGATTTTTTATGTCTCTTGATAGATAGGTAGGGCTGGAGTTTATCGGAGTTTGAATTGTGTTGTCCTCGTATGCCTCCTTGATCGAGGCTCGTCAATGAAGACGTCTTCTATGTTGAAGAATACCGGCTTGTGGTTGGATGGGAGTTCATCGAATACAGTCATTCGTAGATTGTGAAGGAAGTTCTGCGACACTCCTACGTCAAGGATATGACCATGAACTTCTTCAAGGAGATGCCTGTTAATGCATTTTTTTATAATGAACATTTGCAGCTCGATTAGAGTTTAGTTGCTTTGCACGTATCCCCAATGGCGGTGCAATAAGGACCTTTTTGCTGAAAAAGCTTCCTTAATTCCGGACCGAAGTTATTTTTTCTAAAGGGGATGTACTCAGAAATCACCAGGAAAGGAAATGGTTCCACATGTAGTCGAATGAAGATCGCCTCGACTTGTTGTAGAATCGAAGTTGGTATGTGGATGTGATTGATGCCTCTTCTAACCAGGAGTACAGTGCCTCCACCTCCACCTGTCTTTCCATCACTACGGTATAGAATTTAGTTGGAGATATGAAAGCAATCAGCTGGTTTTACGAATTTTTTCCTCGATGAGCATGATATCAACCTAATAGTTGTATAGAAATTGCATCATCTCTCCGTTTTTACTGATTATGGAATGAGCATTCCAAGTGCGTCGATTCTCACTTGGAATGCTAATTCCAAGTTCGGGAATGAACACTAATGTTTGTCATTGCTTTTTTTGGGAGCTAGCTTCTCTTGCACCATTTGATTCATCATGTCCTGCATCATGCACTGGAACTGTTCCTGCATATTGTAGAGCAGTTGAGTCATGATTGCTGGCTGAGGGATATTGGCCAGGGTCTGTTGTGTTGTAGGGCTGATATTTTTTTGTCGGGTTGGGTCGTGGGAAGGTGTGTTGGAGTTGAGAATTTTGTATGGAAGTTCGCTTTCGCCATCTGTGCATCTTACTTGAGTTTTTTGAGGAGCTGGATGGTCGCCATCATAGTTTATACATTTGACAGAGTAGAGTTGTCTACAAGACTAGAGTTGACTACCAAAGTCCTAGCAAAATGCATATGACACCAAAAGTGGTAAGCAAGAAAAATATAACAGCAGACATATAACTTAAAAGTAATGAAAGAAATCAAATTCGACAAAATTCCTAAAAGCCGAAAAAAAACTATGGAAATATTTAAATGGACTGCACATCAAGCCCCGTTTTGGAAGGTCTGTCAACTAGAGGAAGAGCAAAATGAAAACGCCTTGCGAGCTCAGACGGAACCAACCCCGTCACTACTGTTGTTATCTGGAAGAGAAGCAGAGGTTTGAACTTTACATTATGTTATCGGAAAAGTCAATGAGTCTATGAGCAAATAGTCAATGAGTTATTCATCAAATTTCGGACTGTGGTCACGCACAAAGAGCCGTTTTGCTCATTCTTGAGCTCACATTTCAAGAATGAGGCATTTTGGACCGAATAGTGGTTGCTGATAAATGATGGATCCTGTTCAAAAATGGCAAGTGCCGAAAATAGTTAGTAGGCAAAGCAGGCACTCCAAAATGCCAGGTTAAAGAAGATCTTCTTTTTAGCAATGCGATGTTCTATAAATGGTAGATTACGAAAGGTTTAGCCTACTTTCAGCATTTGAATCATAGCCAAATAATGACCAAGAACATCTACTGCTAGTATCTTCACCGGTTTAAAAGGGCGGCTGGTCGCCCTCAAATTTCATTGAAGACTTTCTATATTTATATATCTTTATTTTCTAGCTCAATAATTTTCTCGTTTGTTAAAGGTTTCGTAACATAATCAGCTGCAATTTTACTGTTCAAGAATAAACAAAAATATTTTCAAATTATTTATGAAGTTTTCAATTTTTGTATTTTTTTTTTAAATTCAAACCAACTTAATTCGGTCACTGCTCAACTTATAAACATTGAAAAAAAACGCATAAACATTTTTCAAATCATTCCTGACACAAAATGACTTTGACTGCAAAACAAATATGATTTTTTAGGAAACGTCTTAAAAGTTGAAAGTGTTTTTGGACGCAATTTTTGAGGATTTGTCATTAAAAACCAAATACTTTCATTTAAAGACGATTATTTTCTTTAAATGCATCAAAAAACGCAATGGAAGAAGTTAGGCAAAATTGAATTTGAAAGAGAAGGTATTCGAGACAGAAGGAACACCCTACAAGGCTGGACTTATCCATCGGATATGGATTCTTTTTGAAGTCTCCGAAATCATCTGATGGGGAAAGCAATGAATTCTATTGAGAAAGTTAGAGCTATACTTGGGGATGAACGATATTTGAGGAAAAAGATACTTTGCTTTCCTCCTTTATTCATTTTAAATGCTCCTGAGCTCTGTTCTTAATTTTATGATAAAGCTCGAAAAATGATTGGTTCCTGCTAGTATGTATTGGTTACTTTCAATAGAAATCATGTTTCCGTTACTATTTGATTTTTTTAAATCTTTTTTATAGTTTAATAGTTTTAAGCATCAAAGAAAATAATATTTGCAGTTTTAATTAGATGAAGCAAAAATAAACGAGGGAATTTCTAGTACATCATGTTCCGACTTTCCGACTTGGAATTCCTCTCTGATTTGCTTGAACAATTCAACTAAAATGAACACGAAGGAAAATCTTCACTGGGTTCAAAAGAGCATTTCGACCACTAATCGGTCGTCAAAGCCAAAAGTCGAAAACAATCAAAAAAAAATTAAAACGTAATCTTCGTCAAAACACGATTTGTTTTATTCCATTACGCTTTACTGCATCCAATCTGCATCAACATCGACATTGACAGCGTTCCACTGCCATTATCGTAATCATAATACATAAAACATTTTCAAGACTAACGGTTCATCAATGAATCGTAAAAAACGTCACTATTTTACCGGTTTCTCGATGTGGTTGCATGCAGTAATACAAAAAAAAACAGTAAGATGTTAGCATGTACTTTAGCTAGAATACAGCTATGCCAGTTTATGGATATGCAACATGCAGGCAGATACTTATGTACATATGTATCTGCACGTGAGTGAATACAATATGTTGGAAAGCTCGTGTTGAGTGCTAGTGAGTGACGGACAGACGCATTTCATATGCATGATGCAAACATGCATCTTTCTATCTAATCCCGCTACGAATATTACAAATAAAATTCACATGCGTTACGCTAACAATCGTCAACTTACTGTAAAGGGTAATAAAAATAAAATGAAGAATATGATGCAACATGCATAGAACCTAGTAAACGAAATTTCGATAAAGGTCTTATGAAGCAGTAGCTGAAGAAGAGACCTGAACACATATTAAAGGGGTGGACAAGAACAATGATGTTGCACAGATACACGATTAAATGTTTTTTTTTGTTGCTGACTTTGAATCATACATATAATTATTAAATCAGTTATTTTAGATTCCAAACAGCTATATTTTTCGAACATTGTCGTTTTTTCATTTAAAGAAACACAAATTGGTTATTTTTCAACTTTTGCGAATTCAAAATAAAAAAACAATCAAATTTGTGTATCATTTTTAAACTTTATAATCCATTTTGGTTTATCATTAAATACTAGAAATATGCCCACTATAAAAGCAATATCTGAAATTTATTTCCTGATGCCTATCATTAATATATATACTTTAAATAATTTTCAACATCCCTCCAGCAAAGCGTACAGTGATGCCCATCAAAAATGGATACACACAGCATTTCATTCAACTACCACAATTATCAAACACTTTCTCATCTGGACTTTCCCCAGCAGCCATGACTGTTAGTATTTACCGTTCATTTCAAACGGGTCATAAACATACTTCCACCAGTATCTTTTCTACATCGCATCTTCACAGTATCTTCCTCCATATTGGAACCTGTTGTATATGATCTCACGCCGTTCCCCAGTCTAAAGATCATTTGTCAAAAAGCCTGAGCAGAAATCAGTTTCACTCTTTCTCAGGTTGATTGCGACGCGAAGCATCTGATACCGATGCGACGCATCAGACCGCGAAATAGGCGCATTCAAGCTTGGTTTTCTTGGTTTTAACACACTTGCAGATGGTATGTTAACGTGAGATCAAACAACAAGCGAAGAGGCTCACAAGCGTTGTGACTGGATCAGCATGAATTGTATATCTAACATAGATTCGGTGAGATAATCGTATTCAAAGTGCAACGAACCTAGCGGTAACTGCTCAAACTACACACGATACAGTTAAGCTGAGCGCGAAGCCGTTTAAAGAAAATAATCGTTAAAAAGAATACCGCATGCAATGAAGAATTAGCGTGAAGCAGTTAGCGCGAAGATGGGAATGGAGTGTTTGCTGATAAGTTGGCATAGTTTTGAAACATTCTTCAGGCTAGAATTTATTGAGTCAATCAAGCTAAATGATGAATATGATGATTTTTTACCAATGGCTTGCTTAAGACCATAGTTTAAAGAAGTTTTGTCCAGCGTTTAAAATCTGCTATTTTTCTGAAAATAATTATTGCTGGAAGGCACGCTAGCTTTTCTAGGTGAAAACCTCTAATATCCATGTGACTTCGAGTGAGCTAACATCTAGCGGGAAAATCATTAATGGATCTTCGTAGTGTAACAGTATTTATGTACATACTATTAGCAGCAAACGGTCTTTGCAATCAGGCTAAACAATTGTAAGTGCTATCGGGCTGAGTGCAATTATTGCATCTTTTTGGAAATTTTCGCTACACCATAACTCAACCATTGTAATTTTTCTGCTTTTTTTGTAAGTTTTGCTTGTTTTTTTCTAATCTGAAGACAGAAATATACAGATTTCAAGAAATAGTTTGCAAAGTCCCACAAAACGACCAGATTGAATTCGTTTTACCTTACAAGTAAAGTTCGGTTGACATATTAATGGATTTAATACCTATGTTAGTAAATAATACTCCTATTTTTGTTTCATGGTAGCCTGTATTGAGTAAACAACTGGCTTGCAAAGATGCAGAATGGAATTCCTGCAGAATGTCACAATATTTCATTTATAGACTTAATTTTGTGTTGTTATTATATCAAAATGGAAAACATATAATCAAACAGTTAACTCACGCCACACGAGTTTTTTTAAAAGCTTTACTCGTGCGCTTATATTTTTTAATAAGTTAACTCAAACGTAAATTGGTTTCTCCTAAGATTTGGGCAACTTAACTATTGCTCAACTGTTCTTTTTTGAATTTCGAGTATGAATTTATTACTTGTTTAATTTATTCGACCATAACAATTCAAAAATTATACGAGGAAGTCAATAATATAAACGCGCCCAACGTGGGCAAAGTTATATCAAAATATTATTGATGCTCTAACTCCTAAGAATCAATTGATGTTGTCAATTTTTGGTTATTTCAAATGAGTTTTTCTCTTTTCTGAAAGCAACAAATTTTCATTCAAAAATTGTAATAGTTTTACTTTAGGCTGCATTGTGATACTAAATGAAAAAGCTGTGATGTCAATTTGCAAAAATTGAACTGTTTGTGTAGATGGAATCAATTTGATGCCCTTTTTCCATGCAACAGAGAACATCTGAAACGAGAATCACGTGGTTGGTAGAAGTTGACCTGCCTTTTCTAAAACCATGTTGTTGTTCGTTCAGAAGCGGTTTTATTAGAGTAGTGAGCTTATCACAGACAATTTTTTCAAATAGTTTTGGCAATGCTGTCTGTATTGCAATACCTCTGTAATTATCAACTGATCGTTTATCACCACATTTAAAAATCGGGGTCAGATGGGATGATTTCCAGACGGAGGGGAAAACCCCACAAGAAAGTGATTTATTGAAAATTAAATACACGGGTAAGATAAGCGACTCCATGCATTCGAGTATGAAACTAGGAGGTAACAAGTCAGGTCAAGGACCCTTGTTGCCATTAATATCTTTGATGGCCTTTTCAATCTCCTCTCTAGTTAAATGATGTTAAATGATGATTTACAGATGATATTTAGTGGAAATGTTTGAGAGAACTGAATATTAGATATGGATGTACATGAACAAAATACTTCCTGGAAATGGTCAGCGAACAGGTAACAGACTTCATGAGGGCTTGATGAACAAAAGTTGTTTTTGTACATCGAAGTAGGGTAGCCCGAAGTTTTCCGTTTGGTGTCCACGAAATCAAAAAACTTTTTAGGATCATGAATTATATTTTTGCCCATGATATTTACATAGCGCTCATACGCATTACGAGATTTCGTCAGGAATTCTTGAGCTAATATCATCTCTGACATCAGTAATCACTTAACTACTTTGTAAAGTTTATTTCTTTGATTCTGCAAATACCTTAGACTGCTATCAAGCCATGGTTCAGATATTTTGTCTTTTCTCTTAATCTTTGGGGTGAACTTTTCAACGGCGTCAAAAACCAACTCATAGAACAATGATACATTATCATCCAATTCTAGCGTTGAAAAATTACTAGCCCAGTCAATTCTGAGAAGACGATCCGTAATGCTCTTATAATAGAGTTATTGTAAGATAGGGAAGTGAACATATCAGATGAAGATAACAACTCAACTGTGAACGCAGACTGGTGAAGGGCGTCGCCAAAAAAATTTTCTGCATTAACAGTTGAGAATTTATGCGTCCAATGCCCATTTTGTGCTTCGTCTCAATTTCTCTGCCATGAGTGTATTGCCACTCGTCTTTCAATCTCTCACATGCTTGTTGTCCGTGCTCCATTTTTATAGAGTCGAAGTGCCTCTTCCGCAAGAATTTTAATGGGCAGTATACTGGCTATAACAAACGTCGCTTAACAAGACTATGTTCAAAAGGGGTAGCAGGTTCAAAGTGTGATCTTACCTGGTTTCTCCAGATGGGGGCTTGAAGCTCAGTTTAAAGTCGATAGTGGACGCCCAGGTATTTTTTTATACTAGTGTGCTGGGAGTTGACATTGCGTCCCGCGGGAAAATACAGTCTCTCCCATTCAGTATAGGGGTCTTCTGTTCCAGTGTTAGCGGCGGAAATAAAGAGTTAAAAGGTAGGATATCATGCATTTCAGCCTGTGAGTATCCTGGTACTGCATGATGACAGCTGACAGGTCCGGCTTGAAAACTATCTGAGCGTAGTGGCATCAAACACATTGACTGGAGGTCAAGGTACAAGTTCTCGGTTTCTTTGATCTTACATAATAAATATTTTTGCCTCTTTGACTGAGTTAAGTTCATAGATTCTGCTGAATAAAAATGACAGCTCCTGCACTCCACAATAAAGGAAGTGCTTGCAATTTTTTCGATTATCCGGTAAAAAAAAACCCAAAGCATTGCTATACTGCAAGTTGTTCTGAACAAACTTCAGAGCAACAGGCATACATTTTCCAGAATCAATGATTGTCAGAATTACCTTGTTGGCTACGTCCAGTTAGCGTATCTTTGACATCCGGTGCTTAAGAGAACTTGGAAAAGGAAACTTGTCCGTCAAACACGGCCGTAATTAAATTCCAGCTGATGCTGTATTAGCCTTTCTATAAACTGCAATAATAGGAGCTGGAATCAGCAAGTTGGAAAACTCGCGGGTCATGGATATTTCCTCTATGGTAATATTACAATGCAACAAAGGTCATCTACTGCATCTATACATGAAGCTAGTTCCTGTAGAATTAGAGTCTCTGCCGTAATGAAGAAGTCTAGCAGAGGTGGATCTCTAGACTCACAAGCCTTTACACAACAACAATAAAGTAGTGCTGAGAGAGAAAGGCGCAAACTTATACAACAATTTTTTTTTAAGTACACTTTTCAAAATGTTTTTTTTTCACTTAATTTCTTTCTACTTATATTTTTTTTAAGTTGTTTCAATGGCAAAACCAAAGTGGCTTCAGATATACCAAATTCTAGTAACATTAGTAAATTTATTTATTTATTTATTTGGTACGTATTCAATACAACAGGCAAAACTGCCCAATTACAGATTGGATACCATGAACAAAATTAAATAACAAGAGCTAAATAAGAATATATAAATATAAGTATATAAAATAATTAAAGTTAGAATAAAATAAAGTAAAATTAACTAAAGCAAAAAAAGAAAAAAATCTATTACAAACACGAATGCCCAATTCAACAATAAATCGGCCTAATAACAAAATAGTAAGAAGTAAATGAGTAAATATAAATATAAGTATATAAAACATAATTAAGGTGGTAAATTAAATAAAGTAAAATTAAGTACAAAAAGAAGAAGTAAGAATCCATTAAAAAAATAGAAAATAAAATTAATTAATTAAGAGAGAGCCATAATTAGCTTCCGGTGCATCAAGTCAAACAACGTAGCTGATAAAATCATGATTGCTTATCAATATTCATCTGTCCTGCAAACGCGGATGCTGCCGGCCATGCATAAAATACATGATGCAAAAAGAGTGTACATAAGTCTCAAATGGAAATGGCATCAAATTCCCAAAAATGGCATCAAAATTTGATAATTAAGTCAAAAAATACTATGCGCGGAGTGTCTTGTATGACATCAGTGTGAAAATGTGTAAAAGCAGTGTTCATCAAAAGCTAATGAATACAATAAAAAAAAAAAAAATTGGTGAAAAACGTCAACTTGAACGCGAAAATTTTTTAAATATCAAATTCTTTTAATTTCAATTATTTAGCCCTGTATGCATATTTTCAATTATCCGTTTGATCTCAGGAAAAACTAACATAAATACTAAAATTATTTCATGTAAATAAATGCCGAAGATTAAATTCAAGTAACTTTTCAATTAACCTGTCATAACTCCACTTGTGCTTGCAATCGCTCCACGTGCTGTAAATTTTTGTGGTTGCTGTAGATGAATATCGGTTACTAGGCTATTATCACCACCGCCACTACCACCTCCTCCACTATCCGCCGATGAAACGGAATTCTGTTGATTGTCTAGTTCAATGGTGGTGAAGTTACTGGAACCGATTATATCGTGTGAAATCGTTGTGCTTTCGTCGCAATCTTTGGCGCGCGAAATTTTGAACGTTGCCAGCGTGCTCGTTTCCACGACTGTTTGTTGTCTATCATTCGATCTAACGCTATCACTATGGTAATTGAGAATGTCCGCGATTATGTGTGCTTCCTCGCCCGTTTTAGCGGTGTCCCTACTGCGACTGACTAGTAACGGTGCCGAATCCAAACTCGACCGTTGCCTAGGCGATTCAGTTTGTTTGTGTTCCGCAGCAGTTGACGGCTCCGGATTGCGGTTCAGGGAACCGGATGATGATTGCAAGTGGAGTGGTGATATCGATGACGAGATTATAATCGATGGCTGTGATGAGGATGATGCAAATACTTTTGATGGATTGGAAGTCGCCACTTTTCTTTGGATTCTGACGTAAAAGAAAGTCAAGTGTAAATCGATTTTTCAAGAGACCAGAACAGCCACAAGATAAACAAATATGTTTATATGTTTACAACGAAGTGACGAATGTAAAACAATATGTAAAGGGGCAACGCAGCTGGTATTTGATTTCTTACTGTCGGAACCGTAATCGATGACGTCCACGTTTTCGTTGTGCATTTGTGTCATGCACCCAAATCAAACCATACACAGCTGGGATATCGAGCTTATCACAACAACATTCGAAAATGGGGAACACTCTTATCAGAATCTGCAAGATTCACTCAACCCACTTCACTTTTACTGCGAATCCAAACCTCACTGAATCGCGGACAAGAACCGAAATTAAAACGCTTCGCAGGTAATGTTGCACATGTGTATTCTGTTTCGATTTTCTTCAGCACTGATAAGTAAATAGAATGCACAAAATACACGATGTCATGGAGTTTCACCAAGTAATATCACTGGGTTTCGTTAACCATTTGTGTATTTTCACATAAATGTTGAAATTAGCGTAACGGCAAACTTTCTATTGGTATATTCTAAGGGTAGTTTGTTCACTTTTTCATCGATAAATTGTAGGAAAACACTGACACAACACCAAAATAAGAAAATTCAGCCTTTTTTATTATGAAGCAATGCGCTACCAAATTCTTGAGTAAATCTCATGAAAACTCTCTATTTCAGACAATTGAAATTGATATTAAACTACATCCGTATTATTCACTAAATACTAGCGTTCAAGTACTTCACGAAAAAATCAGTCAAATGTTTTATTACTTTTGTGTTAGCTTGACTTCTACTAGATTTCAAATTGTTAATGGAAAGATTTTTGGTATAAATAGCTTAAATCAGCCCAAACTTTGAGTAATATCTTAACTGCAGAGCTTAAATGTTTAGTCTTTAATTAGGTATTATTGCTGTAATTCGTTCAAAGTATGTCAGTAATATCGATTACGAGCCACCCAATTGCTCACCGAAATCTATCCCGGAATCACACGAAAAGATGCACTGCCATCGATATACTAGGAAATTACGAATTTTAAAGTGAACTACGTAATAAGTGCTTTCAAGTGAAAGTGCGCATTTATGTGTGTACTGAACACAAGGCGAGATAAAATGTTTTCCGATTGCAGACGAAATATGATTATCACTGATTTCCAAATCACATCCGGTTACTTGGTTTCCGCTTTTCCTTCAGACTTTATTCGATTTAATACGACACTTTTCCGACCCACTAACTCACTTTTGCAATCCCCGAAAAACACGAAGCGAACACTATTCTGCTTTACAATCCTTTCGAGGATTTTCTAGTTAATGTTTTCACTTCAATTCTCCCGTATTGCGATTCACTCGATTTATGGGTACCGTTCTTTTCTTCGGATTTATAGACGGAAAATAGAAATTTATATTGAAAGGCGATAAAACGGGAATTTTTTGTCTTGACTTCGATTTTTTTGAGCTCCGTTTCGTGCAAGGGATGAGTTGTCATGTATTTATTTTACCCCAGTGCTAGATTCGGGTTGATGATGATGCAAACCAGCAGGCAGAAGAGGGTAGGACGAATGGCTTTATGATGGGAAATTTTCCACATTGAGCTTTCATTTGACTGTTCTAGAGTACGATATGTAGGGTTCCTTTTGCGTGTAGGAGAAATATGAAATAAGGATATGCGCAGAGTTAGTATGTTGGCTACTTTAATGACTGGTTATGCACGCGATGTACACTAAGTTCCTGCGACGTGAATATTCACTAGTAAAGCAGGTATAAGAAATTTATTTCCGAAGGAGAGAAAAATTCAGGATAATTTAAGAGTATTTGCTTAAACGAATCAGGTGTATAGCAGAAAGTTGACTTGATGGCGTGGGCAAGGAATAACCTTTCTGCCCAATTTTTATCTATAGTTCCAAAGATCGGCCACTTTGCTCTAAAGTTCGGTCTGCTGGAACAATTTTTTCTAAAAAAAAACCTCTTTTTGTCTAACAATACGGATCAAACTAGTTAGAAAGGCATTTAAAATAAGTGCAGGTGCTATTGTTAAAAATATTGCACTATGATTTCGTTTTGGCGAGTCTGATTCTTGCTATGAGACAAAAAAGTTTTCGGTTGACGACTTAAGGAGCAGGTCGACATTAAAATTATTCGCCCTATGTAGTCGAACCGCAAATGATAAATCGATATAGTATTGAACTTATCAATTTCAGTTCCAGAATGATGTTGTTTTTCGATTCGCGAACTGAAACCAACTAGCTGAAGTTTCAGTAAGGCTCTCATTCTAAGCAATTTTTCAAATGAGAGAGGCCCAAAAATTAATAGGGCATGTACTGTTATAACGCAATAAATTTTCGTGACAGAGTGTCATCTTACGTAACGTCCCCATCATAGTCTTCCGATTTTAATTTTTACACAAATAAACTGTGAGACCAACTACATCAGTTCGCAAAAATTTTAAGAAAATTTTTTACCACATTTATGGAACAGCTAGTTTGATAGAAATAAAATAAACCAGGCAAAAATGAGCTTGCTCAACACAGTTTTCCTAGCCATCATGAAATACGAAATCTGTGAATGAAGAACAAAAAAAGAATGTGACTACTCTGTTGCACACAGAAAAGATAACTAAGTTATTTGTTTGTTGAATGTATGAACTTATGGAGTCAACACTATTTATTGTAATGACTTAGATTGCGTTCCTATTGGCACAGTATTCCAAACCTGAATACTTAATTTTAGACGACCAACAAGCCATACAAAAGTTAGGAAAAACATAAATAGTGCTTAAGAAGTAGACAGTTAACCATCTTCCACCAGAAATTGCTACAATCAGTGATAATTAAGTAAATCCTAAAGGGCTCCATTCACGAGCAGTCCATCAGTCCAAATGGCCTGAGGCCAGGCCAGAACTCGGATGGACTCATGTACTCAAGGAATTAAATTGGATTTCCAATCAATCCAAAGTCCATAGATTCAGGCCATCGGGCCATTTTTTGGCTCGACCGTCTGTGGGGAAATAGCAGGCCGAGTTTGGATAATTCATTAAATAGACTAGTCGTGTGTGATGAAGCCTCAGTCCAAACAACTTGGCAGTCTTGCTTCACACGCTGACCTGTGAGTGTTTCTGTTATTAGTTTCTTTAATCGAAAAATTTAGCATAATGGATAGTGGTGGCTTTGATTTTATTTTGGAAATTATGGAATAATATAGGTCACATGAATGTATATTATATTATTTGACCCAAAGCCTGCAGCTGCTTGCTAAGTACCACAACGTAGCGGCCAATATTTCGGGAGGAGTAATAGTTTACCTCAGATTTGTATCCTTTCATTTGATAAATGTGGGGACCAACCGTAGCAACGTGTTGTATGTCGTATCATCCACTCTTAAATAATTTTGCCAATCAGAAGGCTCAAGTGTGAATTATTTCACCAAATTTACGTGACTAATTTGATTCCGTTTGGCAGGTCATTTTTTTTTTCGACTTCCTTGTTGGTTTTCGTTTATTTATGAAGATGCAAGTTTTAATTGCAAAAAACTCCTCCATATGCTTCGGATCCATTCATAAATCAAAAAGAATTTTTTCTTCAAGTTTATCTAAATTTTTTCTAAATTAATAACAGAAAATGGAATGGACTGACTGGATCCAGGCTCTGGATTCGAGCTAAATTGGACTTAAACCAAACGGACTCAAGCCAAATGGGCTCAGGCCATTTGGACTGTTCGTGAAAAGGGGCCTTAAAGTTAAAATTTAATAGGCAGACGACTGTTTATGAACTAAACGTTATAGCTGGTTTTATAGCTGGTTTCAACAATAACCTTAGGCCCCAGGTGTCAAATTTACTCCGAATCGAAAAGTTCCAGAATCCAAGAAAAAAGCATAGCGCAAGAGACCAAAAATTTCACACTTCTGATGCTATATACACATTTTATTTCGACACATAATAAAACATAGGACCCGACACCAAAGTGCATGTTGAACAATTCATAGGAGTAAGCGCTATGTATTATAGCCTGCAAAGGCACGTATTGTAGCCCCCCTGCATTCATTAAAAATATCAAAGCGACGCATTAAGAAATTCAGCGTCATGCATTTGGGGCATTTCACGTGAAGCGGACAACGAAAATAGAGTCTAGGTTCTGGATTTCGTTCATCTTGTCAGTGAGGTAGTAGAAATGGAGTGGACATGCCCATAAGATTTACATTAAAGCAGTGAGATAGTAGAAACGGAGTGGACACGGACGGCATAACTTTCCACCATTAGCCCCTTCAATCCTCTCGCGCACAAAGCATGTTAAGGTATTAGTACACTTTACAAGGCTCAAAAAGCATCAAATTTTTGGGAATTTTTTTTAGAGCTCCTTTATTAGATATCAATACAAATGTTTTTAGGCAATATTATTGATGTCTTTAAGTATATAATTTTTTTTTTTTTTTCTAATTGTTTTAATTTTTTGTAGATGGCGCCAAAGTTTAGACCAGAAAAAAAAGGTCACGTCACTATCCATAGTTAATCTCACGATTGGGCAGTCAGAAACAAAAATTCAAAATGGGTTTTAAAGATGAAGGTTTGTCACACACGAATATACCAACGATAGTCAAAAATCGGAAAAAAAAAATTTGGCGAAAGTCTGAAAAATAATTTAAAAAAATAACCTTTTTTTTTTTGGAAATTTCCATGTGCCAAAATTTTTTTTTTCATTTTTTGTCTTAATTATTAATATATAATAATATATTCGTATATAATTAATATATTCGTGTGTAAAAAGACTAAATAAATCACTCTGCAAAATTTCATTAAGATCGGTTCAGTAGTTTCGGAGATTATCTCTGGACAGTTCGAAAAAAGGTAATTTCGAGAAAAACGCGTTTAAAGTTTTTTTTTCAATTTGATCTCGAATAATTAAAAAAAAAACGGATTTTTTCACTTATAATCAATTAATTCGCAATCCCTGGTCCATATAGAAGTAAACCCTCATCGATAGTCTTGCTCTTCCTGTTGTTTTTTCTTTTTTGAAGCCAAACGACCTTCTTTAGTTGCAGCTTTGGCCTGGGCATCAGCCAAAGAAATTCGCTCTTCGTCCTTAGATGTGACATATTCGTAGGCGCTGGTTCCAATAGTGCAGCCCATTACTTCCATCATTTTCAAAATAAGCATTCGTCCTTCGTTGAAGATGCAAGACGGAATTTGAACTGCAAGTTCAACAACTTCCTTGCCGGCAAATACATGCTTTGGGACCATCGCCCAAAGAGTTTTGTTAAAACACTCGTTATTGTTCTGAGTGTTTTTTCCCAGACAACGTTTCAGTAACTCTTCCACGGTCAGCTTTTCAAACACAGGTTTTACGAGTTCTGGTACCTCAGTACTTAGAGCAGGTTTATGTTTGAAGGTAGTATTATCTGCTTGCGCCTTGAGATATTTGCACCACTCAGGATTGCACTTTTCATGCATTGGTGCATGGTCAGTTGAAATAAGATGATAATAGCCTGCCCATATCTCTCGTTTCATTTCGTCCATAGAATCATTATATCTTTGAATAACTAGAGAGTAATTTGTTGACATTTGCTTCATAATTTTACCTGTCAAATCGGTAGTTTTTTGAGGTACAGGTTCATCGCCTAATTTTCGTTTTTTACGTGGTTGCTTGACTTTGGTTTGATTTTTCTGCTCATGTTCTGCTTCTTTTTTATCCTACTCTTTTTTTTTCTTTGCCTCGGCTCTTGTAAGCTTGCGGTTTTTGACTAACGACTTTTTGACGTCTTTAAGATGCCGAAAAATTCGTTTTCCTACGTGTAAAACACACTCCAGTTTTTTCACGACAAAATCGCCGTATGGCTTGGCATCTAAAAGATTCAAGAAGGTCTTAGCGTCACCGTCTCCTATATAGAAGGCATATTTGGGTGCGTGGAGAACTAAAGATCTGAAAAACATTTCTTTAATACCTTGCACTTCCATCCCTCCAGAGCTACCTTCATAATTAGCGTGGCATTCTTCAATGTGCTCAGCTTCATACCATATATGGGGCATTTCACGTGCAGCGGACAACGAAAAAAAATCGAGGTTCTGGATTTCGTTCATATTGTGCATAATGGTACTTCTAGAAGATATGAATGTGGATGCACAAGTTTTTGTTTCTATGAGGTTTAGTTGCCGAGCTATGAGCTTCTGAATAATTGACGAAATTGATAAAAGGTTTTTTTGAAAGCGGATTCTGAGATTCAAAACAAAATCTAAAAAACATTAAACATATTGATTGGTATAGAAAATTAGCTGTTCTTTTTAATTTTGAAATCAGATTTGAAAAACAATTTTTTTTTCCTGTATGAAACCGGAAGTAGACACTTATGCTCGTAATTTGAATAATTTTGACCAGGTTAATTTTGTTTATTTATATAACAAAACAAAGCTTAAAGTATACTTATTTTATCATAAAAGTTTTAGAATGGGATGGCCAGTAATTTAGGAGGTAGGTGAATTTCAATACATAAAAGTCACATGGGGCGTGGTACCGGGAGCTTGATTATGATAGCCAGTGAGTGTGAAAGCAAAATATTTGTAGTAAAACTATTATATATCACTTTTATCACTTACATATAGAAGATAAAATATTAAAAATTGCTTATGCTGATTTACTTAGTGAAAAAAAGCTACTTGTGTATGGATAAATGAATTTATTTCACAATTTTTACAATTTTACTCTCGTTTCTTAAACTAGTTCTATTTTTTAATAACGAGAGGTGTTTCTACGATCAGTTTTTTCCTGCAGATTCGACATAATTTATTTTCTGCTAATATTCTTGGCATTTTTCTTAGGTCTTTAGTCTTCCGATGAAACTTCAAATCGAATAGATTGAAACATCGATAGCCGAACGGAAACATAATACACATAATTAAGACTCTTTAACTTATCAACGAAAGTAATAGTAATTGCAAGCGTTGAACAGTAACTCGAAAAATAACGGAAAATTTGAATTGGCCTGGCGTCAGATATATTATATATGTGTCATATATTTTAATTAGGTTTTTATGGTAAAATAAAACCGTTTTCAAATAAAAGATGGCACTACTAATCACATTTCAAATCAATTTTTATTTTCGAGCCAACTAGCTGCCCTAAGCAAGCTCTCGGTACCACGCTCCATGCGACTTTTATGTATTGAAATTCACCTACCTCCTAAATTACTGGCCATCCCATTCTAAAACTTTTATGATAAAATAAGTATACTTTAAGCTTTGTTTTGTTATAAAAATAAACAAAATTAACCTGGTCCAAATTATTCAAATTACGAGTTGAAGTGTCTACTTCCGGTTTCACACAGGAAAAAGAATTTGTTTTTCAAATCTAATTTCAAAATTAAAAAGAACAGCTAATTTTTTATACCAATCAATATGTTTAATGTTTTTTAGATTTTGTTTTGAATCTCAGAATCCGCTTTCAAAAAAACCTTTTATCAATTTCGTCAATTATTCAGAAGCTCATAGCTCGGCAACTAAACCTCATAGAAACAAAAACTTGTGCATCCACATTCATATCTTCTAGAAGTACCATTCTGCACAATATGAACGAAATCCAGAACCTAGATTTTTTTTTCGTTGTCCGCTGCACGTGAAATGCCCCATATCAAAATCTGCACGGTTTAATTTTTTTTTCATGACATCACACGCTTTGCAAGTTTTAGATGACACAAAAAAGTCCAAAATCTTTCCTGAATATTTCCCAATTAATGTCGTCACGCCAAGCAGCGAGCTGAAACCGCGTTTCGCCCAAGTGCCGTCTCCAGAAACTGACAACTCGTCCTCGGGAAAACCCTTATCTTAATTTTTTGTATTTCTTCGCGTCCGGCCTTTTTTAAACAAATATCAGATATAGATTTTGCAGCAATATGAATGTTCTCCAATAATTTATAGTATGTAGTCTTATTAAACTTGCTTTTCATATCCATTAGAGCACAAAATAAATTGAGAGCGTTATAACCATTGCCGAACAAACGCATAACGAAAACGATTTGACGATTTATTTCATAACCAGTACCTATAATATTGGAAGAATTTATTGTTCTATCACCACACTCACATTGAACGTTTATTTTAAAACCAAGCCCACGAACTCCAGTTTTGAAAAACTTAACGTCTTTGTCACACTTACTACACTTCACCATATCAGCCAACTGCGAAAACACAAGGTTGAACGCCAAGATACAATAACTAAATGTTTCGTCTATTTTTACGTCAAAATCAGTATTGTTTGATAATTTTTCAGCCGATTTACTAGTAAAGGAAGTACTCTGTTCGGCAGTATGTTGATTACCTTGGAATTTTTTTGAATTTCTAGTTTTACGGTTTTTCGTTTGCCTATTTTGACGACTGCCTTTCACATAGTATTTGCTTGCTCGAGCCATGTTATTGATTACCACGTAAGCGTGTAAACGACTAAATAGACACTGAATAAGAAGGAAATAGCTCACAATATACAAATCTTACAAAAGAAACCGGTATTTTGGAGAGGGGATCCGCACAGCAGCTGCGCGCCGAGAAGCTGTAAAAAGGCGTAAAAACAGGCGTCAACGCGTAACTCTTAAACGGCTACCAAAATTTTTCTATTGAGAATTTCGACCCAAAATTTTAGGAGGTGATTTTTAAAGGTGTAAGTAAGCAAAAAATACAAAAAACTCAAAAAAGATTTTTGGAAAATTTTAAAGTGTACTAATACCTTAAAGCTGCCTTTCCGCCATTTCGCTCTGATTGTCAAATTGGAGGGGAACTACTTGGATTTGACCCGATTTGATAATGAGCAGACAAAAAATTACTACCAACCCTTTTCAATGTAAATCTTATGGGCATGTCCACTCCATTTCTACTACCTCACTGCATTAAAGGGGATGGTAGTAATTTTTTTCCGCTAAATGTCAAATCTAGTCAAATCGAAGTAGTTCCCCTCCAATTTGACATTGAGCGGATAAGCTACTTTAACATGCTTTGTACGCGAGAGAATCGAAGGGTACTTCAGCAAACTGCAGCAGTAACAGAATTTGGCAGCTGGCTTCTTTTTGCTGCAAAATTTGGCTTGCAGCCAAAGTACAAAAACGACTTTCTGCGAATCTATTTTAATATATTATAATAGATTCCGGTACGCGAACAGACCTAATGGTACTTCTAGCGGATATGAATGTAAACACACAATTTGTTATCGCTATCAGGTTTAGTTGCCGAGTTTTGGGCTTCTGAGTAATTGACGATATTGAGGAAAGGTTTTTTTTTGATTCTGAGATTCAAAAAAAAAAATCTTAATAAAACATGAAACATACTGATTGACTTAGAAAAGTAACTGTACTTTTTAAATTTAAAACTA
Source organism: Nemotelus nigrinus (assembly GCA_947369275.1). Classification (NCBI taxonomy): domain Eukaryota; kingdom Metazoa; phylum Arthropoda; class Insecta; order Diptera; family Stratiomyidae; genus Nemotelus; species Nemotelus nigrinus. Next base: position 202,137,653 of record OX376372.1, on the reverse strand, counting down.
GATTTGAAAAACATTTTTTTTTATCCTGTGTAAAACCGAAAGTAGATATTTCAACTCGTAATTTGATTAATTTGGACCAGGTTAGTTTTATTTATTTTTATGGCAAACAAAGCTTAAAATATACTTTTTTTATCATAATAGTAGTTAAGGATGTAATTGAATTTCAATACGATTTGATTCAGGTTCTTATTCAGAGTTGGTGAACTCAAAGCTTGGTACGCAATCCATCGTCGGAACTTGAACTCAAACAAGGGACCCCACACAAAAGAAACCAATGCTCTACCCACTTGGCAACTGAAGCATCCTGAAAGATGTGTATATTGTCACAGTGTCACATCTCACAATAGGACAAATGAGCAGGGTGGTGCGCCGCACTTGTCTTATTTGGCAATGAAAATAAGAATAGCATTTTTGCAAGTATTGCGATTGTTTCAGCCTGCGACTATTCGTCCTGTAGTGCTTCTAGGGTTCGAGGGCGAGTGCTATAGACATTTGATTTCAGATTGTTCCACAGGAAAACATCGCATGGGTTTAATTCAGCAGACTCACTATCGAATGAGGAATGAGTGGTCGATTTGGAGATCTCTCAGAATAAAAATTCGAAATCCAGTTTTTGTTTCCATAGAAGGTGATAGTTGGACAATGTCCTGATAAATATTTTGTGGAAAATAACAACAAATTTTCGGATTATCCGAAATACTGAATTTCCATCGAAAAGTGTTGTAGCTATGGATAATGTCGAAGTTTTAAGGTAGTTAAAATACAATTTCTTTACTTCCGATGAATGACCTAATCAATGTAGCGAAAAAAAAACAACATCAGTTTTTTTATGTTCTTGCCATTTGTGCTGTTGGATGATGCCGAGCTTTAGGTTAACCAAATGACTTTTTCTTGGCTCATTGCTTTGTGGATGAGAAACGAAAACCTTAATCTTGCTTTTGGGTTAAAGTTTCTGTCCGGTATTGGTCGGAATTTCGTATTATGATCTGTTTCAAAATCAAAATTTAATTCCCATTTTCAACTGCTAAGAGCGTCATTCGAATGCGCTTAATCTATTCCAGATTTCCAAAATATTTCCAATCAAGTGTCAGCATAGCTTTTTATATTTTAAAAACTTAGATGAAGGTTCAATGCTTGCCAAAATGCTAGCCAAAATTGACTCTATGAAATTTGTTTGCTTTGCCTAAGTATGGTTAGTCGAAAAGAAACGAAAAAAAATCATGCAAACTCCATAAGTTGAAATAAGTTCCGTAGTTAAGACGAATATTATAGGAGTGTGATGCCAGGAATTTCAACCGGTTACCCGATGGCCAGGTTTCACTTATACATATCAATAAAGCCGAAAATAATACTAATTTTCTTCGAAAATTAGTAAAAACCAACAAAAACAAAATCCACCAGAATCCGTCAGAAAATCCAACCACAAATTAGCTATGGGATTATAGAAGAATTATTATAGAAGACTGACGATCTCGACATCTAAAGAAAAGTAGACCATCTATAACGCTTGTCGGATATCATTCACAAGCATTGCGTATGAGTGAGGAGTTATCAGTTCCACTATTTCATTTTACTTCCTGTTTTAATAAAGGCACCAATTCGGAACTGGGCTTACTTCGAGCTTTGTATGAGACCAGGGCCAGCCCACACAGGCTAGAAGACGGTTCTATTCTCACTCGGCTACTCAGGCTCAACAAGTATAAAAAAAAACGAAACTCTGGTGCAAAGGAATCGCTAAATAGACTGACTTTTGAAGAAAAATGGATGAAATGTATAGCTCTTTAACGACCAATCTGTATTAAAGATTATATGAACAAAAAATATTGATTAGGGGTATCGTAATCCATCATCAAAAGTTTACAACCCCTGAGATTCATTTTCATTCCATGACAGTACCGGAAGTGAAGTAGGTGGAGTGATCATTTGGAAAATATTGCCAATACAGACATAAATAGTTTTTCTCATTTTAATGTTTATCATATCCAAAATAAATCGTAGTATTTCTTGATAAACAAATAACACAAGTGTCTCGTTCTGGACACCTTTCGCTAGCACCACCACTATTAAAACTGCCTTCTTAAAGTTGACTGCATTATTACTAATTTTTATCATATCAGGCTTTATCAAACTCTAATACATCTATCATTACAATTCATTCGTCGATTATTTTTAAGTGCCACATTTTATTCTTGTAAAAGGCTGGAGCTCAAAATTTTGACGGTTTGAAACTGACCGGATGGCAAAGGCATCAAATTTATATATTGATCCCATTTTTTTCTTTCAAAGCTAACATTTTTCAGAAGGCTTTATGATCTGCAGAATTATTTTTTGTGATTTCAAAATCCAGTTTGTTTGGATTTAATTCCCAACTTTGAACTGCGTCAGCTTGTAACTTTTAAAGGGATTGGTGAAACAAAAAAAAAATCTCTTTAATCTTCCTCTTTCATCCGAAAACCCTTTGGATGACCTGCGAAATGCAGATGACCGGTTTCACTTTGCCAATAGTGAATACTTGGTGCAACTGAGAAGAAGACTTCTGGGTATGATGGAATGTCTAATTTCATTATTAAAGACTACTAATCGCTATGCTCAGAATTATTTCCATTATTTTCAACAACGCCCTGAACAATGGCTACTTTCCGAACACATGGAAATAGCAAAGATTCATAAGAAGGGCAAAACTAAAGAGGCCAGCAATTTCCATCCAATTTTCCTGCTGCCTAATTTGGGGAAGCTTTTTCAGAGAATGTGGATGGAAAGAATTAAAAACCACTGTGAGCTCACACAGTTAATACCTAACCACCAGTTTGGCTTTAGACGCAGGTGCGGCACTCAGCACGCCATCTCGTACTTGCATGATCAAATTGTGTCTCACTTGAATGAGCGAAACATTCCGACAGTAGTGTGTGCTTTAGATATCAAGAAAGCTTTCGATTCCGTTTGGCACGAAGGCCTTCTATTTAAGTTGATAAAGTTTGGATTCCCAAACTCACCGCAAGCTTTCTTACCAACAGACAATACTATGTCAGCGTTAATGGAGCAGATTCTCTCATAGAGCCTGTGACATCAGGAGTCCCACTAGGTTCTGTCACTGGACCAGTTCTTTTTACCATATTCACCGCTGACCTACCTATTCCAGTGGGCCAACCCCAAGTTCAAACCCTCCAATATGCTGATGATACGTTCTTATTCGCGTCGAGCCAAGACCCGCCCAAAGCTTTTCTGCCTTTTTTAGAATAATAAAATATACTTTAGTTAGTACAAAATTTCATATATTTTGACACATTTTTTAATAAAACAATCTTTCACTGTTTTGGTGTCTTTATGCTAAAAATGGGATAGCTTTTTCGTAAAAACCATACAAAACTTGTTTGAGAGTATTATTTTTGGATAGAAAACTAAAATTTTTTTCACAATCAGTTTCTACGCCAAAAAATGATCAAATATATGAATTTAACAAAGAAAAGTTAAAAAAATAACAAAATATACTACTGAATGATTCTTCAATTCTGAATGGTTGTACTTACAAATCCATGTTGGATTCAATTAGGAGCTAGCCGTACATAAATTAAAGTACACTAGTGATTTGTTTCTTTCAATATCAATCCTCTTTTATATCATGCTGAATAAGCTCAACACAGGACATTCCAATTTCCAAGTAAAACCAGTATTTAAACCTGTTTTTTAAAAGTCAGTTACAAATACTAAATACCTTTTAAAAACCTTACGTACTTCCGTATTTTGCTTCAATAAATCAACTAATATCATGCCTTCTGAACTAGCTTTTTGAGTAATTTTATCCCAAATTCTTTTAAATATAGCCATTAGCTTCGACCTTTTTTCGGCAGTAAATTTACCACTCAAGAGCGTAAAGAAATCACAATCAACTTCATGGTGTTTTCTCAATTGTTTGAGAAAAGACTGTATTCGATTCACAAGTTTTTTTTAACTTCCGCTAAACAAAACTGTCTCGGCCAAAGCATAATACAATTACCTATAAGTCAAAAATATATACACGCAATATAAATAGTTAATTAATTGCCGTTACATATTGTAATATGTATTGTAATAGAACTCTTAAAGTAGGTAGCTCGTGAATCTTGAAATGTGCTTGGGCAAAAACAGAACTTTAAGTTCAAATTTCCCTTCCACACATCCATCAGCACCCGAAGTATAGTGAAATACTTGTAACCATATATCTATATGCATTGTTCGTGAGGAATTGAGAACTCGGTAGATTACTGGTTTTGTGTCCTGTAAACCTACCAAACTAGTTTCGTTCATCGAAGGAATGCATATCAGCGCATGCTAAAATACACGTGCCTCGACACGAGCGTGTAGGCGAAAACAATAAACACGCAAATCTATCCCCCATATTTCTTTACGTTGCAATACTCGTAGAAACGCATAAACACGAAACGGTATCGAAACCAAGCCTAAAGAGCGAAGTTTTCTGTCCCCGTTGGTTTCGGTGACGTCGAAAAGACAGTGGTAACCAGAATAGAAGTATTTCATGCTTAAATTGTCAGTCTATTTTCCCCAACGGACTTCGTTCCCGGCTATAACTTTTCCAACTTAAACGTTCCCTATTTGCCCACATCAGCATAAAATTCAGTAGCTTTATTTTCATATTTCATTGCGATGCATTAATGCCTCGCGCGGCTATGTATGGAAATGCGATTTGAATGCAACGCATGAAAATACGAGCATGCGCCAACACACCCTTCTTCGCACACGAGCCACCCTCGTATCATATGCCCCTCGAACGATCCATGAAAATTTCCTGTTCGGCCAAATGAACGGAATGTTGACGGAAGTAAATCTTTTGGTTCCATGAACGAAAGCTTCAGCTGATAAAGTGGGTGAATTGGGTGGCAAGTGCAGATTCGATTGCATTGCTGGGGTTATAAACATAGCTTATGTAATACGAAAATGGAGGAATTAGGGGAGGAATTTCGAAAACTAAGAAATCGGAGCGAGTCTTGGCTGCTAGAATTATTTTTTTTTCAGGTGGTTTTCAGTAGCCGAATCTTCAATAAGTTTTAGTTCCAGTCTAGAATATAAAGATGGATTGGGTTGATAAATAAACTTCAAAAAAGGATTGCTGCCTTTCATAAATAATTTTTGAATCTAGTTGAAATGTTGTTTGAAGTCATTAATGAAGTTTGTGATAATATTATTTTGTTAATTCGAAAACGTTTGGTAGTGAATTAAACAAGCTTTATAATATTTAAACACTTGACATTTTTTGAAACCGTCCCATTAAAAGCTTTTACATCCTGGCGGATGTACAAAATTAATAGTTCAATTCCGGTTCTACAGTTCAGCTGCAAATGTTTGCTTTTTACTAACAATGGTTTACTTAAAGACGTCAGAATCAACTGTATAAGACACACGCCATGACCATACACTTGAGCCACATCTATGCTAAGTAAAGAAATCGCTGCCTACAGTCAATATCAGATTAATTTGCATTCGCGACAATCACCTTCGGATTCAATATACATCTAGAACATCCTCTTAGAAATATTTACATTGTGTATTCAGCGAGTTAACTTCAATTTATGTCACAAATCTGAATGACGATAGTATTCATAACACATCGAACTCTTTTCTGCACCTCTGTGGCCTTACTTTATCATCACTTACATGCTTGATATCCGATTCACTTCATATCGCAAACAAAGACAAAAATATGTCAGATGGGACTGACATTAATCAATGTGGGGCTATCTTGCGGGACTTTTAGATATATATTAGAAAACCTAGACTGCATCATCAATTTTCTATCAGTCCAAGAAAGTAGTGTCCACAATGTTCGCTAAGTGCTAGTATGTCTACACATGTATGCAGGACAAGAGCGGCATGTTAAACATGATAATAATCACTTGGAAGACAAACATGAATATCGTGCTTACCAAACCTGGGCAAAAAACAATGAGAAAGAGAAGAAGGTGATGATCACCTTTAGCAGTTACTAGATTCAATCAATATCTGATGATCTACAAATGCAGCTAAAGAGCAAAGATGTCGTTACCTAGACTATTTGGACTAGACAGTAGACAGTTTTGCATTTTTGAATGTTGCCAGTATACGGGGTCACTGGAAGTTAAACGGAAATATGAGTTGTAAGATATCACATTATAATTGATAATACTTACTAACATAGATTCATAATATTTCGAAAATTTCATCTTAAGAGACGAAAATAGCGTAGGGGTCTTCACCAGTCTTAATAAATATATTTTCTAATTTAAAACTGATCCAAACGCTATCCTTACTTTATCAGCACAAACTATTAATTTTATTAATAACTTGAAATCTAGTAACTCTTTACATCAGAGATCATGTTGGAATCTTACTCGATTTGTGAAAGATGCTTTTTTGGCGATCACATTTACATTATCACTGTAAAAGCTTTGTCTATTTGTGAGAAGGCGACTCAATTCTTTGGCATACATCTAACTACGTTACTGTTTTGTACCATAGTTAGACCGATCCTCAAGTATGCCTACATAGTTTAGGCGTCTTATCAGCAGATATATGCCGACTGTATTGATTCTATTCAGAAAAAGTTTCTACGGTTTTGTTAACGAGAGTTTGTTTAGTGAGATCCGGGGAAGAAAGAAAGAATCAATGTCTAGGAATATCTAGAAAATTGCAATCTGTTTACTTAAAAACAAACATTCTTTACAGATTAATTCCAACATTCTTTACTGAAAAAAGTATATATTCTGATGACACCTCTAAAGATGTTGTGATTACAGGCTTTTGGGTTTTAATATTATTATACCAAAGTCCTACTTGTATTAACTAAAATATCCAGAGCCATCTAGACAATCAACCAAGAAAGAAACAACAGCAAGAACATCCTAGTTACTCAGTAATTGGACAAGTGTTCAAGTATTATTGCTGATAATATTTGAGACAATTGACAGATGTCTTTGGGTAGTCCCTCGAAAAATTGATGCAATCAGTATTAAGAAGTGAAGAAAACTTAGCGAAAGACAGCGAACTGTGTTTATTGAGTTTTGAGATTTAATATATATATCTCAAAAATAATTGCGACAAATAATGGAGTTGTATTTAACAAGACAAAGCCAACACGCATCATTATGACGTCCAAAACACTACTCGATCATGTGATCATAAAACATCCAAACATGAGTGAACGTATGTCTTACAATGATGACGACTGGCCCGGCTTAGACCATAAAGTAATCAACTTATCCATAAAAAGTTTTGTCAAAGCTAAAATACGGCCTAAAAAAATATCGATGATCAGAACCAATAATAAAGATTTCTTAAGGAACTTCATAGATAGTCTTCAAGGGTCTCCAATTTCCAAGTTTGATGAGCTGATTGAGAAGATAACTGAAGCTAAGGCAAAAGCAACAATAACGAAACAAGTTCGTGTACGAGTACAATCTTAGATCACTAGGAATGTAATCGATACTTCAAATTGAAAACGAACTGCTTACAAAAAATACAAAGCAGATCCAAACTCCACGTCCAAGAAGAATCTATGAAAATCTATGAAGAAGGAATCGAATTGAGCTATCATGGATGCCAAAAAACGAATCTACAGAAATAAGTTTGAAGCTTCAGCCGGAAATACCTCCAGATATTGGCAACTAGTAAATGAGCTCCTACCTAACCAACAAAACAAATCATCAACGTGCATAGAAGAACTGTTGATAAATGTAATATCCATTACAAACCCCGAAGAAGTAGCACAGCAGTTAAACAACTTTTTTGCTACCATTGGAACACTAGTCACCGAGCAACTGCAACTTTCATCACGCTCGAGTATTCATTTTGAGCCTAATATGATCACTTCAATTCACTTACGTCCCACTGGTCTTGTTGAAATATCTGAAATAATCGACAACCTTAAATTAAAGGTTTCTCCTGGTCTAGATAGTATAACATCGGAGGATATTAAATTGCTGAAAAATCATATTTTGGAGCTTCTAACTACAATAATAAATAAACACCTAGCAGCTGGTACATTTCCCGATTGTCTTAAACTAGCGAAAATCAATCCAATTTTCAAAGGTAGTAATCCAGCAGATCCATCAAATTATCGCCCAATAGCTGTCACAAGTGTCCTAAGTAAAATATTTGAAAGAGCCATTCAAAAACAATTGCTGCAATTTATTTAGACTAACTCAATTTTGACGCCAGTTCAATATGGCTTTCAAGAAAACAGTAGAATATTAGCAGCAACATTAGATGGATTGGATAAGGGCGACTATGTAGCGGCAATCTTCGTCGATCTGAAAAAGGCCTTTGACACCACTAACCACGACATCCTGCTTCAGAGGCTGGAAATATACGGAATCCATCACAACTTCAAACTGTTGATAAAGAATTATCTCTTCAACAGGCATATTATTACAGCTAACAATATGCATAAAAGTCAGGAATGCACTATAAACATTGGCGTTCCTCAAGGATCAGTCTTTGGGCAATTGCTGTTATTACTGTACATTAACAGCGTACAGGACATTTATGTGTTGGGGAAAATAGTTTTATTTGCTGATGACACACTACTGCTGTCATCCGGTAAAAATGAATTAATTCTCCGGCAAAATATAAATGATGACCTAGGAATATATTGGAATTGGCTGGAACAAAGTAAATTAAAAAATAAACATCCAAAAGACTAAATATCTAGTATTCCAACAAAAAAATCAAGCAGCAAATTAATCCGTCAATACAAATCAATGGAATACAATTGGAAAAAGTCAAGTCAATTAGATACTTAGAATTAACTTTCGATGAGAAAATGTCTTGGCTACAACATATCAATAACATCAGACATAAGGTAGCGCCTATGATAGGAATCCTAAAAAAAATATGATTTTTTCTCTCCCAACATCAAACTGGACATATTCAAAACTTTTGTTTTGTCGAACATCTCTTATGGTGCAGTTTTCTGGAAGCAAACATCGAAACAAAACATTGATTTGCTCGGAAGACTAATCACTAAGGCTATCAAGACTATATTCAAAATGCCAACTCTAACTCCAAGTTCACATGTGTATCGTGAAACAGGACTACTAACATACACATTAAAAAAACAAACAACAAATAATGTGTCTTGAACAAGGAAAGCTAATATTTAAGATACTTAACAAAAAAAGTCAAATGGCCATATGTGATAAGAAATGTTGGAGAAATAACACAGACAGCCACCAGATCGGCGAATAACCTTGCGATTAAAAAAGCTAGGATAGTTCGTTTGAAAATAGATCCTGTCCAACAGTCTTTGGCTTATTATAATACCTTACCTGATGATATAGGAAAATCAGAGAATTTGGTTAAATTCAAGGAAAATCTACGATTATTCCTTACACAAAGATAGCGAAGACGCCAATCAGAATTTTTTTCTAAACTCTTCTCTGGGCATAAGTCTTGACGACAAGAAATAGGCGATATCATCTGAAGACGATAGTGTATAATGAAGTGCTTTCCCTTATACCAATATTTTATTGCCTGGAAAGTACGAAATTAACATATATTGAGGAGATTTGATGCACACGGACCGTGCATTTTGATTGAGTGATGGAGAGAGTGGAAGGAAGGAGGTAAAAAAAATGTGTCCAAAAACGCATTCCGAGTTTAAGTTAAGTAAAAGTCTGTTCAGTTCAAAGAACAACGGTTGAGTATCAAAAACGTAGAAAATATCGTTCCTATGAGGTTTGTTGCTAGTAAAACTCGACATCTAAGTGAAGTTTACAAAGAGCATCAACGTAATTAAGTAATTACAAAAGAAGCATTTGCTCATTCTGTTCGTGCGTGCCATTTAATTTAGTAAACAAAGCATACTCGACTCTGCAACATCCGACAGGCTGAGATCATATGCTGCTCCAATTAATTTTCAACTTGTCGATTTCACTGCGAAATAGGCTCTATTGTACTTTAGGTGGGAAAATGCACTCCATTCACTATAAACACATCTTAAAGAAAAATGTGTTATATATGAAAAACGACATGAAATCACCAATTTAAGGTTGATTTGTGGTTATGATATTTTATGAGGATCATCAGTAGCTTATCATTACAGTTCGCAAGTCATATATTGCAGCTACATTTACTTCGCCCATAGGAGTTCCTATCATTTCCTCTAAAAATACGAGTATTAAGCATTTTAAGGTCTCTATCATTCAAGATTACATAATCTGTGAAATAGTGACTGAAATATGGTTAATAACATTCTGTCAAGCAAGTAGTTGAAGGATATGAAACAATGCTTTTAGTGCTGTCTTCTTTTTGACGATGGAAAACGATTTTTATGCAAAATTTTAACAAAAAAAAACACTAAAAAAATTTGTTTTTTATGCAAATTTTAACAAAAAAATATCTAAAACATTTGATTACCTTTATAGTATGTCACATCTTATATATTTCTTAATCTATTTATATTGTGTTCAAAACAATTTAAAGCGAAAAAAAACCAATAAAATTTGTATCATTATATTGGCATATATATTGCAATTATTTAATAAATGCCGCTCTGAGGACATATAAAACATTTTTCTCGCAAAACATATGCATTACTTAACTATCTGACTCAATCTAACATAATAGTTTTTCTATTTGCTTGAGCTTTAACAATAATACCTTTTATTCAAACGAAATGATTTAGAATCAAGTAAAACAATTTCATTTGATTCAATATTACCTGGAGGAGACACCACATTGGGCGCCATCTTTTATTTCATTATTTTCTTGCCCAAATTTTGAATCGATTGAATTAAATGCTAAGCTTTATTTTTGAATGAAATCAAACCAAATATTTTTTATACATTTTTTATACAATTTACGACCAAAAACCAGTCTCTCCCTGAATATTGGAAACAGAAAATGAAGTTCGTCAACAGAATACTAATTCCATAATCACCATAATCAAGCAAATACGGAACATCAAAGCTTAGGATCTCTAAAAGAAAATATATGAAGTTTTTTTTAATTAATTGATTGCGCAGTTCTAATGGAGTAAGAACATCTTACGAACGCAAAGAGACAAATTTTTATATCTAATTATTTTGAATCTGTAAACTGAACATGCGTTTTTGTGAAAAATTATACATTTGTAAAACATTTGCGTGAAAATCGTTTATTTTGCATTTTATTTTCTTGTTATAAGTTCTCAAGATGCGATCGAAATAAATATGTGAACATATTTTGCAGTAACTTTTGATAAAAATAAAGATTAGGAAAAATATCTTCAACGTTCTTTTTTAAACCTTTAAATTCGGAGTACCTTTGAAATGGGACCATTGAGTTTGCGGCACTGAAGTGATCGGACTTCAAAGTTTCACCATGTTTATAAAATATATACCTAAACATGATACATCGTGTCCATTAAATTGTTAAAGATGTTATTTATTTTTTTCAAAGCACACTTCAATTTTCTCGCGTCTAAAAACAATGTAAACAGCTGATCGTCTGACCGAAAAAAAAAAAATATTTCAAAACTTGCGTTCACAGTTTTGAATGTATGAAATCGAATAAAATATTAATATTTGACTCATTTTAAATAAAACATTCAGCCATTCTAGCCATTAAGACTGTTTTTTATACGAACGAAATTTTGGTGCTACCCAAATTTGCAAGTTGTTTTTGCAGGCTTTTGTTTTCTGTGGGAAAATTTTACAAAATTCCTTGAAAAATAATAGCACCTCTACAATTATTTTTTCACGGACTTTTCTAAAACTTTCACTCAATTCCTGTAGTTTATTCACATTTTTCCTGCTTTCCCTTTTCAAACACGTTATGAAAAAAATTTCGTCAGCATAAAGTATCGGAAAATTCTGTCTATGAAAAAGATGTGGAACTTTTTAGCATTATGTGGATGCTAAGTAGCCGAAAATAGGCAAAGATATGTATGTTTAAAAATTCTGAACTAAGATATCTTTCTACATAGTTATCATACAATTATAGGTTTTTTTTTCTATGATGATGCCAAGGCTCAGGGGATGCGAAAAGACGACAGCATTGGGTTTTGGACGCATTAAACACAACACGGTTCGCTGAGCCTCAAGCGATAATGTTTAATAGGTCCCTGTTTAGCGATGCAAACATGCAATCTCTACTAACAGAAGTAGCATTTCCACGAGAGTCGGCTACTTTGTCAAAAGAGTATGCGAAGTCAAGGGTGCTGTCATCGGCAAAACTATGAATCGGATTGAAAGTGGAGGAAAGGAGGTCATTTATAAATAAAAGAAAGAGAGTTGGTGAAAGAACAGTACCTTGCGGAACCCCGGCATTGGAGGTGTGGACACAAGATTTGTGTCCATCCAGAACAACTTGAAAGGAAAAATCTACGAGGAAACTTTCAATCCACTTGACAAGAACGGGGTGAAGACCAAATACACGAAGCTTGGCTAACAGGGCAGGGTGCCAGACTCTGTCAAAGACCTTCGAAATATCAAGAGAAACGACAATCGCTTCACCAAAATTATGGAGAGAACGGTTCCATCTCTCAGTGAGAAATGTAAGTAAGTCCCCAGTGGAGCGCCCAGAACGGAAACCATACTGGCGGTCGTTGATAAGATGGTCCAACTCAAGATATTTCATTAATTTTGAATTCACGAGAGATTCGAATACCTTAGACAGAACCGAAACGATTGCAATAGGTCGATAGTTAGAGGGATCACAGGCCTCCCCCTTTTTAGGTATGGGCTGAACGTGTGCAAGCTTCCATGCGGAAGGAACTATTCCAGTCGAATATGACAGGTAAAATAGTTTGCGCACAGGTTTAGCCAAGGCGGAGGCGCAGCACTTTAGTACGAGGGGCGAAATACCATCAGAACCGGCAGATTTGGCAACGTCAAGCTTGGCGAGTATTTTCAATACCTCTCTTGTGCGTAAAAATAGAGGCACTTGCTTGAAAACGCACATTAGAGGAGTAGGAGGACTCAGTGATGAAGGTGGCAAGTAAGAGTTTGTAGCAAAAATCTCAGCAAAAAGATTAGCTTTGTTCAGTGACTCCGTAAATACGTTGCCACCATGAAGAAGAAGTGGCACGGAGGAACTGGAGAAGTTGTTTTTAATCCTTTTCACAAACGACCAGAAGCCTATGCTTCCTTTCTGGCTTGCAAGGACCTTCTGTTTAATATTTTGGTCAAACTGGAATTTAACTCTTCTGATAGTGGATGTACAGGTATTGCGAGCGGTCTTGTAAAGGATTTTTGATTCCTCAGACGGAGATAGCTTGTGATTTAGGAATGGTTGGCTTAGTGTTCTTGAAGGCATGCGGAATAAAAGTGTACATTCCATGCCATATGATGTCAGTTATGGTGCAAGCTATATATTCGACGTTCTTTGTTGCAAAGCAATCGGACCAATCAACCTCTCTGATATACTTTTTAAACGCAGTCCAGTCAGCCTTGCCATAATGCCAGACCAGTCGTTTAGTAGGAAACTGAATAGTCCTAATCAGAGAAGAGATGTTAAATTGGGCTGAGATCAAATTGTGTTCCGAGTTGCCAATATTTATCTGGGTGTGAAGTTAGAAATAAATCTAGAATATTTGCATTGTGCCCAGATATGTCGGGAATTCTTGTTGCACAATCCACTAGCTGCTCTACCTGCTCTACTTGCTAAAAAGCTCAACATGCCTGCCCGCCGGACTTGTGGTGGAAGAGTGTCTGAGCCGTTGGACGAAATGCACGTTGAAATCACCAGCGAGGATGATTTCAGATGAAGGGGATGTCTCAAGCAATTTGTCAATGTCAGAAGACAGTGCATCGAAGGAACGAACAGTATCTGCATCAGACATGTCAGGGCTGCGGTATAAAAAGCAAAAGAAGATGATGAGCTTGGAAAATTTGAGATAATTAAACTCTGGATTAGAAGAAGTATATTGGCTAAGTGTGGTAAACGGCACATCATTACGCACATAAATTGCAATCCCTCTTTGGGGGGGAGAAGCGGGGCACTAACTGATAACCAGGTACGTGATACTGGTTGATATCAGCATCAGAAATGACCTTAGTTTCACTTAGTGCCAAAATTGCCGGTTTGTGAATAGATAAGTGACAGTAGACCGAAAAGAAATTCTTTCTTATCCCGCGAATATTGTAAAAGTTCAATTTAATATTTTGCATTACTATAACGCCGAAAAAAATTAATAAAAACAAAAACAAAGCACAATTGAAAAACAAAACGTGCAACATTACATTATTGTGTGAAAAAATAAGCTTATGCGAGTAAACTCGCAGCATTTTGGCCTTTTAAGAAAGATACAAACGGTTGATACATTTTATGTTTTACTCATTTTGTCGAATTGAAATTTTCGAAATTTATCATCACACAATATTTACCACTATACTTCACCAAATTGAAAACAAGATTCACACAGTATTTTGATGGTTACGCAAGCCGAATTTTGTAGACTTTTGCTTGTGAAATTTGGATAGGCCTGTCAGCACGGTAACTTTTGTGGCTTTATACTAAACGATGTATTAAGTTTTAAAATTATGATGATCTTGTGAAAATTAGCAACAACTGTTTTCGATTTGAAAATTTAACCCCTTAAAATTGTATGCCTTATTCTTAAAAATTGCATGCTCATATAAATTCCGACCCAGTCATTCATTTCACATGTTGAGCTGGTTTTAACGTGAAGCGGGTTCGGTAATCTTTTGGCTGTGGTGCTAGGAAATAATTACCAACACCATGCGTTTTTTGTCATTTTCGAGCCAACAGATGCTACTATTGCATGTTCATATCATGTACACCTTACAATGAAAATGGGTAAGAAATGTTTAAATTTTCCAAGCTTTGGAATTGGTTCAAACGGCAACTTCAAAAATTCACAGGATGTGTTGCCCTTGAAGTGAAGCAGTTGTGATAGACTTTAGAGGAATTTCAATTTCTTTTCCACACAGAAATAAATTGCATCTATAAATCCCCAGAAAAATTTTCTATTGATGTTTTTGTTTGACCAATACAAACTATTCACTTCGGTTTCCCATTTGCGACACCAGCGCAAAGTTGCAAGAAAAACAGATTTCTTTGTTGTGTTATAGTGATGCTGCTATTACCATTGTAAAACAAAGATTTATATTACATATGCACGTATGTAAATGCGCAAACTCACTCGCCAGAATTGCCGATTGAATAAGTTAAAAAGAAAGACGAACGATGCAACGGTGCTTTAGAAAATTTTGCGCATACCATTCGATCACACCTTGCAATTATCCCGACAACCGCCAAAGAATGTAAGGGCTGAGACGATTAAAGCATCTTTACGATCATGTACATAAGTTAGAAGCTAAGCGCACGTACGTGGTATGTCTGTAAATCTGCGTGAAAACGGGATAATATAGCTCCCGATTAGCAAGGTAGGTATTTACATATTTTTACTTCGAGCTGTGAAGGAATGTGTATTGAAGGCCTTTTGAAAATGCGAAACTGTAGGTGAGAGCCAGAAGAATGTTGCTTGAATTTAAAAGTGGAACCTACTTTTTCATGTAACAGATTATAGCGTAACTAGTCAGTAGTTCTCTAAACTCAGTTATTTTTGTATTATGTCAACGATCCACATTTCAAGAGCCAAGAAGCTCAGCGGAATTCACACTTGTGTGGAGTTAGCACCCGAAAATTTGTATATGTAGATAAGCAAAAATTTGTTTGTAGAAAATTAAAGGTTTAATTTAAATATTAATAAAAAGATCTATAGAATGGAAAAATAATAATATAAATGTCCACGGAAACTCATACAATTGTACAGCAAATAGCATTTAAAAAAAAACTCTAAAGATTCGACTAATTCGTCCGAAATCTGAAATTCAAATTACTTTTCATACACATATTATTACTCATGCCTCATTATAATCAAATATGATTCTGTGTCCATGTCATAAATTAACAGCAATAAACTTGTAAACGACATACAATACAAAAATCAGTCACTAACGCTCTAGTCAATGCTGATTAACCATACGCCCATTCAATGCAAATGTTCCCGTCGACCATTTTCGTAGTTTGAGTCGATTTCGTCCAAATTACTAACAAATAGATATCAATTACATTGAATTAGTGGTCGTTTGCCATTTGTCCGCAGCATGATAGCATTTTCCTAGTCTGCCCAGACTAACCACCAAACGTCTTCTCGACGTGAGACAATACAACAATTTGCATGGTGAGCCTCTGGCGGCCGCACACCTTCTAGTAGAAGGCTTCCACACTAAACTTTCTTACATTCTTACCGACTTCGTATTCTAAACCTCTACGTCTTTATATTTGTGGATCCAGCACGTCATCTGGTCTTCAGAAGTTCAGAAAGTCAACAAACGTTGTGGAATTTCGTTTTGATAGCTGGCACGTTAAAACTTTTTAAATACGCGCCCAATTCAAATTTTAGTGGGTGGGTGTTTTGGTTTCGTTTACTCCTCTCTAGTATGCAGTATGTCTACATCGCGTTTTGTTGTAACTAACAACGTTGCACTGTTTGTCATTGAGTTTTTTATGATCTTTACTTTATAGCGTTTGTTCAGATGAAGAGATAGGTAAAACTTGATACTCATATATTATCTTGTAAGAGGCAGAGCGATTTAAGGTCATGTTCTGGGTCCTCAAGTGGGAGGGAAAACTTATGATTCGTTGGATAGGTTTGTTGAGGTTAATTTACTTAAAGCTTGAAATTTTCAAAGTGTTTGTAATTAAAACACACCCTTCATCGAAATTCAACAATGATATTCACCATAATAATACAAAAAAGTCACTAAATATGATTTCAGGCAACAAAGATTGATTTTAAATTGATATTTAAGATAATGCTCTCGGTTAAATATAATAGACAAACTAGTGTGCCCTATTATTATTTTTACTGATTTTTTAGGAAAGCTTATATTACAAACACATCGCTCATAAAATCATGCAACGAAATCTAAGGGGAGTTTTCATCGATTCAAGAGATATTTATTCATTCATTTATTTATTTACATATTTATTATACTAAGGTTGTTTTGAATTTTAGCCCTTTGGCTTCAGTAGGCATTTTCATTAATTTATAGACACCCCTTTTTCTTTGGGGAAAAATAATTATTTATAGGCACTCCCATATTGTTTGAGGAAAAATGATTATAGAAAATAAAGACAATTAATTATGATAATAATTTTGAAATGTTTAGCCAAAAGTGGGCGCTAAGTGCTGAAAAGAGATCGGGAAATACTTGTGAAATTTCAAATTATGATAGCTTCTCGCTTCTTGATGTTCGGCTACCAACCTATACATCATGACTCTGAATATACGCTGCTTAAGTTCTTACAGGCTTTTGAGGACGAGGAGGTTCAATTAACACCAAACTGTGATCGGTTACGAATGCCCATTACAAGGTTAGGATCAATTTAGCTGACGCTTATGCTAAAGGAGCTCAACGTTACAATTTGCGGAGCCGCCAATAGGACTTCATCGCAGGGTAGAACGGGTGATCGAACGTGATTCCTTAAGATTTGTCGTTAATCAATCCACTACCAAATTTGTCGCGAAGCTTTTAATGACCACGGTAAAGCGAAATGCTGGCCAAGTGTCTTAAGAATTTCTTGATTTTAAAGGTAAATAGCTGGGCATCTATAATGCAAAAGATATAATAACTTGAAAGTGACTTAGTTGCGTTTAAGGGCCGATAGGGGTCTAGAAGCTCATGAAGTCATAATTCATTTGAGAATCATGACAAACCCTAAGTACGCCCGGTACTTCGAGACTTTTCATGGTCTGGGTCGTCCCCACGTATGTTGTGTGCTACCCATTATTGTTGGAATTGCTCTTGCCGAGGTTTTTAAAGTATATCGATTTGAACAGCAAAACTGGAGGGATGCTAGGTGGCTCCACAGCAACAAACACAACGCGTGTGAAATCATGAAACAAATGGCAGGAGAGCCCTCGTCTAAATTAATACAGAGGCAATTCATGAAGTACAGTGGTACGGTGATTACTGAGAGAAAGTTGAAGCGAAAACAGGCACGATTGGTATTGGGTAGCATGCACACAGAACATGTATGAAACTGCTTTGAATGAGGAAGCTTAAATGCAAAGAATGTGATTTTATAATGCAACAAAATTTGGATGTACCCTACTTAGCAATTCAACCTCAACTCAGTTTTGATCCATCACAGGGCCAAGACACTGAAGCTGTGCACTTACAGAGAAAAAAATCTGTAGAAGTTTCAACTCAGCAGAATCAATGAGGTAAAGTAATTTAACCGGCTCAGGATTCCACAGCAGTCCCTCAGGTGTTGTCTTTACTTTAGATACATAATCCAAAAACATCAACTCTGATTAAAGGACGAAGATAAATGCCTCGTCGATCCTAAGGAGATTAGAAAGCGTAATAATGGCCAACTAGCTAATGATTGGAGGAACGTAGCCTGAGCGCGTAAGCTATTGTATTATTTTTATCAACGAAGAGTATTTTCCCTACTTAAAGGACTATAACATCACTATAGGTTTTAGGTTCGTCTTCGATGAATGTATATCGGAGTGACCTAAAGATCATCACCCTGGAGAATTCAGCCCATACCAAAGGTGGAGATAAAAAAATCACGCCGGAAAAGAAATCTGGCTTAAATAATGAAGGCAGTGTTGTCACAATCTCTCAACTACGTGGCCACTTTGATTTCCTAGATCTCAAATCTTGCAACGAGATAGAAGTGGACATTTAAACTGACGAGGATCTGGGCGGCCTAGTATCAATAAAGGTGAAGGTGTGTAAAGATTAGTTTGGTTATTCTGGAGGCGCTATAGCCTTGAGTTGAACGCGACCTACCTATAAAAAAAACATCATGATAAATATCAAGCTCAGTGGACTTCAGTTATCTGAGCACCTGGCTTGTATTGATTGGCAAATAGAAGCTTGCTCAAGAAATCGTTTATGACAGATTGTATGGTACATGGCAGGAACTTTTATAACACATCTTCTAATACTTCTTTGTTTCCTTTCTTTGCATGAAAAATTCAGCCATACTCTTGGAATCATCCAGCATCTCCTAATCATCAATAGTTTGCTCAGTTTTCAGCTTCTTGCACAGCTATTAAGCAATTTAAGCAATTGCTCGAGAAGAATTTATCTGATTTTTCCTATTTCCTGAACGTACTTCGGATATTTTCAATCCTCTCATCATCAATATTTTGAAATTAATTTACAGTGCGATTGCATAAATAGAAAGTCCTAAAATTAAAGTAATGTAGCTTAACTGCAAAAGCAGGATGCAAGTGAAAAATGTTTTGTATCGATGTTTGGTTTCATCACAATACTTTTGTAGCTATTGGTAGAAAAACCCTTAGTGATCCCAGCTAAATTGGTTGCTGTCAATTATTGCTGTTAATTGTACTTCCTACATTTTGACAAAAGTAAGTCAAGCATAAAACAGAAAATATAATAATGTTATTTTCATTATTGATTAGGTGTTTGGAATCTTCCAATTATTTAATCCTACCGTCATCGTAAAGAGACGGCTGTCCAGAAGAAGTGGATTTGTACAAATACATTGGACACTGTAGAA
This sequence comes from Nemotelus nigrinus, assembly GCA_947369275.1. Taxonomy (NCBI): domain Eukaryota; kingdom Metazoa; phylum Arthropoda; class Insecta; order Diptera; family Stratiomyidae; genus Nemotelus; species Nemotelus nigrinus. The sequence goes on along the minus strand of OX376372.1, from coordinate 202,118,132 downwards.
TTAAGACAGATTATTAAGTAAGGTCCTCGAATTGACAGAAAAGATGCTTCATAAAAACTGTTAATGTGTGCAACATATTCGAATTCATCTAGGTACCAGGGCACACTGTTATCATAGTCAGACAAAAAGGCTGACGAAATGGTAAGGAAAGATTAAAAAACTAAAAACAGTCGTTGTTGAGCTGTGCTGGTTTCTTTCACTTTCGAAAACCACAAACAATCTATTATTAAATGAAAATCCAAACGGGGAAACATAATATACTGCAGCATAGCTAAGACATTGTGGCCATCAATTCGCTCGAGCAGGAACAGAAAACTGCTGAAGCTCAGCAGAAACTGTGTAAAAGTGACGGCTGGTTTAAAGGCTGGTGCTTTATTGCATCTCATGCAAATAGGTTTGGACTGACATCCAGCAATGCACGCAGGAGAAGCGATATTATATAAGTTATCATTGCGCATATTCTCTCCGAAGGTCCAGTCCAAACTAATAAAACTACAACAGTCTAGGTTTTTATGCTTTCGAGTACTAGCAGAAGAAGAAGAATTTAGTGACGATTTCATTAGCCAGCGGAGGTTATCATTTGAGCCCAAACTTATAGTTCAATGCAAGTTGCACGACGGTAATCCTTTTACTACACCTGTGATTTTCCACTCAAACTGATTTTGACCAGTTTGCTGGAATAAGAGTCATACGAAGTTGGGTCAAAAAGTTCGCAGAATAGAGGGCAAGAAGTCTAAATTAGAACGGAAATTTATTTTACTCCTCCAATATAGTCACTTGATAATCTAAAAAAATTTTTTGAGTCTTTCAATTAGTTTGTGTATGAAAACCTTTGCAGAAAAAGATATGTCTGTGTCGGAAAGGTAAGCCAAAAATGCGTCCTTTACTTCTTCGTCGTTTAGAAAATTCGCCTGACGAAGTTCCTCTTCCAATTTTTCGGAAAGTATAATAATTTCTAGGAGCTACGTCAAGACTGTAGGGTGGGTGATCTCAAATATCAAAGCTCACTTTATGCAAGAGCTGCCTGCGCAAAACGACTGTTTTGAAGAAGGACCTTTTTGGTTCATTTTTATATCTTTTTTTCTTTTATGGCTTCTTTCAACCACTACATAATTAAATTGTAGTATTGCCAGACATGGAAACGCCTTTGTTTTCAAAATTAGCCAAAAAGATCCTTTATGAGTTCCAAAAAACGGTTGCCATGACTTTCCTAGCAGGTTGTGACATATTGAACTTCTTGGGTGATGCTGTGCCTCTTTGTGTGCCACTGCATTGAGTATTGTTTTGAGTCAGGCTTATAATATTGAATTGTAACAATTCCACTCAATACTCCACCCTCGTCTTCCCTACAGAGGATCGAAAACGCGCCACAGCGATCAACGCGCTATCCTTTTAGAGGCAGCGTGAGCACCACCTGGCGCTGCCCTTCGTTATGGCAAGAAGAAGATCATGAAGAATGTTTAAAATGGTTTCTGCGAGCTGTTTTTTCTCTAGCCTAACATCCTTTAATGACAACAACAATTTGAACAATTTTCGGGGTCGTCACTGCGATTGGCTGTGCATGGGTAGTGTTTCTTGAGTCTATCCAATGCTAATAAACAGTAATTATTGTCGTTACGGTTGATCGCCCAACGAGATCTTTCGATGCTAGTACATCAGCAGGTAGAGTATTTGAGGATCTGTCTAGGCTCTCAGTGCCCTTGGTAAATAATAGGTTGCGAACCAACAGAATGCTCAGCAAATGCAGAAAATAAAATTATATTTCAGTGGGGTACCAGCGTACTTAATAAGTTTGGTTTTATTTTTTATGGAGTAACATAAGATCATTTTTTAAGCAATGACTATGCAGTTGATTATATAGGACAGGATGATTGAGCACATATACGAATTGTCCGTTTCTCAAATATCATTAAAATTAATCATGTTGGAAAGGAGCCACAAGTATAAACATATATAAAGATCCCAAAACGAAAATTCAGTGTTCAAAAACAAAAGATATTATTTTCCATTTCCTCATTTGAACACGATTTGTAATTAAATAATTAAGATAATGGATCACACCACCATTAATTGGACACTGTTCGTCAAAACTTTCAATATTTCTTGGAAAATAGGACTGAATGGAGAAAATGCGCTGATACAGAAAGGTTTATCGAGAGGTATATCGACCTATTTTTCGGAATATTACAGCAGAAAATAAAAATGTATCTGCTCAATGAAAATTTTTATTTTATTCACTATTCTAATCAGGCTGTTTGAAGGGCGGTGCCTATATTTAATGAATATATAGTTCTCTCTTTCTCACTCTCTTTGAATCAAACGTGGAGCTATCATGGAGAGACTACGTTTGACATATGTATGTACATGTAACTATTCACTGAATACCATTTGACTTACCTCTAATTGTGCTCGGCATCTTAATTAAATCCAGCTGAGCTAAATATAATCCAGTTTCACGCAAAACGTTAGACTACCGTTTATTGTAATATTCTGTTATTCGAGATTTTCTAAACAATTGCGTTACTCTAATTACTGACTTGCATAACATTTACTTCACTTGCACGGATCCATTAAAAATTCCAATTTTCATTCTTTCTGATTGCTCTCGTAATCATAAAAAGAAGGGAACAACGGTGTAAATGCGAGTACAAATGCTACCAATGATGTCTTCTTCACGAGAGCACGTAAGAAGTTGAGCATATATATATCGTGCTCGATGCAACATGAACACTTTGAATACAGTAGGCAAACAATATTAAAACTGTTAAAACTGTAATGTACTGGAAAAGCGTGATTTCATTGTTTGTTACTTTGCACATCCAAATAGCGGTCACATCACGTGGCTTCCTCTCTCAGACACTTTCATAATTTCTTCGAAACACTGCATCGATCATCAGTACACACAACAGTATTATCAGTTCTTGTTCAATTTTCAACGCTTTTTCCTAATTCAACGGTTAACATTCATGCAGTTTGTAATTTCAAGAAGCGTTTAAAGCACAGTTAGCGATTCGCTAGCCAGCGATCTCGAGCTGGGTAATCAAAGTCTTGCAGGTTAGCGGTAGATAGGATCGCAGAAAAACAATGGGTCAGGTGTGAAAATAGATCATCATTGGCTTATCACGCGGCACTCAGGGGTCTTTCTCCGACTCGGGATCGGACTCTCTTTGCGTCGTTATCAAAATGCGAGAGAGGAACTACACTACAATAAAACCGATCGGAGGAAAAAAAGTCGGAACCAAACTGCCAGCAATCATAGCAAAAAAAACACCGCCGAAAACGTTCTGCAACCGCAACGGCAGCCACATGCACAGAAAAAACAAAACACCGTCGATCTAAAGACGAATTTCTCAATCGAGTTTTCTCAAGGTGGTACCGAAAATGCAAAGGTTCGTGAACTCTTCACAAACGGGCAATCAGATGCTTACTAAAATGGTACATTTCTTTGGTGTACCGTCGCCCGACGTCGAGCAGCTCAGTTCTTTGGCGCAGATTCTCAGCTTGTTCTCGTTGACTTGGGACTTCTTTAGCTTTACATGAACATGACGGTGGTATGGCCAAGCAATCGAAGACACCGATGACGATGTTATAGGTGTACGACGGCGACCACGATGTTTATTTCATTATCATTTTCTGTTTTCGATTCACGGTTCTTCTTGTTCTCAAGCCAGCAGCACCATTTCTTCTTGCTTCAACTGGTTGCTAATGCCACGACGTGACGATCCAGGTGACGTTTTCCGATGTTGCCGGTGTCAATATACTCCCTGATTTGGAAACTTTTATGCTCGCGAAGAAACTAATAGGTCAGTGGCGTAGCTGAAGCTCGAAATAATTGATTTCCGTAGTTAGACTTATTTATTCACCTGGAACCATCCGTTAGGAAACTATGCATTGAACCTTCAAATCAAAAGATGGAATCGAATACTAGAATATGATTAAGATTTTTTCTTCTCTCAATATATTTTCCAGTTAGCTTATAGGCATCTATATTGATCCATGTGATCAGTCATCTGATCAGCGACACCACTGGTTGAATTGCAACCAAAACAATGAAAAGCAAAAACCAATACTCAACACCAGCATCGTTCTGTCCCATACCAAACGAAAACCTGTACACCTAAGCAAGAGAGCTCCGAAGAAAAGTCAAGAAGACAACCAGGAAGTCTCTTGCGCCAGCTCTTCTTTTGCACCTCGATTTAGTCAGGTACGGAATTGCTATACTACCTACCTGCCTGACTTCAATTACTACGATACACACGCATAAGTATCTGCAAGTAGAAATTCCAGAGATAGAGTCCCAATATGGGAAGATCGGGCGCAGCTTCCAGGTGAGTTGCTGTACCTAGCATCACCCGGTCCAGTGTTCTTGCCGGGCTTAAAGCTAAAATTGCAGGAGCAAATATATGCGCCGGAGACAATTGTATGGCTTGATACTCATCCAGAAGACTTCGATACGTACCACACCACAATATGCAGATATGCATGGGCTTTCGTTTCGAGTAGTTATGGACGTATGAATGGGGCTTTATTGTGTACCAGCCGCGATCATTCGGCCATAATGCACGAAAACATTGCGGAATGTCGTGTAAAGTTTGAGAATGTAAATAAGTTATTAGCACGCGTGTTTGAGCACAATTAGGGCGTTGACATAAAAGTTTGTATGTTTATTGAATGTGCTTGCTCAGTACTTTTAGTGTTTGATACTAAATGAAATTTGGCGAATAAAAATACTGTTGATGAATATACAAGTCAGTTCGATTGCAGGTAGTAAAATCTTGTAAGTGGTGATACCAAGGTATGAATTTTATTTGTCGCAGTAAAATGTGTGAAATAACTTCATGCATTAACAGTGTTTGACATGACAATCATTATCTGGATTGCTACTTATTATTGCATGCAATAAAAGGGCTAAGTAATTAAAAGAACTTCATGCTAAAGACGAAAACTAGTTTTGATGGATGAACGCCTGAAAATTGAAGTGACCCTTAAGATTCTTAAATGTTGTGTTCCGGATAAGATATTATACACGCGATTATACATAATTTTTGTTGAAACTATTTGGTCATTTTCAAAAGACGTATTCTATAGATCAATTACAAAACCTTTGATATTTCGAATCCAGACTGTAACGTCAATTGAAAATTAAAGAATATCAATTAAGAATCACATTAAATGCAATGGCATCTCCTTTTTGAAGATTCCAGAACGTTGAAAACTATTTCCGACGGCAATGAGTTACGCACCATTCTCTCGAAAGCGCATAACAAAAGAAGCTAAAATAAATGTTTAGTTTCATTTTAGTTACAGATGCACACTACACAGTCTTGCCATAAGTTCTGTCCCTAAGTCGAATGAGTCCGCACAGCCGATATGGCTGTAATTAGCCTCAGTTTGTATCGTTTTTTCGAACAGGCAGCATGAAGTGGAGCGTCAAAGAGAATCGCATCATTGTGATCGCGCTGCACAAGTGCAAGAAGTCACCAGTGGGGATTTTCAACTTGCTCAAACCATTGAAAATTTCTTTAAAGTTTGTTTATCGGTGCATTCAACGGTTCAACAAGACCTCCTCTGTTGATGACAGGCCTAGAAATGGCAGGCCACGCACTACGAGGACACCAGTATCTGTGAAAGCGTTATCTGCGAGAATTCGGCGAAACGCTCTCCGAAAGCAGAAAATCATAGCACGGGATATGAATATCCCAAAAAGAACGATGTCCCGCATCATCAAAGAGGATTTAAAACTTGGGGCTTACGGAAAAACAACGGGACAGCTGTTAAAACCGGCATTGAATAAGATACGAACCACAAGATCGAAGACGTTACTTCAACGGTACGTGCAAGGAGGACACAAGAAAATTCTCTTCAGTGATAAAAAAATATTCACCATAGAAAAAAAAAACTCAACCTGCAAATGGACAGGGTCTACGCCCACAGTTCTTAACAGTTAAATCGAATAACGCTGCTTAGCAGGAGCTCTGATCGAGTATCGATTTCACGCTTTGACTTTTAACCAAACAAGCTTTTACCAACATCATCGTCGGCACTTTAACTCAAGTCTGATCCTTTTCTGTCTCAGGCTCTTTAAAAAGTTACTCAGCATAAACAAAAACCAACGTAAGCACATGGTTTCAAGGTAAGGATGTTGAAAATATATCTTTAAGAAGTAAGGAGGCGAGATATTTCGCTATTGGACGAAAGCCTCATGCACAATGAGGTGAAAAGTTACTTTGAAAAGGTTTGCCCACGTATCTGGTTATGCTTGCATTTACCCTTTCACTTGCTCATCGACGCGCAGTAGAATTTAGTTTATATGTCCTACCGTGAAGCACAACTACAACGCGAACGCTTAAGGGATGTTTGGTCTTATGATTGGGCTAGATACTTCACAAAACTGTCGAAGTTGGTACCAAAGATTGGATTTTCGGAAACTCTTTGTTTAATTTTTGAGACGAGATTGTTGTGTGAAAATCGAATAATTTAAAAATAGAATAATTTCTTCTAGACGAAAAAATGTTTCGGCAAATCACTCTTCTAGCTTCATTCGCTTGCTTTAGAGCAATCAAGCTACCAAATTGACGACTTTTTGAAAAACTACTTGAACGGTTGTGCTGCAATGCGTGGTCTGAACGTCATTCGGGACACCTCAAAGTACCCTAGGGTGTCGAGGTCTTAGGAATATCGTTCGGACTGACTGGAATTTATGATAGGCTATACTCAGGTTCATTGTGAAGAAGATTGTTAGCTCAACACAGAATTTTTGTTTAATGCTGATCTGATAGTAATGGCGTTAAGGCGTAATCGCTGCAAGGACCTCATTTCCCATTGTAAAGTAAAATCGACCAGCTGCTGCTGAAAAAGCGGCATAAACCCAGTTTTAGTAGGAAATTAAATTCTTCTTCAACCACCTCTACATCTGGTGTTTGTGGGTGTGGTCTCTATACTATTTTAGTACCTGTGGCCTAGATATGGTTTGTTACTTTGTGTTTGCAGAGTAAGAGAAGTCTGTGTTGGTCGTGATAGTGTGGTGTTTTTGAGGAAGTTTATGTATCAATCAAAACTCTGAGATTTGGATGTTTGTACGATGTATCGAGTGGCCCAAAAGTTTCCCCCCACGAACTGTTTGTTATAAAAAGCAAACCAACAAACATAAATTAGAAGTGCAAATTTATTTGTGAACATAATACAAATTCTTATTCTTGTTACTTATAATGCATATGTCTACCGTTATTATCTATACATTTTAAAATATGTCGTGCAAAACTATCGCATACATTTTCAAATTCGTCCTTGGTGTAGCTGCTCCATTCTGGCTGTAATCTTACAATTCATTGTCGTCTATTCTTCAGCATCGGATGTCTAAATACACTCTCTTGAAGTCAAGCCCAAACGTGTTCGATTAGGTTATGGTTAAATCCAAGAATGGTAGTTTCTCATTGTTTCCGACTTTCGATTTTGTTTCCAAATTTCATGAAGAAGGTTCGCTTTCTCGTGTCTGGTTGAGATATGTGCACGACATTCTAGCTAACGTAAAAAAGGATGCTTTAGCAGAAACTTTAAGGAAGTTGAACGAAGCACATAAAGATATCCAATTTTCAATGGAAGTCGAAAACAATGAGAAACTACCATTCTTGGATTTAATGGTCATTAAGAAAGAAGGTTTTCTTAGGTTAAATATCTATCGGAAGCCCACACACACCCAAAAAACTACCTCTTCTACGGCATATTATCATTATTTTACATTAGCATTCATAAAAAATGGCGCCCTTTAACTCGATGATCTACCCGCTATTAACACTGCCGATGGATCAGGAAAGTTTTAACTCAGAAGTTAATTATATTAAAGATACCGCGAGAAAATATGGACTTGACGAGAAAATAATTGAAAATTTTATCAAAAAGTAGATGGATAAAATACAGCGTGATCAGTTAACGACGCTCTTTACACAGGAAAAACAAAAAACAGCCATAAGAGTTCCAATTATTTTTACGTCAATACTCAAAAAAATTCAGGAGCTTCTCGAATGTTTTGATATAAAAGCAGTTCCAACCATAGGATCAAAAAATTAAGTGCTAAATTATGTCACTCGAAAGACAAAAAAGATAAGAAGGAAAAATGTGGAATATGCAAAATTACATGCCCAGAATGCAACAAAATATACATTGGTCAAACAAAACGGTTATTTGGTGTTAGACTAACCGAACATAAGCGGGAAGCACCCTCAGTAAAGAAAAGGAGCACAACGGTAGTACGATCAACAGTAGCGAAACACATCCTGTAGGAGGAGCACAACATCACATGGGACAACGTGGAGGTGATTAAGGAAGTACGCAGGTACGAAAACTGGATGCGAACGAAAGTCTGAACATATGGAAAACCCCGATGGATAGGCGACTAAACTCAGACCAAGGAAACTGTGTATCACCATTGTTCAGGTTAATTTGAACAGATATTTTATGGTGAGGAGAATAATGTAATTAATATAGATAGTTAAATAAACTTAAGTATGTAATTAATAGATAATTAGCTGGTAATTAGTGTTAGTCAATACTGTAAAAGTAAGCACCTTAAATAAGATACCTAAGTTATTTTAAGTTTAGATTAAAATAAATCTAGCTTCAAAAGGAAAAAATTGTTTTAAACTAAAATATTATCTTGAGGTCAAATTTCGGCTTTTGTATGGGTTGAATGGTGCTTGGATCACTAGTTCTAACTCTCATATTTTGCCTTTTTGGCGTTGGGTGCAAAACAGTTGAGGATTCATGCGTAAAAAGTACGTTAGCTCTGTTAGACCTTCCAAGATCTTCACAGAATCCTTCGCCTTGCAACCTTCTACAGAAGTTAAATATTTCTGTGACACTCTTTGCAGTAAGAGGCGGCTTTACTCGTCTCATTTAGGTATGTCTTCCTCAATTCGTCAATTTAACGTACCGTTGATCGAGATGTTGTCTTTCGTATTGATTTATCCTTTTGGTCGCTTTATTTGTTCCAACGCCTGGCTTGTTTTCCATCATCTTCCTTATTTTTATTTTAATTGTAGGTGAAAGAGTTGTCAGTCTACCGGAACGCCCATTGTCCTGTATATCGTCTTTCCTCCTTTCTAGCCATAATCGTACGGTCTTCCTCTCCACGCCGATGTTTTGGAAACGAATTTTTCTATTTCGCCAAGAGTTTGGATTTTAGTGCTTGTTTGTATCCTATTCGAAGCCATAATTAAGAAGCACAAAAGTCCTTTAACTCTATATATATCATCAAAAAAATTCAGTGGATAACTCTCAGAAAGTTTCAGGATACATTATTGTGTATGTAAAATAGGTGCGAGTCTCACTAAATGCTAATTATCTTTAACCCTTTGGTGCCGGTGACTATTTTAGTGATATTTTAAATATGCCTATTATTCTGCCAACAAATAACTTTTGCAAAAGTTAAGCTAATCAAATGAATTCTGAACGTTTTTTTAAATGTTAATATTATATTTTAGACATTTTTAACCCAATGTGTGCGCTAAGTGCCTAAAGGTAAAATTAAAAAAAAAATTTGAATTGCGATCGATAGTTTTTGACAAGACTATTAGATCATTATGAAACTATAAGACTTATTGACATTGCTAACCTGTAGACTTAAATAATTTTTTAAGAACGTGCTAGCCGCCCTACAGCTGCGGCAAGCACTGAAAGTGAAAACCTTCAAATCCTCAATTCCCCTGAAATTCTCCTATATGCGATCGATAGTTTTTGACAAGACTATTAGATCATTATGAAACTATAAGACTTATTGACATTGCTAACCTGTAGACTTAAATAATTTTTTAAGAACGTGCTAGCCGCCCTACAGCTGCGGCAAGCACTGAAAGTGAAAACCTTCAAATCCTCAATTCTCCTGAAAAACTTTCGTTTATACAAAACTAAGCAACTCATAGATACATTTTTTGTTTTGTCTACAAAGGCAAAGTAGAAATTTTCAAATTTCATATCGGAGAAGAACGGTAACCCTCTTTCAATTTACTTTTATTCTAAGTATCAGAAATTTCTGTTCACGGGAACTCTTGACTCAATAATCAGATACATCTGAAATTCACAAAACTAGGACCAGATCTGATAGAAGCAATTTGGAAATCTGGGCAACTATGTGTTAGTGGTACCATCTTGAAAAATCACAAAGAAAAAAAGCTGCTCTTTGCCCTATGAAATCTGATTCAGTAGACAGATTTATATGAAATTTACACAGTAGCTGAATCTTACCCTAAGCCACATTTGGAAGAAATTTAGTTGAAAAATTAGGTTGGAGCTGCCAGTTATGGTAATTTTGGTGTCTTGGATTTTGAAGATTCACTCAGGAAAATAAAGCTCTTTGACCTTAAACATGCAGTACAGTCATGAAATCAGAACAAAACTCATGAGGTAAATGGAGCTTATTGTAGGCATTATTCAGTAAGAATCTGGTTGAAAAACTATGAACGGGTTGACAGCTATTGTAGATTTGGTATGATTTTGCCATATTTTTAATAAGCGATTTCATCGTAAAATTGTCAAGTGGTAATGATCTTGTAGTGGCAGTTAAAAACAAGTATTAAGATTTTGAATATATGAAAACTTTTGCGGGTTGTAGCCCTAAATTTCTTTGTATATCTATAGCTTCCAGTGAAGTCATCGGATAGACTCGAAATTCGCGGGGTTGGTTGATTTAAACGTGAATATTTTTTGCTTTGATGCCAGTAAAGAGTTGACGTGAGGCAGTTGTGGGAGACTTTTAGTTGCAATGCTGGTAAAATGTTGCAGGCAATGATCATTTTCTTTATATCTATTACATTAGATGCAGCTTTCAAAGTTTTGTAAGATAAGCAGCCGGTAATAAATATGAGAATCAAGTGTTTGACTTTAATAAATTATGAGTTCATGCAAGTGGTAACCCTGAAAACCTTCCCACCATATGAGTTTAAATGTATTGTTGAGATCAAAGCGGTATGTTGCCCTCGAAAAACATCGGAGCACATGTGGTAGAATATGCACTCAAAATCTGCACGATTCCTCTACTGTTCATCGAACATTCGAGTTCCAGCTGTTCTGATGCGCTAGTTTTATTTTTCTAGTCTTTTATTGTCTTTTTTCGTTTGCTCAATTAATTGTATGACCAGGAGGGTCAGAACGGAGATGTTTGGGAATGGTTAACAGTTTCCTGTTTTAAATCCGATTAAAAATTTAGAAGTGATAAATCATTTCGTTATTTCACTTTTCTGCTTATTCTAACAAATTCTTGCATCTTACTACTCTAACAAATTCTTGCATCTTAGTACTCATATTTGCCTGCGTTTCCAACCCATTATTACTTAAGACATTAAAAAGCCTACAAACATCTATCAGCATGATGGCAAAGAAGCTTTGGGCAACAATGGGTTTAGATCAAATCTGACAGCCTTTTAGGTGACTGTGAGGTGCTCTCCTTTTTTAAACGGAATATTTTTTGTTAACGACAATTGTGCAGTGTTTGGACATGTTTTTGTTTAATTAATGTCGGGAAATTTTCTACTTTACAGGTTAAGACCATGCAGGTCATTTTTAGTTACCAGACACCAATCGGTAAGAGCCCCTGTCTTCATCATATTTATTTGCATAGTTTTTTTTAAAGAGTTAAGCTAAGTTTACATTTTGCGACTGTTTTCAGTGCTTGAAAGAGCTTATATGAGTTGTATCTTAAAGTCTGCTCTTTTACTTGTCTGTAGGTTTCTTAGAAAACAAATTACAGATCTTGTTGTTTGTTTAAAAGTTAACCAGGAAAAGCCAATTTCTGTATACCGATATGCAATTAATGCACATGCTAGCCTGATTCGGGTTATAGGAACACGTTCATTACACCATTTGTGTACAGTTTGTAACATTTAGAATTAGTACACCGACGGAACTTCTAAGAGACTAGACAATTGCCGTTATTCTACAATCCAATTCATTAATATAATAACCAAACGGAAACAAGATCATCATGAGTTCTCATTCAAATATTTTCCTCAGTTTTCCAGCAGTTTTTTAATTTCTCCCTATTATCTCGATAGCTCTCTAAACTGACCGTACAAGTTTAGCAAGAACTGAATAAAGTCCACCGTTACCATGATAATATCCAGGCAAAATACATTATTACAGGCTCGATAGTCTTCCAAAACCGATTTCCACCATTGAAAAATGTAAGAAGAGAAGAACTAACTGTCAGTTGCAAAGAAATTGATTAATTACCGCGTAAATAAACTAATGGGTTCAATTATCTGTTAGGCAGGAAAAATCATTTCGTTACGCAACTACTTATCCGCTATTGCGTGCAGACGATGCAGGTTGTAACGTTCTGGAGAGAAGGCAGCGAGACTTAGACAAGCTGTGATAGTTGCATACTAAGTATGGTGATCTGTGCACGAAAGGAAAAGAACATATCAAGTCTGGTGTTAAATAGGCTTGCCATGGGAGTTTCCTGGTCTATGCGGCAAACGTGATTCTGTTGAATTCTGCATGCTTGTGATTCCTTCAGAAGCATTCTTCCGAGTGGAATGACCAAGGTAATGCTAAATCTTTAAAAGTAGCTTGTTCATCTACGCTGAATATAAGAGATGACCTTTTGCCTAGATGTTTTTAAAGATATTAAAGCTGTCTAGAATTTAAATGCCAATTCATTTGCGTGAAGCTGATAAGCTATCTAACGGATGATTTTTTCCAAAGTCAAAAATCAACTCGTGACAGATCTCTCACGAATGCTGGTATGGCCCCTTAAAGTTAAGTTCTGATCTCAGAATCAAGCAAAATCCAAAGATCAACAAGCAAGAAACATCAGTAGACGAAGACGACTATTCATCTGGCGAGATCATGCACGAGAGACGGCCAGGTATCCAATCCGGTCCACAATGCCGGTTAATGAAGCTAACGTACGTGGAAGAACGTTCGTTGACCTCCAAGGTATCGGTGAACGAAACGGTTAGCGGTACATTCAAGTCGAGTTCATTACATTTTGGTATGTTTTGGCTTTCAGCTTCCTCGCCTCCTTCTTCTTCTGCTTCTTCTGCGATGTTGTCGTCTTCCTATTCTGGCTCTGACTCAGGCTCAAGCTTGGACTCTGGAATATGTTACTTGATCTTGTCTCCGGTTCTTGTAGCTTGATGTATTTCATATGCACATTTGCAGCTTGCTCAGGTAATTTTTGCTCTTCCGTAAGCAAGTTTTTCACTCAAAAGATTATTTCATAAGAGCTTCGAAATGACGCGAAGAGATACACCGTCTGCCGAGATACACTAATAGACGTTCAATTTTGATTTAGGGGTGGCGATTTATAATCCGGTTCGATATTATTTTTGATGAGTACGGGAATGGATGGTTGTGGTGATTGAAGATGTTCAAATGACATTGTTTGGATATCAGAAATGATTGGCTAATTTTTTTGACGGAAATCGAGACGTTGTGATGGTCACGTACGAAGGAAGTCGTGTTAAAGATGGAATATAATGATGAGGTGTCGACTGCGTGACGTGCGCTGAATTCATCACGTAATAAATATTCACTGCCAGCAATTTGAAATACAATTAAAATTTTTTGCAGTTTTTGAATAGTTGTTTTAAATGTTATTTTTGCTGTAGGTTGGCCGCATATGATATTCAGCATCATATGATATTCTTTTTGCAACATTTATGGTTTAAACACTCATATATTTGCATATTTATGTTTTATATGTTATGTTTAGGATTTCATATGATTCAGTTTTTTTATTAATTCTGAATAATATACAAATCTTTGGTTTTTTATAGAGTTTAATTTTCAACACATTGATAAATATGTTTGATGTTGGCATGCATTGCCTTTATTATTGATGTTTGAAGTAAAAGTAAAGTAATCCCACGACAACCCTCGTACGAGTCTAGGGGTTGAAGCTGGTAGATAGCTTCATCACCAATTTGCAATCAATGTAAAGACGAATGTTAGTTGATTAGGCCCACGATTCACTTTACCCTTCAATAACTCAGGAACCTATTCAGAGCTAGATGAACTCAAAGCTTGGTGCGTGGTCCCTCGTCCGAACCTGGTTCGACGTACATTAGCGTTAAACTCGTTTCATCGAAAATTCAGATTTCTTTACAAATATCAGCAAAACAATTACAGAAGATATCTTCTGAATTGCGTGTTTCAATTGATCCGAACATGAATTTATATAGAAGGTAGGTTGAAGATGAGTTAAATTTAAAGTATATTATAAACCCTGAATATTTTTTTTCCCTGTTAGCTCCCTGAAGTTTTTCAAATATCCCTATATCTAGGGTTCAATTCCCTGATATGGCAGCACTGGCGCTTACTGTTTCTTGATGGGCTTATATGCACGCCAACACACTCTCACCTATCACTTAACACGGCTACATACATTCTCACTTGTCGTTTGAGAGTATGCTTTTCTCCCTTTTGCATATGACAATGTGAGATTATTTTGGTTTTGGTTCATTCTTTTCCTTTAGACAAATATCGCACAATACCGTTCTTGTCATGCTATTTATTAGTTCTTATGCTATGGCTTAGTTTTGACTTCGGTTTGTTCAAGGGAAATTTGTTTCTGTAAAAATTTAGCTTGAAATTGAGCAAGAGTGGTACTTGCTTCTTTACGTGAAACGTTGCTGGTAGGTAAAGGCTGCAAGGTTGGCTGCCATGATCGCAATGATACCAACCGTTCCCGTATCGCACCGCTACCATCGCCACGCAGAAACTTCATTTGATGACCAAGACGGTTGTGCCCTTGACACGGTCGTAGGGTGCACGTTATTCACTTATTCGTTGTTGTTGTTGTTGTTGAATATAACGCAAGTGTTTTCATCTCGTATAGAAGGTGAAGTCAATTATCTAGTCACCTCTATACTCTACAGGATGGGCCATCTAGTGGTTTTTTTTAAATCATAGGTTATTTTGACATTGAAAGCTGTCTCCCGCTCGAAATCTCGACAGAAAGTCAGTATTATACCTCCGCAAAACGAAATAAATCGCTTTACGCTTGAACAACGTTGGAAAACATTGAAAACTTATTTCCAAAGTGAGTGCTGTGTAGCCCAAACAGCGCGTTGTTTGAAAATTAGTTTTGGCTGAAATGAAGCACCCACCGCGCCTGCTGGCAAGATTGTGCAAAAAGTTCGTGAGACTAGCATGCTAGAGGACAACACTCTTGGCCTCCGTCGTCGTACGGTGCGCACATACGAGAATGTAGCTGCTGTGGCCGAGAGTGTGAAGCTCACTCCACGAACATCAACTTGCCCTCGATCTCGACAGCACAACATTTCACGCAGAAGCCTCATCTCGGATTATTCGCTTACAAGGTTCAATTGCCTAAGCAATTGATGGCGCACGACCATTCGCTTCGTTATCGCTTCGCAATTTGGGCCTTCGAGCAGCTTGGGTACTTTTCTGTTCCCCCCCCCATATTTTTCACTTTTTGCAATGCTTCTAAAATTGATGAGAAAGTAATAATTAACAAAAATTATGATGGAGAAACACGTTTTAAAGAAAAAAAAACAAAAATTTTTTTAAATTTTTTAATATTTTTAAAATTTTTTTTCACGATTTTAAATTTTTTTTTCATTTTTATGCGGCAGAATGAGTTTTTTAAAAGTTAATGTGATGTTGCTCCCGCTACAACAATAACCCAAAAAACCAATTGCCCAAAAAAAGATATTAATAATATAAAACTTTTCCCTATTACCAATATCATAATGATATATACATTGCCATTTACATCGAGAGCTCATTATACTGTTTTATAGGCTTTTTCCCATCAAATGCTTTGTTTTTATTTGTTGCCCTACAATTGCTCACATTCCTTGTTTTTTGGGTTATTGGTTGGGGGGACAGACCCCTCAACAATAAGTTTCTATGAATACATCTCAAATCACCGCATAAAAATAAAAAAATAAAAATTAAATAAATTAAAAAAAAAAAAATTTCTTTTAAACGTGTTTTTCCATCATAATTTTGGTTAATTACTACTTTCTAATCAATTTTAGAAACATTGCAACAACAAAAAGAGAAAAAAAATGGGGGGGGGGGGGGAAACAGAAAAGTACCCAGATGTCAATCAATCTAGATAACGATTTCGTTTAAAAAGTAAAATCTAAATTAAGACACAAGTTTCTTAGCACATATATCGGTATTACCAACTATTTCACAAAACCACATTTTCATTCTTTTACAAAAATTCAGTCACTTTTTTAAACTTTATATTCACTGTACCAGCCACTATATAGTGGCGTTTTTCTTTTCCGTGTCTTGAAACTAAAGTAGAGAGACGTCTCCTTATCAGACGAAATACACGCTGCGGCGTTAACATTTTTTATAAAGCTGATACTGTTGATGCATACCTCCGTTTATGTATATATTTTATCAAGCAGAGCCCTTTTTAAATACATTAAATGCATACGTATTTTTAAGGACATATATAATATTCAACCTCCATAAAACGTAACATATATGTTTCGATTACACAACCATTGCTTTCAAAATATTACTATTGACTTATAGAAAGCTTTGAACACCATCAACCAACGAAATTCAATGATTTCACGAAAGTTACGACGCTTTTCTTTGCTAGCATGTAAATTTTTGTAAATTTACAGAACGAAAACCTTCATAGCACGCATTCTCTACACAGTTCCCATACAAAATCCTGGGTAACGCAATGCACACCCACACATCGACCGGTTAATACTTCTGCAAAACCAAACCGATCTTGAGAATTTTCTATCAATGCACTATCTTAGCCAAGCCATGAAAATTAGCTTTGCGAGTGATCCAGCATCATGTACGAAGCAACACTTAACAAATATTCACACTGATGGAAACTTTAATCTGAAATCCTCTTCATAAACGCATAAACAATGTCCCATTGCTAATATTGCGACCATTATTCCATCAAAAAATTCCCCAGGAACTTATCGAAACATATTTCCTCCGGCCGCACCTTACCCCACACAACAAGCAAACTTTCTTCATCGTACACGAATTTTCTTTTTGCGATAATTTGGAATTTCACTTACCTCACTCTTCAATTTCATGCTCCTTTTTCGCAATACGACCTCCACAAATAGATATCACTAAATTTATTACACTGCACTTAATAATTATTACACTAAATCATACTTTTCACAGACCAAACACTATTGAGGTGACATCCACACTTGTCTCTATGAAAATTTCTGGCGGGATGATTATGCATGAAACGTCATATTTCAGTGCAGTGTATATATCACTGCACTCTTTGAGAGGGTTTAATATTTTGATAATTAGTCACATAATCGATTTTCGATAGTATCTAAGACATCAACCATAATGAATTTTACATAAATCCATATCAAGTTGTTTATATGACTAGCAAAATATTAAACCCTTTGAAATAGTGCAGTGTATATATACACTGCACTGCAATATGACGTTTCAGGTATAATCGTCCCGCTAGAAATTTTCATAGAGACAAGTGAATGTAGCCCCAATGACATTTGTACACAAACTACTTGTTCGGTCTGTGAAAATTGTGATTTAGTGTGATAATTATTGAGTGTAGTGTTATAAATTTATTGATTTCTATTTGAGGAAGACATATTGCGGAAAAGGAGTATGAAATAAAAGAGCGGGGTAAGTGAAATTGCAAATTATGGTCAACAGAAATTATTTTCGACGAAGAAACATTGCTTGTTGTGTGCGGTAAAGTGCGGCCGGAAGGAATTTCTGGTGAATTATTGATGGGATACTTGTCGCGATATTGACAATTGGACATTGTTTATGCGGTTAAGAAGAGGATTTCAGATTTAAGTTTTCATTCATGTGGTTATTTGTTAAGTATTGTTCCGTACTGGATGCTGGATCACTTGCAAAGCTAATTTTTATGGTTTAGTTAAGATCATGCATTGATAAAAAATTATGAAGATCAATTTGGCTTTTCAGAAGTATTAACCGGCCGATGTGTTTGTGTGCGTTGCGTTGTATGGGGGCTGTCTGGTGAATGTGAGCTTTGTGAGCTCAGTAAATGCGTAGATTTTTTTATTGAAACTATACAGGCAGGGAAAGAAACACGTCGTAACATGCATGGAATCCTGAACATTAGGTGGTGGAATATTTTATATGTTCTAAAAAATACGTATGGATTTGGATTTGGATATATTTGACATAATATGTACATAAACGTAACTATCTACACTACCAGCTCTATAGAAAATCTTAATGCCGCAGCGTGTATTTCGTATGATAAGGAGACAGCTCCTCACTTTATTGTCAGGATACGGAAAAGATAGTTTGTGAAATGGGTTTTTTCAAACATGTATTGGTGAATGCGGTTTTCTGTGTCACTAAAAAATAATCTTTCGAAATATTGTATAGCCATAATTGCTTATTATTTATTACAAATCGATTTATATAAATCCTTTTCGGTACTTTTCTGTTCCCCCCCCCATTTTTTTCACTTTTTGCTGTTGCAATGCTTCTAAAATTGATTAGAAAGTAGTAATCAACCAAAATTATGATGGAAAAACACGTTAAAAAGAAAAATTTTTTTTTTAAATTTTTTAATATTTTTTAATTTTTTTTTTAATTTTTATGCGGTAATATGAGATCTATTCATAGAAACTTATTGTTGGGGGGTCTGTCCCCCCAACCAATAACCCAAAAAACAAGGAATGTGAGCAATTGTAGGGCAACAAATAAAAACAAAGCATTTGATGGAAAAAAGCCTATAAAACAGTATAATGAGCTCTCGATGTAAATGGCAATGTATATATCATTATGATATTGGTAATAGGGAAAAGTTTTATATTATTAATATCTTTTTTTGGGCAATTGGTTTTTTGGGTTATTGTTGTAGCGGGAGCAACATCACATTAACTTTTAAAAAACTCATTCTGCCGCATAAAAATGAAAAAAAAAATTTAAAATCGGAAAATTTTTTTTTTAAAAATATTAAAAAATTTAAAAAAAATTATTATTTTTTTTCTTTAAAACGTGTTTCTCCATCAAAATTTTGGTTAATGACTACTTTCTAATCAATTTTAGAAGCATTGCAACAGCAAAAAGTACAAAAAAATGAGGGGGGGGGGACAGAAAAGTACCGCAGCTTGAATTGGACTACGATTTTGAGCGAAAATTCATCTTTTCTGACGAGGAGCATTTCCATCTTGGCGGCTACGTTAACAAACAAAATTGCCGCATCTGGGGCTCGGAAAACCCGCACGTTATTGTCAAAAAGCCAATGCATCCACAAAGAGTGACAGCTTGGTACGGATTTGGAAGTGGTGGCATCATTGGACAATTTTTCTTCGAAAATGAAGCTAGGAACAATGTTTCGGTCAACGGTGAACGTTATAGAGCCATGTTAACCGACTTCTTTTGACTGAAATTGAAGACATGGATTTGAGCGATCTCTTGTAAATGCAACATGGCGCGCCATGCCACACAGTCCTCTTTTACGCACCAAATTCTCCAATCGTGTTATCAGCTGTTTTGGCGATGTCAATTGGCCGCCTTGGAGCTGCGATTCGGCCACTTGAACCGTAAAAGGCCGAGGTTATGCCAACAAATCTGTTTCGGCGAAAATTTAGCTTGAAAATAAGCAAGAGTTGTACTCTGTTCTTAGCATGAAAAGTTGCTTTGAAGTTACTTTCGCTTTGAAAATGCAGATGGCACTGACACATGTCTACAATCATTTCACGCCAATTAAGTTTGTGCAGTTCATTTTTTTGAGCTAAAAAGTGACATTTGGTGTTTCAATTTGAAAATTGAGTTGTGCAAATGTCTTTCCAATATGAAAATCGATCGAAAATTCAAATTCTTGACATTTTATCCGTCAAAAATGAGAAGTTCCTCTGCTTTTCTCCATTGCCAAAATTTTCGCTTGAAAGAATGACCAGATAATGGAGACATGTCAAAATTTAGCTTCACGGTTAACTCTTTAAGGCTGGTACTGAGCTAATCGTGAAGCTAAATTTTGACATGTCTCCATTATCTGGTCATTCTTTCGAGCGAAAATTTTGGCAATGGAGAAAAGCAGAGACACTGCTCATATCTGACGGATAAAATGCCAAGAATTTCACTTTTCGATCGATTTTCTTATTGGAAAGACATTTGCACTGCTCCATTTTCAAATTGAAACACCAAATGTCACTTTTTAGCTCGAAAGAATGAACTGCACAAACTAAATTGGCGTGAAATGATTGGAGACATGTGTCAATGCCATCTATATTTTCAAAGCGAAAGCAACTTCGAAGCAACTTTTCATGCTAAAAACAGAGTACCACTCTTGCTTATTTTCAAGCTAAATTTTCGCCGAAACAGATTTCACGTGAAATTTTGTATGAAAATTTCACGTGAAATCGAACTTAGTACTATGCTTTAGTCAAAAACTATACAACAGCGCGAAACTTAATTTCAGACATTTTTTTTAAAACAACTTACCGGATTGATCGTTCGAGCTTTACTACAATTAAACGGATTGAAGCAGCAAGCTGAAATTTTGTGTAAAGCTTGTCGAGACTTGTCACTGTCGCTTGCATAAAGATTTATTGCGAACGCACTCTATTTACTATATGAGGCCAAGAACTCATGGACCGCACTACGTATACGCTGTTGCGGCTGAAATGAGAAGAAATATATCATACTGAGTCTTCTTGATGAAACAAAATTCATCGTTTGAGCACCTGGCAGGAGTTTCTGTCACGGCCGAGCCATATTGATGCGCCGGAATTGCGTTGTCAGTGGGTGATGTTTTTTTAGCGGAAAAGATTCTCAAATAGCTCTAAATCGTTCACAAGAAACGTCAAAATTCGATTTACTTGATTCAAATTTGGGTATTCTGCTGAATGTATTGTATTTGTGCTGAGCTTTGGAATATGTGTTTATATAATACAGTACATTCCGATTAATATCATCCATAAGGTGAACTTTGCTATTGAGCTCTCATAATTCCTTTTACTTTTGTCAATGTTGACATAAATTTTCGGCTTACGCATTGCTTGCCAAGTTTTCGTTAATGTATATTTTACTCACTTCGCCCTGATGTTCCTTTTGGAATATTGTTTTTGAATGCCTAGTTTTAATAATCTAATGTACCCTATCATGGTATTTGCCGTTAAGCTAGTCAGTTATATTGAACCAACATTCATATCCATGCACTTGTTTTGTACCGAAATTGATTGTAGACTTTGTGGCTCGCTTCTGCAACTTGAATGGAGAAAATTCATTTTCACACGACGTATGAATGACTTTGTTTTTTAATAATAATAAAATTTTATTCATTACATTGTGCATAGATAACTTAAGGGGACGTAGCACCTTCAAATTGAAAAAAAAATGTTTTTTTTCAAAGGCTTGTTTTTAATTGAATAAAAAGACATATCTTAATGAAACTTTTTACACATACTTTACTTCTTTTATACTACATTAAAAAAATTGTTAAAAATGTTTTGTGGCCCCCTGTCGTCTGCTACAATTTTTTGGAAAATACACCAAAAAAACCTGGCGTGCATGATAACTGTCGTCTGAAAAGTCTGAAAAAACAAACAAAAACTTGGTTTTGAACAACATTAAAGCGGCCTTAGAATGAACTAAAAAAAAAAATTTGGTTGAAAAATAACAAAATGGCGTTGTTTTTTCGAAAATCAAGGTTTTTTTCTCCAGAAATCGGTTATAACTAAAAAAATTTAGTGCTGATTTTTTCATCCGTAGTTCATTCTGAGCATCAACATGTGCAAATTAACGTGTTAAAATTTCAGAACGATTGGATAATATGGTTTTTCTTAATCATGCACGCCAACTTGCAAAACGTTGTTTCGAGAAAATCGCGCTTAAAGTTAAAATTCAATATTTTTTTGCAATAAATCTTACAGAAAATTAATCTGCGATGCCTGGACCATACAATGTACCTTCTTCTTTGTCATACTAGTCCTTTTCCAAAGATTTTTACTCCCTTCGAGCAGTTCTGGCCTCTTTAGATGCCTCAGTCGAGTGTTTTTCCGCCTGGTTGATTCTTGCAGCATCTCTATGTTCTGCATGTTCCAGCGCACGTTCGCTAATTGTAACTCCCATTGCTTGCATTATTTTCAAGATAGCCATAAATCCTTCATTAAATGTACACGCAGAAATATTTGCAGCCATATTTCGCACGTTTTCCCACAAAAAGTATGTTTGGGGGCCAAATTCCAAACACAAGAATTATAGCTTTCGTTATTATTTTGCGTAACATTACCCAAGCAGCGCTTTAATAAATCTTTTGATGATAAGTCATCATAAATAGGTTTTAAAGTTTCTTGTACCTCATCATCTAAAGGTGGAGGATGCTTGAAATTGTTCAATGCATTATCACCAGCTGCCTCCGCCTTGCGCCAGTTACACCAAGCCGTTTCTCCAACAGGACAATAAGAGTGTTGAGGGTTCTCATCAGTTGAAATTTTGTGGTAATATGCTGCCCAAATTTACTTGTGCATATTTTCAAACTTCATTAATTTTAGTGTCAGTTGAACTTTTTTCGGACCTTTTTTTGGAGTTTCTACACTTCTTTTACAGCAAATTTTTTTTGTTTTTTTTGCCAAGGCTAACTGTTTTTTGCTTCTTTTAAAGGAGATGACTCACTTATCTCTGTCTACACTGTGGGTTAAGTCGATGTAGCGATATAGCCAAGTCAACGAAAATCATAGAAAAAATGACCTTGGGGCGCTTCACATATATACTCACAAACTATTTTTTTTAGAATTTCAATTTCATATTATTAAAATCATGTTTTTAAAGCTCCATTCTAACATATTCAATCAAAAAACAAAAATCGATTTTTCAAAAATTTGGAGGTGCTTTGTTGCCATAACTAAAGGGGTTTTTAACATAAAATAATTTATATGTAGCGGCTATCCTATTTTGGCCTGCTGGCTCCTATTGGGTTTTCATTTTTTTATCATTCATTTATTTTTCGATTTACACTTATTAAATTCTACAGAATTAACTACTCAAGGTAGTACAATACCTGGGGTTGACTTAGCAATATAGTACTTAAATACTAACTTAATTTACTAGACTAAATCTAGCTTAAGTCTAAATACAATTAGCTTAGCCTACTTAGACCTAAACTTAACCTAGGTCTTAATTATCCTCTCCGCTTCGTCGGAAGGTCAACATAATTGAACAGCACGGCCATGAGCCGCCGCTGTCCTACTGTTTCATAACTGGCTCATTAGAGCCACTCATACGTCTGATACCCCGGATCAGTCCGTTTTCATGTCCGTCTGTCTGTGCGTGAAACCTTGTCGTCAGTTCTACAACTCGGTCCCTAAGCGGCTCAATACCTGTCTTCTGATATAGGAGAGAGTTCTTCGGCCACTTTTTAGTTACCGGGTTGTAAAACCTGACTACAGATAGGTAGAATTCTCCGTTTGAACATCTCCGCTTCTGCCATGGCAGATTTGGAACAGGTAATCGAGGATGGGGATGCGTATGTCAGGATTGGCCGAATGAGTGTTTTGAACCAAATGGATTTAACCTTTGTCGTCATGCCCATCTTTTTGGCGAAAAGATGTCTGATGCGATGAAATGCGGACCTGGCTACTTTAATGCTATGTCGAACATAGAGGTTAAATTTCAAGTATTCATGCATATCTACTCCAAGGTAGCGCAATGTAGGACTAGGGGTAATTCAAGAAGTTGCGAGCAAGACAGCAAATTTTTTGGCCTTATTGCGGATGGTTTGGGATGCCCGATACTTGGAAGGGTTCTTGACTACAGTCAGCTGTGTTCTGCAACTATTTAGCTTGATGCCCCATTCATCAAAATAAAATTTAAGGTTGACCAAGTAATCTTCAAGGCTCTTCGCAGCTTTGAGCGGGTCTTGGCTCGACGCGAATAAGAGCGTCTTATCTGCATATTGTAGGACTTTAACTTGAGGATTGCTCGCTGGAAGAGAGAGGTCAGCAGTGGAAATGGTGTATAAAACAGGTCCAGTGACAGAACCTTGTGGCATTCCTGATGTCACAGGTCCCCGGAGTGAATTTGCTCCGTTAACGCTAACATAAAATTGTCTGTTGCTAAGGAAGCTTGTGGCGATTCGTATTACTATTTACGTACGAATGATTTCAAATAGAAATTCTGCACACATCTTCACTACTTTTAAGTTTAAGAAACGAGCTCCAGACCTCGATAGCCAATGAGAACGGAGATCAGAAGTTTTTTAAGTCACTATTGAACATGTTCTTTTAGGTTGAGACTTTAGGCAGTGTACAAAAATATGTTATGCCATGCATATTACATCTACAGGTATTATGTCCATACGATATCCCATGTGCCTTATTCTGTTGTCAGGATTAGAGCACCAGTTACTCTAAAACAAATCAGTTCCCGCCACAATACAAAATGAGCTGACTGTAGAAAATACATTTACAGTAATCAAAAGGTATAACTCCAAATTAATTTGGAGACCAATTAGGTTTGTGATTAATATTTTAACATTTATTGCATTTAATATTAAATTTATTAGTAAACAAAAAATAATTTCATAACGGATATTTTCTGGTCCGTTAAGATTACTTCTGGAATTATGAAATAATAACGACTAAAGAACATACATAAGCCGCTTGTTGGGAAAACTTTAAATAAAACTGATCATCAATTTCGTTCGTGATGCATGAAAATCTCTTTAGTATATCCTCACCTATCAGCATCAACTCCACAAAGGCCACGCGACCAGACTTAACTTCAGTTGGAACGATGAATTACTGACAAATATTCTTGAACTCGTATTTGCATTATGAATTCAATAAACTATTATCTCCCGTTTCAAATTAATCCCAAAACCACTCACATTCGGTAACAGCTCATAAATAATAATAAAACGAACCATTAATTTAAAAGGCGACTCCCTGAAAACTACAAGTATGTACGTATCACGAAAGTCGCGTACGCGGCGAAAAGGGCGAAAAGTCGCCAGACCAAAGACACCGTAGTAATAATCATTTTTCAAGTGACTTCATCGCGGCTGCTAATAAACTTGCAAATTACTCTTCAATTGAACGCTTTGGTACGTGAAGATTTCGAATGAAGCATGAGTACTGGATATTCTCGTCAACGAGTAGTTGTAGTTGAAGCAGTAGTGTATTAGTGGACTCGGCAAAAGAAGGAAGAGGCTCGGGCCCAGGCAACTTCTTCAGCCAAAACATGTTCTATCAGAAACAAGAGATGAAAAATATTTTTGGATCTTGACGAACTGTACATTGACCTCGTGTTCAGGGTTTTGACTGCTAAATGCAGTGACGGAATGAAATGGCAAACAGGAAACGCTGCTACTGAAGGTTCCAGGCTGGGCAAGCTTCATAAACTAACAGAAATATGTTTTACTTGCAGCAATCTTGAGTGCCGCATAAAAAATTATCTCGAAATGTAATTTCAGGAAGAACCCAAACTACCTGATTGAGTCCGGTAATCAAATAATCATCTCAAGTGCGGAGGGCACAGAAAAATTAACAACGAGGCGAGAAATCGGCTTAAAAATATCCTTTAGAAAAGAAGCAGATACTGTTTGTGAAAGCAGTATTTATTGACCGTGAGCAGTGATTGATCGTGAAAACGGCAGATATTGATCGTGATTCCGAACACGTACAGATGAAAAGAAAACATAAAATTTTCAACGTCAGAACGAATTAGCTGCAAATCAATGGACTTTTCGCCTTCAAATCTGCTGCCATTAGCTTTGATTTTGCTTTTTTAGCTTTTTTTGCTCCTTGCAAACCAGCGCATTTTCTCCCACACCTACAAACTACAGAACGTATCTAAGCATATTCCAAAGAAATTCACTGATTAGGAACAAATGAAGACCTGCAAATGCATTTGTCTGTTTAGCAAACGAATCAACTAGATAATCAATCATGATCGTGCCGAGCTCCTCTCACGGGCAGTTTCGTATAAAGATTGTGGTTGGACTTGCATGATAGGCTGTATTAATAAATTCTTAACGGTTCTTGTCGACTGATAAACTCACATAGCTCGTTATTGAAATTTGATTGTCAATAGCTTTACCGTCATTTATAATTCTTGGCTTTGCCTCGAAACGCGCACGTTGATGAGCGGCAAGTTGAAGAAGAAAACGAAGATGAAGCTGAAGCCGAAGAAGAAGAGACCCTGAGGGCATTGGGTCATCATGCTTTCCCAGCGATTAAGTACCTACAAAAGACTTTATACGCAACATGTGTCTGTATATGATATTTCGATTTGCAGGATTCCAATACTAATTCACAAATGTTTGATGTGAAATGAGAACTAATTGAAGACTTCCAGGTGAGATTTTGTTTGACCATCAGTTTATGTCCGATTGATGCTGCAAGAAACACAGCATCGTTAACTGTAGGTGGTATCGCTGTGCCCTTTGAAGATAAAGCGAAACCGACGTGAGATTTGAATACGACCAGTAACAAGACGATGGTCGGAGCGAAGATGAATTTAATGGACGGACGTTAATGTAATTTTGAGGAATTGAAGGATTGGCTTTTCTGTGAAAACCTCTAGACATTACGTAGACAATAGACGAGCTTTAAATTAAATTTTTTGTTTTTCTTTGGTTTTGAATGCTTGTGGAAAAAAACCGAGTATCATACTTGGATCTAGCCTTCGCAGAAGGTGGCATAGGGTAAACAAAGAGTTGTCATCATTGCATTGAAAAATTAGTTGTAATATTTCTTTATTCATGCTTTTAAGTTGTTTTTAGTTAGTTGAGAAATCGTAAACACATGGCAGTAAAATATTTATTGGAAATATAATAAAACTTAAAACTTTTAAAGTGTTCATAAAATCGCAGACTTAAAGAGGGTAAACTTATGAATAAAACTGTTGTGAGTAGCTGAAAATATCATGTGGACAATTTGATTACTCCCTTTGATTCCTTTGACGATAGACATTTAAATCTGCTGCTCCGTGCATTCTTTATTAAATTTCTCTCCACGGACTTGTTTTTTTGACAAACTTAGCGCTAGTGTGCACTTATTATGACGTGGCGAATAGTTTCACTTTTGGCAACTTAGTAAATATTCTAAAGCTATAAACTGACAAGAGTTAGAAGTTTTTAGTAGGGGTGTGAGTTTTGCTCTTTAGTAGATATGAGTGTTGCGACAATACTGGTCATAAGTCTTGTAATGAAAAAAGATGGAGTTGTGCATTTTTTTTCTATGCTATCTGTTGATGCCAACGAAGTTGAAGTTCTTTTTAGAGGTTATTTGTAGCCAATTTTTCTTACGTTTGTCAAGATAGTACTAGATTAGTACTAGAGTTAACGCGGAGATAAATTTTGACAAGTATACAATGTCTGAATGTTTTTCGAGTGAACATTTAGACAGTGGAGACAAGCAGAAAATTTGCTGATTACGGACAGATTAAAAAAATAAAACTTTCAACTTTTAATTCAGTTCATTATAATCTGTTGTGTCAACGATATTGGTTCAATTCAATTTTCACATTGAAAGACATTAATGTCATTTAAATCGAATGAAGATTGTGTGCTTTGACGTAGTACCTTCAGATCCTTACTGACTGCTAGTGTAACTAAGTCATCAGCATAAACTTTTTTGTGCAGGCGTTCTTGTTGCAGTTCGCTTAACAGGGAGTCAATTAGTATTCAGAGGAGTGTTAACAGAACACCCCTTTGAGGGAGCCTCATCAAAGGTGATAAACACCTTCTTGTTACTGAATTAACTGCTCAAAATTTGCTCTCACTTGAGAAAAGATCCCCATCAGCGGTGATGGCACTGTTGCTTCTGGATGCATGATTTGCGTAAGTAATGGTTCGATTCAGCGTTGTGAGTTTTGACAGAAAGTGTGACAGAAACATTACTAAGACATGAGAAAGAAATGGATAGTTGATGAATAGTCCTTGTGAAAAATGCGTTAATTTAACTCGCATTTTTAGTCATGCTATCTGTTTTCCAGCTATTAGATCGATCTGTTACTAAGATTATATCATGATTCTGAGCCAGCTTGGAGCCTCTTGTCATCAACATCGATGTTACCAAACGTGACTCAGTCGTTTCTTAAGTGCGAATAGGTGCAGATTGGTTTTATTACTCCTTGTCCAGGAATCAGATTTCTCTGGTTCATCGAAAAATAAAGTATTGGATTCTAAAAATTGATGTTATTTTGAATGGAACTCCTTTTGTGAATTATGCCTGAACTATTAGCGTCATTTACCAAACTCTGCTTCTATTGTTTAGCAGAGGAGTTTGCACTTAATCTCGACTTTGTTGGCTATAAGCTATCTAAGATTATTAGCTGGGGGACCAGTTGTAATGCAGTTAACAAAGAAAACTTCAGAGTGCTCGCAAGAGTGGGGCATTCTTTGGTGGTTTTTTGGAGTTTTGTCACAGACTTCGAGTGCACCAAAGATAATTCGATGAGGTTACCAGTAAAAAAGGCGCTGGATAAAAATTGTAAATTTAATATCGGACTTTACTCACCATATAGTGTGATATTATAAATGTAGTTTATAACACGGGTCACTAGGTCTGTAAATCTTGATGGGAGAATTAAATCCCCTCGTAGCAAGCTTACAAAATACTAGTGCCATTGAACGAATAAAAACTCAAGTATCTTTTTTAATCGATCCGTCTGTATGGTCGCCCATCAGTTTGGCTTACCAAACCAGACTAACTTTATTGTCTCTTAAATAGTAACATTTTTAGTAAATGAAAAATATACTAAAATGTATGAATTTGGTTTTTGACGCTATTTTTAATATTAGGCGTGTTTTTTTGCTCCTCTATCCAGCACAGAACAGACCAGACGCATTGGAAACAACAACACTCCTGTCCCAGTGAATTCACTAGCACAAAAATACTGTTCTGCATAGATAGTTCACGTGCTGAACTAAAGAAAGCGCTGATAGAAATAAGAAAAGCGCATGAGAAGTTGCCTTTTTTGCCGTGAGGTGACTTTAGATTTTTCAAGGCTATGATGAATGTTTTGGTAGTTAGGAAATTAGAAAAAGCTCTCAAAATGTGTAAAAAGTTAGAAGAGGTAATTTTCTGTTATTTCCTTTTATATTTTCTATCGATTGTGATAGTTTATACTCGTTATTTTCTCCCTTTATTTTTAATTGTTTTGCGCTACCACAGCAAATACAGCAACCTATAGCAATCTTAACGAACGTATCAGTTGTTCTGTGATGGATCGTTTTTTTGCGTCATTAGGAGCGTTTTTCTTGCACTCTTGGTGGAGCTTTGGGTAAGTACATGGAAGACAACAACAATCGCTGCCGCTGTAACTTCACTGCTGCAGCGATTATTGTTGTATTCAATGTACTTACCCAAAGCTCTGTCATAAAGAGCTTAACTTAACTTAACTTACCCTGCCCAAGAGTGCAAAAAACGCACCTATTGTTCTATTCTGTTCTGCACCGGAGGAAAAAACGCACTTTATAAGTGTAATTGTTCTAGTCTCCGCTAAGTCAAGTCTACTACTAATTTTAGTGCTCACCACTTTCGTGGAGTGTGCATATGTTTAATATGTTCCGACACTTTGCGTGCTTACATTTTTGTATTCACAACAATAGAGAGGGCTGAATTAGGAAACTACCAACTACTTTCCTTATTGAAAGCACTATGGTGTACTGCTAAAAGCTTAATGTAGCTCACATTTATATCCTGGCTACGACAAGAGAAATAAATTCTTTTGAAAGGAAATATTCGTTGCAGATGGTTGGGTAAATGTAAAGCAGAAAACTGCCACTGCTTTTCGGTGGGAAAAGAGAAAAGTGAAAAACGAAAAAATGAAGCTTTGGGCAAGTTATTTAGCTTATTAAGAAAACGAAAGCACTTGCAACTCAGCCAGCATGTTTTGCTAAGCTACCATTGAATACTTTTGAACGAAGCTAGGAGATAATGATGAGGAGACATGAATTTCTTTAGGGAATAGACTATTATGTAAAAAGGAGGATTTTTTGGGATCCATGAAGGAGAATATAAGATAGGCGACTATGAAGGAGAAGATTAGATTTGACCTCAGAGATGCTTTTGGTTTCAAGGTTTCAGCTATCTATGGAACTTAGGTCGTTTAATCCTATTATCAACGAGCAGTCGCTTCACGAAGAAATGGCTAATGTCAATATCAACGTTGATGTACCAAAAGAATTCGTTACTCAGGATGCAGCAACCTCGCCCATTAAAGAGCTGTTATCGAGCACGGAGACTCATGCTGGTTTTTCGCCACGGAAATTACAATTTCAATCCCAAGCAGGGAAATCCTTGAAAAAAATTTTTATGTTCGGCACATACTGGTCAGAAGATGATTGGTTCAAACGCATCGAAAAAATCAAATGTTTGAACTCAAGTCACTACGATTCTCAACATGACACAACATTCTCAAACAAAAAAAAGGTGCCATTTTTTGTCGAAGGAGTCCCTATTTCGACCAACGTTTCTCGGCTTGGAAGACTCATTAAAAGTAATTTTCGTATTAATGGATTTCATATTCAGCACATACCTCAACATAACAATAGAGCATCTAAGCACTATAAAGTCTGGATCCCCGAAAAATACGCCTGGCTTTTTACCAACGTTGACGGAAGCAGCAGGAGCTACAACTGGAAAGGCATCAAGTTTTCTCCCTGGAAGTCCACCAACAGCAGCAACAATATTAGCAATATAAGTAAAAATACTAATGTAACCAATAATTGTACAGTCCGCAAATTACGAATAATGCAGAAAACTCCTAGGAATCGTCAGAAGAATAATATACCCATATCTGTAGTTCCCACCACTGAATGTTTAAATATTCCAGTCCAGAATATCCATAGCGTTGAGTCCAGACGTTCGCCTACGGACATATCTCCTCAAAGTTTAACGAATAGCTGCAGGGCGTCTTCTATCAATAATCCTCCGAATTCCACTCTCTCAAATACAACTTCGGATGAAATTCATCCGACTTCAAATTCTTTGCAAAAACCCCGGTATAACGTTAGGTATCGCTCCTAACAAGGTGTGCTCTCGCAAGTGCCTCAGAATTTTTTACCACAATTGCAGTGGTATGAGAGGCAAATTGAATAAACTCTACCTTGACGCCAAATCATGCCATTTCAACGTACTTGCCTTGACTGAAACCTGGTTAAATGAATCCCATATAAATGAAGAGATCCTCGATAGTAGCTGGACAATATTCAGAAATGACCGTGATTGTGTCGCCACTGGCCAGACAAGAGGAGGTGGTGTTTTACTTGCTGTTAACAGTACTTTCTCATGCGAAATTGTCAACATAACCCCTCAAAAATTGTTTCAGCATAAAGTTATTCGAATATCATTTGACAGGACATCGGTATATATCGGTTTATTTTATGTCCCGCCTAGATCTGACGACTCTGTTTACAATTATATATGCGAATTTATATCTACTTTCATGGCAACTCGTAGCGCTGAGGATCAAATTATTCTACTTGGCGATTTTAATCGCCCTAATTTACGTTTCGTTCTTGATGAAACTGATAATTACCTAATTCCTATTAACCATCTTGATCATTCTGATTTTAACCTTGTGAGTACTTTGTATGGTAATGATTTGCAGCAAGTTGCTCCGACTCCCAATAGTTATGGTAATTGGTTAGACCTTATATTTACAAACGCCTATGACAAAGTAGTGGTTAGCCCTACTATCGACGTGGAGAATCTTTTCTCTAATAGCCTTCACCATTCTGCTCTTACTATTGATTTATCCACTACTGATTCTAATATCTTTCAAACGTACAATAATACCATTGTATACGATTTCCGTAATGCTGATTATTATAGCATTCACCATTCTCTTGACAATGTCGAGTGGACAGATACGCTTGCATCCCAATCTATTGACGACAATGTAAATTCATTCTACAATATTCTGTTTGACGCGGTCGAAAGATATGTCCCTAAAATTAGGAGAAAGGATAAACTTTCTGAGCCTTGGCTCGATAAGACTCTTAGACGTATGAGAAATCATAGAAATAAGCTTTACAAATCAATAAAAAATAATGTCGACTCTAGCCATCGTATTAAAGAAGAATACAATGCAGTGGCCAAAGAATTCCATAACAAGTCTCATGAAGCATATGACAGATTCATTAAAACCACCGGCGAGAATATAATCCACAACCCCAAAAAGTTTTTTGACTTTGTGAATATGAAACGGAAAACAACTGGCTATCCCTCTTCTATGTGTTATAACACCTCAATGTCTTCTTCTCCTCAAGAAATTTGCAACTTTTTCGCAGATAACTTCCAAGAAGTTTTTAATCCAGCAAGTACTTCATCATCCTGTCATTCCCCAAGAGTAACTAGACCAATTTTCGCTGAGGCTATAACCATTTCCAGAGATGATATTTCTAAAGCTATCTTGGAGCTTGATAGTAAAAAAGGCCCTGGACCTGATCTTCTTCCTCCAATGTTTCTTATTAAATGTGCCGCACAGCTAATCACTCCTCTTCAAATTATATTTAATACATCTCTTTCTTCTGGGTACTTTCCGTCGTATTGGAAATCCTCCTACGTGACACCAATATTCAAAAATGGCGATAGAAGATCAATTCAAAATTATAGAGGTATTGCCATTTTATCAACCATTCCTAAACTCTTCGAAAAAATCATATGTGCTAAACTATCGCCTCTGGTCGATTCTCGACTTAATGAACAGCAGCATGGTTTTAGGAAAGGACGTTCTACCACTACCAACTTAATGGTGCTGGTTTCCCATGTTCTTTGTAAAATGGAGAAAGGTGATCAAATTGACGCAGTCTACACTGACTTTAGCAAAGCATTTGACCGTGTTGACCACTCCATTTTGATTTCTAAGCTACAGCAATTCGGAATTGCCGGTTCTCTACTAAAATGGCTTAGCTCTTATCTCCACAACCGCTCACAACATGTGAAATTCCAAGGGCTTATTTCTAAAAAAATTCATGTCAATTCAGGTGTACCTCAAGGTAGTCATCTTGGCCCTTTACTTTTTAATATTTTTATATCAGACTTGTCAGAGGTTTTATCTGATGTGCCTCATCTACTCTATGCGGACGACCTGAAAATTTTTTATACTATAAAGTCGTCTTCAGATGCCAGCTTTTTTCAATCAAAACTAAATTCCCTCGAACATTGGTGCAGCGTGAATAACCTACCTCTCAACATCGCAAAGTGTCATGTAATTAGCTTTTCTAGAAAAAGTACGCGCGTACATTATACGTACCTTTTAAGCAATACGGCACTTAGTAGAGTGGACAATATTTTAGACCTCGGTGTGGTGCTCGATGAAAAGCTCCGCTTGAATTTTCATTACGACAAAATAATTTCTCAAGCAAGTAAACGACTTGGCTTCATTAAGCGACGGGCCAGGGAGTTTCAGAACCTTTGGGTTACAAAATCACTTTACACCGCGCTCGTTCGCCCTCTTCTTGAGTATGCTTGCATTATCTGGAACCCAGTTTTCGAAATTCACAGCCAGAGATTTGAATCTATTCAGAAGCAATTCTTGCTATTCGCTCTTAGAGGTCTTTACTATCCAAGTGATTTTAGCAATTTACCGTCGTATGAATTTCGCCTTAGACTTCTAAACTTATTACCTCTTGCATCCAGAAGATTAATGTTATCTGCCTGCTTCAGTTTCGATGTCATTAGAGACGCTGTTAATGTCGACTATATACAGAAAAGATTTGTGCTTAATCAGCCCTTGAGAGTCACTAGATCCCGACGAATGCTAGTTGTATATAAGCATAGCACCGCATATGCTGATAATGAGCCAATTAACAGATGCTGCAAAATATTCAACAGTATGAGCCAACACTTTTCCCCCACGATATCCAAAGTGTCCTTTAAAAATAGAGTTACCAAGGCTCTCTTATCCTAACCTCCCTAGTCTACCGGCCTAGTATCTTGTATCTTCTTATGACTTAGGACTATTTTCATAATTGTTTAATTAGATAATTAATTAAATCCGTTTTTGCGTTTTGCGTATTTAATATTGTGACCTACATGTAAATTAGCTTTGTGTATTTATTTATCGAATGTTTATTTATTTATATTATATTTGTTTGTATTTTATACCTATTTTAAACCTGTTTTTTTTTCTTTAAATTTGTCTGGTTTGTTTTTATGTTTTATATTTATTTCATTTATATGTATTATTATTATACCTTGTTTGGTAAATAAATAAATAACTAAACTTGTATCGCAAGAAGCCATTGAACTTAAATAATATTTAATTCTCGAAATCCAATAGCCGTTAAAAGTAAGTAAGTTTCAATGAGTGACCTGCCTTGATTATTTTGTTTGGTCAGCCTTGGGAAGGGTAGTTGTAGGAACTAATACTACATATCGTCAAAATGACAATATTTTGCAGTTATTCATATATATTAGAACATCTACATTAAAAATGATTGTTTCCAAATTTTACTTACCTCCCAAAACCCTATTCCTACTATAAGTACACTAATAACCTATTCCTACTATAAGTACACTAATGTGAAAAATACATATTGGCCGAGCCCAGGCGAAATGTGGCGAGCCCGAGTATGTGGACGGTCCAGACAAGCGACTTTGACAGGTGTCACTGCCACTCGTGCGACTTCTGATCGGAATGGGTTTTGGGCACGAGCCAAGGCGATTCGTGACGAGCTGTCAAATGCCGTCCACATGTTGGCGGCCTCGTCTGACTTCGGGTCGCTGGGCCTCGGCCAATATCTATTTGCTACATAATGATGTACTTTACTTCACGAGAGCTTTTCTTAAAGCGAATTTCATTGTTTGTGGTGACTTCAACTTATAACATAAACTGGGAATCGGATTCTTGGTCATTAAATAACAGCTTCATTAAGTGTATCATTCATGATAATGCTCTGTTCATTCACGGTTGCTCAGCTTTAAATGACTTACTTCTTGATATTGCCGTTGATAATTTCTATAATACAGCTTAAAAACTCATTGCTAGTTATGTACCGACGATTTGTTAAACAAATAATAGCTGTCCAAATCGGTTCTCTTTGGATGAAGAAATCAGTTGGAGAGAAAGATATAGCTCATTTGAAATTTAAAAATTGTGACTGCTTAGAATATTACGCTATTTCCTAGTATTTAAGATCTAAATGTAAAGCACAATCGAAACAATAGACAAAACAATAGACAGGACATCGAATACCAAGTTTCTATAAAAAAAATTTAATTTTAAAAAATTGTGTTCTTGGACGGTGATTAATCTGAAATCGCAAAAATGTTTATTTTGCAAAAGTATGCGGCATTTAGTACTATGAAACTGACATCTTCTTGCAGTCATGTTTTTCTATAACGTTTTTGCATCAGTTTTTTTTTTGATAATGGGTCATGTTGTCATATCCATTTAGACACTTTGCTGCTAAAAGTTTTATCCCAGAACGTCTCTAAAAGCCTAGGATCAAATTATATCCCACCAAGTTTTTTTAAAAAACCTTTTGAAGCCCGATGAAAAAGTGGCTTTAAAGAATTTTCATCCAATTTGGTCGGTAGTCCCGAAGGTGTTTGAAAATTTACTAACAGATTTCACTGCTCTTCTATGCGACTGTTTAGATAGAATTAGCATGGATTTATAAAATATTTGCAGTCCATTCGCAGTCCATTCGCAGCCTCCAGTCAATTTCACGAAATATACATTGATTTTTATACGGCTGGTTAAAAAACTGTCCAACATTGGATTCCTGGATTCAATTCTCCGTTGGCTAGATTATTAACTCCGTTTTATGTCATACATATATAGTAAATATCAACAGTCATTTTTCCATGCCAATTTTTCCAACGATAGACGTCACTCAAGGTTCACATTTGGGTCCACTCCTTTTCTAACTTGTGCATATGAGCTCCACTTTGTGTTTAAAGATGTTTAATTTGTACCCAACATGGACGACTGTAAAACATGTAAAACGGTTTCGTTTTATGATGATATTAAGATTTCGCAATACAACCTGAATAGCTTCTGTAATTAATGTGGGTAAAACATCTTAGATTTAAGCATTAAAAAGTGTTAAAACAAAGTTTTTAATAAAATAAAAACACAGTTTTAGTTCACCTACTCCATTAAAAGCATATCTCTTTCGATTGTGACTTCGTTTAATGATCTTATCGGTTAAATTTCTTTAAGTATGTTAAATATATTTCATATTAAATATATTTCTATAAATATAATGTTTCAACTGCTAAGGTTTTTATTTAGTTTTCTTTTATGTAATTTTTCTTTCTTTTGCTATGATACAATGATAGATTATTTTCTACTTTAGATTTGTTTAAGTAACTTTAGTAAGTATAGCTAATCTTGTCCGTATAACCTTGTCCATTTATTAATAAATAAATAAATATTGATAAGTTAACTGTTATCATAAGACATATAATTGTTTCAAATTTCAATTAAAAAGAGCTTATTCACCCTGCTCAACGTCCATAGCCACAAGCAGATAGCTCTGTGAAAAATAGACATACGTGTTTTCATTCAAGATATCCGAAATTAAATATACTCATAATATTCCACTCATTAAATGTTCTTAACTGTAAACAGAAGTGTTATCTATTTCCCAATATGCTAAACTCAGTTTAGCTCCTAAGTCAGGTATGCGATTATCTCAGTGGTAGATTTTAGCATACAAGATAGCCCGAAATTCGTTTAGCATTTTATAATTCTTTCAAACAATTGCCCAAACTGCTATTCAAATTAACTTATATATACCTTCCACGATCTCACGTGTGCTCATCAATTCAAATTGACTCAGCATTATTACATTCATCGCTGCTCGAGAACTCGATTTACATGGGGGGTATTAAGAATTTCACTGATTCCATACGAACTGGTAACGCTCACGCTGATTGGACTACTCGAAAATTCTGAACCAAATCCAACGGCTACTGCCGACCAGCAATCAAAGTCTCTGATTCCTTAATAAGATCCATAATAA
This sequence comes from Nemotelus nigrinus, assembly GCA_947369275.1. Taxonomy (NCBI): domain Eukaryota; kingdom Metazoa; phylum Arthropoda; class Insecta; order Diptera; family Stratiomyidae; genus Nemotelus; species Nemotelus nigrinus. Next base: position 202,081,216 of record OX376372.1, on the reverse strand, counting down.
CAAGGTTACAACTTGTATCTGGAGAAGCCATCGAACTTTGGCGAATACCAAAATATTCAATACGCGAGGGTCAATAGCCGTTAAAAGTGAGTAAGTTCCCATGGTCGGTGACGTCGGCGTCGAGTGCTGCGTGACATCACTTATTGAAAGCACACGCCAGATCCAATAGTAATGTGTATTATTGTCTGGATGAGACGCACCTGAGCTTTTAAGAAGTTCGGAAGATGTATTGGAAATGGTGTAGAACTTCAAAAGATTAATAGTTTTGGAGAAAGTATTGAATGGGTGATGAAAGAACATGGAATCGTTACTCATAGTTTTCTATTGATGATGTTGTTTTCATGATAAATGAACTCTGGGCAGTTATGAAACGAAACAATAGGCCATTTGAATGCATCTGAATCTATTAAAGATTTTGGATTTTATTCAAACTACTCATTATGTGAATTCAGCACAGCGAATGAAGGTAATAATTTTTCTTAAATTTTCTGGAATCAAAACAATTATAATAATAAAGCCTAAAATATCTCATCACTAACAAAACAACTGAGCATTTCCTTATCACTTACCACCACATATAATTCCACACGCACTTGCGAATCAAAAGAACTCGATGCATCACGCAAGAAAGCAACTTCGAAAGCTTTTCTTCATCATATCAGCACGAATACAATAGACTTGTATCTGCTGGAAAAGTCCCACTATCTACTGGACTATTTCACAACCAATGATTTTTCCTCGCCACACGCCAAAATGCGAACAACTTACCCTCAAATAATTGGACCTAGGGGAGCTAAATATTCTCTAGGGACTTGTCAGGATTTTCTTATCAATGACTATAAAAGGACGCGTGTTGCAGGCGACAATGTCAGTTTCCTCCGGAAATTCCTGTTGAAAATCAGGAGCTGAAATTTAGTGGTGACTAGTGGTTGTGGATTAGTTTTGAAATAAATGTGATTTTTATTGTTTGAACTGGTGAACTGGTTGCTTATTGGGATTTATTTTTTCTTTGGCTGTTATTAATTTTATTTATGTGGTAGTGATATAACATAAAATTGCTCGAGTATTTTCCAATTGTTACTAACTGATTTTAAACCTATCCGATTTTATTTCATCAACAAATTTTGTGGAAATTCAAGTCCAACCTTAGTGATCCACCTTAATTCTCGGCTTTGAAGCGTCGCGATACTTATGACGTCACCGATTTTCGGTCCTCACTCAAGTTAAAATTAGTTTGCACCCATCTCGAATTTCTGACGTCCTCTGTACTATACTCGTATGCTTACAACAGCCGTATCGTTCATTTTCGAAGCCAAAAGTTATTGAACTTTTGCGGTAGTTTCATTCGATCTTTTTTGCTCGAAAGTTGTTTTGTTTTTTTTTTAGTTTTTTTATTGTTTCTGCAGGCCATTAGCCATGGCACGTTCGAATTGGTCTTTTGCGCTGCCTGACTTGATTTTTTTTTTGCATATCGACGGTGTTTGGTGATGTTTCGGGGTGTTGAAATTCTTTTCTGGCAGAACTTTGAATTGCCAGAGACGATGGAAGGTGGTTATATACGTGAACGGTTGTCTGTTTGCATCAATCTGAAGGAAGTCAATGTGATTTTGATGAAAGTCATGAAATCGTGCAATTGCATTTCAAAATGCGATTTCGACATGAAGACGGAATGATAATACGTAGGTTGGAACGAGAACGGCCCGCATAAGTACGATTTTTGGACAATTAATGCGACCATTGTTGGCCTTGTTGATGAAAGAGTCGTAAATTGTGGTGTGGAACGTTGAATAAGATTGAATCAGAATGAATACGAGCAGATATCTTATTTATGCTTGCTTTTCAACGGGTGTGATTTGCATAGTCGTGAGTGAATGCTGGTGCTTGGTATGTTAAATAAGTATTTCACGAACGGTAATGAGCGGCGAGCAATGAAATTCACTTTGCAATTTCAATTGTAGTACACATCTTGGAAATATCAAATATAATAAAAGTTACATTCAAATCGGTTAGAGGTTTCAATGTGCTAGCATATTCAAAAATAAATAGCAAGTCAAGATTATTTTCACGATTTATTTAATTACAATATATTTATTTGCCGCAATAGGGTTCATATGTCTTATATGCAGCTACTGGTATCTTACTGATAGTATTGGGTGCGCATTTTAATTTTGAATTTCTATGTGTAAAACGATAGAAAAATCCAAACGAAACGAACAAAGTTGAATTTGACCTTATATGCAAAAATACTGGATGAATATATAATTATTTATATTTAGAATATGAATATAAAGTTGACTGACCCACAGAGCTCTGCTTTAGACTATGTTATCTCAAATGAATCTCATATAATAAATCAAGCAGTTTTTGATTGAAGACCTCTAACAATATGCTCGAAAGTGTTATGATATCATCTTTAACTTTAAATCTATTGGCTCGGAGTGTCAGTCTAAGAAATTAATACTATAATATTGTGTATGAGAGTGCAAAGTCGAAATATTTGAATGATGAAAAAAACAACTGTTTGCATGAGGTATTAATGTGAGAATGCTCCTAAAAGACCAAAAGCTAGCTAAAACTCACATCCCAGTCAATTGTATTCAGTTGCCAGACTATGGATACAGTTAGTTAGCTTTATACAACGGTAGAAGCATTTTTTGAGCTTACAATTATTTTGAGCTGATTTTGGTAATAAGACATAAGCAACAGACTGGAAGTTCAAATTAATTATACATAGAATTATCAATCGTCTCCTTGGGTATCTTGAAGACTCTTTCTTGATTATTCAATTTTTGTGGCCCCATATATTTTCTAATAATACTCTGTATTTTTTGTACCTAATAAGAACCGACAACTAGTTTAGTTTATGGTCCGATTTCAACTAAGATCTATGAATGCTCTTTGAAAAAACTTACAGAAGTTAGAAATTTCTCTGCCTTTATGCAAGCTGAAAAATTGATCTTATCTTGACCTTTGATATCTATCTTGATCTTGTCTTTCAAAAGGCATCAAAAAATTAATATATTTTTTGCATCTCTTGACCTTCGGAATTTTGCGCGACTGCTACCTAAATTTAATTTACTAATGCACTCTTATTTATGTTTTTATGATTCAATGCCTTTTAAAATTCCCGACTCGTTTGTATACAAAATATGTTTCATCATCCAATGTTGAGAACAACTTGGTTTTGAAACCATCCTGTAAAGAATCAAACAAACTTTTTGTAGCTACGCAATAGTTTGATATCCATGAATATTACTTTCTCATGCACAGCCTGCCCTAAACAATCGATGTTCGACTTTCAACGTTCTTCTTTTTATTTTACTATCGAAAGGTGTAAGAACGAGCAACAAAACCTTGATAATTTTGATTTTGTACAATATATCTGCTTCTGAGCGTAAAAGCCTGTTGGAAGTTTCACAGCAGCATCTGACAGTCACCAGAAAATGCACCATAAATTGACTTCAACTGCTGTTGAAGCTGTTGTGATGGGACTTTGATAGATATTTTAAGCTAAGAAAAGAAGATGCATGAGTAATATCACGTAAAAAGTTATTTTGTTAAAAGATGGCTCTGATAGTTTCATTACAACCTGGATTAAACTGATCATTGAAAACTCAGGAGTATTTTTGAAGTGTTAAAACAAAAGTAATTCCAAGTACCAAAATATATCCGAGCACAAGATTGACTGTAGAAACTCCTATTGAAGCCTAAACTTATTCTTCTGATATTGTTCTAAAGGTCTTGCCTACATGCACGCGTCCGTGATGTCCAACATTCCGGTGGAAGGTGGACAAGGTGGTCAGGAGCATATGGCGGGATTTGTGATCAAAACGACAGTGGAAAGGATGGATGTGTGCAGTGTTAAAACATCGATACAAGGTTGTAACTTCACGTTAGTTTTCAGGTGGCCGAATATTGGGAATGATTCGTGAATCCAGCCATGCTTTCGCCCTGGACGTTGCTGGTGAGCGGTAGATAGTCTTCAGTGCCGGAGTTCTGCGGGACACTCGCCCAAGGGGGCTGCAGGTGCCATCCGCAGCTAAAGGCGTATCTAAGCAGCGCCGTTTAGGACAAGCGCACAAATCCCGATTCTATTTAAGTGTGGGACTCTATGAGGTTGGAGTATGAACAATTAGGTTTTCTCTACCTGATTTTTATAGTCGCTTCAACTAATGCATAGCGCCTCTTCTCGCACGCAAATAGTGTGATCTCCTAGAAACCTGAGCTTGGTAGTTTTCCTGTGCTCTGTTAACCAGGAAGATTGGTTAAAGTCTTAAAATTAATACTCTATTGTGTTCGGGTGTAAACTAAAAATAGTACATTTCATAACGTATTTATGTAGCGTAATTTTGAGTTCAGTTTGCATTTAATTTTTTAAGAGACTTATTTTTGACTAGTCTAAGTTTAGGATATCTATATTTCATTCAGTTTTTTCTAACTCTAAGTTTAGAATTTCGCATGATCTCAATCTATTTATTTTTATTTTTTGAATTGTATATTGTGTAGTAAGTCTATTTCTTTTACAGAAATTCTATTTGATTGTCCTTTTGGATGCATTTGTTCATAAAAATAAATGCTATATGAAGTTAATGAATCTTGATTAGCATCATTTTTCCTTTAACAGACCAAAACTCATTGCAAATCTGAATATGCGATGATTTTAGCCATTTTCCAGAATTTTATCAAAAAAATTGGCGATTAAAATTTTCCACCTCAGAGCTTTTACCGTAAAAAATCGATCGGCAACCACTCACCGGTGAATAAAATTAGTTTTTCAACCCTGCACCAAACTTGCTTTACGCGAAGACCAACTTACTTTGTGATTCTCGCTATTATCCGATGACTGCATGGAGAGTCATAAAAGCAGAAAGATTTTATTTGTTTGAGGATATTGGAAAATGCTATTACAGCTACAAGTTTCATTGTGTTAATAGAAAACTTCAATCAAGCTGGATTCAATCAAAGATCAATTTCACTTTGTTCTAACGATTTGGACGAGAGTTCTAATGAAAATGAACTACGAGTGCATCAAAAATTGGTAGCTTGATGAAGGGGTACTATTCTTATGAGATTATGGCGTTTACTTAATAATAGAAGTGCTGTTCAGCCAGACATTAGGCTATTGATAGGAATAAATTGAAAAAAATAATGTCTAGTAAAAACGGTGGTAGACTAAAACTACCCATTTAATCATTTTCAAGTATACTTTGGCAAGTTTTACAGCATAAAATGTCATGTTTCTCCTCGTATTTGGTGAAATGTTTTTTTAAAATGTTTTTCTAACGCCACCAGAGCAGCTTTTCACGCGAAAAAAGTTTGTTCGACGTGGCTCGGGTTCAATTCCAAAGACATCCATTTTTCGCTTTAAAAAACTTGCTAATGTTTTCGAATTTTTAATAGCTGGCATTTCATCAACATTTAATGATTTTATAAGTTTTTTTGGAGCCTGGCAGGAGTCATCACTGATTAATGTTGCAAATTCTTCGTCTTCAAACTGTTTCGGCGCGCTGCTGTGTTCTTTATCTTCAGTATTTTGTATTCATCATCATCTGATGTCATGTCATCATGTGGTGTTTCAGTATTTTGGAAGTAATTTTTCTTCGGTTTTTTTTTTGCAATCTTATATCCCCGATGGCAAAAAAGGACAGCTTCGTTGAATAGATATACAAACTATTTCATTCATAGATCTATCTCATCTGGAGATCTATCTGTATGATATCACTCCTTTCAACACTTTCTAAAGTTTTGAAACGCCATATTTATGATATCATTAGTGCAGAATATGGGTGCCTACTCTGGCATGAGTGGTATGAATTTCACAAAGGTTACTCCGCATCTATGAATTTAGTGTAATTGACGGATTACATTGCCAAATCTCTTGATGGCCGATTTAAACCATACGCTTTATATACCGACATTTTCAAGGCATTTGACACTGAAGACCATATCATTCTTCTGGCTTGAGTCCTATCCTAATGATCACTTCTGTCGTGTTTGTTACATGGTCTGTTTGTCAACTCCCTTTAAACTTGAAACTGAAGTTTCTGAAGGATCTAAAGTGGGTCCTTTTCCACTTTTGTGTTATGTAAATAGCCTACCTTCCATTCTTTCATACTGATAACCTTAAACTTTTTGCAACTGTAAAATCATTCCAAGGCGCCTGCCTCCTTTGATTGAATCTGCTCATATTTGAAAATTGGTGTCACTTTAACAAGCCCTAAAATCTAATTCGGTGGTTTATAGCTTTATAATCTATGGCCGTGTACTGCTTCTCGTTACTCATGTCATTGATCTTAAAGTCATATTTGTTGGCAGAGTAAGATTTGATCTACACATCTATGATATTGTCAATCCTGTGTCTAAAATGTTCAGCTCTGTTTTTAGATAATCTCAACTTTTTCCCACCTTTGAACTTACTCCTCTTTATTACACCTTTTGTCTAATCTTTTGTTTAATTTTTTTTTAACATGAATGTGGTCGTAAGACGATCGAATCAGTCCAACGTAAGTTTACTCGAAGATTTCTTCACAAACATAGCTTTCCTTACTTTGAATACTCTGATCGATTGATTTTCCCCAATCTGCAGATTTTTTCTACTCGCCATATTTCCCTAGATCAGTGTTTTTTATTCAAGCTTTGTTCCAACATTCCAAATCACCCCACATTTGCGAGCATACAACTCCGTACTCCTTCCCGCAAAACTCGGTGCCTAGAAAATATTGCTCAGAAAAGATTGATTAGAAGAAGTATAACGTTCAGGAACTTGATCCGGGTAAATTCGACTTGATCCACCACAGCCGGGAAATTCTACCACCAGAGGGCGAATAGGTGGTAAGAGGAAAAAAAAACACACAAATTTATACAAAAAAATACTCGAGAAGACAACACATTTTAGAAAAACCTATAAACAAACAAAAACACACCCAAAAGCAAACACACAGCCACAAAAACACAAACATACTAGCCAAACATCCATAAGCAAAATTCATGTAACGGCTTTGTGGTGCATCAAGTCGAGTTTTACCCAAATTCCCTTTCCTACGTTTCTTTTTACGAACGTTACTAGAGGTCATTATTGGAACGAATCACGAAAATGCCAAAGAGTAAAAAACAACTAAATTTCGTGTAATATGAACCTGGTCCATATATACATCAATGCTCTCTGATAATATGCATATGTCTGTGAACATAAAGATCTACGAATTTTTGGGTAAAGTGATTTTAATTGTGAATTTTTCGATAATAAGTGAAAATAAACTATGCTAGTTCACCGGCTTTAGAAAATGAAAGTTTTTATTTCGAAACTATTTTTGGATATTTCTGATGCTTTTTATGTAAAACATAGTACTCAGTAAAAACCGATTGTTCGAAAACAATCTATTTTTTCGTCGTCTGAATCTCTTCTTCAGTATCCATTCAACTCTTCTTTCCCCAACTCTAAATTTATACTTTGTGGAGACTTCTTGAATCTTGTCTTCTCTATATTCCAAAAGATCAGCTTGAAATTTATAAATCTCTGTTTGCATATATAAAAGCTGACTCGTGCAATCATCCTTCAGAAGTTATGGTATTAGAAGTTATGGTATATACATCCCACTTTATCTCAGATTACTTACCTCATAATGATAAATACAACTTTTTTCGTGGTGACTGTTATAGCTACAACTCTTTTTTAGACTCTATCGATTGGGCCAATATTCTGTCAACTTTATCCTTCAGTCAACTATTTCTATGGCATTTTAAAATTTATTTTTTCTCTATTTGTTCCAATTACAAATCCTCAATGATAAAGTAAAACAAGTATCGAGAAAAATTTAAGTCACTTGCCATAAACGGAGGTCTGCTACTACAAGGCAAATTAAAAATGCCTGCAACTTTTTTTTATCACAAATAAAATTATCTCAGTAGAAGTGACTTTTGAAAAAAATTTTAAAATCATAACGAATGGGCTTCTGAGCCTACTTCTATCAATTATATTCAGCAAAAGTCTGCTTGAGAATATATATCCTGTTTCTTGGAAAGCAGATTTTAAACGCCCAATTCCTAAACCTTTAGATGTTTCTTGTGCTATAAACACACTATATATACAGACTTTTGAAAAAAAAACTCTTGAATGTGGTCGATAGCATTCTTTTGTCGAAATCGCAGGAACTTAGATTTATCTCTGCTATATACTATGGTTAGAGTCCTATCTCAATGATCGATCCTGTTATGTTTGATTCAAGTTCTGCCTATCTACTCCACCTAACCACAAAACTGGAGTTCTACAAGGATCCATTCTGGGTCCTTTTCTTTTCTTATTTCATGTAAATGATGTGCCGCCACTTCTTTGATTTGAATATCTTTTTCATTTTGCGAAAATAAGATCAATAAAGACTGCGGCCTCCTTCCATCCAACCTACATATACTAAAAAATTAATGTCAATCAAACAAGCGTGTGCTAAATATTCAAAAATGCCACACAAGGATTTTTTTTTGCTACATATCAGTTTCAAAGAATACATTTTCAAAACGTCAATAAACCAATTTTGTTTACATAAACAAACGATTGCAACCAAAATTGTAAGAGCCTCAGAAGTCTGACTAGAGAAAAGTAAAGTAATCCCACGACAGCCCTAGTTGATATAATAATAATGTTTTGTTTTGTTTATGAGTATAAAGTTCAGAAAAAAACTGAAAGTGACTGAAAATATTAGTGTGATCGAAAATAAGCATTGCTTCAATAACACCATATAGAGTTTTTATTTCTGAAAAAGATCCAAACAACTGGTCTTATTAAGGGACACACTAAGACTATTTTCCTCGTTCTATGAATTGCTTATGAATCTTTCAATACTTATAAAGCTGATCTGTTGTGAATTGATCACCGTAAAAATATAATTACGAATAATAATATTTTACGGCTCAATTGAATTTCTTCTTGGTGTTTCGTGGTGTTTAAGTGGAGGCGAAATTTATACCAATATTTGATGTGTAGAAAAGGAAAGGCATATTCAATGCAGGATTCTAAAGTAAAAAAATAAAATGACTCTCAAAAATTTAATGTCGACTGAGGCTATTTTATCTCTTATCATTTTATCTGGAACACAATTTTGTTATAAAAGACAAATCCATCCATTCATGTCCACGACTCATCTGATAACATTGTGGTGCTTCATCAGCAGAATCAGACTTGATAGCTGGAAGTCGAAAATTATCAATTATTTATTAATCGAACCTAATTTTTGCACATCTAGACCAATCAACTATAGCTCAGCGTCAAAATTTCCATTCCGATAAGATATCACTTTCAATCTTTCCTCACTGACACAACAATTTACATTGAAGCTTTTTTTATTTTGGGGGGCTTTATTACCTTCGATCTGACCATGTGCATTGAGACTTACCTTGTCACTATATGCATTTTATCCCTCAATATAACTGTTGTTCACCGATATCGATTAGCAGAACGAATAGTGAGTGCAATTTCTTCGTCATTTTATGAAATCCAAAATCAATAAACGCAACGATTTCAAGTTCGTCGATTTACCAGCTTTCACTATTTAAGCTAGCGTAATCCCTAAAAAGTACGATAGATGTATGTCAGTTCACGACGTATTCAAATTAAAATGTGCTTCGCTAACCCAATTGAAACCCATAAAATGTCGAGTAAAACGGAAAATTAGCTCGTCTTGAATATTTCACTTGATTTCTGGTTAGTTGTTTGTTGACGCGCCAATGCAATAGATAAATTATTTGCTTAAAATTCACTTTTCTTCGTTGCTTAAAGTATATTTTTTAAAGTGGTGTAACCAAGCATTTTTTCAAGTACTTTATAAACCTTGTTGTTCGAGAACAATATTAAACTATGTATTATATAAGTGTTTGTTTTCTAAAACAATAGTTTGTTGTTCAGTTTTGAATCTAAGTGGCATATTTTTTGCAGTATGTGATACCAGATAGCAACCAGTTTGTGCTAGTTCTTTACTATCTAAAGTGATTTCTGTTTGAAGAAGATTCTCTTTAAATAAATTGAAAGTGAATTTTTTATATTCTATTCATTTCTCAAGACGTAAATTATAAATTATCAGTTGTTGTGAATGTGCATCTCTTTGCCAGTGGTCTCACAGATTAAAGTTTAGACCATACAAAAAAGGAGTTGTCTTTGTTCACGAAACAAGCCAAATATTAACAATGGACTTTGAGGAATATCGAAGAAGAGGTAAGTGCCAGAAGGTAGATCTTTGGTAAATGAGTTTGGAAAAATATTTTATTTAAAGTGCTGATTAAGAAATGCAAAACCATACGATATTGATAGACCGTCCATATTAGTGACCAATATTACCAAATTAATATCAAAAATGTTATATAAAAGAATAAAAATGAATCCAAATGATGCCAAACTTCCTTCTTAATACAGATCCTTGAAGAATATAGTATGTTCCATGATCAGAATTGCTAAAAAAGACTATGTTAGAAGACAACTTATTTCTGCTCAGAGTGACTTTGGGAGAGTCTGGAAATTCATCGATCAAGAACTCTTGTTGAGCAATAAGATAAACAAATCTCGTTGATAATTTCAGCTCCATTGGTGAAAAACTTACTGGGGACCTAAAAGTGAAGTTTAACGTTGATAATTTTGAAAGTTGAAATTCAAAGTCTCTTTTTTTTAGCCTACTGATCCTGGTGAATTGTTTGCCATAATTAGCTCATTGAAGAATTTTTCACCTGGAACTGATGGAATAACTTCCAAAAACTTGAAATTAGTCACTACCCAAATATCACCTTATATTTCTACAGTCATTAATAATCACATTAACAAAGGTGAATTCCCTACAGCGCTGAAAGATACCAGGATATTTCCTATTCATAAATCAGGTGACAATTTAGATCCTGCTAATTAGAGGCCAATTGCTTTAACAAGTTTGTTTAGCAAAATTTTCGAAAAAATTATCAATAAAAGATTAGTTAAGTTTATAGAAAATAGTGTAGGATTTGATACACATCAACATGGTTTTCTAGAAAAAAATAACACTACATCAGCAATAACAGATGCTTTGCAATTTATTAATTGTGAACTTGATTTGAATAAATATGTGGCTGCACTGTTTATTGATTTAGCGAAGGCCTTTGATACAGCTAATTATATCACTTTGTTAGAAAACCTAACCGAACTTGGAATAAGAGGCTTGGCACTGGCGTTAATTGATAGTTTCCTAAAAGACAGAAAAATCTTGGTTAGGTTTAATGATGAAATAAGTAAGCAACGAGTAGTTAGCATTGGTGTTCTCCTCAAGGGTCAATTCGGGGGCCAACTTTATTTTTACTCTATATTTAGAATTTATATTTCTCTGGTCTGACTGGAAAATATATTATTTATGCTGATTATACCCTTTTGCTTTTCTCTGCTAACTCTGCTGAGCTTCTGGAGCGACAAATAAATAATGATTTAATTGTTACTGGGTCCTGGCTTTTGGGAAACAGACTTACAATCAATATCTGTAAAACTAGTTACATGATATTCAAACTGATTAATAAGAGTGAGATCTGCCTTAACATTAGAATACATGGAGAGGAGATACAAAGAGTGGTTGGATCTGAATACTTAGGACTAATTATTGATGATAGATTATCTTGCTAAGCTATGATGATAGATTATCTTGGTAAGCTACAAAATATGATCTACAACTCTTTTTGTTGCCTAAGATTACTTATGATATATTGAATTGGAGTCAAACTTCAGAGGTGAATATTGACTCAATTCATAGAATACACAATAGGATAGTTAAGGCAGTGACTGGACTTGATAGAATGACTCCAAGCGATATACTATACAGACAAACAGATAAACTCAATGTAAGGGATATTATTTTTATGGAAAAACCTAAGATAATATATAAAATACTCAACAACAATGTAAAATCTTCGATATTTCCAATAAGGCACTGTGATTATCACAGCTACCACATAAGATTTAAAGATAATCTCAGGCTTGATATCGCTAGAACGAATAGAAAACATAAATATCCTATTAGATTAGCTATGGAAATCTTTAAAAATTTACCTAACTCTTTGAAGAATGCTTAATCTTTTCCCGTGTATAAAAGGGTGGTAAAGAATCACATTAGAACCATGTAAAGTAAAAATACGTACTATTTACTACTAGTTTTTACCGATTGCTGATATTTGAAATTTGAAATTTTTTACTGTTTTTTGCATCCTTCACTGAAAAAACACATAGCGCCAGACGCCATAATTTATAGACTTCTGACGCCATGTACATAGTCGATTTGGGGATTGTGATAAAATATAGCGCCACACACCATAGTACATAGGAGTAGACGCTATGCTTATAGCCCTCCACGCCATGTATTATAGTCCTCCACGCCATGTAACATAGTCCTCCACGCCATGCAGATGGCGTCGAGGGCTATAGTACATGGCGTGGAGGACTATAGTACATGGCGTGGAGGACTATAGTACATGGTGTGGAGGACTATAATACATGGCGTGGAGGACTATAGTATATGACGTGGAGGGCTATAAGCATAGCGTGTGCTCCTATGTACGTTTGGCGCTATATTTTATCACAAATCTACCGAAATCGATTATGTACATGGCGCCAGAAGTCTATAAATTATGGCGTCTGGCGCTATGTATTTTTTCCATGCAATAGCATGCTTTTCGAGCGTAATGATTACGATTGATTTGGAGCTTATTTTCTAATTGAAGTTTTATTCAATTAAAATTCATTTGCAAAAATTATTTGACATTATTTATTTTTTCGATTGATTATCGAAATTTTCGCAGCGTGAAGATTGCTTGCCAATGTATCACGAAGGCTTGATCAATTTTCCTCCCGTTTCTTTGTGACTTTTTTGGCAAACTAATTTTATTTGGGGTGTTTCTATAAGCTAAACAATCTTATTGCAGTCAAATAATCTACTACAATAAAATCTCTTTTATACTCAAGAAGTTCGCTGGCATTTATACAACTCCTCACACAGTATCGCTGCGAGTTATAATTGGAGTGCCATGAGTCATCTTACATGGCTCATGGCACTATGTAATATGGCGTGTAGGGCCATAATTTCTACGCCATGTAATTATGGCGCTGGAAGCCATACTGCATGGCTCAGAGTACTGTGTACATAGCGTGTGGGACCATAAATGCTGCACCATGTTACATAGGACCACGAGCTATGTATATTGAACCATATTGCATAGCTCAGAGTACTATGTACATAGCGTATGGGGCCATAAATAATGCACTATGTTACATGGGTCTGGGCACCATGTGGATTTTTTTCAGTGTTCATACCAGCACTCTGTTGCTGTCTGGGGGCAGTTTCTCTCGTTTTGTTTTAATTAGTTTTTATTTATAAGATGTCTGCTTCTGTCGTCTTCTTCTTCTTTGCATGCTTTTTATTTTTCATGTTTTTCACTAACTTCCCATCAACTAACTCTATCTTACTTTCTTTATTCTCCATTTATCCTATTTATGTTTTCTTTTTAATTATTATATAATTTAATTTTAAATTAAATGTGTCGAGAGTGTGGTTTGGGATTCCTTTCCAATCCTATTCCCTTTCGGGGGATGATGATAATTTGAATTGCTTGTTTCTTGACTAAGTGGCTTACTGCTGCCAGGAAGAAGAGGCTCTGCAATGAAGATGAACCCAATTAGCACTTTTTAACTAATTTTGGAAATTTTTGTATTTTGCCAATAATATTTTAGTAGCTAAACCGATTTGCGAAAGTTTGTTTAACCATTTACACTAGTTTCAGAACACGAGTATGTTTGATCAAGTGTTAGAAAATTTTCATCTAAGCTGTGAAACATTGAAAAAAAAACGTTCAACCCAACACAAACCGAATGAAAAACACATACATATTTCAATTTAACTATTTTCCCACACACAAATCTACCATTGATAGAGCACACCATCTGAATATTCATGTGTTTATTAATATAAAAACAGTTCCGCTCGTAAAACTTCAGTTCAAAGTTCTCATTAAGCAAGACTCCCTAGCAACTGCTAAGTATTTATTAGCTTTATCTCATTGTCTTATACCTTAAAATCTATTCTATTCTATTTCACACATCGTTGAAAAACAATAAAACCAACAATCTCTCAATAACAACGGACAAATCTTATTACACTATAAAATAGGATCAAGAGACATCAATAAACTATCAATTTGCTTTCAATAAATTTACATCGATTCAAACGAATCGCTTTTCTCTCAACCAGTTCTTGTCCCTGTGTCACTATCTGATCTGGCCCGAAGTGTAAATGGGAAGCGGTCATCTAAGCCGTTTGCTTCTTGGTTGGCTTTGTCAAGTCAATTGCCAGTTACATTTTCATGCACTTCCATTTAGAAATTCTTGATTCTTAGCTTGTTACTGGGCAATGAGCAAACTGAGAACACTCTATGAAAAGGTTGTGGAATGAAAATGGAATCATGGGATGAAAGTGGATAAGCCAATTTCATGTTAACGGAGCCTAGACCCAGGAAAGTGACATCTGTTGAAATAAGATGTGTCAACACTGATTTCCATTGTATTGTTTGTAGGACAAAAAATTTTCGTATGGGTTTAATGCAAATTTAATAGCTTCTTGAATACAATGTATTCTCAAACTCAGCTCTGGATGAGAGATTCATGCACGGAATATTAATAAAAGATTTTGTCTCTTTTAAGAAAATAAAATGGAGGTAGTCAGTTCAAAACATTTCGCTTGCTGACATTTATGATATTGTTAAAGCTTGTTAGGTTGATAAAATATTTAGTTTTCTTCTTTTCTCTTGTAACTTAATTATTTAGCTTAATAAATTATTACACTCAACTGCCATAACTACTCTTCTGTCCATAGACTTGTCTTCTGAGGAAGTTTGGATTAGTTAATTTTATCTATGCCAAGTTCTAATCTAACGTCATTTAGGTTGATATAAACTTTATAAAACTTCATCACTATAGTCAAGTAGTGAGTTCGACGTTTTATGGTTTGGTATTTAGGGGTTTCCTCGAATGTTTCAATTCACGTCATCAATTTAATCTATTTAATAGTAATACGTTTCGTTTTTCAGGTTAAGCTCATTTATAATACAAATTTTGTTAAATTATCGTGAGAATTGAGGAAGGAAACTGATCGCGCTTCCAGTATACCGAATCGAACCTTCGGCATTTGTTCAATGAAAAAAAAAAAATGTTTAAGTACAATATTGCTAAGTCAACCCCAGGTATTGTACTACCTGGATAATAGTTAATAAGCGAAAATCGAAAAATAAATATATGATGAAAAACAATTAAAATAAAAATTCAATAAGAGCCAGCAGGCCAAAATAGAATCGCCGCTAAGTATAAGTTCTTTTGTGTTAAATACCCCTTTAGTTTAGTTATATATGTACAATGTAATGAATAAAATTTCTATTATTATTCAAAAAAAATTATTATTAAAAATTCAATGAAAATACAAATTTGGTCAAAAAATTTCACCCTGCTAGAGAGCTATTGTTTCGGTAAATCCAACTGGCGCACATTCCGAGAAGGTGTAAATTCGAGCGGTTTGATAATTTAGCCAAATTTAAACTATAAGTAAACTATGGACAAATAGATACGTTTCCAAGACAGTAACTTGGAAGTTACCCTGTCAAAGTCTGATCTGGTGCTTTGGGTCCTGGCTTGCTCGCCAAAGACGGACTGTGGGCGTCAATTGCTCATCTCAGTTTCAAGCATCGAATCATAAAGGCAGATTTGGAAGATATATGTACAGATAGCAATGTACAAAGTTTGCACCAGGATTTAGTTCGTACACAAACATGTTCTGAGAATATGTCTTCAATCTACAAAATTCTTTGAGCAGCACCTTCTGAAATACCACCAAGGCCGAAAATGACGACACTTCTTTTACTTAGATTTCAATCTAAATAATCAACGAAAGTGGGTTAATCTCCTCTCTTTTGTTGGAGTTGAAGTGTGTAATACACGTGTTTCTTTTTATAAATTTAGAAAATCAGGAAGAAAACTCATATTAGATTCGTTTCGCTGAAAATTCATACTTCTTGATATATATATATATATATATATATATATATATATATATATATATATATATATATATATATATATATATATATATATATATATATATATATATATATATCAGCAAAAAGTAATAAAATAATCTCCGGAGTGGAAGGTCTCATTAAACCGAAATTTTCAGAAGACATAGATGTATGTAAGAACAATATCTTTAATCAATCATAAATAAACATATAATATCTTTAACCCTTTGGCGGCGGCGGGCATTTTAGTGAAGTCTCAGATGCCCCTATATTTCTATGCAGAGTATATTTTTGTTAAAGATAGGTACTGGAAATGAAGTCTAATTACGCTCTTAGCTTGTCAATGATAAAAAATTGGAAATTATGAGCCCTATGTGGGCACTGAATGCATAAAAGTAGGCAAAATTTCTTTTCCCAATCTCGATTTGTCATAACTTGTGACAGAAACATACGATTATCGTGAAATTTTTAGATCGTATTGCTGTTCCTTAAAGCTCTAGCTACAGAAGGTACGTGAAAAAACTCTTTCAAATCATCGACCCTCCTGATTTTTCTTTTTGCTTTTTGACAAAAAATTCAAATAATTAATACGTTTTAGCTTTTGGACTCATGTAAATTTAAAATATTCAAAATTCGGAGTCAGATTCAACTCTTTTTTTAGCACTCGAAACTTCTGTTCCTATGGTGGTAGTGATTAGGACCAAATCTGTTAGAAGTGATTTTGAAATGCGGGCAACCGGATGACATAACAGTGCGTTTCACATTGGATTCTTGCGTTGAGGGCCTTCGAACTCACTTTAATATTCAAGCTAACGCGTCCGCTGTCAAATAAGCCCAAATATATAACCTCGTTTGGCATAGCTTTAATTCTAAAATTTAAGATCGTGTTGCGTATTAGATAGAAAATAGGGGCTAGCCAGATATTGATAGTGGACTTCGCTCAACCCTTTGAATTTACCTTGCTCTAATTTAGTGTTTGAATGAAATTCATTACGTGAAATGTGAAGCATAAAATTAACTAAACTAAACGACCCCTGGCGTGAAACTAATCATTGATTCTGAACATCAAATGTCTACTAACTCCTCTATCTAAGACCCCAAATAGGTGGTAGCCGAATAAATTTCCCTTTTCAATCTGAAATATTCATATGAAATATTGAACGTTCATTTAGTTGAACTACAGCTGGCCCCAGTTTCCTCGAGTATCGTCATTATGTGATTGCCGATTGTCAGTCCATGGATTTTATTTTGTCCATGGATTTGACGTTTGTTGAATGGTTGTTAAGCATTAACTAGGCACGTTAGTTGATTAAATGTTTTTAGCTCAATTGAAGGTTGAAATTTATAAAGCAAACATAGATTTGGTACTCTATATAGTATTGGTCACCCACGCTGGGCGCCAAATTTTTGCTTGTCCTGGTCTAGTTTCATCAGTAAAAAACTGCAGAAGAAATGTATTCACACTCAGAGAAAATGATAATTAACAATGAAAAAATTTTGTAAGCTATACTGAGACATGCAAATTAAGCCCAATTATAGGTGGGAGGACATAAGTGATATCCCAATCCCACACTAAATAATTGTAGACGAAACTTCTAAAGCTTGTTTTAGCAAAAAATTGACTGTCAATTAATAAAATTGTATTTGAATATGTCAAAACTTTTTTCGAACTAATTCTCTACAAATTAAAATACCAGAAAGTGAAATGAAGTAATGTGTTTAAAGGTGGCATTCGTCAAAAAAATAATGAAAATCCTCAATGTTTTCCTCTTTTATATAGATAAAAAGAAATTAAATTTGAATAGCACGTAAAAAGAAAATAAAGAGTTCTTTATAGAGAATAGAGAAAAATTTATTCATAGTTCTGCTTATAAAATCACAACCCTTCAAAAATATAGTATTCTTGATTTTCTTAGCCTCGAAGTGAAATAGGTTTCTATAAATATGATATCTTAATAGTCCATCCACTTCAAAAACTAAAAGCGATATTGTTTCAGGGTTTGAAAAATGTGGTGGGTCTAAATTTCCTACGGCTCCCATTGCATCAATAACCGTTATGGCTTATGAACAGTGTTGTGGATTCCGATTTTTTTCTGATTCATTTTTATTAGAATTGTTTTTAGACTCTTGAGCTGTTGTAATACCCACCTCATTCATATAATAAATTTAATTTATTCTATGTAGTTTATAAAGATATTCAATTTTTCTTTTTAAAACAATTCACTTTACCATGGTGAATCCTTGACCATGGTTTATGTTAGTTGCTATGGACAGTCTTGGTTGGGTGTGGAACATATTATTAAGACCTGGTTTAAAACAGAATATATATATATATATATATATATATATATATATATATATATATATATATATATATATATATATATATATATATATATATATATATTGCACTTTAGACTAAGTATTACTACCTGGCAGCTTCCATTGCCCGATGCTTCACTAGCGGCAATATTTCTATTAATTTATTGTTATTTATTAGGCTGATCTAATTAGCTTCTTTTGATTATTGTAAAGAAAATAAGTAAATCCATCCATTAATTTGAATCATTGGTATAAGCAAAAACAAAAAATACAGGTATATAATCTTAATTATTTCTGAATAAAACGGAAAGGTTTTCAACGACCGGACTTATGATTAATTACTATTTTATGAACCAGCACATATAATATCGGATATTAAACAAACCAAACTTAGAGCGGATTTTAAACGAAATGCAATTGCCTTTAGAGAGAATTTATTGAACATTTTCAAACATAATTAAGGTTCAAGTTATTGTGGGTGATATTTCCAACCATATTTTATTCGAAATGAAAAAATTCGAGAATATCTCCAATGAAAACCGTACCCTAATTCTAGTAAAGTAATTGCACAATTCTTCACAAATTAACAATCAATATATAAAGTTGGCTTTTTAAAAAGCGAGGGTTCAGCGGAGGAAGGTGGGTACGTTGAATTGTACATCCAATTCACTCCCGCCTCCTAAAAGACCGGCTTGAACGCATGGACTCATGTGTAAACTCCTTTTATGTAGAGGGATTAGTTACACAATTTTTTACCTCTGGTTTAACTCAGCTTCATATTCAAAGCTGGGTTAACTCAAAACTCGGTGCACGTTCCCACACTCGAACTTGAATTGAAAGATTAGAAGCTATTTCTCTATCCATAGCACAAAACGAACTTGCAACTCAATTAAACCCATTTTGAACTAAACAGAAACTCTTTTTCTAATATATTTAATTTAGGTTAGGTTAGGTTAGGTTAAAGTGGCTGGCGGTCAACATAGGTCTGCCGACCGACACACATAGGCACAAGAGAGGCCCGTTGTGATGCCACAATAATTTGTGACTCTCTCCTACTCACTGAACTCGGGAAACTATCTGCTTCCCTTGAAAAATCACGTTAACCCCTTTAAATTGACCAGGAAAAACTCGATTAGGTTTGAGAAAAAGGGAGCACCAATTGCCATCAACCTTCTCCTTGCCATCGCCGGGCACTGACAAAAGAGGTGGAGAACGGTCTCCTCCTCATTCTCATAGCCACAACTCCGACAGAAATCGTTAAACTGCACTCCCAATCGTTGTGCATGCCGTCCTATGAAGCAGTGGCCCGTAACAACTCCAACAGAGCAGCGTAGAGCGCTTCGAGTTAAGCCTAAAAGCTGTCTGGTGCGATGTGCATCAATGGATACCCAGGACTGCCTTTCTATTGCACAGGATGATTCATCTGCCCAGGACCTCCTAGCATCCTCGAGATATTTTTGCCTGATGGCCAGTTTGACCGATGTCATCGGTATACCTATTGAGAGGGAGAAAGAGACCTTCGGTAACAAGGTTTCAAGCCTTGCTAGCTCATCGGCCTCACAATTGCCCTGAAAACTCCTATGTCTAGATACCCAAATTAATTGAACAACCGAATGTTTCGACAAATATATTTAATTTAATTTTCATAAATTTTTCGTACTCTTTTTTTCAATCAAATCAACACATTGCTGAGGAATATGACGCCAAAATTAAGATCTAATAATATTCCTTCTGTTTATCATTTTTAGGCAAAGAGATGGTCGACTACATTGCTGACTATCTGGAAAATATTCGCGATCGTCGTGTTTTTCCCAACGTTAAGCCAGGATATATGCGAAATCTCATTCCCGACTCGGCACCTGTCGATGGCGAAGATTGGGACAAAATTTTCAATGATGTGGAACGCGTTATAATGCCCGGCGTGACACATTGGCAAAGTCCGCATATGCACGCATATTTTCCAGCACTCAATTCCTTTCCGTCGCTGCTCGGTGACATGTTGGCGGACGCGATAAATTGCCTAGGATTCACGTGGGCCAGCTCACCGGCTTGCACGGAACTCGAGACCATCGTAATGAATTGGCTTGGTAAGATGATTGGACTGCCCGACGAATTCCTGCATGTTAGCGGTGCGAGCAAGGGCGGAGGAGTCATCCAGACGACAGCGAGCGAAGCGACTTTAGTGTGTCTGTTGGCTGGAAGAACAGTGGCAATTAAGCGGTATCATGAAAAGACACCGGGATTTCAAGATGCTGAAATTAATGCCAGATTAGTTGCGTACTGTTCCGATCAGGCTCATTCAAGTGTGGAGAAGGCAGCACTGATTGGTAATGTTGACAGTTTTTTTTGGCGTGCCGGCTACTTAATTAGAAATACATGTAAAAGTTCGAAATTAATTGGGAACTTGTCGGAAATTCAGGAAGTCAAAGTAAACTGGATTTTAACTTAAATTTGGCTTTTTTCAGTTTATTTGATATAATTTTAGTTGCTATATTATGTTTTCACAATTCATGTAGCTTACTTACTGTTGTTTTTTTGTTATAATTTCATTTAATAACTAACAAATACCAATTTCACAATAAGCGAACTTTCTTCCTTCGTGTAGGACTCGTTCGTATGCGCTACATTGAATCTGATGAAGACCTCAGCCAGCGTGGGGCTCAACTTAGCGAAGCAATCGAAAATGACATCAGAGAAGGATTAATACCGTTCTGGGTGAGTTAAAGAAAAACATTTCAATCACTTCTTCTCCCACAGCAGCTCAATATCTAGCTGTGGTCTTTTCTTTTATTCTCTTGAAAACACTGATGTTGTGCGAGAATGATTTTGAATTGTAATAAGCGAGTGGGTACAATTTTCAAGAGAATGACGCAAAGAAGATTTGTCGTTGATAGTCCCTTGGAGACCAATTAGTTATAGCCAAAGAAAACTAGTGCACGGAGGCGATTGCTTTTTCATTTAGATGAAAATCGTTGGGGTACACCTGTTGCTCTGCTGTTATAGTATCGCTGCGAGGTTTAAAGGCAATCTATTGAAACATATTTTTCCATTAAATTAGGTAGTCGTATAAATATAGAAAATAATGTGAGGAGAAATAAACTGGAGAACATGATTAAATTTTAAAATTAAACTTTCAACGGAAACTGCTGCATGAATCTAATGCAAATACGGGAATTTATGGATTTTTATGGAACTAACATTTTCTTTACCCGTGTAACCTTGAATTATCTTACAGTAATTCATCATAGGAATATTTTTGCGTAAGGGTTGTGATAAATTGCGATTAAAATATAGTTTTCTTAGTAAAATGGGTGATGCGTACGAAAATGAAGGCAATATTATCTAAATTTCATTATCATTTAGGTTTTAATTTTAAACGGCAAAAGCTGATATTAAGAAGTCGGCTGGTTGAAAAAATTTAAACAAAACCAGATTTTCAGGTTTTGACGGTTCATTAAACATTGATATATAATGAATATTTTAAGCCACTTCATATGATTGCTATATGGCTAAAGGTGTACAAAAAATTATAATTTGAATATAAAAGGTACATATAATTTAGCTTTCTCCAGTCACGTAATGTACCATCTACGTCGGCTGCTTCCTCTTCCAACTGTTTCTTTGCTTTACTTCTTGCACTACGAGTATTTTATGGTTTATGTATTGTAAAAAAATAGTCTTTAAATTAAAGTACTTGGTTTGAAATGAAAAATTCTCAAAAATGGCAAACAACAAAACAAACAACTTTGATTATGTTTCCCAAAAAAAGCATTTTCTTTTGTACTCAGGAATGTTTTGGAAAATGTCGGTGAACCTTTTTTCTGTTTCTCAGTAAATGGACTTAAACTCTATTGTAGAGTTTTTACAAACATTGAGTATTGACACAATTAGGTTTTATCAAAACTAAAATTAAAAAACTTTAGTATTAATTTAAAAAAAAAAATTAATCTCCAACTATAAAATTGCAATTGATTATATTAAAAACCAAATAATAACAATATTCAGCTGAAGCTTGGAAAAAAGTTCCTAAACATTAATAGTTTTGTACGGAATTTGGAGCGACCAGCTGCCGTCTTAAAAGTCGAAAGAAGAAAACATGAAACAAACAAAACATTTGAATCTTCTAACCTTCTATGATACTCAATAATTTAAATAACAAATTAATTTTGATTTATGCATCCTACACATAGATAGACTTTTTATAAAAAATTCGGGACATGCAGATGCAACTCTATTTAACTTTATTTCAAGATTTTTATATCTTTGTCGGTGTTCATTGCACCCTATTTTTTATAGAAATGGGTTAAATTTTCTAAAGACAATAAAATTAGAGTGGTTTTGAAACTTTACGCTATCTATAATACGTAATAGGGGCTGAATTTTTATCTTGACGATTAACATATTTTTGATTTAACTTTCATTTAATTTTTGATTAATTAGAGGATAAGGAAAAAGTTCACTTGCAATATGGGTTCAATCAATAAGGGCTTTAAATTTTAGTTGTTTAACACCTCTCAAGATAAATTATTTCTTTGTACCAAGGGAATTTATATACCGAAAAACCAGAATTTCCAGGTAGGGATTTTTTATTGGTTTTCTCGTCCTTATATGAAATTTTGTCTTTATTTTCCCGAGTTAAAATTTAATTGCTATAACTATCAGCAGTTTTAATATCTTCTCATGCTTATGGTGTGAGGTCAAATGCGATGAGCTACATCATTTCTCAAATTGTCAAATGTCAGGATAGGGGAAGCTAAAGTGTACGACAGGATTCTGAGACAGTTTATTGGGCAAATTGCAGGATGACTGGAACGGTTTATTAAAACTTGATTCACCCGATTAGTAGCTGCGTGGTAGCTACTTAGGAAAAACCCAGCCGTGTGACGTGTAATCACGGCGACGCGAAAAACCGGGGATGGTTTGCCATCCGGGAAAAACCTAATCGTATACCGCTTTACTAAAATTTGCTTTCTGAGCGAACCCACTTGACCACAAATCGACATTTTCTTACCTACTTTTCCTTTAGCCAGCTCAGTAGTGAAACTGATTTATTAGGTATGATTTTTCCTCGAGATTATAAAAATAAACAAAAATCTAATCATAAGCCTACCATTACTATGAGGAATAATTTTATTTATTTATTCATTGACCAAAACAAGGTACAAAATCACATATTAAAAAAAGGACATCAAATAAAAATAAAAATAGAAAAGTAAAGTAAAGTAAAGGAAAAGTAAAAACAAACAAGTTAAATAAGTAAAAAACAAACAAATTAAAGAAAAAAGAGTAACAAATAAATTAATAAATAGCAATCAATAAATAAACATTGACAAAAAAGCTATAGCTTAAGGTTAAGGGTACGGATGGCATGGAAAAGAGAGGACTTGAAGGATGATTTGGAAATCGTAGGGGAATATAAATTGCTTATTCTGTTGAATACTCTGCAGCATCTATTTACTGGCTCATTAGCTCCATATGTGGTCGAATGAGAATATTCTTTTAGGAAACGATTGGACCTGGTGTTCCTCACAGGGATATTTATCAAAATTTTATTAGTCAGGAATTCTACATTAATAGCGCCTCTAATGACGTCGAATGTGAAGCAGGCCGATATCACCATTCTTCTGGAGGCTAGTGTGGATAGGTTTAAATGACCCAGTCGAAACTCATAACGGGGTAGGCTATTAAAATCATAAGGGTTGTATAGCTCTCGCAAGGCGAAAAGTAAAAATTGCTTTTGTATTGACTCGAGTCTGTCACTGTGGATTTCAAAAGCAGGATTCCAGCTAATACAAGCGTATTCGAGAATAGGACGTACGAGTGAAGTGTATAAAGATCTTGTGACCCACAGACTACGAAATTCTTTGGCTCGTCTTTTGATGAAGCCAAGTTGTTTGTTTGCACGAGAAAGTATTTTATCATAGTGTAAAGTGAAACGGAGTTTTTCATCTAAGATAACACCGAGGTCAACAATGTTATCAACTCTAGTTAGCACATTATTACCGAGGAAGTACGAATTGCGTGTGACCGTGCATTTTCTGGAAAAACTAATAACCTGGCATTTATTAATGTTGAGAGAGAGCTTGTTTACATTGCACCAATGATCAAGGGAATCAAGTTTGGATTGGAGAAAGAGGGCATCCGATTTCGATTCAATGGTCAGATAAAGTTTGAGGTCGTCTGCATAGAGTAAATGAGGTATGCCTGCTAGGACGTCAGATAGATCGGAAATAAATATATTGAAGAGAAGTGGACCAAGATGGCTACCTTGGGGTACACCAGAGGTAGCACTAACGTTTTTAGATAAAAATCCTTGAAATTTTACACATTGCGTTCGATCGCAAAGGTATGAAGTCAGCCAGCTGAGTAGAGACCCGGTAATACCGAATTTCTGTAGCTTAAGAATTAAGGTAGAATGGTCAACTCTGTCAAATGCCTTACTGAAGTCTGTGTAGACTGCGTCAATTTGGTAACCTTTTTCCATTTTGCATAGGACGTCTGAGATTAGAATTGTCAAATTCGTGGTAGTTGAGCGACCTTTTCTAAAGCCATGTTGTTGCTCGTTCAGACGGGAATCAACTAGCGGAGACAATTTGTAGTATACTATCTTTTCGAAAAGTTTCGGAATCGAAGACAAAATGGCAATGCCCCTATAGTTTTCAATACAGCGTCGATCACCATTCTTGAATATGGGTGTGACATGAGAAAGCTTCCAACTGGATGGAAAAACTCCTGACGAGAGTGATCTATTAAAAAAAATATGCAAAGGAGTTATAAGCTGCTCTACACACTTGCATAAAAAGATCGGAGGAAGAAGATCGGGCCCAGGACCTTTGTTGCAGTTGAGTTCCAAAATAGTTTTACGTATTTCATCGCGGGAGATTTCTAAATGGTTGACAAAAGCCGTTGGAGTTGAATCAGAGGAAGAAAGGTGTGAGTTTGTTAGGTCTGCTGCACTAAAAACTTTCATACCACCACATACCACCACATACCACCACAGTTGTGGTAAAAAAGTTTGAGGCTTTTCTGAGTTTGGTTAGGAAAAATGTCTAACAGGGTTGACTGATCTTCGAAGAGATTCAGATGTCATATTGCTACCTATACCTATGTTTGCGGTAGCCTGATTGGAAACATTGGAGCAGATTTTATTAGCTACGTTAGCATACCTGCTTGAGTGAGAAGATGACGCGTCAAATGCTGGGGGTATAGATGCATAATTATTATTACGAGTAGATGCATTACGAGTAAAAGCATCAGTTAATGAAGAACTATATGTTGTCACTAGAGACTGAGACTGAGAAGGTGATGAGAAAGTCTTATGGGCGGAAGGATGTTGGGCAAAGGAGTGGCTAGGGATACAATTTTTTTTTACAATTTTTTGTTTCTTATTCCTAGTTTTGCCGGTAATGTTTCTCCAAGGGCTGAATGTCATTCCCTTCCAGTTGATGTTGCCGTTGTTTCCACTCCAGCACGTAAAAAGCCACGCATATTTTGATGGAACAAAAACTTTACACCGTCTGGAGGATTTATGTTTGGACTGGGGTAATAATTTCACTTCGTAATCTTTTATGTGAAAATCAGCTTCGAGAATCGTTCCCAACCATTTGTCGTCAGCAGAAGAAGGAATCCCTTTCACGAAGAATGCACTTTTGGTTGATGAAGTTGTTAATTTTGTGGACGTGTGTTTATTGGGAAGAGTTTCGTTGGTTTTTTTTATTTTTTGTAAACGATTCTGCCAATCATTATGGGACCAAAAAGTACCGAATTTGTAAATTGGGGTTTCACAGTCGAGATTTGAAAGTTTTTCTAGAGCAGATGGAATTGTGCTCTCAGCTAGAATCCTAATAGGTGATGTTGCTTTGTCCTTCGTTCTCATATTCCTGACCGTTGTTTTGCTATTAATCTCTAACGTTGCGTTGAGGAGCTCTTGATGGAGTGTTATATCGTTCATTACTAAGTTTTCGTCTGCATCATTTGTTGAAGCATCGCAATGACGGTCTAAATCTTCCAATTTTCTGCTGATATCAGCTAACTTTAGTTGTTGCTCGGACAAAGCGTCTGTGAGTCTGTCGGTTTGCATTTTGAACGTTCGTGATAAATTTTCAAACTTTTCAAGCGTATCTTTGGTGTTAGATTGGCAAGCATAATTGCTATTATTATTACAAGTGGACAAATTCGAAGAAAAGGAATCCACTTTATCAGTAAGAGTATCCATTCTCTTCCCAAGAGTGTCAAAAAACTTTTCGTGGCTCATAATGTTCGATTTCGAAAAGGAGGACGCCAGACCATCGAAATGATTTGATATTTCCGCCAAGAATTCTTCGTTTGCACGCGCTTGTGCTAGCTGTTTAGATATTATATTATCTTTTTCGGAATTCAGTGTCCCAATGTAGCCAATCAAGCTGTCGTACATACTTTTTAAAAGAAGGTCAATATTTTGGCAATCCGTACAGATGAAATGGTTCTCGAGGTACGGATGGAACCAATCCCTGGGAGCACCCATGCAAGCCCCGTGTAACTTCCTGTTACAGAAAGCTTTGCATGTCACGAATTTCATCGTGTTGTCAAAGGCAAAGCAATTTTCAAGGCTGCACTTGAAGCTCATGATGATTTAAACAGGTGGATTCGATGCCCAAAAGTATCCAATCTTAAAGTGCCCAGAGGTATGCAATTGATTAATTTAGCTTTCTGTGTATATGGTGCCCAGAAGTATGCAATTGCTGAAGTTCAATTTACTATGGACGAAAACCAATCAGTTGGTAAATTAAATATTTATGCGAAGAGTCAAAAATGCGAGTTAAAAGCTCGGCGCTGTGGGAATTTGAACTCCGTCCGTCGGAATGCTAGGTGGTTGACGATGTAACGCTGCTACCAAAACTGATAAATTGTGAGATGATAAACTCAGTTTAACCTTATAACAGCTCGGCCAGTGCAGATGATTTAAAAATGTTAAGTGTGTAAATTTAATTGTAAATGTATTTTAGTTCAGAATTTTTTCAAATCGAAAGTGCAATTTATCATTTAAAATGGCATCGAAGCGATTTATTTTACAAAACCCGACGAGACTTACAAAAAGCTGTGGTACTGACGTTGAATCGAACTCGTTCTCTAGTGCTCCAGAGTTTGTAACAATGCCACTGGGCTATGACCAGTTGGGTCTGAATGAAGGAAAAACAATATAAGAACAAAACTTGAAAGAAAGTTTAATTACTAAACAAATGTTCTGTTAACATATGTGGAATTGTATTCTTTGTTCGCATATATAGGTAATATATTTCAAACTTGTTTTAAAAAATAGGTGATCTATTAAAAATTACCTAAAAAATAATTTCACTTCATGCCTTTGCGCTAAATAAATGCGTAATAGATCACGGGTTATCAAAGAATTAATTATTACCATTGAAAATAGAGTTAGCAAAAAAATTATTGGAGTCAGATATATAGTTTTAAACCATGAATATAAATTTTGCATAAATAACTTGACACCCTACATAAAGTATGTTTTTTGGTGAAAAACTAGGAGAGGGAGACACAAAAAAATTTAGGAAGGGTGCTGTACACGATCACTGACTAAATGTCAAACTGACAAACGTCAACAACAAATGGCACTTGTCGATTACAGCGACAACCTCTCTAAACGGGTAAATCGTAAACTCACGTGAAAAATAATTAATTATTTGAAATTCGAACCAATCCATACACTTATCATTTCAACTTTAATGTATGATGTATACACAGAAGGATTCGTGGAATAAAACACAGTCGATCTCGATAAGCCAAAGCTTTTAGGCGACCAGTAAGACTGTTTTAAACAATAAACTTGCCTTTTTCATTTTTTTGAAGTCGAGCAGTTTGGAACGATTGCTACGCGGCGGTTAAATTCGCCACGCAAGAGTGACAACTGTTTCGATCTACAAAGTGAGATTTTTCTTGACTAAAAGGCTTAAGTAGTGATCTCTCGACAAAAACTTTACTTGCGGTCAGCGTTCCAAATCCGTGAACAACCGTTTGTCTCTAACTGACAAATAGGAATACTACATAACCCCATTTCATGGCGACCCTGCCATTTCACCTCATTTCAAGGGAACAACGATTCAAAAAGAAGATAGAAAATACCATTGGGCGCCTTGGTTGAAACCAAATTGAAAAATAAATATCAAAACCTCTTTTTGAAGATTTACAGTTATTAAACATTTTTCTTTGCATTTTGTAAAGGCATATATGCTGTTCATTTGATTGCAAAAAAAAATTAAAGTTTTTTTTTTCTTGACTGCGATGATTTGAAGCTATTTCGCTTATAAATAAGGATCCAAGAAGGTGTAGAAAAATGCTATGATAGTTTCACCCTTGGTCTCTACATGTAAGAAGCAGGTTAAGCTAGATATTTAAAGCCTCTCTTCAATAGTTCCCCTAAAAAATTGGGGATTTATCTGGGGACTGTGCCAAAAAAAATACGGGAATGTGATTTATGACCTTTTTAGAGCTCAGACAAGGCAAGGTGCGTAACAGTTTTATTCCAAATCACCATATTGTTGTGATTGGTGTGGTTAGGGAAAGGCTCAATAAACAAAGAAACATGTGTTTTATCCTTTTTGAAGGTCCCGCGAGCAAAGTTACGTGGCTGTTTAAAAATATTTCTATTTCTCAGGGACGGTTAAAGCCAGGGTGATCATTTTCGAATTGTAAGTCATGGACTTATTTGAAATGATGAAAACGCCGTAGATTTTGCAGTGTCGATCCGCACATAAAAAACAGGGAGGAAGCTACTGCAGACTTTAACTTTTATGTGCAATTCTATACCAAAATGTTTTAAAACCCGTGTTTCCAAGGGAAGGATTGAACTGTGGAAGAATCATACCTTTCGTTCAGCCAAAATTCAGCAAAACTCATGGCCTTATGATTATTGAATGCTAATGGCAGGCGCTTAATTATTTGATCAAAAAGGAGTGTAGCAGTTCAAGCAACATAAAGTCTTTATCAAGCTTCATTGAGGTACAAGTGCACTATTAATAACGTAGCTTTTCTTTAAAACTAAAGCTTATTACAATGACCCTAGCGCATTAGAACCGCTAGAAACACTAATGTTCGAAGAACAGTAGATGGTTTGTGCAGATTTTGAGTGCGTATTCTACCACTAGCTACTTATCTTACATAAGACCAATATAGCCCTAGTAATAATAGATCCTTAGCCAATTATACTTCGATGACTTCATCGAAAGTTACTGCAATAGAAAGGTGTTTGGGGTTGCCATCCGAAAAATGTGCATACCTTAGAAAATTTAAACATGGTTTACTTATTTTCATTGCAAATGTTTGCGATGGGAATACTTAATGCAAGCAATAATTGGTACGAAAATAACAAAAACGTCTTATGCTGGCAGCTCTTTGCTAGCACCGAAGCCAAAAATATGTCACATCTGCCTAACGTTGAAGTCAACCTGCTCGTCGAATTACGTATTGATCCGATCACTGCATTGGAAGTTATAGTGATACAAAGAAATTTAGGGCTACCATTCGCAAAAGTTTTCAAATTTTCTAGATCTTAATATTTGGAGTTTATTTTCACTACAAGATCACTACGATTCGAAAATTGTATGATAAAATCGCTTAATAAAGATATGCCAAAAAAAATACAAAAACAACCATAGCTGGCAACCTTATCATTGTTTTTCCAATCAGATTTTTACTGAATATTGGCTGCAGAAAGTTTAATTTGACATTTTAATTTGACATGACTTTACTGGAAGCTATAGGGCAAAGAGCATTATTTTCCTGAGCGAATTTTCAAAATTTAAGACACCAAAACTACCATAGTTGGCAGCTCCATCCGAATTTTTCAACCAAATTTATATATAGGAATATGAATTTTTGGTCAAAGTGATTTTAATACTATTGTTCTTTGAGCATTAGTAAAAAAAAATCGTGCTAAGGCTAAAAGATAATGTATTTCTGTACATAGAGTAAAAGCTAAAAAAAATAATTTAAATCAAGTACTATTTTAAGAACTAAACAATTAAACATTTTTTGGCTTGAGTGGCGTAAAATAATTTGAAATTATTGAAAGACGTGTTGGCTTCAATACCTTCTCTTGTTACTACAATAATGCGCTTTAGAGCAGTATAGGCTCTGAAAAACCTGTGAAATTTCATAATTCGGACGTTATTTTATTATTTTTCATTTTTCCTTTCAATACTTCGCTGATTTTACACATTAGCTCGTGATCTACTCTAGTTGACTTAACTCAAGAAAAAATATTCTTTCAGGTATGTGCAACCCTGGGAACAACTGGCGCTTGTGCTTTCGATAATTTGAATGAAGTAAGACTATCGCAAGACTATATGAGCCACTAATTCTGGTTTCATCTTTTAATTCATTGAATAGATTGGAGACGTTTGTCGGAAATATAATCTTTGGTTGCATGTTGATGCCGCCTACGCCGGCAGTGCATTTATTTGTCCCGAACATCGAATCTGGCTGAAGGGAATCGAAAAGGCAGATTCAATTGCATTCAATCCATCCAAATGGCTTATGGTGCATTTCGATTGTACCACCATGTGGTATGTACACGAATGAAATGTCTATTGTTGTGTATGCTACTAATAGAAAGTGGCAGATGTTTTGTTATAATTTCTAGATGCTAGCTTAAAAGTTATAATTTTTTAATCTTGTGAAAGATATTTGAAAAAAGTGATTGCCTAGTTGTTTTTCGTATTTGCAACAATATATTTTACAGCCCTTGGTATAATTTCAGGGTGAAAGACAGCACAGCTGTGCATAGGACTTTCAACGTAGAGCCATTGTATTTACAACATGAAAATTCGGGTAAGCAATTATAAATTCCGAATATTTGATTAAGAGCTTGAATAAGAGTCTTCAAACGTTATTTTAGATGTAAAACAATATACCTCAAAAATTTTCGTAATAAAAACTCTTTTTCAAGTCTTATTTACAACCATTGTAAGTTATTAATGATTTAATTTCTGTCTGTAAGGTCTCGCAATTGATTATATGCACTGGCAAATTCCCTTGAGCAAACGTTTCAGAGCTTTGAAACTATGGTTTGTTTTACGTTCATATGGCATCAAGGGACTACAAAAGCACATCCGTGAAGGAGTTCGTCTAGCACAAAAACTTGAAGCTTTAATTCTAGCTGATCATCGTTTTGAAATACCAGCTGTACGATATTTAGGTATAATTTATTCGAAATTGTCCATGGATTTTTTCAATTATTAGTATAAAATTCGTATTCGTGAAGATATCGTGAAAAACCATTTATCACATTCATAATTATTTGTCATTATTTCTACAATTTAGCAGCCAATGCTGCTAATCTAATCACTTTTTTTCATTCAGGAATGGTTGTCTTTAGAATAAGAGGTGACAATAATCTTACCGAACGCTTATTAAAAAGACTCAACCAGTACGGAAAACTTCATTGCGTTCCAGCTTCATTGAAAGGGAAATATGTCATAAGATTTACTGTTACATCAACAAGAACTACAAATGATGATATCATTAGCGATTGGACAGAAATACGAAGAGTCACAACTGAAATCTTACAAGAACTCAATGTCAGTATAAGTGACAGAGCTAAAGTATCCCTGAAAGGTAAAAGGGCTTTCGTTATTACATCTAAACGTATTTCATTGAATTTAAAATTCCATGCCCATAATTTTCTAATGTAATTTTATCATGCAATCATCTGTAGATATTCGAGAGAAAAATGAAACTTTTGGATCCAGTTTACTTTTGGCCAATACGCCCATGTCACCGAAAATTGTAAATGGTTCATTTGCAGCAATTTTTGATGCTGGCGACTTTCTCGAAAAAGCTTATGCTGGAATAAGACTAAATGTAAGCAAGACAATTTTATTTAATTGTTTGAGTTAACTATGTAGTAGTCGGTTTAGTATACCAATTGAGTAAAAATACTTTACATATATTTTGTAAATGAAAATGTTTGTCCTCTTGTTTCAGAATCAAGACTCCCCTGCAATGAGACGTAGAGTACGTGGAATACTTATGTCAGGTAAGTAGTGTCGTGGATACTGCGGTATAGAATAGTTTACAAATTTTTCAATTTTTCTTTTCCATATTAATTTTAATGTTGAATATTATCTGAACGTAGTGAAAGGTAAGTATAAAGCTGACAACTATTTTGTTTCAATTGATTTGGAGCTATTTCTGTTCAACCTTGTGGTATCAACGTGTCATGCATTTGTAACCAGCGATTTCGTTTCTTTTAAATGAGGTTTGAGGTTGAAACACCTCCTGAAATATTCGAAAATGGTTTATCAATATACATTCCTATTTTTGCTGAATTATATTATTGGTGGGCTTTAGCTCATCAAATATTTAGAACAGTTGTACCGGATTCACCTTATAATGTTGCCTATTTATTTATTCAGTATCTGTGATAATAGACTGGAAAACAAAATGATAAATGTGTACACATATAAACTGTATAAAACGGACGTGGCCCAATATATTCGTGACGTTACCATAACATCAAAAGGACTGTCGGCCCTCGTGAGTGATTGGAGAGTGGTGGAGGACTAAACAGGTAGTGACCAAAGTTACAATACTTTTCACATCGCTGGAAGCAGACACAGACAACACCCCTCGGCTAGAGCCGAGCCAGGCTAAACAGAATTGAGATGGCAACGTCGATAAACCTGAGTCTGGAGGAAGAAGCTCCGCCCATTAGGGCCCCATTTACCCGTTAAGCAGTCGAAACTATTGTGTCTAGCACTATGGGTCTGATTCGCAGAGCATGAAATGCTTCAATGCAACTCAACACCAACCGTTCTGTGGAAGGAGGCAGGCTTCGTGTTGGAACAATGAGAGCGCTGAGCTGTGACGCATCTCTTTGCCATGTTAGGCCAATGACGGACAGTTCGGTTTCACCGAAGCGTTTAACGTTTCGATTTGGCGCGTCGGCTGCCACACACAGCAGTTTTCAGAAGCGTTTATCGAGTCGGTTCAGTTACAAATTACGTCGGAGTATCAGATTTTCCTTCCCCTATCCCATGCATTCATCAATGCATCCAGAAAATTTCAGTTCGATCGGACTACGCTGCAATGAACTCATCGAAAAACGCTCGAAAACCGAGTCGGTGGGTCATTTTTCTCATCAACCGACGCGATTCCGAAACCAAGAGGCGGTTCGCACCGCGGTGTGTGTCATCACAATGCTAAAGTAATGTACGACTATACCGACTCGGTTTTCCTCTCGGGAAACGCCTCGCAAAAACCGCTGTGTGTGTCATTGGCCTTATGCAGGGCATAACACAGTCTGCCGAGTTTTCTACAGCCCATACTGCAGCAAAAACGGAGCATCAAGAAGAGCAAGTGCTACAAATGGCAGACTCTTTGCGATGAGGTCAATTTAGATCTGAGAAAGGGGGGGGGGGGGTAGTGAGGAGTAAAAATTGGTTACCCCAGACTTAAATGCATGCGGTATAGCGCTTCCAGTGATGTGGCAACCCTAAAGTGCATTGTTGGCTCGCTGTTCCCAGCGCAACCACCAAATTCGGTTGGTAGCATTATCGTCCACTGAGGGGACGTTTCTCTCTTTACGGAGGAGGAACTGGAACTGGAATGTAAAACAGGAAGAAACAGATGGAACTTAGTGAGGTGCCGGAAAAATCACTCAAAGATGTACTGGAGAGTTAACCATAGCTACTATTGGATTTATATAATTCCGTTTAATGGCTGGGGTCTTTCCGTTACAATGGAAAGTTGCTCAATTGGTGGAAAGTTGCTCAAATTCTTAGACTAGAAACTTGGTAAGATATCTGAGTGACGCTGGATACTAAACTGATCTACGGGGGCCACATCCGTAAGGTATGTCATAAGGCACTGAGCAGGTTGATGGCTTGCATCGGTGGCTCTAGCAAAACGAAATGAATGCTGTTGATGGCGATAACTAGCTCCGTCTTGCCCTACGGTTGAGGAAATTTTCCAAATTGCCAGCGTCTAGCGTTAAAGTATCTTGTGTATCGCCAGTTCTTACCGCATGGTGTTAGAAGACACCATTGGTGATAGGGGAATTAATTCCGATAGATTTGCATTCACGAGAACGCAGAGAGGCGTACCTCCCACGCTGTGAGCCAGACAGAACAAGGGCTTGGTGCACATACGCACGCGAACCTTCCAACTTTAGGAACAACGTTGAAATCAAAGCAACAAAATAGGATAGTGAGACTGATATACCTTCAGGACCTATAAGACACAGCCACGATTTACTAGGTCACGCCAGAGTCGATTGTGGAAATGATACTGCGTAACGAAGAGAGTCGCAACATATGTTGAGAAAATACTGCGGATAAAACGAGAGAGGGATTGCCTTACTAAATTCTGACTAAGTAAGCATCGAGACGTGAGCTAGCACAACCGGGCTGAGGTAATATGAAAGTGGATTCTGACGCGACTCTTCGTTGCCGGAAGGTGGGCTTTTTTCAAGTAAGCAAAAAAAGGTTTATCCTCTAGAGATTTTTTTTTGGTCATCTACTACAAAATTGGTAGCAGCGAACGTGTTAAAGTGCATACGTAAGTTGACTAAATTGTTCAGTGTAAAATGATGTAATTTAGCTATCATAGTCATTGTTTCGACTAAAAAGGCATTTATCAGCGACATTAAAAATGTTTTATTTCGTAAATTAAGTGCCTACTAAGTAAGAAAGCACTACCATTGGTGAAGGAAGTGGTGCTTTTTGCAAAAAATTGACCCTTGACATCAGTCAGAAATTTAAACAGCAAACCATGAAAGTATACCAAAAAGCCATTGAAATGTAGGAACAACTGGAACAGCAGATCAAAAGAAGCAAACAGTAGCTTATAGAAGTTAAGCAATAGTTCCAGCAGCAACTGCAAGCTTAAGCTGCAGAAATGAAGATGTAGAAAGTTTAAGTGAAAACCGAAGGAACCGTTCCAGCAGAATCAACTGGCCGCAAAGTACTCAAACCATCTATTTTCGACGGATATATTTCTTGAACTATCTACAAGAAATAGTTTGACGCTGTTGCAAAATACAGCTGTTGGAGAAATCGTGGATGAGCGAACGCAATAATAGTATCACTTAAAAGTTTTGTGCCTCAAAAATAATTTCAGTGGACAATCAATCCAGCTATTTCATCCTGATAAGCGCTTTGTATATGATACACCGAGAAGACACACTTAAGGAAATTCAGAAGCCATGAGAAACCTTGCAGCAGCTAGCTCAGGACATTATGCGGTCTACACTTCTGCCCTGCTTTTCGTCAGGATGAAACGGAAAAAGATGCTTTCATCTAGGGAGTACAAAATTAAGAACTTCACCAAGCACTTTGCTTGGCTGACAAATGAACACTGAATGACTATACCTACGCTCTCACCTTTGAGCCGGTAGAACAGTCGTCTCATAATAAAATTAGAGTGTGTGAAGCTCACAAAGAATGCATATGCAAAAGAATCGGTCAAGAAATCGATCAAGAAGAAACAATCAAGAAAATAGCAAAATGTGGAGTTTTTCAATGTTGGAATTGTGTACAAAAGGGTCACTTGGAGTGCGATTGTCACAAAAACTGGGAGCCGTTGCATTGCCAAAAATATTTGCATCGAAGCATAATAACAACTGGAACCTCACCAGCTAGTGAAATTCTGTGATGCTTGAATTGTGAAAAGTAAGAACACTAGAGCAGCAACTGCCACAAAAAGAATGAGCTCTGGTAGTGCCACGGTTCCATATCAAGATACAAGTAAAACGAGGAGTCTAGAAGGCCAAATGTAAGCACTTCTCCTTGAAAAACGACAGGAAATTCAATAGTAGCCAAGCTCAAACATCATAAGTTGGCCTGCAACACTGATAATCCTGAAGCTATGACCGTTGCCGGACTATTTTCTACGTGAGAATGATTTGAGTCTGCAGAGGAAAGAGATCAGCGTAGTCTGTAACATCACCATCAACGCTGGTGCTGCTAGGTCAATTTCTTCATCAGTTCGTAAGAACAGATTTAGTTGATGACTATTTGGGAATGATTTTTTAAGACGTCATTGGCTCTGCTTTGAACTGAGAAAAAAATCCAATGGAGGAAAAATTAAGTATCGTTAACACGTCAATGGTAAATGGAATCATTACTATAGAACAAAAGTAAAAAGAAACTGGATATATATAACCAGGAGACGAATACATGGAAGACGAAAAAATACAGTTGAAAACATTGAATGATACACTCTTTGAGGGTGATTGAAAATGCAGCGGAACTAGGGAGAACTTTTGAACCCAGGTTTGAGCGGAAAAACGTATTAAATACCAGTCCTCCAAAAAGGGATCTAACATTTAAATCTAATCACCAAAAACCCCCAAATCAATTTGTTTCGGAGCTGCTTCGATGGCTAAATCTTAACCCAAAAGCAGTGAACAGAAAGAGAAAAAAAGACGCGGGACGATTTGAGAGCGAACTTAATTAGGATGCAGCAAAAAAAGTCCTACAACCTTGGCTGCAAATTGAAATAGGGAGAAACGACCGAATGATCCTGTGTAATACTTGATGTGCTATTTTGTATACAGCACCATCACAAACGCACGACAGCCTAGATCACCTTGCTATACATAGTCAACACTATAAGGCGTGTTTTTTTGCTCCCCTATCCATAACAGCTCCTGTCTCAGAGAATTTACATTGACAAGAGTTGCTAGTGATTTCAATAGGCGCGTTTTTTGCTCCTCTTATCCATAACAGAACAATGCTAACCAGTACAGACGCATTGGAAACAGCAACAACTCCTGTTATGGAAAGGGGGAAGTTGTTGTTGTTCCCAATGCGTCTGTAGTGGATAGCATTCACAGATATGAAAGAAAATGGATACGAAATAGCTATCCGTGTACCCATACGTGAGTGTGCCTTTTTTAATACACGTACAACATTGCTCTCTTACAAAAATTCCGCTCAGTGCGCCACTTTCTACCGCACCTACAACCGAAAAACTTTAATGCTGTGTCTTATTTCCGAAAAAATGTGTTGAACACCAGATCGGTGTAAAAGCGTGCAACGGGCAACACGGAAAGAAACGTCAATGTCAGTTTGATTTGTGTCGGGGAATGAAAACATTGACTTTCAGTCAAAATTTGTCAAAGAACATTTGAAAATTTTTCAGCGTGTTTGGTGGATATGTTTGTGCGCAATATTTTGTGTCGGTTTCGAGAATAAATTAGGGGTCAAAAATTATAAAATAGTGCAATAATGAAGTGCCGTGTTCCAGGCTGCAAAAGTAGCTACCCAAGTGCTTCGCAGGGAATATTGTATATCGGGTAAGTAAAATTAACCTTTGGCATCAATTTCGTTTTGTTTTTGTATGAAATCACAATTAATTTCATTCACAAAAAGCATTTCAATCTCCACTCGCCGGTTGCGTGGAAAAAAAAGTCAAACGACGTTCAAAATGGCTATCTCTCGTGGTTTTTACATGAGCGTTACCATATGAGCTGTGTAGAGCACACACCAGTACCTCGTTCTCACACCAGTAAGCAAAAAGTCGAAAATTGGCACATTTCTCTCGGTCGATTTCTAATCCATTCTCTTATATATGTGATAGCATTGTTCTGTTATGGATAAGGAGAGCAAAAAAACGCACCTATTAACTCAGTTGAATATCGTCCTTAACGGTGTGGACAACGTTTGGAGTTATATGGTCACAGATGTAGCAAGCTAAAGTGGATTGAGCTATGTCACTCTTTACCGTTATTTTGGGATATAAAAAGCAAGGAGTTCAGCAACCAAAATAAGCAATTGAATACCTCGATTATTATCCAGATGCTAATAAAGGCCAGATGTTAAATATAATCTTCCTTTTGCACTTTTTAAACTCAAAGTCAGTGCAATGGCCACACAACAAGTTTCTTTATCACTAGACATATTATCTATTGAAAAATCGAAAGACTTCTAAATATTGCCTAAAAATATTGTACTGTCTAGGACACACAGCAATAATATTGTGGAATATATTGTCACAATAATAGGCGTGTTTTTTTGCTTCTCCTATCTATAACAGAACAATGCAGACGCATTGGGAACAACAACAACTTCCCATTTCCATAACAGCAGTTTTTATTGTTTCCAATGCGTCTGCATTGTTCTGTTATGGATAAGGGGAGCAAAAAAACGCGCCTAATATTCATCGTTTAAGGGCCGCTTAAAACGGTGGTAGACATACACCACAAACCATTTTTTAAAATTCTTTTATAACCAATAATAATAGATCACCCTGAATGACTTCAATTATTCTTTCCAATAACGGTCCAAATATGGATTATATCTGATAACGTTAATTTTATTTTTAACTTAAAAGTAACATTTAAATCTCATATAAAAAATATTTGACTTTGGATTTTAGGCAAACAATTTTCACTTGATTCACGTATGGATTTAGTCGTGCATCGTTGTCTCGATTCTAGTACAGAAAATGGTGATGAAAAGGCAACAGCAATACGCGAAGACAATGAAGACGTTTGGGAAGGTACGAAGTCAAGGTATCGTAGAGATTCATTTCATAATCGCTGTTGTCATGCATGCTATTATAATCATCATAACTGTATATTATATTATAATCATCAGAACTGAAAACATCAATAGCACCATTCACGAAACCATCAGCAAACATGTGTAAATTAACTAGCTTTGTAATCAATTTTTACTCTTTATTGAATATATACTCCCTGAACAAAACTACAAGAAAAACAAGAACTAAAAAATGATGTTTTAATTCACAATTGTTAACCATTTTAACTCTTCGAATTTTCCATTTGTGTCCCTGATTATATGATTTAATATTAAATATTCCACCAATCTAATAGTTTTAAAACTAAATTCGAACTCCATAACATCAGTCAATTATTTTCAGCTTATGAGAACTTGGTGACTCCTGCAACTCCATCACCTCTAATCTCACCTCTGACGTCTACAGCGCCACAGACCATCAAATTTACGAGACTAACGACGTCAAAGCGTCATCGTGCAATCAAGCCGGCGAAAAGCCCAACCGGAAGCTTCGCACAGGGTCAGACCCATAATAGACACTCAAAAGCTAACTCTGCCTCTGGACTGAATCATGGCTGCAATGCGAATGCTGCCAGTTCCACCCACGAGGAAAATAATCATCATCTTGAACAACAAACTCTTGCAGAGAGCCCTTCGTTAAATATTTCGTCCAGCTTTGCCAATTCACGACACCAACCACTTCGTATCCAATCTTCTTCACCTAAGTCAGACTCAAACCAAATGCATCCCAAACGTTCAAATATTTCCGTCAGACGTCGCACCCTTAGCCAAAAAGCCGATGTCACGTACCATGCATTTTATAACAGGGTTTTCAAGGAAGAGGCACGGATTTTATCCCATCGCAGGAGCAATTTCGAGAGTATAGCCGAATTCGGATTCGAAAATGATGTTGATTGGGATGCCGTGAAAAGGTCATTCGATGAAAAACCAGGAAAGACAACAAAAGTTCGGATTTGTATTCAAGATGAAAGTGGTGAGCAGATTGATAGTTTGTGTGATACCTCGAGTGATGAAGCGAATATGAAGCAACACGAAAACGAAGAAAACGCAGAAGCAGAGATTGTTTGGACATCTTTAGATTGTGGTGAAGAACATAGCAGGTGTAAGAAGTGTGGTCATCATCGGAAACCGGAAATATCGTGATATATTACGAAGTATTTGACGAAGTTAGTTCTACTAGGTGTACTAAAATGTATTCTAGATTTAATACGTAAGTAAATTAGATGAACGGCCAATGGTGATATACATAGCTAAGCGGCCCAATTGCTAAATGCTGCTGTGCGTAGACGAATAATTAGCAGATATTAGTTGCTCGTGTTGTTCTGAAAATTGTACATAGGAGAATAGGTAAATTCGATGGTGCTCATTCGAATGTTGTGGAAATATAAATACGCGCTTGGTTTAAGAATGGATTGAAAATTAGGTTATTTAGTATTCCCAAAACTTTTCATCTCAAATGGTCTGACGTTTGGGAGCTATCGAAAATTCTGCCTCAGCTACTAATGAAATTAGCTTACCAAATACAGTAAAATAGATTATTCCCAGCCAAAAGCACCGTTTATAATTTTTGCTGTTTGCAGTTTGAATACTAACTAATAGGCTCACGGGGAAAAGATGAGAAGTTTTACTATAGCATTGTCTAACACTGCTTAATTGTGTAAATAGCTTATCCTGTTACATTTACTCCTCTAAATGTTTGCATAGATCCGTACTAACTACCATTTCTAGATGAAAGTAACTCCTTTCCAAAATACTACACCCTATATGTGGATTTTCAACTTTAGTATATTTAAACAACTTTCATTCAGTTCGTCTTCTAATAAAGGAATCCAAAAATAATTCCTGCACAAAACGATTTCTTGAATCCCTAATCCCTAAGTTTGCAGGGGAAAACTTTTTGCATGAGAAATTTAGTCTGTCGCAGGAGAGAATTTTCCTCAAATCAGAAAAGTAGAGGAACGTATTTCGGGTAAAATCTGGTAAAAGGAGAAGGAAACCCAAAAGTGAAATTTTCTTACCAATTTCTCATCCAAACTTCACTCATCCAAACAATAGGCGTGTTTTTTTCTGCTACTCTGTCTAGAACAGAACAGACGCATTTGAAACAACACTCCTGTCCCAGTGAATTCACTGGGGCAGAGTTCTGTCCTGCATAGGTAGCTCATGTGTTCACCCAAAGAGTGTGCTGGTAGTTTATGAGTAGTTACGCGTTTTTCGCCGTGAGGTGGCTTTGGATTTTTCTAGGCTATGTTGAATGTTTTGGTAGTTAGGAAATGGAAAAAGTCCTCATTATGTGTAGAAACTTAAAAGAGGCAATTATCTGTTAGTTTTTTTTTTATATTTTCTATTGATTGTGGTATTTTATACATAAATATTTCAATATGTTAAAAAGAATACGGAGGAATAAGAAAAAAATAATGCTCGAAGATTTTTTTTCAAATGTGTGAGTCAGAACAATTATAAGAAGGCGAAGAATAATCTGGCAAATGGCCTATGGGAGGCATAGGTAGATAGTTTCTGCGGCTGCCTCCGACGAATCTATCATCATAATACCACATTGTGTAGCACGCAACCATATTTAAGTAGAGAGCCATCTCTAATTTTTAATGAACCGGATGATTTTTTTCAGGTCTTCTTCCAAGACGAGCCGGGTATTTGTGTAAGAGATGAATAACTGTTTCTACTTCTTCATCTTTCCGGTAGAGGCCATTGTAAGGGACACCCATCCCCAAAGTGCACCTGCTAAAATACAATGTCCATTCAAAACAGTCACCGCTATGCGGATGAACCGCCTTCCTAGTTTGAGTAGTTCTCCAGTGTCAAAAGTTTTCCAAAATTGTCATGCCGTCGTGCAGGTAGATTTTTCATTCGGAACTATGATGCAAGCGACAGGTGTTTTTCTCTTATGATCGGGCTTATTGAAGCTACTGGGGCGCCATTCAAAAGCTGCAGGACACTTCCAGCAAAAGTGCACTAGCCTTTGCAAGTGCATTTGCTTTGCAGTTATTTTTAACGCATCCTCTTTTTTCCATTTTCAGCTTTAAATATGGCAGTAAACCAAACTACGTAGAGCTGATAGTATTTCATTCTGCTATTGTAAATTCAGGAGCGACTGCTTGATTGTAGCCCCCATGCCTGCTCTTATGGCTCTCTTACAACTGTGAAACGCATCCATAGA
Organism: Nemotelus nigrinus; assembly: GCA_947369275.1. Classification (NCBI taxonomy): domain Eukaryota; kingdom Metazoa; phylum Arthropoda; class Insecta; order Diptera; family Stratiomyidae; genus Nemotelus; species Nemotelus nigrinus. The sequence goes on along the minus strand of OX376372.1, from coordinate 202,039,132 downwards.
AGTTTGGAGCCAAAGACAAAGTCACAGATATTATACTACGTTTTCAAGGCTTATAATTGTTCCAGTAAGTTTCAGTAGACCCAAGCTTGAAACACTATACTTTCTTCAGTAAAGCAATAGTTTGGTATGGTAAGAGCTAGGATGTTGGCTACACTCTTGGTACCATTGCGAGAAAATATGTAAGAAGTGATATAAACTCTCCAATAGGGTCAAGATAGATATTTTAGATATTACATTATTGATATAATTATCACTTTAGATTCAAACTTTCTCACTTTAGATCCAGTTAGACGAACGACGGTGTTAAAAGAAGACCTTTTACCTTAGACACGGTTTGGAGGCCAGAACCTTACCTCTAGAACATCATGTACAATGATCTGCTGTGCCTGGAAATGCCTGCAGACGTGTTCCTGGTAGACTACGCTGATGACATTGCTGAGGTAATTGCTTCCAGATCTGCCAATTTTGCTCAACTTTGGCTTAACTTAGTCCTGAGGAGAGTGAATTGGCTGATGACTGAGCATGGACTCCAGCTAGCATCATTAAAAACAGAGAGTGTCATACTGATAAAGCGGAGGATACCAGCTGTCTAAAGAGCTGCATGGCATAATAAAGGTTGTGCTGGTGGTAATACCGACCGATCTACTAGTGCGAGAATGCAAGAAAGGGTACCTATTTTACTCAGAGCTGGAGAAAACTGAGACTCTGACACACACGCTTACTTTAACACTCCAACTTTGGAAATTAGTGTTACTGATCTTATTCAGCTTTTTCTTAACCGTAGCAACAGAGAGGTAAACTTTTACTTTTGTCAATTCTTGACATAGCACGGTTACTTCAGGAAATACCTGACCAGTGTTGGTCACACTATACTGCTGATACTGTGTGACTGAGCTCGGTGATGTTTTGCACACATTCTATATGTTTAGACGCTTTGTAAGTTTGATGCGCAGCATTGAGTCAACGTTCGGCCTGACCACTCTTGAGACGATCGTGGATGCCGTGCTCCGAAACAAAGGGTACTGGCACGCAATCTCAAGAATTCTTTTACTAGCCCATAAGCTGTGGTAGTTTTAATGTCCGTGGTTTCCAATAGGTGATTCAGCACGACCGGGTTGAAGCAGTGTTTAGGTGGGAAACTTTGTGGGCTTGCTTATGGTCTTCTTTTAGTAAATTGAACCTCACATGCTTCGTGGTGATAGGTCACCCGGGGATCTGGCAAGCAGATTTTTTAGGCTATTTTCACTAGGGAAAAAGTCTTCCACAAAAAATCTTTAGCTGTTAAATGTAAAAGCAAGGAAGAGCAAGGGAGCTCTTTAGCTGTTAAATCTTAAAGCAGTGCTTGGCCATTGAAGGTGCCAGTATCTTTCACTCGCTTGATAGTGGAGCTTCTTAAGAACAAGAATGAAATTAATTTTCTCAGACCTACGTTTTGAAGGGTAGTCACAATCATCTGAGCACGCACATTGTTGAGGAATGCACAGAAATGTAGCTATCATTTACTACTTGCGGGCATACTATTCCAGGCTCTTTAGGACTATTTTGAACTTTTTGTCGCTTTTGTAAGCATTTTGTGACTTCGAAATTAAAGTGGAGTCTGAAGTAATGTCTATTCAATATCCCACATATGTCTCTAAAATGTTCAATAGAAATGAGCTTAAGTTTGAAGGTTTGACTTTGTCCTTGTTATTTAAGTTTGAAGGTTTGAAAGCACATATTGACTTTTTGATGACCTCTTGGTTCCCATAAAAAGTCAGGCGACACTAACCTATATCCATGAATTTGCTATCGGTAGAAATAGTCTCTAAGGACCCATGGGTCTTTGGTTAGCATAACCTCTTCTGCGTTCCTACACCGGTAGAGGGAAATTTGAGAAACTTTCTATTTGTTTGATTATAGGGGTTCCTTCATCTCTTAAACTAATTTGAAATCCGGGAGATCAAAGTGGACACCTAGCTTAGAGGTCGTGCAGTAGATGCTTCATCTTCCAAGGCAGATTTTTATTTATTTTTCTTTTTTATTTTTCTTATAAAATTACCCATATATCTTCATCTTCAGCAAGGGTTAAATTTTTTAGCGTAGAAATTTTCTACTCCCCACTGTTTTAGTCCAAGTGAACAAAGTCACGAAAGGTGCAGTCATTCAAACAGAAAAGTGATATCTCATTAGTAATAATGTGGACCTGGTGCCATCCACAGAATAATTCGCTGCCCTTGACCATCTTCCGATCCTTATGGTAGCATTCAATTACTAACTTTAATTAGACTCGGCAAGAATCCACGCTTTGGTTTTTGGTTTGCTTTGAATCCAGTTGGGGCAGTCTTTAGTTTTTCGACTCCAGTTGCTGATACTGACTTCGTTTGCTTAGTCGATATTGGCAATTTCAGAGTACTCAATACTAATCTGAAATCTGTGGTTGTGGCCTCGACGTTTATTTTTGCTCTTTTGTGGGTATATGTTTTTTTTTGGACAAGATCCCGAAAATGAAGCTCTCTTATATCGTAAGGATCCCTGAAGTCATTACCTCGGATTACTCTTTGAGAGTGGGTGCATGAAGAAGAGTAACACCCAAGATACCTGCAGCAGATCCCTGAATTTGCTTAATTCCCATTTTTTGTGCATTCCAGTGGTATAGTCTAATTCAACTGTCTTTTTTATCTCGTCAGGACTCAGCTTCATTAGTTTGGCAGTGTGACGGGCCAAAACAGGGGATATATTGTTGTGATAAAGATTTGTGGAGTTGGCTTGGAAGCAACTTTTTCGAATTTTGGTCAGAGGCAAGTTAACTGCGAATGTTGAAGGAGGTTGATTGTAAATCAAGCTTTCCGAATACTTCTCGTCTATTGTCCGGACTTTTTATCGAACAATAAGTCCCTTCCTTGAAAGAAGAAGAAGGGAATTTGAATAGGATGTTGGACTTCTGCCCGATAGTTTTGTGCTTGGATCGAATGTGTAGCTATTAAAATGATACCATGATTATGTATGCAAAGAAGAAAGGTCACGGGAGCGTTGACACATTTCCTCAATATCATCTTTTTTCTCTCAATGGCCTCCTCCTCGTCTAGGCTGTATTGTTCTCTCGGTTGTCAGTAAAGAGTTTTCTTCTAATTCACTGGCCGTTTCAGGTGGTTTCAAGCTTGTAGGATTGGTACTATTGCAAGTGTCCCTGTTGATGATAGCCCTTTGCTTTGGTGAGTTGTCAAAGAAGATGCTATCGTGGTGAATTTGAATTAAAAATAAAATTATAATGTTTAACATTAAGACCTTAAATTTAGTCAACTAGCTCTTATCATTTTATATTTGTCTAATTTTTCCTTCGCATTGATTTTATTTTATACCCTTTCCAGTAGCAGGGTTCATCTGGCAATAGCCCCTAAAAAATCTATCTTACGCTTCGAATAAAATCTAACTTATATCTATGCAATTGCAAATAACTTAGTCTAGTTAGACCTAAATCTTACCCTCGGCATTAAGTCCATCCCCTTCTGTTCGTTGGGAGGCTTACTTAATCAAATTGCCAAATAATGAGCTACCGTTGATATGCTTTCTTCTATGCGCTTACTATCGATGCGAAAGAAACTGGCTTGTGATCGGATGACAGCTCATCGAGGACATTGATATGTAGGTTTTGGCGGATTTTGGCGTGATGCCTGCTCCTAAGATCAAAATGTGTTGTTTGTTAGTTATTCTGTGATAATCAAAGTACTGCTTCCAATTGCATAATCTTCATGACATTTAACGGTATAGTTCGTTTTACTTACATAATTGGTCGTTATAGCCGTCGGTCTTCCTTCTAGTCGTACGATTTTGTTGTGACTTTTGTGATTTTATTTAGTTTTTTTTCCTTGTTCGTTATATTCGAAAATTGATATAAATAACATAATAGGTCATATAAGGTCATAATAATTGGTCATATAAGATTCTCATCATTTTACGTATCTTTATCAACTCTCTATAATAATATTTTGTTCATGCCAAAAGAAATTGCAGCTCTTAATGCAATAATATAAGCCTACGCATGCTTGAATGTTGAACTACATTGCTTTTTTTGAATCTTTGCATGTTAGGTTTGGTTAGTAAAGAGGGCTGCCACGGGAACCCGGCTTGCATAAGGCCACCAATTTGGGCCCATTTGCCACCCTCCGCTGGCTTGTCAGAGCTGCCAATTGACCGCTTCGCCAAACTGGATCAGCTGACTCAGCGTGACGGTACTGGCCACCTCTGCTAACCCTTGAAAGTGGTAACAACCAAAAATCTTGAGGCGTTTTTTAATTAGGGCCGGACAATCACAGAGTGTATGCTCGATGGTGTCCTCTTCCATCTCGCACCTCCTGCATAAATTGCTGGATGTCAGCCCCATTGTTTTCGCATGAGACGCGGTAAGGCAGTGCCCTGTGAGCAAGCCGACCGTGGTTCTCAAGCGGTTTCTGCTGAGCTTGAGCAGTTCGCTGCTTTTGCTTAGATCAGGTGATGTCCATAATGTCCTGGCTACCCTGCAGTCCAACCTGTTTTCCTATTCGGACTTCAGTTTGGCTCATATAGCGGCATCAAGTTTGCTTGTGGTTTCAGCGATTGACCGTGGTACAGTGATGCAGGGGCTATTGCTAGCTCCTGAACCTTTCCTCGCCAATTCATCGGCTTTTTCGTTGCCTATGACTCGACTATGCCCTGGCACCCACATAATCCGGATAGAAATATGCCTTGCCTTTTCATTGAGTGCCACTCTGCAAGCGTTAACATTGCATGTGTTGCATGTTAGTTTGATGAAAGTCTGATTGTAATTTAAAAGATCAGGCTCGAAACGTAGTCTGCATTTTTGTAAGTAATTGCTGGTTGTTGATTAATTCTCTTGACTTCAATATTAAAAATACAGCATATTTTCATTTATTCACAAAAAACAAATTTAATGCAAAAAAATATGCATTAAATAAAAAAATTACAAATTTTACAATATATCTAATCATCCAAAAGATAATATTGGATGTTAAGTTTCAACTACTGTAGCCTATAAACATTATAATAAAGGAGCAAAAATAAATTATTGATTATTAAGGCAAAAAAAAAACGTCAAAACCAAAATCAAGCGACTCTATCTAGTAAAAATGTCTAATAAACATAAATATAAATTAAAAATAGATTTGAAAATTCTATCAATCAATAAAATGTTTCAGATCAAAAGCTGCACAATTGATCTATTGAGAAAATTGTATTTTTTCTGAAATAAATCGATAATGATATCAATTTATATGAATTAGCGTGTGTAAGTCCATCATTGAATATTTTGCAAAAAAAAAAATTAAATGGCTGAAACTCGTTCTAGCCATTTTATAAGTAATTGAAAATAGAAAGTCCGTCATCAGCATTGCTGTGAAATACTCCTAATAAAAAACTTTCATTGGGCACTGATTGTCAACTTATTGGAGTAAATTAATTCTAAATAATCAAATATTACAATGGTTCTGAATGTAAAATAATTAACAAATTAGAAAAACTCGGTATATTTAATTTTTGTGCTGGAAAAAATTTGTACACACTGAAAACAATTAGAAAAACTCGCTTTGATTTCATCATCGAATCTCCTAGCATAACTGTAAATACTCAATTTCAGACTAAATTAAGTTTGGGAATTGATCAAGTAAAGAATATTGTTATTAGAATCAATCAATGAATGTGCACAGCTTTTTTCGATTTGATGCCAAATGCTTATGCTCTTAATGCTTTCGATGTTAATAAAGTTACTGTTTAATCGTTATTTCAAAAGTTTTTTCATATTGCCTTTTTTCCCACGGAGTCCATCAGATTAGACGAGACTCTAAAGTTTTGCAGATCATGAACAGGTGATTCATGCCGAGTTTTTCTTATTGACCGCTCAGCTGATTCAATTTCGTTTGGACTTACCGCCGAAATATGAAAACCAGATGATTGGACGCTGTTTTGAGCGGTTCATCACTACGATATAGACACGAATTTATCTTTTACACTTTTGCCGTAACAAACGCACTTTTCGAATTACGCAAGACAAAAGAAAACTTTTTCCAGCAGAAATACATCGTGCCGACAATGATTCGAACAAATGGTGCAGCATTATGCAATTTTCTAATTTCATTTTTGTTTTCAAGCAATTTTCGGATTTATTGTTGTCGAAGCGAAAGGTAATGTAATGTCGATTTGCAGTGAAGTTTTTCATTTCCTGATCGTTTAAGACAGAGATACATTGTAATTCAACACTCAATTGATAGCTTGCAGATATGATTCTTTCATTTTCAGTATTGCATTTCATACGGGTATATTTGTCTGTTGGAGTTGTTCTTCGAGCGTGGATGGAGGCGTTATTTGGTTGCGCCAGCATGGATTTGGATTGCAATTCGCAAGGTCATCGTCGTAATGTCTTGTGTACAACAATCAACATTGATAGATGCACCGAAGTACGACAATATTTTCTGCGGTCTGTTTGACAAAGATTGCGTCTAAATGACTGTGACCGCAGGTCTGCACATAGATCGACAAGTGTCTTTGCCGTCTTGGACAAAAGCCAAAGTCAGTTGAGCGAATCGCCGATGATTGTGAAATTTAACGGATGTTAAGTTAACTGTGGAGTAGAAGTAGTGTTTTTTGTGGTTTTGAAAAATTATGCAAAAATAAACTTAATTAAAATTTAGCAGAATCAAAGCAGTGGTAATATTAAAAGTAGAAAATCTTGTTAAGAATGAGAGCAGAGGCAAACAATGGAGTCTGTTTGTTTTTATTCATGACAATTTTACTTTAAATTACTTTTAACTCCGTGGCATAATGTCAAATAAAAAACAAAGCAAACTTTTGAATCAAAGGAGCAGTTAATTTCCGAAAGCATACCTCAAAGAAAACCAGACTGCAAATAATGGTCCATGAAATAATGATTTGCAAATTAATTGAGGATATAAGGATCCACAAAACTCAATTTACCCTTCGAACATATGCAAATAAATGAAAGCAATAGAAAATAGATTATTTGGCTGGTAGCCAACTTAAATAAACTGCTGGGAATATTAAATTACTCATATTTCGATGGAGCAATCGTCACCAAGGATAGTTTTTCTTATCAGCAATGTTGATTCAGTTAAAGCCATGGTACTATTAATGCCGTGCAGGTTTTCACACTTGATATAAAAAGAAACCAAATAGAGGACACGTTTGTCATGGCCCGTTTCATTGATACAAAAAATGCTTTGTTTTGTTTGCTTTGCTTATATAATATGTAACTTTTTCCCTTTGGCTTTCCCAGATATATTTCTCCGCATAAAATGAGTACTTATGCAAGTTAGGATTTTAACTAAACTAAGAGTATACGGAATCTGCTACCCGTTAAGGTCAACCTACCCTGTGCATTTTGTTTCAATCGGATACTGCATAAGAAGTTGTAGGGCAAAACGAAATGTAGCGTTACCAGACGCAACATTTGTAATATTTTCAAAATCAAAATATTTGCTTTTTTATTGTCTTTACAAGATCATAACCATTTGAAAATTTTATGCTAACATCGTAAAAAAAAGATTTGACAAATAGTTGCACAAATGTTCCATACATGACAACAAGAATATGGTTTTTCAATCAAATTCCTAACAAATTTCGCTCAGAAGGTCAAATAATAATCTAATAAGACCTGAGAGCTGCTGTAAAGGTATTATTACTGGCTGCAGTCGGGGAAACAAAGAAAGATTTATTTCCTCCTGCGGCATTTGCAAGCAGATCAAGCCTCCAAACCGCACTATGAGACCACCGATGAGAAATCAGTGGGAAAAAAGTTCGGCCATTGCAAAGGCTGTTCATCGATCTCATCGACCCAAAACTTCGTTCAAAAAAGGGAAATACTCAGTCGCTTGTTGTGCTGGATCGTTTCAGCAAGTTTGTCTGGTTTAAGGCACTTCCCAGAGCAACATCAGAATTAGTCACCAAGCTATCTTAATCTTTTATCTTAAACTATGGAGTTCCGGAGCTCGTCTATTCGGACAAAGGAGTTCAATATTCTTTTAATACTTTCAAGACTTTTCTCCTTGAGTATAATATTCAGCACATTACTACACTATTATTCACCGAAAGCTAACGCGCCTTCATTGGTAATGACCACAGGATTCGGGATGAGCTGTTAGTCGACTCATGTGAAGGATTTCGAAATGTTGTACACGAGGCGACTGGTTGTTTACACCATTTCCTTTTATTCGGTTTTCACAGAGTCCACCTGAACAGTGACTATGAGTTGCTCAGAAATCCGCAAGCATTAGAGGATGGAGAAGCTGAGCTATGCTCACACAGACAGGCTGCAGTGGATATAAGAAAGAGTGCTGAATAAATATTCTACGACTCATGCCAAGGGGGTTATCAAAATGCTTTTACGTTGGCATCTGCCACGAAGGCTTAATCCTACGAGCCAACATTAGGATAGTAGTCATGAATTTACATAACCGACACCGTATTGTGCACTACAATACTTTCATTATTGATCAAACCTATGGAGAATGACTTACCAATGGTAAGATAGCATGCCTACCTTCACATGTCTTTTATAGCCCATTTACCCGGGTCCAGGCGGAGTGTGCGCCTTCCTCACACTACTCCTAAGCAAGCGCCGGATCCAGAATTGATTTCTTGCCAAATAAGACAACAATTCTATACCGGATAGCCTATAAACCACAGCCACTGCGGAGCTCCCACAAGGGGGCCTCTCCCATCGGCAGGATCTAACTTGTACAGTTAGGGGCTACACCTGCCCGCGCAGTACCGACGCTTAGTCACATAGGTCGTTCAGTCCTAGTGACTTTAATATTTCGGGTGAAGCAGACATCTTTATTGTATGAAGATATGAAAACTTTATTCATACAGATGTACGCTGGAGCACCTTTCCATAGTCGTACTTTAAGGCCAGGGCCTAATGTTTCATGTTTTTTCTCAAATAATATAACGTTTAATATAATCTAATCAATACATGATTTACAATTTATAATTTCCCAGTGAGGGTTTACCAGATATAGATATTGCTGTAACTAGCACTTATTTTCCCCCACTGGGGCACATGCTAAGGGGGTGCGGATATATGATCTCCAGAGTCGCACTAAATCGTTTGCATCTATTCACCAGTTCTAGGTGCAGAATTTTGTGCTTAGCAATGCCGCCGATCGATTTGTTGCTAAGTTTGCACCGAAATTCATCAAAGCTTTTGTACGTCGGAAGTTGTTGGAAGTAGCTTACGAGCTTGCCGATGGACATGGGATAATCATAGGGGTTTACCATGGCAAAGATATACGGGACCAATGAATTATTTTATTTTGTTCGCTGGTTGTCTTATTGACATAGTTTGCCTGGCGCTTGAAGACTCTTCTCAGGGCAGAGTCAGCCCCACAATTTATGACGCTGACTTGCTGTGGCACTGGTAAAAATATTGCAACTATTTTAAAAGGTTAATTTGTCTATGATTATGACATTTTATAATAACATTTTACCGGATGACCAACGGATTTACCAACGAACGAAATATTTACCGAATGAAGTTCACCTATAACCCGAATTCCACTTGCTTCAGGGAATTAATGTTGATGGGACCCTGGACGAGTCAGAGGGTGGACCGTTGATATAGATAGGTGAAAGAAACGGGAGATGGAAAATTTGGGGAACAAGAAATTAGCGTCTAAAGTGGACGGATTTTTCGTTCAGTTTTTGGACAGGAAAGAAAAAGACGTTTTTTTGAGTTGGTGCTATTATGAGTGGTACAAAAGTTATCCAGAGTGAAAAAGATAGCGTAGTGATTTATTGAAAATTAAGTTTAAGAAGTTTTTGTGGCTTTGTGCTATTATCGGCAACACGAAAATCTTCAAGGGTAAAAAATTACCAAGTAGTTTGAGATAAAGTACAAAATTGGAATTGAAAGAAACACAAATCAGTCCTGAGTAGTGCAGATATTCGAGAAATTAAAATCTGGGTGGATATCAGCAAAAAAGGCGAAGAAATGTGATGCAGTTGAGTGCTTAATCGCAGGAAATAATGTTTGGCCCTCAGATATTGCAATTTATGAAGCACAACAAGATGAGACAGCATGATAGACCAATAAATTGCAAAAGATAAGTGATTGATTGTTTTAAAACAGAGCTTAACATTAACGTACTCCTTGTAGATTGAATGAATTTGGAAGCAGTGAATTGTTCAAAAGTATTTAATTAACAGATTAGAAATAGTTTTTCTTTATTATTATTTGTTTGAAGAGATTGATTACATACCGTACATTGTTAACATAACAAGATAGCGGTTTTTTTTGCATGATAATGGTGATCAATATGCATCCTTTTTTCACTTTAGTTTTCTTCTCTGTTTAACTATCGTGTGAGCTATTGAATTTTTGGTTTCCCTCTTGATTTATATTCATTTATATAGTTTAATTCATATAATCTTTAACCGTATATTTTCAATTTCCTGTCAAGATTGCTATAAACCAATTCCGGCCGGGTTTGGTTACTGAGTCCCACATTAAGATTTTGATTTTGAATTTTCGTTTGAATTATTAGTTTTTTTTTTATTCTATTCTATCTTTAGGAAAATTAAAGTTTTTATTGTTATAAATTCTTTTCTAGTGTTACATAAAATGAAATAGATTCTTTTAAACAAATAATGATTCTTTTTCGGAGTTTTCCTTTCCCCCTTCTATTGTGTGTTTTTCAAAGTTGATGTTGCATGTGTGCCGTAGCTCGAAGGATCTCTTCTGCCCAAATCCACGCTGGACTGAGCTGCCTGGTGAGGAAAGGCATGCTGGGCAATCGAAGAAGAAGAAGAAATCTTCATGAATTATGCTGCACTGTTGGCCGCTCTACAGAGCTCTGTTGGTTGCAACAAATACTGTTGGTGAATGATAGCAAGTTCGTAACAGTAGATTTCCCTTTGGCAAATCCATTTTGCTTATTAACGAGGGAACGCTTAAATATAGGAAATATTCGAGAAGCTTGCTGAAGTAGTTTTCAAGTCTCTCAAGTAGTTTGCTGAAACAAGGTAGTAAAGAGATTGGTCGGTAATTGGCGATGCAAGCAGGATCATCTGCTTTAAGTATATAGAAAATATCATATTAGCAGATTTCCATAAAGCAGGTAAAACGCCAGTTAAGATGCTGAGGTTAGAGATAATGGACAGAGGGGTGCACAAGGTGAAGTATATAATGACTTTGCTACAATCTTAGGAATATCATCAGAAGCAAAGCTTGAATCGAGACGAATTATTAAATATTCAACTTGCAAAGGGTTTGTACGAAACGAACAATATGCTCTAAGGTTAGTTTGAAACGACGAAGTTGTTGAGTAAGCAACAGGTTAAAAACGGTGATTATATGAACAAAATTAAATTTTAAAGTCAAATCGAACAAGTAGATTTGTTATAAGCTTTAGCTTTATATCTTATCTATTTTGTGTTTTATTTATATGTATAATTGGTATGCAATTATTGAAATAGTTTGTACTTTTTTTAAATACCTTATTACTGTTTTAAGGGATTGTCTTAACTTTGTTTAATTGTAAAAAGTGTTTCCAAGCGGTCAAGAAAGTGCAAGAGAGTTTTGAAAGTTAAGAAAGACCAAATCTTATTTCAGCCAAAATTTTTGCGGGATTACACATGAATATGCTAATAAGCTACGCAAATATCCACATTTTATTTCAATACTATTCTGATATTTCTTTCATAAGAATTAGTATTCCTTTTTGCAACAAGTTGCATTAGCTTATGGCATTGCTTATAGGACTCATTTTCTGCTTCCATTAAAATACGGGACTTGTTGCGCTTAAATGCAATACGCCAGGAAGCTACCGAATTCAAAACTCACTGAGTACTCTTATCTACTTTAGTAAAATAGAGATATTGAATGAAGATTCGGCTTTTTAATTGAGGTTAATCAATAGTTTGTTCAATATTATTGCTATAGCAGCTATTAGCTGCTATTTTAGCAGCTCTCGCTGTCCAATCTCACGAAATAGCTTATTTCTGATGCTTGCTATTTGACAGTCGGGTTGTCCAAGATTCCGAGATAGCTGCTATGGTAGCAACTTTTTGCTTCTCGCAGTCTGGAGGATAGCAAAAAAGTAGCTAAGCAAAATGGACGTGCGTACACAGCTGACACATTGCCCAAACGTCATTTTAGATTAGAAATGGAATTAAAAAGAAGTTTTCGCGCTTTGATGACAAAGGAGATGAGCAATACATTTGAAAATAGTGCTATCGTAAAATAAATACGGGCTTTTAAGCACTTTAAACCAACTCGAGTTTTAAGTAGGCTTTTACACCGCGCAAATCATCTTGTATTTTTAGAAGGCGAATGTGAAGTGCAAAAAGCTGGGTACGCTGATTCGTGAGCCATCAAATTTTCAATGTTTCTCTTTTTCTCTGTTTCATAGATATGGCGTCAAAAGCCGGTAATAAGTGAAACATTTTGAACATATTAGGACAATTTTAATGGTTTCTGCAGCTGTATGATTAAAAAATCAGAAAATACATACAATTTCCGAATTTCTAAAAATTAAAACTTCAAAAAACTGGCTATTGAGTTGTACTGTGTAAAAGCCGACCAACGTAGCAGCTCTTGGTTGTCCAATATCCATAGCTGCTTCATCTAGCTACTGTGAATTTTGACACCTGCTAAAGTGATGCTATGCTATGAATTTGGAGCAGGTATTGCATGCACTTTGAACACACCCCAGATAAGTAAATAAATGATTCAGGTGATAATCTGCTATTTTTCTATTGCAATAACTTTTACACTTAAATCTACTTAATGTATCGCAAACTCGACCAGCAAGAAATAATAGAACCTCATTTACAAATGAATCGAAAGAATCTTTTGAATCGTAAGACTAGTTTCTACGATTTGTACATAGTTGATTGGGTATGAAAATTTATCTTTCTGCTCCGTAACAGCATTTGTCATAGTTATATTTGTTATCATTAACTGGTGTCTTAGTTCTTAAGAACTGTTGTGAGCAGCTCATATTCCATTTGTTTGCTGCTATAAAATGCCTGTAAAGACTAGGACTATCAAACTTAATTATCTTATCTGAATTTAATTACTTATCTGAATTACTTATTCTATCTGAAAATCAACTAACCGTATAGCTGCACTCCTGCGAAAACCGAAAGAGAAAACTCATTGAACACATTTGGTTATTCTTTATTTTATTTCTAGTCTTTCATTTCCAATTTCAAACCCAGACCAAATCCCAATCAATCGGTTCAACAACCTAAATAAATCCATCATTTATCAACATTTAACCATTGAAGCCTCTGCGAATCCTCTGATTGTCCTCAAGTCTGCACGAAACCTACAATTATTCACAGCGAATCAAACGAATCGTGAAATTCAACCGAACAATTGGAACACGCGTACAAAAGTATGAGTACCACATTCGAATAAAATCATCAGACATGATTTCGATTGTTATTCTTTTATCAAAGAAATTTGATTTGTTGCAATGAAGATCACATTCCATCTCTATGATGACTTTCACCTTTTCCACCAAACAATCAAACAACGAAATGTCTGATCTCGAACATGTGTTGGCTTCTGCGGTTTTTTTCGTTCCTGTCGTTTTTTTCTGCCACTGCTGACACAATAATAAGTATGTTGAATGCCTAAAGACAGAAGTGCGGAAGATAGCAAGTGATTGGCTGAAGAGGGTGAATATGCACAATATGATCACAATAGTAAAGTTATATGTATGTGTACTTAACTAGCCGGAACATCAGCCTAAAGCGTCAGTTAAACTGCACAAGTGGAATTGGGTGAAATGTAGGCCAAAAAAGTCGACAGTTTGTCTGCACTGAGCTCAAGGAGCTTTTACTTAGTGTATTTGCATATGAAGTTGCAGCCTCCTTTTGAAAATAAATAATTCAAAGTCAAGAAAGGAGTTTTTGATAGATATAATTTCCTAGATCTCATCAAACTATCTCCAAACGTAAAAAAAATTAATGCAAAGTAAAATTTAAAACTGTCCTTCTTGACTGCCTACACTATTTATGCTCAATTCATCGTAAGTGTGCACTCTTTTTATTTTCGTTTCGGGATTTATGTCTATTATTTTTAGTGGTCCAGCCATCCACCAACATCATCAAGGTTAAGGTTGTCAAGGAGAAGAAATTTGACGCCGGTATCGAACAACAAATGATGAAAGTATGTTGTGTCTGATCTGTGTTATTCCACGGCATCATTCAGTACTCTCAGAGAGAGTGCTGAAGAGGCCATGAGTACACTGAAGAACACTATCTTCATCCGGGACGAGACCATTTCATTTTTTCAATTCTCTGTCAGATTTTTTTTCGATTGGGGTTTCTTAATCTTCTGCACGATGAATGCACATTCGTTACCTGCTATTTCTGAATGGTTTAGTTTTTTTTTATATATTCATAATATAAATGGTTTGTTAATTTAGCAATAGGAATTTGACGAGGCAAAGCTGCTTTCTTTTTGGGGTTTATCGAAAAGTGATTGACTGGTTAGCTGTTGTGATGAGGATGGTGATTGATAATTAAAGGGTCATTTATTTTACGGACCGAAAGGTGCATTGTTCATAATTGATAGTTTTGTGGACTTTTACCGGAGTGACGATTGATGATATTTGCAATAACAGAGGATATTTTTGAGGTTAAATGAGTCACCTTGAAGCGGTAAAAGTCAAGCAATGATTAGAAAAAGTTCGGGTGCTAAGTTTCTCGCACTTTAAATCATGGTCTTAAAATCACTGAAGAATGAGGTTCTGAACGCGAAAGTTTTTTATCCACCTAGATAATCCCAGAAAGTGATTTAATGTTGCAGTAAATAGTTTGCGCTATTAATTTTAAGACCCTTCGATTTTGATTCACCTATGGATGATTACGTGAATCACCAATAGTAAACTAATACGCTTACAAGTCCATCGTAATAATCACTCATCGAGAAGAAATTTCCAAAAGAAAGTCGATTCGACTCAATTCGCAGTAGCAATCACACCGGGAACTGTAACAAATAGTATGCATTTGCTGCCTCTGACACTGCATATCGTGCGGTTGCTGATAGATACCATAATGTCCATGAAATTAATTATGTTCGTGAACGAATGCGTTTCGATGTTTCCATTGAATTTAGCCGTCGTCAATAATTGCAAAACTGTTTCGATGAAATAAACTAGCTTTCAGTTTCATTCGTATGTTTAGGTATCGGGTGTTGAAGCAATGATCTATAGTTTAAGGTGAAATTATCGATAGGATATGATTGTGCGCAAAGCAGTCACAAATTGAAAAACACCTGTCCGACACTATGCGTTTGCCCCCTGTTGTTTCAAATCATTGAGTGACATAATTACTGGCGATTCTCGCACTGAAAATATTTTTATCGATATGAAAAGATGATATTTTCATGAAAAAGTAATAAAAAATATAAGAGAGTTCGTTTCATCTGAACTGTAGGTAAGTTTTTGGATGTTAATAATTTATAATAACAGTTCGAATTCATGAAAAAACTCTTAATGTCTCTGCAAGCGCTCAATTGTATTTACTTTTTGCAGAATGATGAGGCAAATATCCAGTTAAAAGGCCAATAACGATAGTGCTGAGCAAGTCCATTGATTTCACCACCCACGATCCCGGAACGATTGATATTGCAAACAATTTTCGCGGACATTGGGTCGAATTTTCGAAAACAGCATTACGAATGTTTCTTAAGCTTACTTTCAAAAAAATAAATGAATAAATATATAAAATAATACTGAATAATGAATATTATAATAGCACTAATGGTTACATATCGTACATTTGCGTAGTTTGCAGAATGAAATAAGAAAGAGCATTTGTTTATTTACTAACCAAGGTCACAAAATACAAATGAGTGCGCAATTAAAACAAAAAACAAAAAAAAACAAAAACATTAACAAAAAAACCCTAGCGCACCTGAACCGCTAGAAACACTAATGTTCGAAGAACAGTAGAAGAATCGTGCAGGTTTTGAGTGCATATTCTACCACACGAGCTGCTTATTACAGCCAAACTGTTTCAAACGCCACGTTTTACTTTGGTCTCAAGAATGCATTATAACTCATATGGTGGAAGGTTTCAGATATTACCACTGGCATGAATTTCAACGTTTATGAGAACAAAACACGGATTA
The DNA here is from genome assembly GCA_947369275.1 of Nemotelus nigrinus. NCBI lineage: Eukaryota > Metazoa > Arthropoda > Insecta > Diptera > Stratiomyidae > Nemotelus > Nemotelus nigrinus. Next base: position 202,023,000 of record OX376372.1, on the reverse strand, counting down.
ATTATATTCGTTATCAGTTGCTTATTTCACAAAATTTTGAAAGCAGCATCTCATATAATGAAGAAAATGCTCAGTGCCTGCAGAACTGTAACTGAAGTTGGTGTTTGGGGCTGCGATCTGAAATATTTGCAGAACTTTGGGAATTGAAACATTGGTTATTTATTTTCATTGTAAATGCTTCCGGTATGAATACTAACTGTAAGCATTTACTGATACAAAAGTAACACAACCGACTCGTGCTGGCAACCTTCTGCCAGTATCAAAGCCAAGAATATATCACATCTGCTTCACGTTGTTTAATTACATTCGAAGTTACAAGAGTATAAAGAAATTTAGGGTTACCTGCAGCGAGTTTTTTCAAAGAATCGGAAACTTAATATTTGCTGTTTATTGTCACTACAATATCATTACCATTTGAAAATTCTACGATAAAACCGCTTAATAAAGATATTGCAATTAAACACAAAACCAAAAATAGCTGGCAACCTTTTCGTGGCTTTTCAACCAAATTTGGTCTGAATAATCTCTATAACAGCTTCCATTAATTGTATGAAATTAGTATTGACTTCATGACTGCACTCGCAGTTATAGGCCAAAAAGTTTTATTTTACTGAGCGAATTTTCAAAATCAAAGACACAAAAATTACCATAGCTGGCAGCACCAATCCAATTGTTCAACCAAATTTCTATCAAACTGAGTTTAGAGTAAGGTTCAGCTATTGTGTCAATTTCATGAAAATCTGGTAACTTATTCACATTTCATACGGAAAACAGCAGTTTTTTTTCTTTGTAGTTTTTCAAGATGGCACCACTGGCACAGAGTTGGCCACAATTCAAAATCGCTTCTATCAGATCCGGTCCTACTTAGGTCCAATGCATCCTGTAAATTTCAGTTGTATCTGATTATTGGTTCGTGAGTTCCCGTGAACAGAAGTTTTTGATGCTAAAAATATAGGTTAACCGGGAAAGGGTTACCGTTCTGGTCCGACATGAAATTTCCAAAGTTTTACTTTGAACGTGTAGATAAAGCATAAGATTTGTATACAGATTGGTTTTATTGTAAGAAACGGAAATTTTTTAGGATATTCGATGGTTTGAATGTTTTCACTTCCAAATTTAAATTTTTTGAAATTAAAGACACCAAAATTATCATAGCTGGTAGCTCCAACCGAATTTTTCACCTTAATTTTTATCAAATGTGGCTCAGAGTAAGGTCCAGCTACTGCGTCAATTTCATCAAAATCGAACGATTGAATCAGAATTTATAGGGCTAAAAGCAGTTATCTTTTTCAGTGATTTTTCAAGATGGCACTACTGGCACAAAATCGCTTGCATTTTAAAATCACTTCTATCAGACCTGGTCCTATTTAAGACCAATACATTGAGCACATTTCAATTAATTCTGCCTATCGGATCGTGAGTTTCCGTGAACAGAAGTTTTTGATGCTAAAAATATAGGTAAATTGGGCAAGGTTACCAGGCGTGCCTGTTATACCATATCAAAGTTTTTTTCTTGTCTATGTAAACAAAGCACAAGATTTACACACGAGTGGCTTTTTTTTTTGAAGAAGCTGCATTTTTTCAAGAGAGATAATGATTTGGAGGTTTTCAATTTCAGTGCTTGCTTTAGCTACAGGGTTGCCAGCATGCTCATTAAAAGCTACACAAATCTGCAACTAAACAATACCAACATGTTCTAAAAATTGCGTAATGATTGAATAGCTCTGTCAAAAGTTATCGCAATTTAAAAATGTTCAAGTTTTCCCGTTCTCTTTTTAGGCACCCAGCGCACACATGGGGTTAAAAAATTCCAAAACATTATCCGATTCACATGTAAAACACGTTCAAAATTTATTTCGTCAACTTTATTTTTGCAAAAATTATTCTTGGACGGAATAATAGCGCGTTCTCGAGATTATCTCACTGAAATTTTTTGATAATATATAGATATATATATATATATATATATATATATATATATATATATATATATATATATATATATATATATATATATATATATATATATATATATATATATATATATATATATATATGGAAATATGAATTTTTGGCCGAATCGATTTTAATACTAATGTTCTTCGAACATTAGTAAAAATACGTTAGTCATTTGAAATGAAATTAACAAATGTAGCCGAGACAGCTGACTGTGAATTGTGGTCTTCGTGGAGTTAGTAGTGTTTTTGCACCCTTACTTCATTGGTGGTGGCGACAATTAGTTAGCCCATATACACTGAAAAAACACATAGCGCCAGACGCCATAGTTTATCGACTTCTGGCGCTATGTACATAGTCGATTTCGGGATTGTGATAAAATATAGCGCCACACGCCATAGTACATGGCGAAAAGTACATAGGAGCAGACGCTATGCTTAGCCATCTACGCCATGTACTATAGTCCTCCACGACATGTACTATAGTCCTCCACGCCATGCAATATTTATTGATTTATTAACTATTATTCAACAGATAAAATCCAATTACTGAATATAGAAAATATAAAATACAAATAATTCACTAACGAAAGAATGAAAAAATGATCAAAATAATAATGAGATGATAATGATTCAAAATAAAGAACAATAATAAACAAAATCAAAGCGAAAAAGTACAAATTCAAAATAAGAAATAATAGAGAAAAAAAAGAAAAGGAAAAAGACTACATTGAATTAGTAGTTAGCAAAACATTATTTTTTAGAAAAGTTTTAAAGGCATATAATGTCGGCGGAGAGGACCAAACTGTAGATCATTATGTTGCCTCAGCAGAGAATAAAAAAAGATATCAGTGCGCGCAAATGGCACACTAAACTCAAACGAAGAGCGGGTGCCATTCACTGCAACACGAACAGAAACGTGGCTGCTAACGTCGGAATCTACCAACCTGTGAAACAATTTGAAGAGTAGGCACTCATCAAGAAAAAGTCTCCGTGATTCGAGGGAAAGGAGATGAAGGAACGACAGACGATCACTATAAGGACGGTAAAGAAGCTGAAATTTATGAAACAGGGTGCGAGTAAATCTGCGTTGAACCAAATCCAACGCAGTATTTAAGTAGACAAGACGAGGACACCAAACTTGACAGCAATATTCAAGGATACTACGTACAAAGGAAAGGAATTTGTGTACACAGGTGGAAATATTAACGAAAGCTTTAGAGGATTTAATAATAAAACCGGATAATTTAGAGGCCCTTGCAGTAATATAAGAAATATGCTTATCAAATTTGAGCTTAAGATCAAATATTACGCCAAGATCTCTAAAATTATTAACGACATTAAGAGGATAGCCACGAACAGAGTAGGAGAACATCAAAGGTGAAATTTTCAAAGAGAAAGGCATTTTGTGACATTTCACGATGTTCAAAGTGAGAGCATTGGAAGCGCACCAAGTCTGTAGGCTGTTGAGATCGTTTTGTAAAACCATACAGTCATCTTGTGACTCAATCACTTGAAACATCTTGAAATCGTTGGCGTACAAAAGAAAAGAAGAATGGGTTAAAGAAGGGAGAACGTTTATGAACAAAAGAAAGAGAAGAGGACCAAGGATAGACCCTTGCAGAACACCTGATGCAGGATAAAAAGGAATTGAAGAGGAGGAATTAACAGTTACAATACAGGTACGGTCGAGGATGTAAGAGTTAAACCAGGAAAGAAGAGGACCAGCAATGCCATCGTACCTTAGCTTTTGAAGAAGGAGGTTATGGTTGACGGAGTCAAAGGCTTTGGAAAAGTCGGTATAAAGTACATCAACCTGCTTTTGATGGTCAAGAGCGGATGCGACCGTGTGTGTGAAGGAAAGAAGGTTGGTTAAAGTGGATTTACCTTTGACAAAACCATGCTGCTAATGAGCAAGGGTAGGCTGGATAAAGGAGTAGAACCGCTTGTAAACCACTTTTTCAATGATCTTGCTAAAGCAAGGAAGAAGGGAAACGGGACGGTAGTTTGAGATTCATGTACGATCACCGGTTTTATGTATAGGAAATATATTGGCAATTTTCCAGCGAGAAGGAAAAGAGTCAGAAGATATACTTAAGTTGAACAAGATAGAAAGAGGGACGCACAGTGATGATGAAAGAGATTTAGCCAGGATATTTGGAATACCCTCGGAACCATTACCGGTATTGGCATCGATATCGTTCAACAGAAGTTCAATTTCAAGAGGGTTCGTTCGAAATGAGTGCAATCCAGGAGAGAATGTGGAGGGAAGATTTAAGGAATTAGAAGAGGATTGTTGTGAGAAAAAAGAGGAAAAGTAAGAAGCAAAAAGCTCAAACACTTCTTGTGGAGTGGAGGCAGCTGTATCACCCAAGTGCATACCATTGGGGATACTAGGACAATTTTTCAAGGAAAGGATGAATGACCAAAAGGATTTCGGGTGAATGTTTCTAATTGATGCTTCAACGCCAGCAATGTAGGAGCGCATTGCCTGTCTGACAACTTCTTTCACTTTAGAGCAAAGATCCTTACACAAAAGAGGGTCAACAGGTGAGCCTGATCTTTTATATACGGAACGAGCTGCATTTCTAGCTTCAAGTGCGACTGAAATTTCACTGCTGAACCATGGAGCATCGTTGGGTTTGTTAGGACGATTAGTTGGTGTGAATTATGGAATAATGTTAGATAGGAAATTATACAACTTGCACAAATCATCATCAACGTCAAGGCCACGAAAAAAAGAAAACCAGTTAATTTTATTTATTTCAATCGCCGTGCCGGTGAAATCAGCCCTGTGAAAGTTGAAACGTATTAAGGATGGGATTTTATTCCTCATATAAACAATATTAGAAAATTCCAGAATAAGAGGGAGGTGATGAGGATCAGGAGGAACATAAGGAAAGGGGGCAACGCTTATAGAAAGTGATGATTTTGGGAGACTGGAAAAAGCGAGATCCAGAATTCTATTGCTGACATTTGCTATATTGTTGAGCTGAGAGAGGGAACAAAGTGAGAGAAACGAAGACGTTATTAAAGAAACACTAATAGTCGAGATGATAACCGAATAGTCGACATCCCAATCTACAAAAGAGAGATTAAAATCACCACATAGCAGAACGTAAGCGGTGAGAAAATGACTGTTGAGGTAAGAAGAGAGTTCCGCCAGGAATTGTTCATAAATCGACAGAGGAAGGTTGCAGGGGGTGTTTATTGAAATACCGACTAAGATTTTGGCAGAAGGCAAGGAAGTACGCACAAAAATACACTCAACAGGAGGACAGAAAGGAATATCATGACATAGTGTTCCGTTGAGTGCCTTATTAATACCGATGAAAACACCTCCACCATCGGATTCACCACTATTCAAACGATCCCTGTCTTTACGGAAAACCGTGTGGTCAGGTAAGATTTCCAAATCGAAGATATCGTCAGTAAGCCAGGTTTCTGTAAGACATATTATATCATCCGAAGCTAAAGTGGCAGAGAGCCTGAACTTATTAGTTTTGGTCCTCAAACCGCGGAATATAGCCCTCCACGCCATACACTATAGCCCTTCACGCCATGGTTGCAGAATTATAAGTATTTTGAAGTGGATTATTTTAACAGTTTGAGGGAACTCTAAATATGGGTAGAACTTTCGAGTGCGAATTTGTGGAAACTTTCTGGATGGTTGGCAGTTTGTGGAAAATACAATTAATGTTTACATTCATTTAGTTTTTTTGGTGGACTTCCAAGGAGAAAAAGTGATGCCTTTCCGGCTGTAACTCCTACTCCCTCCATCCACTTCCATCAGGCATATTTCTTTGGGATGCAAACTTTGTAGCACCTATATACTCTTTTTTATGTTGAGGTAAGTGATTAATATTGAGTTCTTTGATACCAAGAGAATTCTTAATAAGTCTAGGATTTCGGCCTACCTCGACAAAAAACGGAATTCCTTTTTTGTTTGAAAACGAATGGTCTTGGTGAAAAATATGACCTAAGTTGGAACTTTTGATTTTTTATCTTTTGGCCAATATGTAGCAAATCTAAAAATTGTTTTCGAGTATTCTCTCTCAGAGGATTGGTACAGCAATTTCATTGGAGACATATGCATGAATCTAAGTGTTTATTCGCAGTGGCTCCCTGCGAGAGGTTGCTGCATCCTTAGTAGTTATTTCCATTATAGCGTTAATGTCACAAGAGCTGTTGATATTCGCTCTTAAAATTTCTTCGTGAAATTACTGATTGGATTGAACGGGCCAAGTTCCATAGATGATTTTTTTTTAACTTTTCAATTAACTGCATATAAACTTATTATTGTAGTGAATGTTTTTGAAAATTTTATTGGACAACTGCTTAATCTGTGTTGATATGAGCAGCTGGAGCAACCCTTTATCGTTCACTTGGCAATTAGAGGTGGGTGTCGGTAGAGAGCAGATTGGTCGAGATAATTGAGGCAGATTTGTATTAAGCTCACGAGATTTGTTAGCGTTGCTTTGGAAAGATCACCCACTGAAGTCATAATACTTTCGATTTGATTTGTGAGTATTTCCTCCTTGACCTTCATATGTAGATAATTAAGCTTCGATTCCACTGACTGTAGAATTATATCAATATATCTCTCATATCTCTCTTTGAGAATAAAGCTAACCCTCTAGAAAAAGTTTTGCTGGCGGAAAGGATAGACGTAAAAGGAAGTTTAATTAACAATCACTAGTAGTTGGATAGGATAAGTGATAAAGCTCAACAAAGAGAAAGTTGTAATAGGTCTACTCTGCCTGCTTAGAATAAACGTTCTATCAACATTTTAGCATTTTCGAGATATTCAATGATTTTCTAAATACTGCGGACATCTTCAAATGGGACGAAAGTTTAAATAAGCATGGAAACAAATACGTTTACTTTAGACACATCTCAAATGAAAGCTTTCACGTTGAAAATATTTGTGAAAGATAGGTTTTAAGCAGATAGGACTCTTTTGTAATAACATGCAATGAAACACGGGCCATATTGCTTAAGGGGTTACACAACAGTAGAAATTTCAAAGAATCGATTTTTCATTTATTCGCTTAAAAAATTCTTTGAACCCTCTAAAATAAGAGACAAATGGTTTTATATCTGTCAGAAATCGTTATCATTAAAATTTCGAGCTCTTTTTCGATCCCTCCCTACTACTCCGAAACGATTACCTGCCGTAAAAACGATACTTGCTCGTTGGATACAGCATTATGTCTTACCATTCGATTTCTAGCTTCTCTAATACACTAGTAAAAGTCGTTAGAAACATTTTCAAGTATGTTGAACACAAAGAACGTTAGTACAGCGTCCTTTTGACACGCAGCATAACTGAAAAATGTTTCTATTTTTTCACTCCTAATTAATATCAAATCTTTAAAACAACATTCCGCATAGATATTTGTAGCCGTTTTTCGATAAGTTAATATTTCGCTTTTCTAGATACAAATAAGTGCCCAATTTTTGGTAGCAAAATGAACTTTTTTTTTCAAATGCTCGTAAATTTTTTAAAAAATCAGTATTTTTAAAATCCCCTACGTATTTCTATAGTTTCACTAAGGCAGTTAAAATTTTTTTTTTATTTTGTTCCGGATTAATTTTTGGTGAACTTCTTTCTACTGCTTGCCGCGGAGCCCCTCCAAAACAACCCATTCCGTAAAAACGGCTGTTGGGCAACCATTTTGTAAAATTTTTTAACAAACAATTTTTTTGCTTTTAAGTTCAAAACCTGTTTAACAATATCCTTAAAAAGAAATACTTTTTTACTGTTCCTTCCACTTGAAAAAAATTGCAAAAAAACGTTAAATTTTCGCTCTCTACTGTGGTGTAACCCCTTAACACTAACGTCCTATCTACAGTAGATAGAACTTTTATGCCAAGCAATGCGACGTTTCTTGTAGACTCGGTGATTTTTCATTACTGATTTGAACATACTTTTACAAAAGATAGGTTTTTCATATTATGCAGACTGATGTAAAAGAGTATGTAGTTTTCGAATCCGGTGTTAGCAGTGCTGCCATTTGTTTTTTTTTAAATAATGCTACATTCAATTTTCTTTAATACTAAATAATGCCAGATCCTGTAAAATTATCATGCTAGATAATGCTTTCTTATTTTATTAAAACAAACACGATTCGATATGAATTCCATATCTATTAAAGATATGTCAGTAACATCTCAATCTTCTTCTCTTGTGTAAAGCTCATTTCTACCAATATTTTTTCAAAACATCACTTGAAGTCTCACAATCAAAACAGCAAAATGAAAGAAAAAGTATTAATGTAACATGACGAAGATTTTTTCCCATCGTTATCTGTGCGATTGTTTGCATTTCAAGTCCTAACAAAACAATTGATTCACATTATTATAAAATTTATTGTTATAAAAAATATAAACCTTGAATACACATGCTAAACTTGTAGATGTCCGAGGCTCCTGGGACTCTAACGTGGATGGTACCACATCACTAGTTTTTAGCATCATCACGATTTGATGGAGCGAGAAAACTAAAATTGTCTTAATATTGGAATATCTACCTTTTCATTTTATTTCAGTTAATATTTCGCTTTTTCTGTAACGTTAAAAGCACCTGTCACTAGCACTGGGACAAAGAATAGAAGATCGACTATGTATCATTTGTTCTCTTGAGAGCACAAAGGTGTTGTACTAGTTTTAATGTACTTTTGCCACCAATCGGCCTGCAGTGAACTCATCGGTAGCGGGTGGGTTTGCTGCAGGGATTGATCGGTCGACAATGGTTTCGTTCGCTACTCTAGCCTATTTATTGAAATGAGGCAGCATTACATCACGTTTTCAAATGTTATGTCTGCTTGCGTACTCTATGCATTGCCTTGCCATGAAGTCTATTTGGCACGCTATTTGACGGAACACTCAAAACTTTCCCTCTTTCATTAAAGAGCATGAGATTTCAGTTGAATCTAAGCTAGTGCGAGATCCTAAAAATTGTCAAACGGTGTGGCGCGAATACACATTTGGAATATGCGCGGTAAGGAAAATATTATTATGAAAGCTGAATATTTTTATGTTATCACTATTTTAATCACTATCATTATTTCAAAATCAGACAACTGTCTCTTCTGGTTTTCACTTCTAAGGAAATGATGAGAGCGTTTTTAGACTTTTCATGGATTTGTCCACATGATTCAGGAAGTTTCAATCCATGAAGGCGACTGAAAGTACACGAACAGAGCTATTATTGAGAAAAATTTAATGGGCAACATTATGAATAGAAGAGTGCCAGATTATTTCGAAATTTAAATTTAAAAGCTAAAAAAAACCCTAGCGCATCAGAACCGCTAGAAATACTAATGCTCGAAGAACAGTAGAGGATTTGTGCAGATTTTGAGTGTATTGTTATAAATTGTTGTTATATTGTTGTTATTGTCTTAAATATTATATATTGTATGTATTGTCATATATATTGTTATATATTGTATATTCGCGATGCAAGCATTAATTGGTACGAAAATAACAAAAACACCTCGTGCTAGCAGTCCTTTGCTAGCACTGAAGCCAAAAATAAGTCATATCTGGCTCACGTTGAAGTCAACCTGCTCTGCGAATTTCGTATTGATCCGATTACTGCATTGGAAGTTATAGGGATAAAAGAAATTTAGGGCTACCATTCGCAAGAGCTTTCAAACTTTCTAGATCTTAGTATTTGGTGTGTATTTTCACTACAAGACCACTACGATTTGAAAACTTTATGACAAAATCGCTTACTAAAGCTATGTCAAAAAATACAAAAACAATCATAGCTGGCAACCCTATCATTGTTTTTCAAACTAGATTTCTACTGAATATTGTCTACAATAATTTAAATTTGCCATATGAATTTCGTTATGATACCATGACTGTACTGGAGGCTATATGGCAAAGAGCTTTATTCAAATAAAATAACATTATATAAACAATTTGGTGCAGTTGCACCAATTTTTGACGATTCTAAAAGCATGTAGATACATAACTTAGATGCTTTGCTTTTATATAATCTTTTAGTGCTTTCATATAATCGAAGTCGTTTGTCATAAATTATGCTTACCATAGAAGGGGGATGGTGCAGATGAATAAGCTAATAAACTTGGTTATAGATTCAAGTAACAAACAATAAAATTTCCAAAACTCGGAACATTTAAATATCGGTTGCTTATTTTATTGTAAATGGTTCTTCGAACATTAGTAATAATGCTAGATGCTAACTCCGAATTTCTAATACAGTTTTGGGCAAAATAATGCCAGTTCTAGCATTCAAAATGCTAAAATGGCAGCACTGGGTGTTAGCTCAAACATGAAAAAAATGTAGATAGAACATTTAAGCTAAGCAGGGCAGCCCTGGTTTTGCCGTTCAGAAGAAGTAATAATATCAAGTGGCTGCACATCATAGGTTAGAAGAAGTAATTTATCACAGCGTGAGCTTTTGGCCGAAAAATATTCCTGAGCCCCTTAAAAAACGGAGAAAGTTTCGACTTTTTCCGAAATAGCATTAATCTTAATTTCAGCAGCTTAACAATTAATCACTATGTATTTGATGAGCACATTATGAATCAATAATATGCACACATTTGCAATTATGTTTCAATAATATGCACAAATCCGCAATATTCTTATATGGCTGGATACATTGCATTTCACTTTAATTATACGATTTCGTCCGAAAAATAGCTAAGCAGAATTAATAAGCGCTCCTAGCCATTACCATCCATTAATATCAGTTGTAACATAAATGTAATTACAAAAAACTTTGCATAGTCATTTGATATCCATGAGTGTTTTATAATAATCGTTTGGCACGAGACAATCATACCGATGGTGTTCAAAGACTATGAAGAAGGTACCGCCACTTTGAAGTTTTTGATAGCAGTGTTACCAAGCGCTATGGGTAAAGTTATTAACCGAATAGAGTTTTTTTTAGTTTAACAGACTGTACCGATCGGTTTTTACTTTAAGCACTGTCTCTAAATATGAAAAGCTGTGTTAGAATAAATAGATTGATGGCTCTCAAATAATCAAATGACAATTACAGCCACAATGAATAACACCAAGTCACCTAAACCTGGTAGCACTCGTCAGTCAATAAACAATGCCTCGATGAAAGTGAAATCACTCAAGGTTTAGTTCAAGTTTATTCACCATACTTTTCAATGTAATTATTGTTTACATGGTGGAATCGCGCTCCGAAGACGAATGCATACTAGTTGAGCTTCGTTCGTGCAATGCCTCTTTCTAATTATGCATGAAATATCAATGAACTTCGCATAATTAATTTGAATTCATTATCATGAGCGCATTGTCAAGCAATCACTCATTACTCAATGCTCCAAACAAAATCTTTCCAACACTGTACCGTTCCAAAGCTAAGCTCTTACATTACTACTGAAAACTGTTCGTAGTGTTATTGCCGGTTTTAAAAATTGGATTAGTAACGTTAACATTCCAAACACCTTCGACAACGCCTATCTACAATCAAAGAAAATGTATACTATCATTTCAATCAATCAAAAAACAATCCTCTCAGTGCTAATGATGAGGTTGATTGTGAGGAGGCTAAGCTTTCTTTCTGATTCAAATCGGACAAGACCGAGTCTCTCATCGACGACCGGTGTGGCGTTACGCAAAAGTCAATTTTCGTTGTTACCTTTCTTCGATCTTTAATTTACTGACGGATTGATTTGTTGTAGGAGCACGTGTTTTTCGAATAATCTTGTTTGATAAAGTGTTTTTGTTTATTGATTGAAAAACAGCGAAATGGTTGCACCAGTGCCGGTTCTCAATAATATCTTTGAAATGCGAATGTTTTCAGGACGACCTTTTTGATAAAAAACGATCCAGAAACGTTTTGTCGATATTATCTGTATCAGTAGTCAGCGGAAAGTTTTTGTTGATATTACGAATTCCTGCATTAATTTCAGTTGTTAACGTGAAAAGTTATTTATAAGTCATTACAACAATAGCAAAGACCCAACAACGACTATGATTACAATCACAGGCCTCTCGTTAAAAGATCTTTAGCAACTCATCGTAGCAATATCAGCAAAATCTTTACGTTTTTTTTCGGAAAAGTCAACGTAACATTTTTGCGCGAATCCGAAACGTGTAAGAGCTATTTCTTACTTTATTTGGATTTTATCTGATTACCATAAAACCGCAGAGTACAATGCTAAATATGAACGTGGTGAAAATGTTCCGGCAATGATAGTGCTATAGAGAAACGAAAATATATTTTTAGTATCGAGTTCCGGTCAGAAGAGTAAATAATAAACAATCAAAAAACGCCAAAAAGACAATGACATTACTTGGAGTGAATGGTTGGCATGCAAAGAGAAGGTAAAAATAAATAGAGGCAAAAACGCAAAGAAAGGCCATGATGTTGAGGATGATGATGATGATGATGGTGACGACGACGGTCGCAAACAAAACAAGTGCATACTTTCGTATGATAATTTATTTGGTCTGGAAACAATAAAAGTTGTGGTTGTGGCGCCGCGGTGCATGATCTTATTGTTCTTTTTTTTGACATTTAGGTCATGGTGCTGTGCTTTTCAAAGTGATATCGAATGTCAATAAAATAAGTTCAGACTTGTGTTTTAGTTCAGAAGCATGCATACATTTTTATTAAATTTTTAAAATTTATACATAAGAATAAATCGTGATGGCTCATAGATGAGAATTAAGTGCTTTTCAGTTTTAGTTTTTTTTTTACCATCAACGTATCTCGAATCAAACGGTGAACACCTGAAAATACATTTTTACTGATTTTCGAAGAAAGTTAGTGTTAGAATCACTTTGCCCGAAAATTGTTGAAAGGGGATAAACAGTTGATCAAATCGATTATTTTTGTTTGTATATTTTCTAAGTTTAGAGTTTTAAGAATAAACTTTTAAAGGATTTTCGGAAACGCAAACTATTTTTGGAGTTACAGTTATTTTTGTGACACGCCAACTAAGCCAACAAACGCGGTCAACGACGAATTAACCGCTCCGAGCTACGAGTTTCTCAAGCTTCTAAAGAAGGTCGAATTGCTCATATGGCTGAAAGAGCTCCCGAAAATCTCGCTTTTGAAGTTGAAAAAGGAACATTGCGCGAGGTGGGGATATCTGATTAAAATAATCAAGGTATTACATACCATGAAACGACTCAGACTGCCCGAAACGAGACTCCAAGCTTTAAACGCGTTTTTCTCGAAACTACTTTTTTCGATACGGTTGACATGATATCTCTAGTTGTAATAAACCGATTTACGTGAAATTTTGCACAAACCCTTTAAAACTATTAGATTTGGTCTGACGAAGGGATTTTTGAAACTTTTTTTCTACTGTTTATGAAAAATTCCCAAAGTTGAAAAAATGAGGCAAAAAACGACTTTTTTTTACATGGACGCCATTTTTTGACAAAAAAAAGTTTTTTCAAATCGCCTACGTCAGACTAATTCTACATTTTTTTTTCTTACAGAATTCACCAAAAATGTATGTTTCAGACCACCAGGAAGGTGAGAATCATGTCAAACATGAGACAAGCTTTTTTTTCGGGCCTTCACTTCGCCGGCCTGTACCTACATCAATTTTTATTTTTATTTATTTTTTGAATACACTTTAAAAACTGATCAAAACATAGACACCAAAAATTTTTCTGGTTTTTATTTATTGCGTCCGTAAAATCACCGCTAAATTGAGCCTCTAGACCAGAATAATTTTTAGTTAACAGAAAAAAATTCTCAATCGTTCGGCACAAAATGTGATTATACAGAAATGCTTATACATCTCTGGAAACAACATTTTTGGAAATATAAGCAGAAGAAATGAGAATTTGTTGTTTTGACCTAGTTTATCATTATGTTTTGGGAATTTTTAATCCCATGCCAGCGCCAAATTCTGAGAAGCAGGCAACGAAAACTTATAAAATTGCAAATAATATCTACGTACTGAGTTCTGAGATCTTTACGAGATTCACAGACCGAATTAAGAGATACGAAAAATATGCTAGAGCAGCTTTCGATGGATTCGCAGGAAAAATGTATTTTAAAATGAAAAATGTATTTTAAAATGTATAGTCCTGAAAAATGTATTTTATGAAAAAATGTGAAACAATACTTGAGTAGTAAGGAAAATATATTTGCTTTACTCATTAAATTTGATTAGAAGGAACAAACGGCTGGCATTCAATTGATTTTGCGAATTTTCCTCGTTCCCGTACTATAGTCTATTTTTCAAAAACCCGCTTCTTGTTAGCCGGATCACATCGGTTTAGATTATTTATAGCTAGTTTGCTCACAATTTGGAAATTTTCGCGGGAAATAACCCAAAAAATGTTTCAACTCCTAAAATTTCCAAAACGAAATTTGAAAGGTGGGTTTGCATATACGTGTTTGCAGATGTGGTATGGTTTTGGCCGTTTTGCTACCAAAAGGCTACCAGCACCAGATATTTATATTATTTTTATACCAACATGTGTTGTTATTATTTATTTGTTATTAATTACATGCGTTGTTGTTGTTAATTATTTTTATACCAACATTAAATTTTCATATGATAAACAACTAAAAAGCTAGTAGTAATAGTACTTAGAACAAAGGTATTTGAGGAAATGAAACAATTTCACTACAAAGATATGAATCTATAACTAGAACAAATCAAATGCAAATCTACGTCAGATTTTCCCTTTAGTTTCTCCGCTACTTAAGCTGTGCGAGCTTTTGAGAGAGAATTTTCCGAAATATAGGTTAATCACAATACAGCGTTTTCTGCTTCGGTAAGCGCAGCGTTCCACAGGGGGAGGCGTGAATGCCGCAGTTGAATTTGGTGAATCACAATGCAGCGACAATGTCGCTGTCAATGCAACCAAGGCACCAACCAAAATCTTTTTTTTTTTTTGTATTGCTAAATCCTGTTGTACGAGGATTAGGTTGGCTTATCACAATACTCATCAGCCATCGCTTGTCTATTCCACCAGACCATTCAACCTAATTCAAAAAGAGCTAATTCAACCTAGTGGTGATGCCAACCTATGGTGGGTATCACCGCTAGCGGTGCGGTAAAATTAGAAATTTGGCAAATTTCGCCGCTGTCGCAAATTCCGCCGCAGCCATTGTGCGCGTTACCATACAAAAGAGTGCATTCTAATTTTTTAACAGCACTTCCCGCAGCCCACTGCGTTGGCCGCAGCGGAAAACGCTGTATTGTGGTTAACCTAATAGTTAACAATACGCCTTGATTTAACACGAAGTTGCCTCGTGCACGATCAATAGCTTGTCAAAATCAGATACATATGGTGGACATTTTCTGTTCTACGCAACCTTGAGTGTTAATTTTGCTCAAAGTCACGACTTACGTTTTAAAGAGGAAGTACTTTTCAAAATGTCTGCACCTCAGAACAGAAATATTTAAGGAAATGAAATAAGCGTATACATATCCGAAGTTTAGTGAGGCAATTTCACTATAAAGGTAAAATCTATAATTATAACAAATCGAGAGAATTACCACCTTAGATATTCCCTTTGGTGTCTTCGATACCTAAGATCTACGAGCGTTTGGTTATAACGTGTCAAATTGCCTACTACCTACATCTCTATTTTCCTGTTTGCGGACTAAACGTCTGTGAAATTTGACCATAGGGCCCAAAGTTTTTTTTTAACTAATACTTACGCTCAGATTCAGGCAAATTGCTCCACTTCTCACTGCTGTTTTCATATCCTTATATCTCTGTCTTCTGAGGTCTGCACTATGAAGTGCAATAAGTCAATTGGTATTTTTCACTGTTCAAAGAAATACTCTTTTTAGTCCTAAAATATTGGTGTGGGTCGTATTTAGTTGCAGACTAAAGCTTTTAAACATAAGTAAGGAAGAAGTTGTGTTTGTATCAGAATAAATGTTCAGTCATTTTGGACTTTCTCTGCCGACAAAAGCAAGTGAAAGTTTTTAAACGGAATTATTTTTTCTGTGAGATTAAAAATATAAATAAGAGAAATCCATCATCAGCTAAAGATTGTTCCTAAAGTTCGAAGGTCAGGTGAACTATTTTTTCTTAAGTATATCCATGGTAAACTATTGGTTTCAAGTGATAATTTGTACATCAAATTTGGTCAGCACTGCTTGTTCTAGAGTTCCAAATGGGAAATTAAGAACTGTGAAATTTAAATGAAATGCCCATAATACGTTATCGATAATGCATATTAATGAAAACAGACAATAAATCTATCAAAGTGCCGAAGCTTTCTTAGAAATGTTCGTCTGAAGAAATGTTCGTTCTAAGTCAAGTTATATATGAAGGATATATATGAATGTTTTGAATTAAAAATAAACTGATTCCCATGATCTTTGCAAATTGATAACTTTTGATTAGACTTTTATAGGAAGACTTTAAGTCAAACTGCTTAAGCTTCTTTATTTGCTCTATTAAGCCAATATCTATGTTAAAATATAATGAATCAACATAGCGACTTGACGGGCGAAAAAACCGCTTACTGATCAAATCAGTCCTAGATCTTAGCTTGAAAGTTCATTTATTTCTTTTGCTGAAAGGTTTGTGTATTATCGAGATCTTGTGTTTATGCATTGCCAATACACACTCATTGTATATTGAAGCATTTTGATACATAGCTCAGTTGCATGTAAGGCTGGTATAACAGCAATACAAGAGATCAGATCGACAGAGAATGATGTTTTACAAAAGAAAGAATGTGACTTATAATGCAGCTGTCATCCAAAATACCATATACTCGAGGTAAGTTTCCTCGTCAGCCAAAAAATGAAGTCTACTATGATCAGCTTAAACTCCGTTAATGAAATACTATGTACCCTTTGCGTGCAAGGCATATTTTCACATAATGACATAATGACAAAAAAGAAGCAAAGTCAAACAATTTTTCAATGTCAAATAAATTCTCAATGCCTGCCCACTAGTTGACTCCCGTTTGAATGAGCAACAGCATGGCTTTAGAAAAGGTCGCTCAACTATCACAAACTTGACAATCCTAGTTTCGGACGTTTTGTGTAAAATGGAGAAAGGATATCAAATTGACGCAGTCTACACTGACTTTACCAAAGCTTTTGACAGAGTTGACCATTCTATATTGATCCTTAAGCTGCACAAATTCGGACTGGCTAGATCTTTACTAAGATCAGTTCCTACCTCCACAACCGAATCCAACTCGTTAGATTTCAAAGAATTTTATCAAAAAATATATTTGCTACATCTGGTGTTCCACAAGGCCCACATCTTGGCCCACTTCTCTTTAACATATTCATCTCGGATCTATCTGACGTCCTGTCAAACATACCTCACCTACTTTATGCAGACGACCTCAAACTGTACAACACCATTGAATCTAAATCTGATGCACTTTTCCTTCAATCCAAGCTTGATTCCCTTGTTCAATGGTGCAATATAAACAAGCGCTCGCTGAATATTGATAAGTGCCAAATTATAAGTTTTAGCCGTAAATGCAGGGTTACGCAGAACACTTACTTTCTCGGCAACAACTTATTAACTCGCGTTGATAGCGTTGTTGATCTTGGTGTTGTGATGGATGTGAAACTTCGTTTCACCTTGCACTACGATAAAATTCTTTCCCGTGCGAATAAGAAGCTCGGCTTTATTAAACGACGTGCCAAGGAGTTTAAAAACTTGTGGGCCACAAGATCATTATACATTGCACTTGTACGCCCTCTTCTTGAATACGCCTGTATTGTTTGCAGCCCAGCCTTCGAAATTCACAATAACAGACTCGAGTCCATTCAAAAACAATTTTTAATTTTCGCCCTAAGAGATCTGTACAACCCTTACGATTTCGAAAATTTACCCCCATATGAGTTTAGATTGGGTCATTTAAACTTAACTTCACTTGCATCCAGAAGAATGATGATATCGGCCTGCTTCACATTTCACGTAATTAGAGGCGTTATTAGAGTTGAGTTCCTCTAGTAAATT
Source organism: Nemotelus nigrinus (assembly GCA_947369275.1). Taxonomy (NCBI): domain Eukaryota; kingdom Metazoa; phylum Arthropoda; class Insecta; order Diptera; family Stratiomyidae; genus Nemotelus; species Nemotelus nigrinus. The sequence goes on along the minus strand of OX376372.1, from coordinate 202,005,106 downwards.
TGTGATAAATATCCCCTTAAGGAACACCAGGTCCAATCGTTTACTAAAGGAATATCAACATTCCACCATATATGCAGCTAATGAGCCGGTGAATAGATGCTGCAGGGTCTTCAATGGCTTTAGCAACCTTTATTCCCCAACGATTTCCAAACTATCCTTCAAGTCTTCCTTTATCCAAGCCATTTGTACACCATAATTTTTAAGCTCTTGTTTAATTATCGTTTTTAATTGTTTTTCTTTTATTTCATTGTTATTTTACTTATTGTCTATTTCAAACTTATTTGTTTATTCAATTAGTTATTTATTTATGTGTTATTTATTTGTACCGTACACTTGTTTTTTTTTTAAATAATTTATTTGTATGTATTTATATGTATTTATGCCTTGTTTGGCTAATAAATAAATGAAATGAAAATTTAATGTAAAAATCATCTTTAGGGATCTTAAAGCCAAAATAGCTCAAAAGTGAATATTCAAGTAATACACAGTAGAGACAGTGTATACTTTTGAAACCACTTAGTTAAAGATGCCAGAAAACTATCGGAAAGATATAATACACCTCATTCATAAGATAGGAGATGCCACTACGTGCAGCGACCATAGTGATATAACATTGTTAAGAGCCTTCTGTAAGACACTTTCCTCAAACCTGCAAAAGCGGATATGTCATGAACGTACAATATCGATGTTTCTTCATCCCTTCATTATGCAGATGATTTTGAAATGAATAAAAATTTCAAACTAACTGTACAAGAATCTTTAATCCAGTTCACATATAAACTAAAAAAAGAAGAAATACATGGCGGCAACGCCAATAATTTTGTGTCAATAGTCGCAGCCGATAACAACATCGAGGAAGAAATAAGCAGGCGGCTGCTGAAAAAAAGCAGCCGACACAACAAAGCATACTACAGTCTGTTAAGGTTCTTCAGATTCCGATATTTCAGTTGAACCTCAAAGGAAGTGTTGTACAAAACCATTGTCATGGATCCGAGAGTTCGTGGCTCCGCAAAGGCACTCTGAACACTTAACCGCATTCGGGACGAAAGTATTGAAGGGAATCGTTGTCCCCAATCTATGAACAAGGTGATTCCGGTAACGTTACCTACCTATAATCAGGTAAATATCTTGATGAACCCCTGTGAGCTGCGCACCTAGCTGGTATGAGCGAGCAAAAGCCTGCTCGGAAAACCTTTGACAGTAGATTTTATGGCAGACGACAGGAGGGAAATTTTGTTTGTGTTGCAAAGATGACGTTGATTAGGACTTTTACAGTTTAGTGGTTTGGTAGCGGGTTGCAATCGGGACCGGTGGAATAACTTGTTGAGGGAGGCTAGAATCGGGCCTCGGCAGCAATGCCGATGATGATGATATTATTCCCGTTTGGGTTCGTGCTGGTCTGACTTCTTATTGCATGATTACCTTATATTACAAATGACTTTTTTTCATCAAAAAAGCTCTGTTTTCAAAATATAGTTTTATGACATGAGTACAAATAATAACCGATATAAAGATGTATGCATTATTTAACGACGCTAGTGAATCTGAAAAATCCCTCGCATTCAACCCTTCCGAAGAAAACTGTTTTGTATCATCTTGCAACAACTGCAATTAAACGTCATTTCTGTACATATTTCTACTGTAGGGTTTTAAATCATTAAATTTTCATATTTCTTTGTTAGAATCATGGGAATTTTTCACTTCATTAGCTATCACTTGTTAATTGTATTATTACCTCTACGAATGCCATATACTTATTAATCTACCCTTTTTCGTTTGTAAATTATTTCATATTTTGTTATAATGCTTTTTTATAAATTTGTATCATCTAAACGCTTTGCGGATGTCGCAATTTTTTTCAAATTTCCGTAGAACGTGTCAAATTCAACTGTAAATTTTCGGGGGCTTTCATGCAAATAAATGTAATCACTGCATCTAAAGCCACTTTAGTGGTAGGAATCACATGTAAAAAAAATTCTCAATTAACTTGATACTTAGATTAATTTCAACTTAAACCCATTCCAATGAAATTCTACAATAACAATCACTGCATCCTGATGTAACTTCAAAACATTTCTATTTTGGAGACATGTCTGAAACAAAAAAATCATCACATCGGATTTCCCGTGCACCATTGCCATGCGACTAATTACATGATTTTCATAAATTTTCGACAACAATTTACGCGTTGCTAATGAACATGGTCGCTGGTGCAACAAATGAAGTTATTCAGACGAGAAAGTATCTGCTATACTTCTGTTTTGCTTGAACCCAAAGGTGCCGGTCGGCCGCTAAGCTGTGGAATTTATGTTCGATCGAGCGTAATAATGAAACTGTGGTATTTACGTATTCATCTACTCTTGCTGTATGGATAATTTGTCGGCAGAGAGGTGAATGGTATTGAATTTCGCAAAAACATAGTCGAAATGCCAAATCGGTCTTAAAGCTTGTACTGACAGTAGCGATTTTTGCTGAATATTATGTAATTGATGTATGACAACGCATTTTGCAAACTGAAACTTTTTTTCATATTAATAGAGTTTAGAATGTATCACGTTTGGCTTTTATATGCATCCTACGATCTGCTGTCTGCATGTTTCATCTGAACTAGTTCACGAGCATCTCGTCTAGTAATACCAGCCAAATCGACAGCAACTCAAGCAAACTTACTCTCAACTCCAACAAACCGACATTACACCGAACAAAGCTGAACCGACTGGCAAAGAAGGTGGAAGGTGTTTATAAGTTTGTTTATCATTGAAAAGATGACGTGAGGTGAAAGTGAAATTTAAGTTGTGTTCGGTACTATACAACGCCGAACTCGAAGTATTTAAAATATTACCTCTTTTTTATTTTTGTTTTCCTCCGATTTCGGATTCGTCTCAGCGGCTTTTTCGGATTTGAACTATTCCGAGGCACAAGCATACATGGGTACAAACGCAGTACAATCCCCTCGATTTGGATTTTGAGGATTAATGCACCGAAAGTTTGGTTCCGATCGTTCGAACTTAAATTTAACGTTTGACTAAGAAATTTGGCTATTGGATTTACTTGAAAACGAACTCAGTGAAATTCGATTTATTACACAATCGAAAAACTTATGGGAGAAATGATCAAAAAATTTCGCATACAAGTCATTGCATATCACCTACACAAAGCAATCTGCACATATTGTCACTTTTCAGGAAAACTTTTGATCGCATGGATTAGTGCCTGCATACAATGGCTGCTGAAACATATCGAACAATGCTCGGTTGATTCTATTCGACTCAATTAAACGCTGTTGTGCGTTATAGTTTGTTTGCGACTTAGCATTTTGTAGATCTCATTGTCGCGTGGAAGAAAGAAGAAAACATTTTCACTTGTGAAAACACGAAAGCTTGGGTCGTCTCGATGACACGACGTGAGTAGGTAGAGACAACAGTTTTCAGATACTAATCTCAACTTTTAAATATCATTGTATGGTAATTTTTTTTCTTTCGAAATGTTGAAAGTCAAGGTTCGTGGATTTTTTCCGCCAACAAGATATTCATTCGTTTGGAGCATTTTTAAGAAATGGAAAATTCAGAAAAGTTTACGTGAATCGAATTTGGCTGGTTCTATTGTTTTGCAGGGTATGCTTCATTGATTTCAACCGTCAGTGATTCTTGAAACAATAGCTTTATTTGCATGATTCAAGCAGAGAAGTTAGTACCAGAAAGTTCAGACAATAATGTCAGTTAAGATATCAGATTTTCACACTTTCTATGGTTACAGATGATACTCTTACTGCAGATGATATTGTTCATTAAATTACAGACTCATGAAATTTATTTGGTTTCCGCGATCTTGAATTTGATCCAAATATTGTAGAAAATTTTACTAACGTCCAAGTCATGTCATCTTACTCTCAAGTTTGATTCTTTCAAGGCTTAACTTATTGTGTCGAAAGTTCTAAGGACATTTTTGCGTTAGCATGTCAAATTAACTCTTGTAATGATAGTTATTTTATTGTGCAACTTATTTTTAGAAAATGCTATAAAATTCAGTCAAGAAGCGAATGGTATTTTCTTTTTCAAATGAGCAGAATATTTCATTGAAATGATTTTCAAATGTCAGCAAATTATTTTTTTACAGGCCGGAGTCCATTCAAATGAATATGAAAATACAGAATTTGCAAAAAAAAAAATAGAAAAAATGACAAATAAATCAAAAAAAATATAATAATATATATGATGTACCGGTTAAAAATTGCGTATTTTTTCAAAATTTAATGTTTTATTGTAAAATTTGGTTACCATTCAGTTCTCAAAGTATTGGCCATCGCTAGCCACTATTTGTCCCCATATTTCTGGCAATTGACGGATACCATCTCGAAAAAATTCGGCCTGTTTGGCGCCAATCCATAAATCGATCCAATTTTCGACTTGGCCGTGATTACGGAAGTGCTGGTCAGCCAGTTACAATTCGATGCAAAAAGCCCTTTCTTCTTTGCCATTGGAACAGTTGTTTGCACGTGAAAAAACAGCGTTCGACGTCTCTTGGCTTCAACTCATACGGCACCCAATTGCTTACCTTTCTGATCAATCCCATTGCTTTTAATCAATCGGATATGGTTTGCTGAGTGACTCCAAGTGTTTTTGCAAGTTCATCTTGCGTTTGCGACAAATCTTCACTGAGTAATGCCTCCAATTCTTGATCCTCAAACTTTTTTGGCTGGCCGGAGCGCTTCTTGTCTTCGATGTCAAAATCACCATCACGGAACCGCATGAACCAATTCTGACACGTTCTCACCTCTATTTTAAAGTTCGGATATACTTCGACGAGCAATTCACGCGCTGGGGACGTATTTTTCTTCAAGTTAAACAATTTCCCGCAATCCGATGGCTCAAAAGTTGACATTTAAGTTGCCGGGCTAGCTCTGTGTGTTTTCACTAAAACTTATAAACCAGACTGAAATAATTACACAAAGGTATGAAGTTTTTGACGAGACAGCTGTCATTATCGAATTTCATGTCAAAGTAATAGATATGAAGTTGTCTGCAAATACGCAATTTTTAACCGGCACACCTAATACATAATTACAATGAAATAATATTAATATAAATAAAACGTATAATAATAATAGTTCAGCAAAATATAATCAGTGCATTGACGTTGATGAAAAAGCTTTAATCAAGAACTAACTCAATATTTATTACAGATAAGACATGAATTTCTAATTTGATGTTTAAATTGTGAGAGCGTTGGTGGTAGAGAACAAAGCCGAAGCTCGTCTTATCGTCACACCGGGACTCGATTGGTAATTTACCCTGCCATATCCAATGGCAACGATTGTCAATTTATGGTATGCTATCTGATGCGTGGGCAATTTCTGGCATGCCATATCAGTTCAAAAATGCCTCTGAACGGTCAAGATGAAAGTTGGAAGTTATTTGAAGTAGAGAGCGAAAGAATTCTGCTGTTAATGAAAACTCCGCGTGTAGGATAAATCCATTTTTGCGGGTGCTGGTGAAATTTCAGATGTAGGTGAAACTATTATATGATTTGCTGGGACACGATGGAGGATGGGGTAGAAGCCATTAAAAAATGTCCACCGATTATCAATAGGCAGTTTCATTTACTTACTAATCCTTAAAAATTGAAAAAATATTTCTGTAAAAAAATGCCTCTATCAACATTCGCCATTTTCTCAATTTCCCACCATTCTATGCTCTGTAAACTATTTGGATTACTCAACGAGATCTTAAAATCCCTGAGAATTCAGAATTCCTACATTTTCTTATAAGAAACGGAGCATGACCACGATTCAGCACCATTTTGAAAATCAAAAATTGTCAAAATATTGCCAGGTAGATGGCCAAGCAAATAGCATACCATATTGTAATACCATTTATTGCATGCCATCAAATATGGCATACCATAGGCCGCCTTCATTAGCAATTTCAGATGGAATGCCATTGGAAATTGCAAGGTGACGCGGCCTGTCAAGAAATGTGCAATAAAGTTGTATGAAAATATAAATCAGTCCACACAAAGTATACACTTAGGGCTTTTACGAATAGACGTCGTCGCCTTTGTCTTCCGCTTGTTATAAAATAAGCTGACGTCAGATCCAGTCGAAACTGTCCGAATTCAGTAATCTATATATGTACATCTTGGCATTGCTCTCTTGTATAATAGCTGACGAAGTCACGTTCTGATTTGACTTTTCGTAAGTTCGATGGTGTTTTGGAGCAGACGTCGTCTTGGTCTGCTTCAAACTCTTAGAATAGCTCAGCTACTCTGCTGACGTGACAATCTGTCATAACAAGCTGAAGATGAAGATGAAGATGACGACATGAATTCAGAAACGCCTTTAATATCATCGGCAATCTATTAGATTGACTGACGTTTCGAAGTAGCATCTTAGAGCTTTGTTAAGACAAGGTAGAGCAACAAAGATAAATGAGCACTACACTCACAATAAGTGATATGGAATTATACAATAAAGAACAGATACATGTTCCACCGCACCAATTATATGTTTATAGCAAGGAGACTAAATTTCACAGTAACACTCCCAGACACTACGAACTAACGAATAAACCAGACGTACGTAAATAGACCAGATATCAAAAGGCTGGTAAGTTCTAAAAACGTAATCGGGCAAGCGAGAAGTCTCACTTGTAATGTGTCCAACAGGCAGGTAAAACCTAAGTTTCGAATCGGAAATCCCACCAAGGTCTTTGAAATTTACTACTGTAGTGAGAAGGTTCCACAAAAAAACCTGCGAAAACATAAAGATAAGCTTTTTACATGTACAATATACTAGATTTTATTAAGCAAGTAAATCCCTTTGACACCAATCATCTAAAATGCCTAGGCCGTTTTATAGTTGTAGGCAATCGTTGAACGACTCAACTATCCTGAACACTTTGAAATCATCAGCATACTGATGAGAAATAGGCAGAAGCTTGTTTATAAAGATAAGGAAGCCAAAATCGAAGAAAGAACCGAAAATCCAACACTTCATCGAGGCAGAATACATTAGAAGAATAAGATATTATATTTACCAATTCCATTCATTTAAACCTATACTTGATAAATCTATGCTGCTAATATGGAAGACGGGAGTCAGAGTAGATATAGAGTGGTGAAATCGGACCACTTAGGAGAAAGAAATAAGAGGAGCAAGCCGGTTTTAAGAGGAGCAAGTCGGTTCAGTTTCGATGTCATTAGAAACACTGTTAATGCCGACTATGTACAGGAAAAATTTGTGCTTAATCAGCCCGTGATAGTCACTAGATCCCGACGCATGCTAGTTGAATATAAGCATAGCACCGCATATGCTGATAATGAGCCAATCAACAGATGCTGCAAAATATTCAACAGTATGAATCAACACTTTTCCCCCCACGATATCCAAAGCGTCCTTTAAAAACAGAGTTACCAACAGACATAACAGAGTTATCCCACCCTCTCTAGTCTACCGGCCTAGTATATCCTCTTATGACTTAGGACTAATTATTTTTATAATTGATTAATTAATTATTTAATTTAATTTTGCGTGTTTAATATTGTGACCTGCATGTGATTTAGCTATTATATATTTATTTATTGAAGGTTCATTTATTTGTATTGTATTTTTTTGTATATTTTATACCTTTTTAAATCTGTTTATTTTTTTTATTATATTAATTTCATTTATATGTAATATTATTATCCATTGTTTGGTGAAATAAATAAATAAATAAATAATCCACTTAAGAGCAGCAAAGAGGAGTAAAGAGGAGCAAAGAGGATGATGATGTCACAAAAGAGGAAGACGATGACATCAGTGATAATCGCGTGCATGACATAAGCGATGATCTTATAATCCCGTGCATGACGCAAGCGATGATCTTTGACACTGATAAACAGCCCAGTTTAGCTGATAAACAGTAGTGATGAGCGTTTTTGTTGTTTTAAAAAAACGAAAACGAATTGTTTTTTTTTGTTGAAATAAAACAACCGCTTCTGAAAACTGTTTAAAAGACAGTTTGTTAACGACAAAAAACCATTTTATGTTGTGCGACAAACTAAATATTTTAAATATATATAGTTCAATTGAGAGACATCGTTCATAGTTTGAATAGTCTTCAATCAATTCAGCACAAAGAATTTTGACGTATGATGTGTTTCTACTATACATTTTATGTATTATGCCTTCCACCATCGCATCGTAAACATTCATTGCTTCCAAACTGAATTGATGCTTTTATGGTCCCAATTTTTCAATGTATTATCTACTTGATCAACCGTATAATCATACATCAATCAGTACACATGGTCGTAAAGAATCAACATACATGATGCCATCAAGACATACATGCCATCAAGAGCTGGTTATGGTAAGCAGCATTCAAAATAAGAGCAACTGCTTTTATTTTCAATGCTACCTACTCTAACCACCTCTTGATTGAGACACAAAAATACGCATCTAATAAGTTTGACAACCTCGTATTATATAGGGTTAATCACTTAATTCTTTGCCTCTGAAAATCTGTTTTCCGTAGCTAAACAGTTTGTCGCTGAAAATCAGTCTGTCAATACGAAACAGTTTGCCGCTGCCAAAGAGTTTGCCGCTGAGAAACAGTTTTTCATTCGCAAATTGTTTTCCACGGCCAAACAGTTCGTTTTAACAAGCTAATCGTTTTATAATAGCAGTTTGTTTTAGAAAAACGGTTCGTTTTAAAAAAACGACTGGATTTAGAAAAACTATTCGTTTCAGAAAAACTGCTCGTTGTAGAAAAGCTGTTCGTTTTAGAAGCTGTTCATTTTATTCTGTTAAGGAAAGTTGTATTGCTAAGCAAATTTTTTTCGAAAGAATGAAGGATGATTAAACAATCGCATAGTTTAAATTATCAATTTAGCTGATTGATACACACAGCTAAACTTTAAATGTGAAAAATAAAATTCACGAGTAGTCCAGCAACCAAAATAAGAGGCTAACATTTATCAAAGATTCTACGCGTATCTTGAACGTATATTGAGTTTATGGGTTCTTTTGCTGAGTGTCTGCGTTTAAGACAATAGTACCACCGTTTTCACCAAATAAGATTTTTGAACTAAGGTTGTTAAATATTTTAACTTTGTTGAAGTTGGGCGTGCTTATTTTTTTCAAAAGTTTAACAATATTTATTTTAATCTTTGTCATTACTGCTTTGTCATTATTGCTATTGGTTAGTTTGACTATCAAAATTCAAAGAATAAAATAACCAAAGGGAGCACCTTTATTCCGGATTTATGAGGAATAAAGCATTTGTTGAAAGAGCAAATATTTTCTTATTTAATTCGATAGGATGCTGTAAGAAACTTTAAACACACTACTTCCCCCTAAAAGAAATAATGGTATGAGCTCTAAGCTGTGCCAACATAATAAGACATCACGATCTAAGTAAAAAATAAACTTAAATTATCATGGGAAATTTCAGGCACCAAAGAAAAACGTATGCGACTTCAAATTCTCAAGTATCCAAAATCAACAATTTGTTCCGCCTTTATTTTTCCAGTCAACCATCACAGGATAATATATTTTTAAATTAAATATTATCAAAGTAATCATTAAAATATGATGCCGACTCTTTAGATGCCTTTTTCAATTGTAGATCATAATTATGTATCTATTTTTTTGGCATTCCCATCAACAGCGTGCCAACTATATTGATGACCGATTGCTTCATATTTACCGCATTTCTTACCACAACCGTAATCAATTATTTAGGTTGCATAGAAATCGTATGCATAACTGCAATGGTCACATTTTTCCCGAATTACGCAATTCTCTTTAAACTATCGCCCGAGTCACGAACGAATATCGGAAGTGATAATAAATATTGGTTAGTTACATATGCTGGCCTAGGCTCATGATCGGACTGCAAAAGTGCTAATAAGTCAAATGTGTGATATGCCGGCAATGGTACACTTGGATGTCAGCAGCGAATTGTTGGCAAAGTTGCAATAGTCAGAGCGGTGTAGATAGAGAGTCCATACTAAACAGCAATGAGGTGGAATCAATGGATGGTTATTGGTTATTAAGCTGCAAGTGCTCGTGCTCGGCCCTCGACCAGTGTGCGATAATAATCAAATCACGTTTCACTTTCTCCGCGGGTATTGATTGTAATCGACGGTGGAGGTAATCGCAGTGAACATATTGTTTAGCAAAACAAAACGAGATAAATGCCGAGTAGATACGAGATCGATACTTGTAATATTTCTATTAAAGTATTCAAATTGATGAATAGCAGCTGCTGGTGAATCGGATTGAAACAAATCAGTCAGCCAGGACTGAACTGTTTTGCTTCGAAATAAGCTTGTGCGAATTATTATATACTACACTCTACTTAACATGATAACAACGTTTTTACTCGCGGTTACCCTTTAGAATAATGAGAGTGCAATTGCAAGCTTCTGGAATTGAAATGCCAATCAGAGTTACGAGTGACTTTAAAGTAACTGTGTCAGCACGTAGAAAGTGTATTTTTAGTAATACTTGGAAGGAGTACGTACGTAATTGAGTTCGTTAGCTGGAATCAGTTTTGAGAGAATACATATTTTCGTGTGCGAGACATTTTTGGATGATAAGGAGTGGATGGATGTGCTACTACTGCCATAGCATATAAGAGTGTAAACAATATGAATGAGTTTCAGACTAAAGATGCTGGAAGAAGCACCTGCATACCAGGCTATTTCCATGAAGGGAATCTAAAGCCTAAAAATATTCAACCAGTGTGTAACCTGAAAGAAAAAACTTGGTTCCATGCCAAATAATTCGGTGGGTGGTTTTAATTTTAATTCTTTTTACATTTATTTTCATTTTGTTGGAATTCTACCCCTTTAGGGATGGATTTTATTTAAAACAGCAAATGCACATAAAAGTCAATTAAGGTTAGTTGTTGTAGAGCTGCCCTTCATAAAGCTATGCTCGGGGACAAAAAACGGATTAGTGACATTCTAAGAGCTTGCTATATTGGCATAGAATAGTAATACGATGATAGTTTGCAATGGTAAATTAATCACTAAATTTCCAAGTTTGGAAAATGTTTGCAGCTTTCTACCATAAAAACATTGGATCAAAGGTGAATTGTAGCGTATAAAAATCGCTAAAAATAATATTTTTTGAAGAAAAGCAGAGAAAAAGTGTGATTTGGATTCATATTGAATGTAGTTTATATGATTAATAAATCAATTTTTTGTTCTCACGGCCGGATAATCACACCAAATACATATCATTTAATGTTAAAATTATCAATTCACGCATGAACCCAAATTTTTGCCAAGCAACTGCAAAATTGCTCTTTGCGAGCCCCAACACCAGGGGCGGATTTACCACTAGGCCCGGTAGGCCCGGGCCTAGGGCGGCGAAATTCGGGGGCGGTAAATTTTCGATTTTTTTTTGGGGCGGCCCCATTTCAATTTTCTTTTTGGGCGGCAGTTTTTTTTATGTCGTATATGTACATATATCTGAGTCGAATGAGCCTAACACCTCAAGCCAGCCGAATTCTCCAAAAAAATCAATGCACGCGAAAATTCACCTCTAATGATTTTATTCGGACATTAAAAAGTTGGACTTATAATAAATATCGAAATGCGATCACGGTAAAGGACCAAAGAAACTCAAAAATACCTAATAAGTACCTAGAAAGTATCTGAAAATACCTAAAAAGAGCCTAAAAAGACCTAAAAAAATCCTAAAAAGAACCCAAATAATGCCTCTTCAATTTAGGAAAAGCTTATCAGAGGTAAATATTTGCGTGCATTGATTTTTCAGAGAATTTTTTATTTATTATTATGGTACAGGGTATATCAACTACATGCGAATCTCTTTACTTTTGAAGTGTTTTTTAAATTGTACTTCATTACTGAAATTAATTTCTGTAAAAAAATTTCTATAAAATGAAATCTAGAACATAGGTCAATATATTTCGGGTTCATCTTTAACTAATAACATATCGAACATTAATTTACAATAGTCGAGTTCATAGTTGATCTCCAGTCAAGTGCGGAAGCAAACTTTGAACAGAATAGTAAACTTACTTATAAAAATTTTAGCGAAGACGTTGGAATTATATGCGATCCAAAGGTGTATACGGTTTTGGACTGTTAAAAATTGGTATTTTTGGATTTTTTTTCAGGTACTTTTAGGTTCTTTACCGTGTTTGCATAATTATTTGTGTGGCAAGGGCGCAATAATAGGGAGTTTTTACGAACGAACCGGTGCCAGTTTTGCTCTGATATTCCTTTTTTTAGGGGTCGGGTGCAACGAAAAACAGCGAAGTATTCTAGGGAATCGAAAAAAAATCGCGCATTGTCACATATAATATAATTCACGAAAAAAGGCGGCAAATATTTCTGAGGCCTAGGGCGGCAAATTGGTCAAATCCGCCCCTGCCCAACACCAAAAATATATAAAATCTGTTTATTGTTGAAAACGATCATTGGATCGGAAGTTAGCAGCACTAAAAGATTTGTATGGTTTTTTAAAAAATTCAACAAACGCATCAGGTTAAGGAGGAGGAAATTTTAAGCGTTGCTGCCCACAAAAATTCAAAAATTTCAAAATGTAAACATACGATAGTTGGTCCAAAAGTAGTGATAATCGGCTATTTCCAGTTCGCATAACATTCAAAAAAAAAATGTACTTCCTCATATAACCACTAAGTTTGCACAACAAAAACATATAAAAAGGCCACGATTACAGGGAGGTTGATTCATTTCAATACAAATAGTCGAAAAGTGAAAATCAAAATGGACAAAAACGAAATTAGATTTGTCATTAAGCACTTGTATTTGAAAAAAATTTCTACCCAAGACATACACAGCGAATTGGTGGAAACATAAAAGGACTTTGCTCCTCCATGTACTACCGTTGCACGTCGAAAATAAATCTTGCTTTATCGTGGATAGATCATCAGCAATTGGAGAATTTCTAGGAGGAGTTTAAACGTCTCTCACTGTGACAAAAACTTCTGCAGATCTGCCTGGAACTTTTCGAGATTCAAACTCAAAATGTCGACTCGTTTCTCCTTTTGCTCGTCGGTTAACGTTCTCGGCACTTAACGCGCAGAGACCTTCTTCATATAAAATTTGTGGGAAACGATTTTGCCATACGAGATCTCTGTGACCACAGCTACATGTCTGATGGTCACTCTTCAATCTGTAAACACGACATTTTCAACTTTTTTCACGTTGTCTTCAGTGAGGGACGTGAGTGAACGTCTTTTGCGGTGCTAATTTTCAGTAGATATTCTTCCTAGCTTAAATTCCTTGGCCCAGCATGCAACGGTGGAACATGAAGGACCAGAGTCTCTTTATGTTTCCACCAAGTCGCTGCTTTGGTCTTTAGGAGACATTTTTTTCAAACGCAGGTACTTAATGACAGCTCTAATTTCGTTTTTTTCCGTTTTTGTATTTTCTCTTCAGCGGTACATATTCAAATGAATGTAGCTCTCCTTGGAACTTTTCTGCTTCTGGAGCTAGTGCTTTCGGCACACTGACTCCCCTCCTCTTGGTGGGCGTCTTTTTCAGCCCATCTCACTCCTCACCTTAACACAATATCATCCCTTAATGCGGAACATCTGCCGTTAGCTGTCGCAGGCTAGGGTATCGATCACTTGGTCGGTTGCTGATATATTTCAGTTCCTCCATGATACTGTTAGGGTGTCCGTCTAGTCTGTCAAATAGTTTTAGTGTCTTGTCACGTATGTGAATGTCGATTGGGTCGATCCTCAGTTCTCTGTGTATGTCCATGTTTCTAACCTACCATGAAATTCTAAATATTTTTCTCAGAGCGAGGTTTTGACAGGTTTGTACTTGGCGTCTATTTGTCTTTGCAAGTCTGATAGTACGCAGTGCTTCCGTAAGTTAGCATTGGTCTTATTATTTGTTTAAAGAGTAGCGTCTTGTTCGTCATATTCAGTTTGTGTGGTCTGGTCAATGGTTGTAGTCTACTTGATATTCCATTGATTGTTTGTCTCTTGTTCTTTATGTGTGTGATCCATAAGAGTCTGTCGTCAAAAGTTAGTCTCAAGTATTTGGCTGTCCGTTGCCAGTCTATCGTCTGGTTGTTGACTGTTAGTTGTGGTGGTTGTTGTCTTTGTAGTCTCGTTACAAAGATGGCTTGTGTCTTCTTGGTGTTAATTTGGATTTTCCATTTCTGGAAATAATCCAGTAAGATATCATTGGAGAATAGTTATCGTTTCTGATGCTTGTAGTTTGGATTTAATAATAAAAATAAAAATCCGTAGTTTCTCCTACTACAAAATTGTTTATTTGCGTAGATACGTATTTATATATTTATATTTATTTATCAACCAAGCAAGGTACGAGTAACATAAACAGTAAAAAAAGCAAAGTTGTAAATTACGAGTACATAGAAACAAAACGAAAAATTAAATAAAATAATTAACAAAATAAATCAATAATAAATTAATAAATAACAAATAAATAAAACATTGTCATATAGCTTAGGATTAAGGGTTGCGGATGGCTTGGAAAAGGGAAGATTTGAAGGATAATTTTGAGACTGTTGGAGAATACAGATTACTTATGCTATTGAATATCCTGCAGCATCTATTTATCGGCTCATTAGCTGCGTAAGTAGTGGAGTGTGGATATTCCTTAAGTAAACGAGAGGACCTGGTATTTCTTACAGGGTTATTCAACACCATTTTGCTATTCAGGAATTCAACTTTGATGACGCCTCTAATGACGTCAAATGTGAAGCAGGCCGAAATCATCTTTCTTCTATTTTCGGGAGCTATTTACTCCCTTCTTCAGTACAGCTACTAAATCATTTGCAACGTCACATGGGCTTAAATACAAAATCGCTACAAAGATACAGGTAAAAATTATAAAAGTTACATTAAAAGTGGGAAGATACGTAACTCTGGTAAAAGTAATTTAGAGAAATATTAAAAGTAGTTAGTGTAACACGCCCATTAAGAAGTAATTAGTGTAAAATGCTCATTAAAAAGTAATTAGTGTGACACGCGATTTGTCCATCTTTTGGCGAGCAGTTTTATTAATTTGGATGAACAATTTCCTTCGTCTGTGTTCATCAACTTTTCCGCATCCTTCCGCAATATTTCTAAACTCTCCCAGGCGTCCAAAGTATGGGGTTTGTTTACGTGTCGTAACAATTCCAGGTTTTCTTTCGTCACAGAATGTCCTTCTTCGATAATATGCATTGCCACCGCTGATCGAACCGAATTAATTCCTCGTCTTTCCCCGCTTGCTACTTCCTTTATGTGCTCTTGGAACCTCGTCGTGATGAGCCGTTTCGTCTGGCCAATGTAATATTTATCGCAATCACCGCAGCTTATTTGATATATACCGCTTTTTTCTCTGTCCGTTAGTGGGTCCTTCTCGCTTCCTAATCGTCTTTTCAGCGTAGCGTCTCTACTGGATCCGACAACTTTGATGTTGAACTTTTCGATAAATGATTTGATTTTGTAGAAATTACTGGACATCGGTATACTAATCCATTTTGTTTCTTCTCTGGCGTTGGCTTGTTCGAATAATGTTGTATGCTGGTTTTTCCATATTTGGTCTTCTTTCTTCCTCATTAGTTTTTTAATTGCTTCGATGCAGTACCATAGGCGGGCCGTGGCCGAAAATCTGGCAGGGGCCAGGGACTGAAAGGTTCAAGACATGCGATGATTTTGTTTTTGATTGTACACGTACTGTTCATACAATTTATATAATTTACTAATACATTATATATTTATTTGTTGATTTATTCTTTGTTAATTGCTAATGCATTATCAAATAAACTTTTTGTCTGTGAATACGTATGAGCTACTAACACATGCATTTAATGTAAATGGTAGGTATGAACAGCACATGAATTATCAATGAGCGCTAAGAAAGAAAGCTTGTATGAATTATACGGGAATAGAATGGCAATAATTAAAAATTTCAGAATATTTTTTCGTTTAGAAGCTAAATATATTTCAACTTATACTTGAAGAAAAGGATAGCTAAGTTTCAAAATATCTTTGAAGAAATTGGAATAAATTAAGCTTAGAAGGAAGAAATTGATCTCTTGCTATAAACATTTGTTACCTAGAAAACCAAGAAAAAGCGAAAATAATTTGGCAAGATGAAAAGTGCTGTAACTTACTCTTTTCGAGCTATTTGGTTTGCAGGAATATCTTTGTAGCCCTAACTGCGTGTCCGAGGCTAGATGAAACATCGAAACCTTTGAAACTAGTGCTTTTTGCTGTTTTCCGTTTTCGCGATCCTCTGGTAAATGTGAGATCCAGACAGTTCTTTTCTGCGAATGATTTATTTTTTCCCCAAACTGCATACAAATCTTCTCGCTCACTTAGCAGTGTTTTAACTGTTCCATTCACAAGATCTATCCCATCCCCAAGAGTTGCATTTTTAGTTTGGAAATATGTGCTTAACATGTTCGTTATAAAAAGAGCATAGTGAAAGATGAAAAGATTTACTACAAATTTAAGATTACTGATTGAATGAAAGATCCCCAATGAATAAACTGAGTCGTTGTATTTTCCCTCATTCATTTCTTTTTCTAAAACCTCTTTCTTAGTCCCATAGCTATCAATCACATATTTGCAATTGTGAAATCTCATTGACTAACGAGTCGAGCTTAAACTTCTCACCCCACGCCTTGAATTTAGACCAACTGCCTCTTCAAGCTGCTCCAACAATTTGTGTTGTGATGGCTTCGAAAAGTGTAGGTAAAGAGATTCGATGGCATTGAAGAAGAATACACACGTTTCGATTGTGAAAACTGTGTCCATCACAACAAGGATAATTTTATGAGCTTGACAGTGTACAAATGTGGCTGCAGGGTGTTTTATCTTAATTTAGGTTTGTAAACCACCTTTTTGTCCTAACATGACACTAGCACCATCAACAATTAGCTAAGTCCGTAGCAGTCTAACAGGCTCAAAATTATATCGGCTAAATACGAGGCATTTGTAGCTCCTGAAATGTCTAGCAAATCTGACAACCACGGAGAGTTGTTCCTTTTTGTGGACCCTTGCTTCGTCTGCCATAATGTCATGTCCTCTCGAACGATTTCAGCAATTGTTTTTATTAATTCATTTCGTGTTTTGCCAGTACAGTAGTTCGCAACCTTGCTTTTAAAATGTTTTTCAAAAGTTAAATAATTCTTCGCGAATAATTCACAAAATTCAAAAAAAAATGCACAGTTATCACTGGGACCACTTTCACTGTCCTCTGAAATCACTGTCCTCTGAAAGCAAGTCCTTGGTGACTGAGGCACGTGGTAGGGTCGATAACCTTTTCCAAAAACTTTCGGTTCGTCTTGACAATATTCCAAGACTGTTGAAGCACCATATCACTTACTGTCTTCCAAGCACTTTTAGAGTTTTATTATTCTAGAGTTTTTATTATTGTATGCAATATGTGTATGCAATTCTATGGAAAATTTCGCATTGTGATAACTTCACACCGAGTCATCAGATCACCACGAAATTTACAAGACGCATCAAGGAGTATAATAAATAAGTTTCTGTCGTTTTGAAATGTCTGAGCAACCTTGAGGCTACCATAAGTACGTAAACTCAAATCTTGCAAACCATTGACTCTCTGGTATTTTTATCGGTATTTAGAATAAAATGCAAATGATTGATGTATTTGATACTATATTTATACAGTCAAATCTAAACTTCTAAAATTCCTAAAAGCAAAAAATCGTAGCCCTTCACCAAATTATTTATATTTTTATCTCGCGATCGGATAAAATATCACTGGATATATATCTTGAGTAAATAAAGGTCTAACAAAAGTTTAATGAAAATGAGAGGAACCATGTGGAAGTCGTGTCACCATGAAAAAACGCTCGATGAAATTGAAGTGCTATGCCTTTTACCTTCCAATGCAGTTATCAAATTATAATCAAATTCACACACATTTAACGTGAGTGTAAACCAAGTAGGTCAGAGTTTTGGTTATAATGTTGGATCCGCGATGCCAGCATCAACATTTCTGTCCTGGAAATCGGTACTATTAAATTTTCAAATAATATTGATTTCGTAGTGAAAATAAGCCGAAAATATTTCAATTTCAAAAAATTTAACATACTCGCGGAGAGTAACTCTAAACACCCTTTTTTCGTATAACTTCCAATGCTTTCAATGAATCAAAAGTTATATTGTAAGTTATTTTAACGGGATGCAAAATCGATATAGTCTTTGTTGTGGTGATATCAAAAGGTTGGTGGTGTTGTCAGCAGCAATATTGAACTTTCCCTGCTATTCAGTATGGACTTTTTTAATCAAGCCACTTTATCATACGCAAAAGTCAAAGAAAAATGCTCTCAAATATGGAATGAGACTGTGTTTGTTTTGCTTAATGTTAGGCATGAATGTGCTTATTGTATATGATTCCATCAAGAAAGAGTAATCGCAGCGAAAATTGCTCGTAATAAACAACATTGTTTTGAATAGATAGCATAAAAGTGGCAGAGATGCCATTTTTATTCTCAAAAGACTTCGAAAATTGTATTCTACGATAATTAATCTTAATGCCTAACATTTTAAACTTAGATTATGTTTAATGAAAAAACATAATTGCATAAAACGCCAGTTTACAAAAGTGTTCTTATCTAAATACCTGTATATTGCCTAGTAGGAATGAACAGATAATTTTAATAAAAAAAGGATAATTGGCGAGGCGCTTTTCGTCTTTTTCTTGACGTATAACTTGTCGAAATTAAATATTGCCGTCCATATCTTGAGATAAGTCCCATAGCATCATAATTAATATTAATTAATTAGTCTCTATGTTATAAGTAGTGTGCTTGCTTTGGTATAGGCTTACACTACTGCACTATACAGCTCTTGCAGTAACAACAAAAACCAAAGAGGCGAAAACTTAAGTATTTATTGTTTGAAATATGTATTTTCCTGGGAGGGGCCAACCTAGGGTCTGGGGGGGTCCCGGCCCCCCCTGGCTCCCCCTACGGCGCGCCTATGTGCAGTACCCGTTCTTTGTTGCTGTATCGAGGATGTATGCCCTTTCTTTTTGAAAACCTGCTTTTGTTAAGGGGTATGTGAACAGCCGATGTACCATTGAGTTATATGCCGCCATTTTTTGTGTTGTGGTATGTGATGTGATTGTTGTTCATGGCCTACATTGAAACAATCATTGAGGAAAAAGGAGTAATGCCGAGAGTATGGCTAAGGTATGTCGACGATGTCTTCGCCATAGTTCAAAAGGATAAGGCCGAGAATATCCTGAAAGAGATTAACAACATTCACCCGAACATCCAATTTACAAAGGAAATGGAAAAAGAGCACTCACTACCATTCTTAGATCTGCGGATAATAAACAACAGCGGGAAGCTCGAATATGAAGTATACCGAAAACCAACTGCGACTCAGAGGACGATAGTTCAAACCTCATCTCATACCACAACACAAAAAATGGCGGCATATAACTCAATGGTACATCGGCTGTTCACATACCCCTTAACAAAAGCAGGTTTTCAAAAAGAAAGGGCATACATCCTCGATACAGCAACAAAGAACGGGTACTGCATCGAAGCAATTAAAAAACTAATGAGGAAGAAAGAAGACCAAATATGGAAAAACCAGCATACAACATTATTCGAACAAGCCAACGCCAGAGAAGAAACAAAATGGATTAGTATACCGATGTCCAGTAATTTCTACAAAATCAAATCATTTATCGAAAAGTTCAACATCAAAGTTGTCGGATCCAGTAGAGACGCTACGCTGAAAAGACGATTAGGAAGCGAGAAGGACCCACTAACGGACAGAGAAAAAAGCGGTATATATCAAATAAGCTGCGGTGATTGCGATAAATATTACATTGGCCAGACGAAACGGCTCATCACGACGAGGTTCCAAGAGCACATAAAGGAAGTAGCAAGCGGGGAAAGACGAGGAATTAATTCGGTTCGATCAGCGGTGGCAATGCATATTATCGAAGAAGGACATTCTGTGACGAAAGAAAACCTGGAATTGTTACGACACGTAAACAAACCCTATACTTTGGACGCCTGGGAGAGTTTAGAAATATTGCGGAAGGATGCGGAAAAGTTGATGAACACAGACGAAGGAAATTGTTCATCCAAATTAATAAAACTGCTCGTCAAAAGATGGACAAATCGCGTGTCACACTAATTACTTTTTAATGAGCATTTTACACTAATTACTTCTTAATGGGCGTGTTACACTAACTACTTTTAATATTTCTCTAAATTACTTTTACCAGAGTTACGTATCTTCCCACTTTTAATGTAACTTTTATAATTTTTACCTGTATCTTTGTAGCGATTTTGTATTTAAGCCCATGTGACCTTGCAAATGATTTAGTAGAAGAAGGGAGTAAATAGCTCCCGAAATACGTATCTACGCAAATAAACAATTTTGTAGTAGGAGAAACTACGGATTTTTATTTTTATTATTATATCATTGTAGGTTTGCAGGTTTGAAGATATAGCTTCTGCGTGCTTTGAGGTATAACATATACATGTATCATCGGCGTACAAGGCTACTTTTACATTGGGCATATTGGGGATGTCTGATGTGTATAAACTATACAATATTGGAGAGAGTGTTGAACCTTGCGGGACTCCAGCTTCTATTGTCCGCATTGACGAAAGATGATTGTTAATTCGAACACAAAAAGTTCTGCCCTGGAAAAATGATGCAATGAGTTGTATGAAAGGTATTGGGATTTGGAATGCATGCAGTGTGAAAATTAGTCCTGCATGCCAGACTTTGTCGAAAGCTTTGGCCACATCAAACATGACCAAGCCCGTTGATTTTCTTTGGTTGAGCCCTGTACGTATGTGTTGTACCACTCTTGCTAGCTGGAGTTCAGTGGAATGTAGTGGTTTAAAGCTGAATTGTACCTCCGAAATCGTTGATTTTTCCTTAATTATATCTTTTAAGCGGTTGAGAAGGCGCTTCTTACGGAGGACAGGAGACTTATTGGTTTCCAGTTTTGCGGGAATTGGAGGTCTTTGCCTAGCTTAGGCACCACAGTAATAATCGCTGTCTTCCAGACCTCTGGGAAGATCTTCGTATCGAATATTGCATTGATTATATAGGCCAAGGCCTCCAACATGTTGTCGGGAATATATTTTAGCCATTCATTGCCAATAGAGTCTGGCCCAGGTGATTTCCGCTTGTCTAACCCATTGACTATTTGTTTGATCTCTCCGAAGCTAGTTGGTTTGATTTGAGAGTCTTCTGCTGTCACAGAGGCAAGGAGCCAAAAATGTAGTTATCTGTAATCGTGGCCTATTTATATGTTTTCGTTGTGCTGACTTACATTTTTTTTAAATTTTATGCGAACTGGAAATAGCTGATTATAATTACTTTTTAATCAAACCTCGTACGTGGATAGAAGGTCAGTTTACCTGCATAAACTTAAACGCATATGACTCCATTACATTTTTTTAAATACATATTGGTACTGAAATTGATCAATTTTCTACTTAATTCTCCATTATATTTACTTTAGTGCTTCCACAGTGCTTGATGGATTTATTTAAGTGGATTTATGATTTAATTTTCGATTTTTTAGACGATGAGCACGTGGTTCAATTATGTGTAAAAGGGCCTTTTTGGACATTGATTATCCTTATTCTTGTGGATTTTAGTAAAGTTAAAACATTTTTTTATATTTTTTTCCAGTGTTTTTTATTTATGTCTCCATAGACTTTAGCCTCATTTTATTGTCTTTAACGTCAACATGTCTTGATGATTTGAACGAACCTCTTTAACACTGCCGAATTATCGTTTTATCTTTGGAAGTCGTAAATTTCCGTATGTTTAGCATTCGTTTTTTATCCTTACTTATTTAAAGAGAATTTTCCTTTTTCAAGCTGATATCATTTCAGATCATTTTCTTCAAACGTTTCAATATTTCTACTATTTATGCTGTCATTTTACTATGTTTGTCTGTGACATTTATAAATTTTTTTTATGTAAAATGCATTTCTTTCCATCATGTTGCATGATCAGAAAACTCTAAACAATCCACCAAAACACTGAATAAATTCAATCCTCTATCGCTTATAAAATATGTGTTATTTGAACGTCCAGCCATAACACTCTTCTAACAAACTAAAACAGGGCTACTAAAATATGTGTCAACAATAACGATAACGTTATTCTTTAAAATTGGAATGCACAAAAAATAGTTTTCATAAAAGACATAAGACAAAACATAGGGCAAGAATAGGACAAAAAAATAATTTTCATAAAAGATTAAATATTTCCAATAAAATTTTGAAAAATTGGTGCATTTAGTATGGTTATGAATTCGTATTACTTAAATTTTTATGGCTGTATGTATTGCAATTTAAAGATTCTTGCTTGCATATGAGAGATTTTTAAACGCTTTTTAAAGCAAAATACTGCAAACAAAAATCTAAAGATGAAATTGTTTTGTTTGCGATGCTAGAAAAAATTGAATTTTACTAAGTGGCTTCAAAGACATGCACCATTTCTCATCAAGTTTTTGCTCACAGTGCATATTTGATTATAATGGCTACTTGATAAGATTATTGATTTTTATTTAATTGCTATTTTTCTGATCAGCAATTTTTAATCACCAAAAACCTCTTGTAGACATTTTTACTAAATTTTGATTAGCTTTTTCTTATTTTCCTATAGTTCCATCGATAAAAGATACATTTGCAATCTTTAATTGAAATCCTTAATCTCATAAACTTGACCTTGCCATGCATATATTTAAGATCTTTATAAAGCTTTGGAATTTACTTCACCAAAAACATAAGTGACAGCAATTTCTTTGGTGACGAGCGCTTCGTTTTTAAATTTTTTAACGGCTGTATATTAGTTGACCCCAGCATTTACCTGTTTGTAAGGAATTCGGGCAGTCTCAATAGAACATTATTTTTTTCAATGCATATATTTTTATTTTTTTTTTTAATATATGATTGGATTTATTCTGTGGATTCGGACAGTAAATAAATAAATTTTACCGTGCTGTCCTTTCACCAGCTATTAAATTTTAATAGTTTTCCATTAATATTTGATTATATATGCCATTCTTGGGTCTACAAATTTTCTTTTCAAAATATTCCTTAATTTTTCCACCTTCGATTAAACAGTTCAAGAGTGAAGCTTAAATTAATTCAAACTTTCAACGAATAACAGTTATGAATTCATATCAAAGGATGAATTAATGCAAACACAAAACTTGTTCAAGCCACTACTCAAGTAAATCTCGTAAAAAAACTATTTTCATAAACAGGCCCATGCACTCTGTTGACGCTTAACGAAAGTACTTCATCGGAAAATATCATCGAAAATCAAGTTAACACCCGCTTCGAGCTTTCTTTATAATAATCGCTGGCGCCGTAAATACCCAACATGATTCGGATGCAGCTATGCGTCGCCATGGTGTATATGTACACATGATACGGTACGATGCGATGAAATGTGCAGTTTGGTGCCATTTTGTACCATCTCTGCTGCATCGTCCACCCGTCAGTGGTAAGGACGTCATTAGCAGCTGTAACACCTGATGTGACGTTCGTGATCATGGTGGTGGAGGATTACTTTATAAGCCCTCAAGTTATTATGGTCGAAATGCTCATTTCATCGATCGAGATGCCTGCAGGCCTGAGTCATCTGTGCCGGTTATCGTTTTTGGTGAAGGAGATTTTTACTCTCACTTTACTCTTAAAAAAACTGTCTGCTGGTAATTAAATTCAATGACACAGCTAATTTTTCGCAATACTATGTTGTGCTGATCAATTGCTGAAAGAATGTGCAATACAGACTACAATTTTCCGAAATGTCCTAAAAACATGTTTACCAGCACTAATTTTCTAGGTACAAAGCCGATCGGCAATTTCGACTTAAAACAAAAGACTTAAGACGAAAACCCGAGTTTATTACTTTTGTTCAAACAAATAGATATTTCTCTTTTTAACAAATTGAAAATACTTTGTACTGAATCCATGACATAAACACTCATCAAGCAACAGGAACATTTTGAATGGACAAGTTTAAAAAATAGTCTCGGTTTCCGCACAATTACAGCCAATTGCCAAAAACATGCCAAAACCATGATACTTATGTGTTGCATTTCTCGTAGCATTCACGCGGCTAAGCTTTTACTGCCCAACTTCATAAAAACTGTTTATTGACTTGGAAAAAAATTGAGCAACAACTAAATTAAAGAAAGCGTATTAGACAAAACACAACAGATCACAGCATATCATATTTACTGAAGGTCATTACAAGCGGATGGGTACCCATCACCTTTTACTTTCCGTAGTTTCCCCGAATCTTCCGCATGACTAACAAATGGACGTAGAGGAAAACATGCTTTTGATTGTTGAGTTACGTAAACGGCATCATCATTGGTCAGAGAGTTATCTTTGAATAGTTTACAAAAAATTGTTGTCGAATTACTGGTGGATGGTATTAGAGTTGCAGTTTGAAATGAATCGTGATGAGGAAATGGGACAATGTCTTAAATGACAGATTTATGGCATTTTAAATTTTAGATGGGATTACACTGAATGTGTGAAAATTTGATAGAGTAGGCTTTGTCAGTCTTATGATAAATATTTGAAATGATATGATATACAATTAGATTTGAAATGATATGATTACAATTGAATTGATATACAATTTAGGTAATAAATAAAATAAAAAGACGAACTGTGGATTTCTTTATTAGATTTGATGACTTTTAAATATATGATAATTATTTTGATAGACTGCAATGATTATTCAATAATATCGAGTGCAGTATTATTTTGAAGTTAAAAGGTAAAACCAAGCTAAGCAACTGCATTTTGCTGGCTGCAGTTTTGAAGCTGGTGAAAGCTAGTTTCATAATCTTTTGCGACGGAAATGCCAAAAATAGTGTTAATTGACGTTGGTTTGTAAAGAAAAATCTGTAAAATTGGCCAAAAGTTTAATTTGTTAGGAAAAAACAGTTTTGGCATTGAAAAAAAATCATAAGCTTATGCCAGATATGTACTGACTTTAAGGGTCTATTCAGCACAGAATGCCTTTTTTCAGGTGACTTTTTTAGATATGGTGTCTTCGTTCGAATTTTCATTAGTATTGTTAACTTTCTTGTCGTATAGAAGAAGTTGCTAGAAAACATTCTTAGTTTACATAGGAGGTATCAACGAAGTAAATCGGAGAACTATACAGACTAACTCAAGCAGCGCCTATTTGACTGTTCTCGAATTCAATCGCCCATTGTACGAGGCGTATCAAGTTGCTTAATATTATCTCTTAGGGGGACCCTACACGATCAATATGGATCGTGATATTTGGATCGTGATACTCAAGTAAATATTGATGGAATAACACAAATGCCTACACGTTCAATCGGATCACATGTCAGTGCGCCTGATAATTTCGTTTGGTGTAGACGTTTGCGAATGAATGTTTGCAAAATGAGTGATATAAAGCAAAAACAATGGATGAAAAAGTGGCTTCAAAATCGTAAAAAATATTTTCATTTAAATTTGTTGGACGAGATACGCCTATATAGGGAAACTAAAGACTTCAAAAACTACTTTAGAATGCCTATTATTTTTACACATGTTTTAATTTAATTCAAATGGTTTTTATTAAATTGCGGAGTTTTCTTACAAATAATTAGCTGAGAAGGAAAACCGGTAATAGGCAAAGAGTCCGGCCAACAATCAGTATGTGACCTATTGGGAATCGATGATGATATTGTGGCGCTTAAAATATCTTCCTACATTGCCAATTAACTGAATACTAGCGAAAATTTATTGACCGGTTGTCTACACGTTCAATATTTATCGTAATCCACCTATATTGATTGATGGATTTCAAAATATCCGGATATTTTCGCGATTCGTATCGTGATCCATCAATATGGTACCCTACACGGTCAATACTTTGTATCGCGATCCAAATATCACAATCCATATTGATCGTGTAGGGTCCCTCTTAGAATTTGTGACTTCCATTTGGAGGTAGGTCAAAAACTATCTTGGGCCGTTCAATACTCCGGGCCAGGGTGGCGTTCTTCTAGCTGACATGCAGAAATAACACTCTCTTAGCGAAGAGGCATTTATAATGTATGCTCGAGTTTAATGAATATTCCTGTCAGCTGGCGGAAAACAAGAGTTGCGGTTATTCATAAAGCAGAAAAGTTGCATATGTCAAGCTTAACGGTAGTCACCCAGTTTGTCTAAGCTCTCTCTTAAATTTCTGGAGAGGATCAATAACTATCATACTAAGGAGTCTATCGATTCTGGGTGTTTCTTGCAGTCACAGTATGTTTATACCAAAGACAATTCTGTTGAAACATTACTTCATATCCTTACTAACTCTTCATATCTTCACTCATTGACAAGTCTCTTGCTCGTGCCGCCTTTGCAGCCATAGAAAGGGCTTTCAACAATGTGAAGTCCGATCCATGGTAGAAGCACTTACAGTGTTGACTGTTTATAAGTGTCCTCCATTAAGCAGCTTCTCAGGAGTAGGTTAGATTCGCTTTCCTTAGGAAATGCTCACTTGCGACGATATGTCAGCACAGGTAACCCTCAGGGTGATATCTTTTCTTACTTGAATGGGGTGAGGCTAGACCATGCTGGTTGTAATATGGTTGCTGATGTAAACAAACTGGTCATTTACTGGAAAGTATTCGTTTACGTTTCCGGAGAAGTTGAATTACTCTCTCGATATACATTCAAGTTGGAGTCGAGATTGCGGCTTAAATGTGAACTCTTGTAAAACGGAGCGTGTACAATTTATTACAAAGTACAAAGTTCCTCGAGTTGACCAGCCGAAATGGAACAATGTATCCGTTGAGCTAAACCAAGAGTTCAAATATTTGGGGCTGATCCTCAATTCAATGCAACTTTGATCCGAAAATAAAGGAGAAAGAGCACGGAAAGCTTTCGGTGATCTTTACTGATTTAAAAGAGCCAAAGGAGCGAATTAAGGCTCCCAACCCTGTGCTGTTGCATTCATTCTTTTCTATGAAAAGTATTTTTGCATACCACTTCGAAAACTAACACGAATATTTTTCCAATCTTGAAAATTATTTGAAAGCACATCGTATCTAATGGACATAAGAATCAAATAATCGTACAATTATTTTTATTTATTTTCGAAGGCCAACCGTCGGTGAAACAAAGTTACCTGCAGGGTTTCCGAAAATGCATCAGCCACGGTGGAATAAGTGAATTGTTAAGTCAAGTCCTGAAGGCATTCAGGAAATCTGGAAAGGAAAAAAACACTGGCCTTTGACCTTAGAAAAGAAAAAAGAAAAATTGAAATATACCAAAATGACTAGAAGTAACTACTGAACCAAAAAAGTTTCAGAAAGATAATGCTCCACAGGGAGTCTAATAAGAAATAGAAGGGACAAAGGAAAACAAGGGAGCAAGATGGAGATAACGGGATGAAAACTGGATCCTTTTATTACAATACCTTCTTCAGGGAAAATTTATACGGAGGTTAACGATTTTTATTAACTATTTAATTTATTAACTTATTTAACGATTTTTTAAAACCTAGTTCAATTATAAGTAGCACGAAAAGCAAACAAACACTTAACTTCAGCTGTAAGTAACTTTGCTGACTATTCTTACAGCTCCGGCGCACAAGAACTGATCGTTCCGCTCGTTGTGCATGGCTTATAATACTCAGTCATGACTCTTCACTTTTCTATCCCAGATTAGATTATCTAAACGCAAACTACTCGGCCGATAGGAATAGCGTAGCGTCTCTTCTACCCGAACTTAACAGAACAGATTCTTTGCCCAACCATTTGGTGAAAAAGAGATATAGCATCCATAAAAGAGTGTTTTTCGATTTTCCACAAAACTCTTTGGAAGCACCCAAGAGACGCCTCTCGGGCCTAAAGTGTTTTCGGACTAGCACTTTCACTACATGTGCGACGTAAACGGGTCGATCTGTTGGCTTGCGATAACATTAATTGGCTGAAGTAAATTTAAAGTTAAGATTTAACTCAGTCAATATTGGCAAGATATCTATCGACATCTCGAAACTATGACGCACTCGCGAGTTTGGAATCAATCCAATAAAGCATCTCGTTACATGAAACTGGGAAGCTAGTTCAGCGAATAGGAAATACCGCAAGAGAAGCAGCTCCTCTAAAAAATGCACTACACAATGACCGTGTGAAATTCCAGGACTACTTCCAAACTTTTGTAATAGGTCAGAAGGATGAATTTTGGAGACCAGATCGAGCTTCTTAACCTCAATTACCTCACTGTTAGCAAAGGAGTGAAAGCCACATGCAAATGCAAGGCTGTTAAGGAATGAGCCATTGAAGAGAAATAGTTCTCTTCACCCCACTTTAAGGAAACTGAAAATATCTGCGAAGAATGGAAAAGTATGCCGCGAACATCACCAATCACTTAGCAAATTGAGTGCTTGTCCAATTTTCAGAGATACACTGAATGCCATGAAAATACATAAAATACAGGTATGAGAGTCTTTCAAGGATGTTTACAGAGTAACGGACAACCTCCTCACGCAGGTGATATAAGATCATAGGGCTCAGATCTCTAGAGGAAAAATTAAAGAATCCACTTGGTTGTCGTATACTACAAACTACACATCGGTTTGAATTACTGACGGAAATAACATACATCACCAGATGTGGCTCTAGTAGAGGTTACGTTTGGACTTCATTCACAATCAAATTGCTCAAATGTGGGATGATTAGTTCCACGGCTTACTTTACTCATGGCATAACTATTCAGAGCTAGGTCAACTCAAAATTCGGAGTGTAAACATTTTTGTACTTGATCCATAGGCCACACAGGCCAAAAAAAAGTATCTACAGGCTTTGCTTGAGACTCACTTTCTGGGCGCTCTAGTGATTAAAACGCAGAAGGCTTCTGCGTCTCTGACCGAACCTTCTATTCTTCGCAGCAAAAGGAAATGCTGATACACAACTAGATCTGTGGTCACTAGTGAAAAGATCAGGGTTCCAATCATGTTCTTTGAAAATTTCAAATTGCCGGACCTGGATGGTATCAATGAGGTTATGTTGAGTGAAAGAATTGACCACCTGCCTCCAGGCAGACACATAAGCAGTAGGGCCCTTAAGACTAATCACTTAAATGATGAGCAACATGTCGAGTTGGCTCTGCATTGTATGGTTTCTAGAGTTGAAAGAGCGATCTCAAATGGTAAGTATGCGAAGCGGCCTTTGACTGTGCACCCTTTGTGGTGCTATGTGAAGCTGCGAAAGCTTATGGCATAGATAACGTCCTAATTAAGTAGGTAAATGCCATGCTTACGCAGAGATTAATAGCGCAAGCTAGATCCAACTGGTACTTTGGAACAGAGGTGACAAAGGGATACCCTGCAGGGATTGTCCTATCACCGCTTCTAAGGAGTATGCTAGTCGACTTCCTGCTAAACGAGCTGCAGCAAGAACGGCTGGTCGTGCAGGCTTATGCTGATGACATGGCCTGTCTAGCAGTCAGTAAAAACCTGAATATGGTATGTAAAAATACACACCGCAAATTAGATCTAATGATATTTGGTGTTTGAGGCAAGGCCTAACATCCTGGTAAGACAAAGCTTGTTTCGTTTACCAGAAAAAAAAACCTGGAGGAATGGTGCTTCCTAATATAAAGGATGTAACTCTTCACCTTTCAAATGAAGTCAAATATCTTGGAGAAATCTTTGACAGAAACCTTCTCTGGAAGAATCATGTGAGATCTCGAGCTATAAATGCTTTAAGGTAGTGCAAGAAAGCTTTCGCCAACACATTGATTCTAAGGCTACATGAAGTTATGTGGATCTACGTTACCATCATAAGGCCAATGACCAAGTTCGCGAAGCTTTTGTATGCTCCCAAAAAATTCGCCACACTGCAAAGAGCTGTGTGCCTGGGAATCTGTGGTGTCACTCATTGATACTACTTTGGTTGAAATTCTTGATGCGCTTCTCAATTTGTCTCTTCTCAACATTCAAATTCAGAGTCCGGTGATGAGCCCTTCCCATAAAATAGTTCAGCTTGGCCTACGGGTAGGAAACGACGATGTGGGACACAGCTATGTCTTTGGACGTTCGAGTCTCCTTCCTCGACTTCGGGAGAAATTACGAAGTACTCTTCTTCAGCAGAAATGACTGGGACGAACCAGATGTCTGCACGATGAATGTGATCTTCCTCATAGACAACTTGAAGACAGATGTTAAATATGGAGCTGGTGTCTATCTGCATTCATCGAACGACTGGAGAACCTCTTTTTTCGGAAAGCATGTTTCTGTTTTTCAAACTATTTCGAAAGTTGTCAAAAAAATGCAGAACACGATTGAACTCTGTCACCAGATTTAATATAGTGCATCTGCTGTGAGTACCAAGGCACTGTGCTGATGAGGGAAATTAAATTATTGACGCTATTGCGAAACAAGGTTAGACGCCTTCAATACAGGGCTCTGAACCGGCCTTTGGTGTGGCAACCTGAACATGCCATTTTTCGGAAGTGGGTAGTTGATGCTCACAAAGATAGATGTATGACTTTTCATGTAGGTTTTCCTTTTAGAATTCAACCTTGCGACTGCGGAATTCCTACTCAGCAAGAGCAGGAAAGTTTACAGGGCAATGATAGCCATACTGACTGGACAAAACTGCCTAGGAGGATATATGTACCAAATAGTTGTTGTACTAGATGCCATCTGTTCATCCTGCCAGGAACTAGTTGACTCCGCGGAGCATTTTTTCGGTGAATGCCTAGGGGTTGCGGGTCTCAGATATCAACGCTTTAGTTCGAATATAGCACATATGCAAGAAATAGCCTCCTTTTCCACATAATTAATCCTAGATTTGGTCTAGAAATGTGGGAAGCTATGCTAAGGTGGGCGTTTGGGTACAATGGGTCTTTTGGTCTGTTTGATTTAAGGTGCCAGACGCCTGTCCCCTAGCCCACACACATACACAAGCTAGATAATTTTGCTTTAATCACTTGGAGTTCATCCTCAGTCCAGATTATACATCCAAGGAGTGTTGGAAATATTGAAATAAACAATAAATTGATGGAACAAAAGCAGGTCTATATGGTAGATGTAACATCAGTTCGCAACCAAGTTCTAATAATTTTTGACGAGTGACCAAATATGTATGTATGTGACCCAGCGTTGCCCCGGTGAAAGATGACATCTTTTCGATGGACCAATTCTGGCCGTTTCTTGTTGATCGCTGTATTTTATTTGTCCAGTCGCTACCAGTACTTGGAAGTAGCTCGAAATGCACCACACCTTTCCAATCACACCAAATTGAGAGCAACATCTGTTTTTTGTGAATATCAGCTTTTGAAGTGGATCTTGCCTGGACCATGATCGTTTTCGATTGAGGTTATTGTAAACAATCCATTTTTCATTTTCATTTTAAGGTGCAAATGGCAAGCATTGATGCGCTTCGTTAAATGAATTTCTTTGAATTCATGTGGAATACAAATAACAAGCTTTGAAGCTAGAATTTGAGGACTCAAAAACATATTTAGCCACTTAGATCATATTTCTTGTACTACATCGCCCGTTCAAATAATTTCTAACAAAAAGTATTTTTTTTTACTGAACCATTGAAACAGTAAAAGAAATGATTTGTTTTTGAAGGTCATCATCAAGTGCTACATAAGATTTCACAAAAGACTCCCCATTTATTATTGAAATCTCGAAGAACTACTGGTAGCATCATGTCACATTTCACTTCCAAAAGCGAGAAAATTTCTTAGATGATATTTCGTTGTTGGTTCAACGATTGTGCGAACAGTCATACTCAGTAGCAGTAAAACTACCTTTTTGTAACAGTATTAATCACTATCACTACACTAAATACTGAACCTAGTTTTAAACACTATGCAAGTCTCTGGAATTGTCTTGATTATTGGAACGGATTGCATTGCTATCAAAACATCAATTTTTTTACTGCGAACAGCTATAGCTCAGCACTACCGTCAATTCCAATGAAAAAAATGTTAGTCATAAGAAGTCCACAAAATGCATGCGTCAATAATATTTGGAAACATCCAGGGAATCCTACGATTTCCCAACAAACCTCTAACAGATCTACTTTCAAGGCCATTTTCTACCATGAATCACTTACTTCTCAATCCGCTCCGCATTTTCTGTTTTGCATATATTCATTTTCCCTTCGTCTGTTTCCATAATATTTCTGTTACTATTTTCAGCCTACTACAAATCAGCAAAAATTTCCATCATTGAACCGACTCGAGCGTATGCGATGACGTTGGGGAACGTTGCATGTAGTATTGATGATCTTTCTCTTGCGGGAAATTGAAGTCTTTAGTTGCGTTCGAAATATACGCTAAAAATACAATTTTACATAAATGGTGTAACCCACCAGCTCAGCTCTTGAGCTGCTCCTCGACTCGAATCATATCTATGGAGCTGGTAACTAAAGTGGATGGATTGGATGGAATGCCTGTCTTTGCTTCGGTCTTTCGCTTTCGATTGTTGTATTCCAGCAAACGCGATCGCACCATCACCATCAGACTTCTTCGAGCTTTTACTCAAGAAGGTCGAACCTTTTCTTTCGTACGTGCGTCGATAGTTTCGATTGTAGTCTGATTTTGTACGAATTTGCGCTAGTGGCTGG
Source organism: Nemotelus nigrinus (assembly GCA_947369275.1). NCBI lineage: Eukaryota > Metazoa > Arthropoda > Insecta > Diptera > Stratiomyidae > Nemotelus > Nemotelus nigrinus. The sequence goes on along the minus strand of OX376372.1, from coordinate 201,972,493 downwards.
CTATCTGTGACAATTTGGTCACGTTTTGGTTTTTGGGCGAAGTTGTGACCTGATAGCGCGGATTATTAAACGCGATAGTTGTTCAGTAAACATTTAGTCGACAAGGATATCGATCCGAGTGCACTGTGAAACGGACGAATATCGAAACGGATACGATTCGCGGATGAGTACGTGTATTGTTCCGGAAAGAAATATTGTTGAGCAACTTTAGTCAACGGATTGTTAATAAAGATACAGCTCGAAGTTAATTTCGTGTCATTCAATCTACGAACCAAGTATTAAGTATCTCGGATCTGTTAAACTCTCGGCGACGGAACGCCACCAATAACAGCAGCGATCGGTGACGGTGCTGAAGAATTTGATGTACAGGAGGAGAAAGTGATCGTGTTTTATTATATGTAATTGTACCAGCAAACGCAGTGTGATTTTTTTTATAGTTTAATTGCATTATATCAGTTTCATTGTTACTTGAATCTCCAACGATACATACGAGTATAACGCTGTTGTGGTAAAAAGTTTTCTTTGTTCAGTTCACATCACATATCTACGACATCTTTCCGGCTATCAGATTATTTTCATCTGTGGACTATTTGGAATAACAGCAACGAGCTGCTGAAGAAAAGCGGTAATGTATATTATTAGTATTATAATTTTCAATCTAGTTCATGCAATATCGAATGACACGACAGACATGAAGGAAATTGAATTTTTCATAAACTACCTACTGTGCGATGCATTTCTTCGAAACAGTTTGATACTGGAATATTGAGATTTCATCGGTGAAATGTGAATGATTTGAAATGATTATTTGATTCAGGAAAATGCTGATCTCTCTATTGTTGGTGTGCAGGTGTATTATATGTTGATTTACTTTTCAGTTTGATTCAACTTTGGACAATCAATGCTAGAAATTTAATGATCTTAAAATGAATGAAAATCGTTTATTGAAATACCAAAAGACTTTAATGATCAGTTATCTTTTGAATTGTATTTACCACATTGGAAAACTTCTTTTAGAAGCTGTTAAGATACAAAAAAAGTGTATTAGTTGCAAATAATGCATCGTAATGTTTTTTTTTGGCATTAATATTTTAAAAATATTAAAATGTAGTTGACCTCTATACTTATTATTGCAATACTTACTGGGAAAGGTTTCCAGCTGCGGAACTGATGTAGTTACTGCTCATTCAGATTCGACGCAGCAATATAATACAATGGAATACCTGATCTTTTCAATTATTTCAATTATCTTACTATCAAAATTCAGAAATAATCCAATAAAATATTGATTGAAAATTGTATAAGATTATTGAACTTTAAGAGTAACGGTAAAGAGGATCAAGCTGTACAGAGCTCTGAGCTCTTATTATCCTTAGTAAGTGCAAAATTTTGCAAATGACATTGCAAAAGTTTCTGAGCACATGTGTCACGGGAGAGGTTTTGAAGAATGATGTCAGGACTGACCGGATGATTGGACAGATCTGAGCGAAGCTTGTACCGAAAACAATCATTGAAACAATACAATAGTCAGCTAAGGAGACAGGGATTGAAGGCTAGGTTGTTTTATCTGACCGAAATAGTCTAAAGAAGAAGATTATGCCTAAAAGCTGTGTACATGTAAATTTCCGTTTAACAGATTCATTCGAATTTTGGTTACAATTGTAATCAGGTGGCCATACAGGGATCATTTAAGTATGGATCTGACCAGGAATGAGTAGTAGAATTAGTAAAGTTTGGAAGCTCTATTGACACCACCAATAATACGCCAGTTAAATTTGATAAAGCTGTCAAACCTGATCCTGAGATCTCGTACATTATTTGTAGTTCTTACAAAAGAAGGCCATAGTAAAGCATTTAATCGACTTAATAATGAAAAACGGTTTGTTCAAGGCATTTACAATAAAAACACGAAAGAACACCGGTTATAAAATCAAGAACAAGAGTGGGGCCAATATGCAGCCTTGAGGAAGACCAGTATGTTTTTGAAAATGAACAGATATGTGCCGAATCATATCTAACGCAATAATAACGGTCAAACCATAGTTGATGAGGTTCCAAGATGTTGCAGTTACTATGAAGAGCATTGTGATCAACAAGATAAAAAAGCCATTGAAAAGTCAGTGTAGATTGCCTTATATCTTTAGTTTCCTGTGCATTAGCTACGAAGGTCATAAAACATATGAGCTTCTTAAACATAGAAGGACTTTTGATAGATCTTTGATGCTTTCAAACAAAACGATACCTATATTCAATGATAATATAATCCTGTACGTGTCGGTCATGAGGGCAAAGATATGGTGTGATGATTCCAGGCAAGAAATATATCACAGGCCTTGTGGATGGGAGCAACTGCTGATTTTTTGCAGCAATATATATTCAACTTAGCTCTTATTTATGATGACGGCAAGAGTACGCAAAGTAAATTGTATGTCATCTTCAAAAATAATTGTTTAAAAAAACCATCGAAAGCAAAATTTGTTCATGGGTTAAGATTATTCACCATAGATTCATTCTACCGTCGAAATATGGGAATAAATAAGGGAATGATTGATTGAATAAAAGATTAAATTGAGTATATTGAATTGATCAAACAGATCTAATAGAAATAGTAGCCGCCGAAGAAAAGATGCAAAAATATAAAAAAAGCCAAAAAAGTAAAAGAAGTCAAATTATTTGCAATATATTTTCAAAAACGTTGCATTTTATTCAAGAAATATTTCGGCGTGAAATTGCATTCCGTCACCGCTGGTTTACCTTTGAACAATATGCTTATTTAATCCGCGAACTCCGAGCATAGTTTTTTTAAGCAAATGACAGAACATATCTTCATTCCACACTTAGTTCTCTTAGAGAATGTTAAAAAATAAAACAAAACAAACTCCAAGTATGCCCAAATTTGTAATTACAGACATTTTCCTATGGTGACTGTATTTATTACTGTACAGTCAGCTAACTTCATAGAACTCTGCAAGACGCTTATTATTTAAACTCTTTGCACTGAAAAACGGTCATTTATGCCCTTAAATCTGATAGCATTAACAAAAAGCTCAAACATACGAAAAGCGGCTGAATAGTTCTCAGCCTTGGGTATTAAAATACAAGATAAAAATTCAAAAAAAAAAATTATCAATATAGTCTCCATTAAGTGCAATAAATTTTTCAAAAAGTTCATTCAGAGTTTGTAGCCCGTTTTAAAAATATTTTCGGTCTATGCTCTCAAAACTCTCGTTTACAGCCACCTTCAGATTCTCCTCATCATTAAATCTTCGCCTCGACAAGTCCTTTTTCAAATTGCTGTAGAGAATGCAGTCGCTCTTATCCAGGCTGGGGCTATATGGTGGGCGATGAGTTTTTTTCGAAACCAGTGTCTCTCCTAAAACCAGCCTCGAAGTCGCACTGTGTGAACAGCTGCTTTGTCTTGAGAAAAAAAATTCCTTTACCAAGTTTGCCACTTCTTTTCTGTACTACTAATTGGCGTACTTTTTTCAAAAGTCCGGAGTAGTATTTGGCTTTCAATATACTATTTTTTGGAAGGTTATTAAGTAAAGTTCCTTTGGTGTCCCAAATATTTTCAACTTTGAACTTCTTTGGTGGCCCTTCTGCTTTTTCGCTCCATTGCATAGAATCTTGTTTCGATTTCAGATCTTACTTTTAATTCTACGTTTCATCCACGGCCACAATGCGAGTAAGATTTTCTTCTACATTGTTCTTACAAAGGTCTGAAATCTCCAGAGAAGATTTAAATCACCATAAGCGGCTTGAGCATTTTTGGAACCCAACCCGTAATAAATAATAATAATAAAAATAAGTTTTTTTGTGTGAGCAAAATGCAACCAAATGAGTAAGCAAAGTGTAACCAATTCATTCTTTGCTAATGTCCAACTCCTCAGCTATCTGCCATATTTTTATTCTACATTTATGCAACACTAATTTCTTGACTTTAGCCATGTTTTCGTCCATGACTGTCATGCTCGGGCTACCTAAAGAAGGTTGTCTTCCATTGATTCTTGATCCTGTTGGAACAAACGTGTCCAACGTTTCACCGTGGCAGATGAAGGTCCAAATAGCTCCATAAACCTCAGACATTTCTCAAAAAATGTCCTTAGCTGTTTCATCATTTTAACAAAGGACTTTATGATGACGTGGTACTGCAATTTTGTTAAATGTAGCGATGACTGCTTACGGTTTCAATACTCAGATTGTCCCTAATGAAGTTTTAACGTAAATCTTGGTATATATACTAATTAGATGTTTCGCAATTAGTGACCCATCGCGAAAGTGATTAGCGTTAGTGCAAGTGTTCTAAGCGCAGTAATTTTCAGACGCCCCTCGTCCGAAATTAGTACTCTGAAAGCCTTGCAGCGATTCATCTTAAGACGTCCCAGTACTTGCTAACGTTAGTACGTCCATTAAAGCATAGAGAAAGATATCATCAATCATTTTCATCTTCATGTTCCTCTATGTTACCAGTTGTGGCAATGATTTGTAGTACATCGATAGTAACACAGATTTCAAATGCATCTTGAATATTTTAGATGGAATGCTTTTAGAAAGATAGAACTGCTAGTCGAGCTGAATTGAAAGTATTAATTGAAACTTGCTTGAAGAATATTTTGGAACGATCGCATTAGTAGTAATTTGTCTATTTTGCAGTGGTATCTGTTGAATTATTGGTATATTTGGAAATTGCTTATATGAATTTAGAAATTCTTTTAAAAAATTAGTTGCTTAAAATGATTATGTGATTGGAACCTGGAGAATATTTTAACTCCCGCTTTTTACGTGGACGAATGAAAGCTAATTCAGACCTAAAGTTGTAAGTTTTGTATATGTACTTTGATTTTAATGTTTCTCCTGCAAGCTATGGCATTCATCCACATGGCTCTCTACTTTTCCTATCAATTATATTTTATCAAAATTCGTGTTGATTTTTGAACCCTGGATCTTATGACGTGTAAGCTGCTATTTTTATGTACCAAAACTCATATGAGTTTAATTTGCCGGTGCTTATTTTCAGATAATATCACAAAATATAGTTCGAATCCGAAACAAAACAAAAACTTATAGAAAACTTTCGAAAGCATGGTAGTCCGTGCAAAGTGAGTTAAACAAATTTCCAGCTATTTTTAATGGTGAGAGTTGAAATAGCAATGGCTAATCTCATGCATAAATCTGACACCGAATTAGTATTAAAACGGAAATAAAGATATTATATTCGGTATTCATACTCATCTCATAAGGAATAGCCACGAAGTTATTCTCAACACTTTAAGCTATATTAATTGGGTGGGAGAGTAAGAGAGAAGTCACCATCAGCTCAGTTACTCTTTATTTTGAGTATAAATCCAGCAAACTTTCACCCTTCCTTTCTTTGGAAAAATCAGTACTACTCTTCGAAAAATAATTCTATATTTTCCAGTCCTGTATAAACATTTGACACTCCGCTGACATTTCCACGATGGCAACGTAGCAAAGAATAATATGTAACACGGTCCTACTCATTCATAAAAATGGTATTCTGCACACATCCTACGTGTAGAATAAAATTTTGCTGCCGAATGTCCTAATCCTAGGTGTAGAATAAAATTTTGCTGCCGAACATTCAGAAAGTTAAATGTGATCGGTTGAAATGTTTAAATTTTGCCTGTGGAATATTATATAACTTTATGATTATTCAAAGAGGAAACGCTCTTCTAGCTGTTTATGTAATTTTCAGAGAAAAAAATCATAAATTGTCGTATATCGTTAATCGAAAAAATTAGCGCCAACATTAAATCAGCCCCATGCGGCCATTATGCAAAAGTGATAACTGTTCAAATCATGCAGCAATAACATCACTAAATAAATTTGCATATTGTGCAGTAAATAAAATGCGTGTGAACAAACGTAACGTAAGAACTGATGCATAATTCATAAATGCCCAAGAGCGTTTGATTTTTTTACTATAACGATATATAAATCTTATTAACATGCCCATTTAAAAAAGTCATAAACTCTTATCTCAATACGATAAATGCATATGTAATTGGCTGCTACTTTTGGGACTGAAACGGTTTGCTTGGCATTTTGTTATTAAAGGGAGGAAAAAAGATTTTTTTTTTCTATGATCATGCCAAGGCTCAAGGATGTCCTATTATGCTATAGCACAGCCTTGTCCGAAGGAAATTTAGGGAAGGGGAGAAAGGAAGAGTTGAGTTTGCAGGAGATAGCGATGCACGATTCGCTTGAACAATTGTGGCTCATAGTTGGCGGGGAAAACAGTAGGTGGTAGACTGTTCTATAATCGTATTGTCCTAGATAAGAAAAAATCATGAAATTTGACGGTACGAATGGCACTGATCGAAAGAGTATGAGAGTGAGCGGGTCGGGAGGCTCGGGTGTTGCGAGTAGGAGGTGCTCTACAAAGGAGCAGACTTGGTATTTCATTAGAGCAAAGACCATAATAATAGCGATAAAGAAGAAAAAGACAACGTACATTACGTCGGTGCTCAAGGGATTGAATACGTGAGGTAATATTTTCATCGCCAATCAGCTTGAAAGCTTTGCATTGGACTTTGTCTAGTTCCGCTAAAGTAGTGCGGCCTGCCCTAGCCCATAAATGGGAGTTATACTCAAGTCTTGGTCTTACGAGAGTCTTGTAGATGTGCACCATGTCTGATGGTGAAAAGTATTTCTTGCCTCTCTGAATGAATCCTAAGCATTTCATGGCATTTTTCGCAATTTGAAAAATATTGCTGGTCCAGCTTAATTTGCTGGAGATGTTAAATTCTAATAGGTTCAGCGAAGGTTATTCGGAAATACTCACACCATCAAAGGAAATAGTGTGGCTTGTAGGAGGAGGATAAGGCTTGAGCGAAAGACGACAGCATTGGGTTTTGGACGCATTAAACACAACACGGTTCGCTGAGCCCCAAGCGATAATGTTTAATAGGTCCCTGTTTAGTGATGCAAACATGCGATCTCTACTAACAGCAGTAGCATTTCCACGAGAGCTGACTACTCTGTCAAAAGAGTATGCGAAGCCAAGGGTGCTGTCATCGGTAAAACTATGAATCGGATTGAAAGTGTAGGAAAGGAGGTCATTTATAAATAAAAGAAAGAGAGTTGGCGAAAGAACAGTATCTTGCGGAACCCCGGCATGGGCGGTGTGGTCACAAGATTTGTGTCCATCCAGAACAACTTGAAAGGAACGATCTACGAGGAAACTTTCAATCCACTTGACAAGGACGGGGTGAAGACTAAATACACGAAGCTTGGCTAATAGGGCAGGTTGCCAGACTTTTATATCGCATATTGATTATGAGCATATCGATTTGATTCGGGTGACTAAGTATGCCTTGACTATGGCTTCTAGAATGAAATAACAGTGTTTAATGCATATGAACTGCTAAATTACTACAAAATATATGATGAAGGTAATATTTTTTTCTGAAAATTCGTGGCCAGATTATTTATTTTGTAGCCCCTCTCATAAAATATTGTATGAAATGAATGCTTTCTCAAATATCGACTGTGTCGAAACGGTAGACTTTGATGGTATAGTATCTGCACAGTCTTCTTTACAGCCTTCAAAAGGTAAAAACTTTTTAGATACTCATTCCATTAAACAGGGTCCTTTTAATTTGCAAATCAAATTACTTATATGTTCAGTATATTTTTAAAATCAGACTTCGATTTTATAAAAGGTGTTTGTAGCACAGCTTGCTATATCATGGTAAAGTAATTTTGTTGATTTCGAAAATTTTTCCAACACAAGATAGTACGCTTGTTTGCGTGTTGAATGAAAAACTTGATCCATTTTTTTAGTGCCTTACTAAACAGTGAACATGTTTTCACGTTTTCAGTGAAGTCAAGTGTCTTGCGATCAGAGTTTCGCACTCCAGTTTTTCATTCTGATTTTTTGGAGTTTAGTTGTTTTTTAAATATTCTACTTCCTGCCATGCATTTATTTTAGGCTGTGCTGCGTCAAATTTTTGTGTCAACAAAATAGATGTTCCACAATGTGCTCAGTTTTCATCAATTAGTTTTTTTTTTATCACCAATCGTCTTTAGCATTATTTTTACTCAAATCTAATTTTATTTAATCAAGATACTATAAACATGTAGAATCATTTGATTCTATAGTCATTTGCTTTTCAAATTTTGAACAAACACTTTTCTTTCAAATATTTCCTTTAAAATAAAATACTCTCAGCTTGGAAGCTCATAGGCCTTATCATGAAGGGTGTGCATGTTTGAACAGACGAATGAACCAGCATTGCATTGAATCGGGGGTAAAGTGAGGCATAAGTACAAGTTTGATTTACGAAAATGGAGTCTTAATCCATCCAAGCCGCAAGACTCCAAATAGGCTGCAGCTGTTTTTGCTTTTTACGCGCTTCTTAGTAGAACAAATTAAATGCAATCATTTCAAAAGAAACCAGTTCAATGTGAAATGTTCAATAGCTAATATCTAGCTAAGGGTGAAGGAGACTTTCGGAAAAGCATCGTCGAAGATACCACTAATGGAATTGTGTTATGACAATATTAGTAAGCAACAAATAAAAATTCTTGTCGTTGTTTGAAAAATGACGCGTTGAAACCAACTTTAACTTCTCTTATTCTAAGTCCTAACCGAGTCTCAAGACTTCATGCAATTAATACTAGTGTGATTAGTGTTTCAACAAAATATATTTTTATTTTATCAAGGCGAAAATTTATTGTAAAATTGCTGGTTGGCCAGGCAGAAAAGTTTGGAGCGACTTTTTCTATCAGGAAACTCAATACTTGGTTGAAACTATTCCAGTAACATTTCGAGGTCTTTTTCTTATTGAGTGTCCATATAATATAAGTGCATATCAGATTAAATATGCCAATAAACGTAATTCCCATTTTCATCTTGGAACTCTGATGATTGATGATCCTCATTATTCCTGGAAAAGATTACACAACTAATGAATGTTTATTTTATTCTCTTAATATTTAATTGTTACTTACATTTTAGTGCAAATCTTTAATGTGTTTTGTCTATTAATTTATAACTTATTTTGGAAAAATTTTGCATAATTTAAAACTTATTTTGGAACCTTTGAAATGTTTCATCGTTGCTATTGGTAGCAGTTCTACAGAGTTAAGTGTCAGAAGTTGAAAGCAACGAATTTCGTAGCACACTCTAACCGGATCCGTCAATCGCCTGCTGGAAAAGCTTCTTACCCGAAATTTGTCTAAGCTACCACTTAGAAACAGCAAATATACCATACAATCATATTCCCTGAGATTAAATAGCATTCACATTTTCGCAATCAAATTGAGAATAAATATATTGCGTCTAGGCCTAAGACGTATTTTTTTATTACGCGCTCAACATGTACGCCATCTAAGTTCTAACATCCTACAATCTCACACTTATATCGATTACGTGAGTATCGTAATGTTTGACTTAATATCTTATTCCCTATCGCCCCGTTACTTATTACATTTATTTCACAACAATACTATTTACCTTAAGATACTGCTTGAATCCCTATTGATTGCAGTACCATCTGCTGATCGATTTTGGCGTCGAGATACTTTCAAAATTATTCAATAGCTTTTGGAATTGCCCTTTGCTGTCGTTCATTGGTGTCATCATGTTTCAAACAACAAGGTAATGTACTTTTCAAATGAAGAGTTTTAATTAGATTCCAGTTCCGTCTTGGCTCCCAGGGAAGCATCACGCGTCATCGATTTTCTGCTTGTCGACGAAATTCCAGGCTCTGCTCTTTAAACTCTCAATCTACACAATCGTCCTTATCGGTCGTACCTGCCACGAATCAAAAAATCAATTAATTACAATTTTTCAGAGCTTTCCAATAACTGATGCACAATATTAATTTTTCAGTCAAAACACTCGAGGATCCAACTCTCAAATTTGTTGAAATCTTTGTGCGCCTTTCCATCTTGCTTCAGTGGGATATTCTTGGCTCGTTTTGAATTTGAACTAATGCTGGATGGCAATTTTCACTGCATTCACTATTTTGCCAATTTTCATCGCTGACCCGCTCAAGGTGCGATTTTAGTAAAGTAAATTACGAAATAATTTAGTTTTAGTGCGTTAAATGTTTAATTTTTTGGATACAGTTTTTCGAGTGTGAAACTAAGTCCGGCTCGAATTTTGGGTTTTTCGTGGATGTTGTTGTGATTAATTAACTTGCATGCTGGTTGATTTGTTGTTGTCGGTTTGGATTCAAAAGATGGATTTGGATATTGGAGAAAACCAGTTTATTTCATTAGAACTGAAGTGGAGGATCCTGGTTCCACGAAGTCCACACCAGGTGTTGGATGTTCGAATATTAAATTCAATATTTAGTATTTTAACATTACTGTGGACCATCTTAGCAGGATTGAGCTTGGCATTTGTGACTTTTTGACAAATGCAGATGAGAATATGCAAAAGCAACTGAGGATCAATATGCGTTAAGTGCGAAACTGGAGTGAGAGCTTATCAAGTTGAAGCAACATGTAGCAAGAAAGCCCAGAGGAAATGAAATATCCGAAATGGACAAAGAGCTAGCTTCTCTACAGTGCTGGTGGCAAGCTTCTCTACAGTGCTAATGGGCACTCCCAGAGATTCCGTCATTTGAGACTCCTAGACCTCTGTGCCTGGAAAAATGGGGTGTGAAGCTAAATGGAGTCTTCCTGCTTGGTAAGCGCATTTCTGGAACGGTTGAAGGAGTTGTAAAGCTCAGTTGTTCTGGTCAGCCAAGTAACTCAAACACTTTGACACCCAAAAACGTCAATCGAAGCCAGAGCCGAAACCGTTAATAATAAAGAAAAGAGCTTATTCGGACAAACGGATTTGGTGCAGCGTCAAAAATTTGGAAAATAGCGAGTGTAGTGGAAATCACCAACCAAAAGGTTGTTGAATACCATTGTGATGAGAAGTGTGGTAATATAGTTTCTCCGTAGGTTTGAATTTTCAGCATAAACTGAAGTGATGCTTCCAAAACGGACTTACGTCTTATATTACAGTAATAGCGTAGAACAGAGATCCTACAATTGTGATTTATTTTGCTTGGTGAACTTGGCACCACTTCTCAAAACAAACTTTTGCCGTCACTTGTGTGACTAGAGCCTTACAAATTACCCTACCTATTTGGTTGCCTGCCCAATTGCTCTTTATATTTCTTATCGAAATCTTAAATACTAACATATCGGTGGATTCAACAAATGTATAGATGCAATATTGCAAATATTACAAATGCATGGATGTGAAATTATCTTTAATATTATATGCATTTCATATTTAATATTATATGAATTTCTTGGCCATGTAGTATCTATATTTTATTTCAATTTTGTTCACTTTTTCTCGAAACATCGCCCAAATTACATAGTGAATCTTTTATTGTTTCCATATATATCGCGTGTACTGTTTTGAGTTTACTACGTGCTTTTTGTTTTGAAAATTGTTTTATTTTTTCATTCTATATGACACACAGGGCTTATGATAGTATGATGTGCTACCTTTATGGCTGTTTATGAATGATTGCCAACGAACGATTCGTAATATATTCCCGATTCTATGCCTGAGAAAATTTATGTGCTCCTAATCTTTTTATGTAAATCCATATACTAATTTTTACATTATTGCTATCTTCAATATATCAGATATAATATCTGCTCATGAATAAACTTTGCCTGATACCACATCATTAATAAATGTAGCTCTTATTAAGTTATTAGGTTTGAAAAACCCAGATTGCTTTGCAACGAAGCAATTTGAAACTTAATACTTTATAAAGAATTCGCATTACGTAAATTGAAACTTTGGAGGCAGATATCAATAAAATATTTTTCAATGAAAAAAATTGTGTTGATAAAATATTATGTTGCTCGTCTTGAAGTTTTACTGTAAAATAAACTTAGTTTTCTTATGTTTATTCATCGGGACCCAAATTCATTCACATCTATCAGCCATTTAATGATATGAGACTCTATTTTTATGATTGTTAATGAATAATTGTCAAAGATTGGATCGATAATCTATCTTTATTATCATCTCTAATTTGAATATCTTACCATGTCATCTCTCACTGGGAAACTGGATACCTGAATGTAGGTCAGTTTTAATGAAATATGGGTAGGTAGGTAGTTTTAGAATTTTAATTTATTTGAATTTAATTTATTGTAAAACCACGAAATTCCCGCAACAACTACAAACTTATAATTTCATTCAAATATCGACAAAATTTGTTAAAAAAATAAATAAATCGATTATCTGCACAAAGCAACTTTTTGAATTAAAACACTGATCAGATTATGTTTGCATTGACCTGATTAGTTCCATTTCTGGTTTGGGATTTATTAAAAAAATGTTTTTTTTGCATATTCTCATTCTAGTTTACTGTATTGACAGCATAATTTTTTACATCAATTTTATAAGTTTGATTTATCTTCTGTATCAATTCAATTCAATTCATTTATTGATAGATATCATCTTATCATTACAGCAAACACAAATTTATTTTTTTAACTACAATAGTAATTTTACAAAACTATTTTAGGAAAAGGATTAATAAAATGAACTTTAATTGATCGATAAAAGTTAATAAAAATTTGTTTTTAATGATTTGAAATAGAAAAATCAAAACACATCTGCAATAAAAGATGATTTTGTTCCATATTATTTAAGATTATCCTTATTGTGTTCGCTCTACTCTCAGAAAGAAAAAGAAGATAGAAAAAGAAGGAGAAAAGAGAAACAAGATGATGAGAAAAAATAAAGAGAAAAATAGTAAAAAGAGTCGGAAATTACAGCTGTTGCCTGGACTTTTCCAAACACATTTGTACATATTCGTATATATATATATATACATATACATATATGTATGTAAAACTGTGTCCCTGCAGCTATAAAAGACACTGATATGACTACAATTTCGAACAGGTAAAATATCCGATAAAATGATTACATTATCGAATTTTTTTTTTAACCCTAACTCAAGGTGCCGAAAAAGAGGTCGGGAACATTTGAAAATTTTTGAATTGCAATAGCTTTTGACAAAACTATCAAATCATTATAAAACTTAGAGAACATATTAATATTATTAAGTTGTAAATTTATATTGGTTTTTATGAGCATGTTGGCAACCATGTTGCTATGGCAGGCAATCTAATTGAAAAACATAAAATCATAGACTCTACTGAAAAGTTGTCGCTTTTTATCAAATGAGCAACTCATATATGTATAGATATATATATATATATATATATATATATATATATATATATATATATATATATATATATATATATATATATATATATATATATATATATATTTATATATATATATATATATATATATTTATATATACATATATATATATATATATATATATATATATATATATATATATATATATATATATATATATATATATATATCTTAGCGTTTGTCTGTAACATCCAAAGTAAAAATTTTGAAATTCTATATTGGGCAAGAACGGTAACCCTTTCCCAATTCACCTATATTGTTCATCTGAAACTTCTGTTCGCGAGACTTCACGATCCGATAATCAAATACAACTGAAATTCACAAAGTAAATTGGTTTCAAATAGATACAGGTCTGATAGGAGCGATTTTGAAATGTGGGTCAATCTATGCCTGTGGTGCCATTTTGAAAAATCACTAAAAAAAACACTGTATTTTGCATAATGAATTTCGATTCAGTTCTCAGTTTTTTTATAAAATTCATACAGTAACTGAACCTCACTCCAAGCCACGTTTGGTAGAAATTTGATTGGTCATTAGGCTTGAGCTAATTGTAGGCTATATTCAGGAGGAATCTGGTTGAAAATCCATGATAGGGCTGCCAGCTATGATTGTTTTTTTATTTTTTGGCATATCTTTACTAAGCGATTTTATCATAACATTTTCAAATGGTAAGGACCTTCCAGTGATAATAAATAACAAATACTAAGATTTCGATAATTAAAATACTTTTGCGATTGGTAACCGGAAATATCTTTGTACTCCTCTAAAGTTCAATGCAGTCATTGGATCGAAACGAAGTTTGCAGTGTAGGTTGACATCAATGCGAGACTGATGAGATATTTTTTTTTTGATGCTATCAAAGTGTTGCCAACACGAGGCAGTTTCGCTATTTGCGTATCAATAAATGCTAACATTAGGTATTCATATCGCGAATATTTACAATGATAATAAGTAACCAATGTTTATATATTCTAAGTTCGGGAATTTTTTTGGATGGCAGCCCCAAACAACTTTCTATCCTTGTAATTTTCGATATACACCGTATACATGGAAGATTCAATCCGGCTTGAATCCGGATTCAACCAAAAAAAAATCACATATAGACGCAAATTGGATTCAAATGAGACCGGTTCGATCCGATCCAACTACTGAGCCTGGATCGAATCGAAATGTGTCATGTAAACCCAAATCGACAGATTGAAAGATCCAACGTTGCGTATTATGCGGCTGTTAACTTAGCGCACGTGTTACGTTAAATAGTGGGTCTGCTCGCGTACCTGAATTTATTATAAAAAATTAAAATAGATTCGCAGCAAGTCGTTTTTGTACTCTTGCTGCAAGCCAAATTTTGAAACAAAAAAAAGCCAGCTGTAAAAATCTGTTGCTGCTGCAGTGCGCGAACAGACCTAGTGTTTTATTCGTGTTTTGCGAGGTGTCGTGTATGTTACGTTTCATTTCAATCTCATTTCGATCTTTTGATGTTTCGATCCAGTGCTGTCATATACGCGATTCAAATTTCAATCTTTCGATCTTTGGGTCTTTGAATCATTCATGTATACGTACTGAGTCATCGGATGAAAACAAGATGCATAGGGTAGATTTTCACGAGAAGCAGTTGTGGTAGACTTTTGGTTGCAGTGCTGGTAAAGTGTTGCAAGCACCTCATTTTTGTAAGAGACATGCTGTTTTCAAAGATTTGTAAGATAAGCAACCGATAATGAATATAATCAACAAGTGTTTGACTCTTCAAAATATTGAAATTCATAGAAGTGGTAGCCAGGAAACCTTTCCACCCTATTAGTTTAAATGCATGGTTGAAATCAAAATGGTACATTACCCTCGAAATAGGTTGCAGCACGTGTGGTAGAATATGCACTCAAAGTTTGCATGATTCTTCGACTGTTTATCGAACATTAGCGTTTATAGCGGTTCTGTTGCTCTAGAGTTTTTGTATTTTAACTTCATTGATACTTAATTCCTTAAGATTTTCTTTTTAAAATATTCAAGTTTATTTTCCCAGTGGTTGAGTTAGTTAACCAAATCACATAGCCACTTCCAATTATCGGTCGAATCGTTTGTTTATATAAATGAAGCTTTGTTTTTTGGTGCAATTTAGAACTATAATGGAGTATTGGCATGAATCTGTTTGAATCAGTATTCGCTTTTGCAATTGTTATAGTCATACGCTCATTGAATTTAAACATATTGTTAAAATTTACTCCTCAGTATTTGATACGGTTTGCTTTGCTTTTTTTGGCTATACTACGCGGGCCTTTCTCAGACAAATTTTGAATGCAAATAAAAGACGACTTCGCTGAGTTTATTTTTATGCACCATTTTTATAGAATTGATCAATGACCTCCAAATACGCTTGAACCTTATCAAATGCTTTTCCTGGGTTTCTGTCATAAGCGTGTATTATTGTATTGTCCGCTTAGAGGATTACCGTATACATATGGGGGTGTGTTTGCTTAAGAGGGAAGTCATAATGGTATATACGATTTAAGGCTCAATAAAGATCCTTGTAGTACTCTGCATTTCACGATAACTAGATCAGAGAGCGTATTTTTGATGCAGACCGTTAACTTCCTATCATACATATAACAGTGCAAAATCCTCAAGATCCAAGTTAGAGTTTGTAAATGCAATAATTTGTACAAGAGGACTTTAATCCACAAAGAGTCGAAAGCCTTTTGTACGTCCAAAAAGTGTAGACCGGTGTTGCTTCTTTGTGTCTGGGACTATTGATTGCTTCACGTTGCATCCCGAATAAAGCGTGCTTCGTAAATTGTAGCTTTTTAGAACCAAACTGTTCTTCGGACATTTGATAACACTGAAATGGGTCTAAAGTTGCTCAGATTTGTTTGTGATCAAAGGTGCCAGTTTTGCAATTTTCCATTGGGCCGGATAATATCCAATTATTCATGAAATTATTAAAAATATCTATAGGAACGAAAGCTGTGCGTTTTTTGATAGTCTTTTGAGCACAAACATGGATATTTCATCCAATTCAGATGAATCTTTTGATTTCACCGGTTTATTTATTGCTCTTAGTGCTTTGAATGTTGTGAATGGACATTATAGGTCATAAGATGTTGAGGACAGTTCAGTTCATAACGAAACTAACGGTTTGCAGCTCTCTTTGTTTATGAGATTTTTTAAGTGGTTTACAATGGAACTAGTTGTGGCTAGAATTATAGTTTTCTTTAAAAAGATTTTCATAATAAGACCTGAACGTGATTAATTTTTCATCAATGAGGTAAAGTGATTTTGAGCAAACTCAAATATATATATATATATATATATATATATATATATATATATATATATATATATATATATATATATATATATATATATATATATATATATATATATATCATCAAAAAAATTCAGTGACTATTTCTCGGGAACGCGCCGTCCGATTGAGCTGAAACTTTCAGAGTTCATTGGTGTATATGCAGAAAGGTCCAAGTTTCACCAAATGTCAATTATCTTTAACCCTTTGGCGCCGGCGGCCATTTTAGTGATATTTTCAATATACCTATTATTCCGTACATAAATAATTTTTGCAAAAATAAAGTTAACGAGATAAATTTCGAACGTGTTTTCAATGCGAATCGGATAATATTTTGGAATTTTTTAGCCCCATGTGTGCGCTAGGTGCTTTAAAAGAAAACGGGAAAATTTGAAAATTTTTAAATTGCGATAACTTTTGACAGATCTATTCAATTATTACGAAATTTTCAGAACACATTGATATTATTTAATTGTAAATTTATGTTGCTTTAAATGAGTATGTTGGCAACCCTGTAGCTAGGGCAGGCACTGAAAGTGAAAACTTTCAAATCATCGACTCTCCTGAAAACATGTCGGTTTTTGAAAAAAAAGCCGTTCATATATAAACTTTATGCTTTGTCTGCATATATAAAGTAAAAATATTTTAATTTTACAACGGGCACGGCTGGTAACCCTTTCCCAATTTACCTATATTTTTTGCTTCAAAAACTTCTGTTCACGGAAATTCACGATCCGATAATCAAAATTAATTGAAATTTACAGAATGTATTGGTCTTAAAAAGGACCAGGTCTAATAGAAGTGATTGTGAAATTTGGGCAATTTCGTGCCAGTGGTGCCATTTTGAAAAATCACTAAGAAAAATAACTGCTTTTGGCCCTATAAATGCTGATTCAGTCATTCGATTTAGACGAAATTCACACCGTAGCTGAACCCTTGTTTTTCTGGTACTTCTGGTATTCAGTAGAAATGTAATTTCAAAACAATGATAGAGTTGCCAACTATGGGTGTTTTTGTATTTATTTGGCACACCTTTAGTAAGCGATTTAAGCATAGAGTTTTTAAATCGTAGTGATCTTGTAGTGAAAATAAACACCAAATGTTAAGACCTAGAAAATTTGAAAACTTTTGTGAATGGTGACCTTAAATTTCTTTACATCCTTATATCTTCCAATGCAGTCATCGGATCAATATGAAATTCGCAGAGCAGGTTGAATTCAACGTAAGGCAGATGCGACATATTTTTTGCTTCGTTGCTGGCAAAGGGCTGCCAGCACTAGGCCTTTTTGTTATTTTCGTTCCACTTAATGCTTACATTAAGTATTCACATCGTGAACATTTGCAATGAAAATAAGTAAACAATGTTTAAATTTTCTCAGATCTGCACATTTTTCGGATAACAGCCCCAAACCTTTCTATCGCAGTAACTTTCGATGAAGTCACCGAAATTAAAATAAGCTTAGATTCTATTATTACTTAGAGTGTATTAGTTTTTAGTAAAAACAGTAAGTAGTGGTAGAATGCACACTTAAAATCTGCACAAACCCTCTACTGTTCTTCAAACATTAGTGTTTCTTGCAGTTCTGATGCGCTAGGGTTTTTAATTCACTAGGCCATCGTTTTTGAAGGTTAAATAAAATTTTGATATCTGAGGGTAAGTTTAGTGATATATTTTTCTTTAAACTATTGGAATTAGTGCAGGTTATTTTTTCTCTAATAATGTGCTATTTAAATGTATTTTGTATTATCAATCTCCTCATTCGAGCAGTTTTTATCCTGTATATTTGCTAGTAAGCTAAAGTTATTGCCCATATTGTCCCTAACTGATACCCAATCTATGTTTTTATGGTATCTCCTGGCACAGATCCTAATTAATTCTGGCAAATGGGAGTCAAATAAAATATTGGGCATGACCTCATGATTTAGCTTATGTCTGATAAAAATTCATCAGACATAAGCTAAATCATGAGGTCATGCCGAAGCTCTGCGATGTGATTCCAGCTTAAAAACTAAATTGAATTGGTGGTTTGCTTTCCGCAACACTGTTTCAAAGCCCCGACTATTAAAATCTTACTTTTCCAATTCCCTTAGTTTCGATGAAATCGCTTCGATTCAAATGCAGATACCTTTCCAACTAGCCAAACACGCTAAACTTGAACTAATACCTTGCCCATATCGACAGGACGACTAGTTTCTATTTCAAATTGATTCATCTCGTCCATAATTCTTGAACCTAATCAAACGGGTACTCGTGCCTGTAAGCAGTTCACCAGCCAGTAACCGGCCAGGTTCAATAACCGTCCACTGAACGTGTATCGGTAGTTGTACTGCACCTTGCATGCAACTTTAAATTGCAGCAATCGATTTGTTTTGCATCAAGTTCACGCTGGCTAACGGGAGTTGGTGGTGGTGGTGGTGGTAGTGATCTTGACTAGATCTGCCTTCAAGGCTGCCAGAGACTGTCGTTGGAAATGAGCCGTATAATGCACTCGCGAAACATATCGTGATCGAGCACAAGACATTCAATTTGATGTTGATAACGAAGAAGAAGAAGAAAACATGTCGGTGTGATCGACATAAAATACGTATAATGTGATCTTGTTACCCTTACTGTTGTTTTGCAATTGCCAGTTGCAGGCCAGCTACATGTGTTTTTAATGATAGTCGAGCGGCGCAATGGAAAGTCAAAACGCAATGCGTGCGCGACTCTGGATAGTTTCACGATTCGATTTTTCTCCTCACGAAGCGTATCTGTAACAAGATAAATGACTAAATTGGTTGAAATTCTTACGATTGTCTGGCTCTCGTTAAGATCTCCCAGCGATCTGCTTGCTTTGTTTGCATGCCATTTCTCTTGGAAATGCAAATGATCGTAAACTGAAAGCTTGTGACAGTTACATGGTGCATTGTTTTGGTGTATCTAACAACCATGACCGACATGAAAAATAACTGCTCAGACGACTACAGTTTAATGTTCCCATCTATCATTTGCGACATCGGAAGCAGCTCGTAAAAACCTGTGCAGTCCCTCAAAGCAAAACTCGGAGCTCACCAAGCTATAATTAAGCAAATTTTCGACTGCGATGACAATGCCACGCAGCCGGCTACTTTTACTTTCGCAGTCGAATTTTTCGTCATTACTCGGAGAGATTTCCCGAAGAAAAAGAAAATCCACACAAATAATTGTTGTTTTTGCCCTTTTCTGTAAATCAAACAAAAACTTCCAAATTACACGGCGGCATGATAACATCTCCCGTAGTGCATATTTAATAGACTCATCCCATATCAACTTTGCACTTTAGGTTTTTTTGCAGCACGCCGATCGTTTGCTTACTTGACTCTGGTGTAGTCGATTATTTTTTCTCACCTCGTCGCGACTAATCACGGCATTACTTAACACTACAAATCATTAAATCGCACGTTCATTAATTTGCCGCGAGGTAATGTTCAGTGCGTAACAAAACGTGGAGATTTACGTAACATCGAATTTGCGATTTAAATGAATACAAAGTAATTTTCACTTTTCGAGCTGCAGCTGTTAAATATTTAGAGAAAGTCTTTCTTCGCTTGCAAGTCGCTCGGCATTTGGAAGTAAATAAAACTTACAGACTCGCTCGTAGATTTATTTGACTGGCCATTTTCGTAGCATGGATTTTGCGTTGCCAGTCGGGGCTGTTGATGATGCCAACGCTGTGCCAATCAGCTGATCGTCATTCATGTTTTGGGTTTCGCGTCATAGTTGAAGTAATTACAAGATCGCTTGAATGACTCGTCGGTTGCAAATTTCTTGCAGATTGCGAATTGTTGTTGCTCACGGCTCCGATTACGATGAGAAACATGTTAACATTCAAAATGATTGAATTGTGGGAGGATTTTGATTTTTTGTAAATTTGTTTTCAAAGAAATTATGTCTGCTTTCTAGTTTTTATTTGAATTTCCGTAATCGCATTGAAATATCGTCTGCTCGTTTAATGAATGAATTTTCATACTGATAAAATTAACAGTCAGCAATTGAAGTTTTGAATGAATGATGCGTTATGTAAAAGCGAATTATCGTGTTTTACTCGACTGCTACAAATATTTGTTAATGCTTCCTAGTTTGAGTAGAAATTCAATGGTTGAAGTTTAAATGGGAAAACGTTTTGTTGATTATCCACTTTCTTCGAGTTACGGCCATTTGAGATAAATTGTTGTTATGACATAACTGACGTAACGTCTACAAATTTACTTTATAGGGTGAAACCGATTCATTTTGACTAAAAAGCGTGAGTACATTATTGGATGTTGTTGGGTTGTTATTCATTTTCGTTGGTATTTGTTTCGGAAGTTTCTTTTGAATAGTCCAAAGTGGACTGACAAAGATAATAGTTCGGTAACTACATCTCATCCACCAGAGTTATGTCTTCATGATTGTTGGCGTGCGTTTTTTGAAAAATATTGAATAAGTAGCATTACATTAACTCACTCGTTCGAAACAAAAAGACAAGTTACGGCACACTACAAGGAGTTTTCCGAAAATAGTGCTGTAATTTTCCACTTCGCTATTTTGGCTTGACTATACTGGCAGCAAAGTTAGTTCCCACCTCCAAGCTGATAGCAAACAAGTATGTTATCTTCAGTGATACATTGAAGTGGCATCGCGAGGATCGCTTCAACTAATCTCACACTTAGTAGCAGTATCATCCATCAATGTTGTTCTTTATTACCTCACAGAGTCTTTTTGGTATCGAAGTGACAAGCTTCGCTGTCTCGTCAGCACTTGTTTTCTTCCACTCCTCTGTGAAAACAGATTTCAACATTTCCTTGCTAGTTAGTGAGTGTTGTTAAATTTTCTTCTCTAGCGAATCCTATAAGTGTTCGATGGGGTTTAGGTCTGGGGATTATGGGGGTTTATGTAGCTGTTTTGGGAATGAGAGAGTAACCAGAGCCTCACTATCTTGGCTGTATACTTCGGACCACGATCATGTTACAAGTAAAAATCTGAACCTAAGCCGAGTTTAATGGCACTCTGCCTCAAATTATTTTTCAAAATGTTGAGATATTCAAATCTTTCCATCGTTGATTCGATAAACTCCAACTTCCCAACGCCAGTACTCGCTATACACCCCCATACCATCATTCCAACACCACCATGTTTTGCAGTGGGTAAGAGGTTTTTTTTTGGAATGCTTTTCCAGACTTTCTCCATACTAACTTGCGTCCTTTTGTGTGCAAAATTTACCTTCATCAGAAAGTATTACATTCTTCCAAAACTCTATTAGCCCATCTATGTGCTGCTTGGCAAATGCAATGCACTATTGTCGGTTGACCGGTGAAATGTAAGATTTCTTCCGAGCAACCCGTCCGTGCTTTCCAGCCTTTTTGAGGATTTTTCTTGCAGTATTGGGACAAATATTTTTCTTGAATTATTCTTTGATTTCAGTTGCTATTTGGAATGCAGTCAGCCGTAGATTTTTTTTTACTAGTGACACGATATGTCGTTTTTCCCTGCAGGACAACTTTGATGGACGACCGGCTGGTCGTCCATCAAGGTTTGGATGTGAGTTCTCCTGTCGATTTGAAATTATTTATAACCCTTTGGACTGACGAATATTGTCTTCACAATATTTTTGCTGTTTCTCTGCAGCTGTTCCCTTCTTTCCATAATTTTTTGACAATTTTTCTTTCACCCACATTGAGTTCTTTTCTTTTATCTTCCATTGCGAAAAAAAATTATTCATAACACAAACTCTGCAGGAAACTATTTAACCACTTGCCAGAATAGCTAGTAATGAATAATAAATAAAATAAAACACTAAAAAGGTGTATTTGAAACGGCTTATTCCTTCCACTTCATCAAGTGAACGGAGACTTTTTCTGCCTCGCTTTTGTATGTCTTTTCTGAAAAACCCGTTATCTCAAAAACAGTAAAAGCGAAATAGATGAACTTACGTGTGTCGACTTTTTATAAAATACTTAATAAATATATGAAACCAAAACTGGAAAATGTTTGTTAGTTTTTGATTTTTTAAAGTTACAAACTGATTGACGCAGGTGGACGCAGACTTTTTCGAGCATGTGTATATACTTTATTCGTTAATTTTTTAATTTAGGTGTAAGCGGGTGAGATATATTATCTTAGGTGTTTAGTGTCAGTTCTACCAAGACTCAATACAAAAGAGAATAAGCAATATCTAAAACGAAAAATGTTATTATTTCTTAAGAGATTTTTTTATCATATGATACACATATTATATTACATGTCGTGGTTAGCTTTGTAAAAATTTGGCTCAGTAAAAACTTTGGTAGCATGGTCTCGGCATAATAAATTTGATAGATTACCGTTGCGTCTACAGTCATAATTACATAAAAACTTAATGGTATTGCTTTAAATGCACTAAAAGCATCATGCAAATTATAATAACTAATGTTAAGACTTGGGAACATTGAACAATTATTCAACCTCGTGAAATTTGGAGACAAGCAGCTCATTATTTTTACGGTTAACTTATTTTAGTATGGCGAGAACATAGTTAGCCTGGCAACGATTCATCTTAAGGTAGTAGCCCGGTGTGACGGTTGAAATTTTGTCGCTTTTCCGTGATTTTTTTTTTTTTAAATAAGAAAAAATGCGATCACTTTGTAATTTCGACGTGTTTTTATTTGTACTTTAAAGTGTACTAAAAAATTTTTTTTGACTTAATTTTCCATTAATTTGTTTATAACTTTTTGAGTCAAAGTGGAGTCCTTGAAAAAAACGTGAGGTGGTTTGGGGAAGCATACAGTCTTCCGCAGTCAACTAAAAAAACACAAAACACGTCAACAAATATTATTATTTGCAGACTTTATTCTAATAAACTAATCAATGATATACATAAAAAAACCAAATGGCTGACTTGTGAAAAAAAAGCTCTAAAAACCTATTTTTTTTTCGTTGAATGTATCAATTCAGTTTAAAAAAATTAATTTATATTAAAACAATTGAATGTTTTAAAGGTTAAGTATTTAGATATGTGTGTTTGAAATAACTGGTTAAATTTTCAGCCAAATTAAATTGAATAGTTTTGAATCAATGCTTCCTCGAAATTTCAAAAACATTGTTTCGAGAAAAACGCGTTTCAAGGACAATACTTACATTAATCAGCTATACCTGGTCCATAGAGTAATACTTCCGTTTCCTCAAAGTTATCATTTTTAGTGGCGTTGACAGCCCTGTGTAAGGTTCTGCCCACTTTATAGTTGACTTCTGCAGTTTTCTCTGCCCTCAAAACTCGTGCATTGTCAACAGTGTCAGCTCAGTCCCTAGCTGTTTGACCTATTGTGACGCCAATCACCTCCATAGCTTTGAGTAAAGATAGAAAACCTTCATTAAAGATGCAATTAGTCGTATAAATAGCAATTTCCAAAACATTTTTTCATACACAGTGATTGAAACTTTCGTTGTTATTTTGGGTGTTCCCCCCATCTTTTTAACAATTCATCAGATGATAAAGTCTCGTACACTGGTTTTATAAAAATCATAACTTCCTCATCAAACGTAACTGGGTGTTCATAAGTGTTCTCTTGATTTTCCGCTTTCAATTGTAGATATTGGCATCAAGAATCTGAGCAGTAAAAGTGCTGAGGGTTTTTATCTGTCGGTGTTATGTGGTAGAACGTAGTCTAAACGGCTTTCTTCATTTCTTCAAAAGATTGACAGTTTCTCGTGATTGCCAGACTTTAGTAAGTACTAATTTTAAACATGAGCTTATTAGGTAATTGCTACGGTTTAAGTTTCGGTGGTTCAGCGCTGGTCGACGAGTCTCTTTTCGTCCTACGTCATTTTGGAGCACTTTCCTTGATGTTCATCTCTTCTGTGGCTTTCTTTTTTTCCCAGCTGCCTCTAGTTGTTTTATAGCTTTTTCGTACTCATTAGGAGTTTTTTTTACACCATAAGGTGCTCGGTACATTCACATCGCAACACGCATTCTTGCTTATCTACTTCTGGGTTGCCATTGTAAGGTTTGCTGTACATTCGTCCTTGTGATTATCATATAAACTCTAGGCTTCGATGAGGTCTTATACTGGCATCCTTTACATATGCTTGATTCAACTATGACCAGAGGCGGATTTGCCACTAGGCCCAGTAGGCCCGGGCCTAGGGCAGCAAATTTCGGGGGCGGCAAATTTTCGATTTTTTTTTAGAGCGGCCACTTTTCGATTTTTTTTAGGGCGGCCACTTTTCCATTTTTTTTTTTGGGCGACAGTTTTTTTCCTGTCGTATATCTGCATATATCTGAGTTGAATGAGCTTAACACCTCAAGCCAACCGAATTCTATAAAAAATCAATGCACGCAAAAATTCACTTCTGATGATTTTTTTCGGACATTAAAAAGTTTGATAAATATCGAAATGCGATCACGGTAAAGAACCAAAGAAACTCAAAGATACCTAAAAAGTACCTAGAAAGTATCTGAAAATACCTAAAAAGGGCCTAAAAAGACCTAAAAAGATCATAAAAAGATCCTAAAAAGAACCCAGATAATACTTCTTCAATTTAGGAAAAGCTTATCAGAGGTAAATACTTGCGTGCATTGGTTTTTCAGAAAAATTTTTTATTTTTTTTTATGGTACAATATATATCAACTGCATGCGAATATCTTTATTTTTGACGTGTTTTTTAATTTGAAACTTCTATAAAATGAAATCTAGGACATCATGGATCAAAATATTTCGAGTTCATCCTGAACTAATAACATATCGAACATTAATTTACAGTAGTCGAGTTCATAGTTGATCACCAGTCAAGTGCGGAAGCAAACTTTGAACGGAATTGTAAACTTGCTTATAAAAATATGAGCGAAGACGTTGGAATCATATGCAATGTAAAGGTGTATACGGCTTTGGACTGTTTAAAATTTGTATTTTTGGATTCTTTTTTTTTGTTTTTAGGTACTTTTAGGTTTTTTACCGTGTGTGTATTTTAATAATTATTTGTGTGGCAATTTTTACGAACGAACCAGTGCCGGTTTTGCTCTGATATTCCTTTTTCGTGAGTTCGGGCCCAACGAAAAACAGCGCAGTATTCTAGGGAATCGAAAAAAAATCGCGCATTGTTATATATAATATAATTCACGAAAAGGGCGGCAAATATTTCTGAGGCCTAGGGCGGCGAAATGGTTAAATCCGCCCCTGACTATGACATCAATAATTTTATTGGAAAATTTTGCTATCAATGACACAATGCCCAAGAGAGAGGAAAAACCTCTTTTAGTCCACGAAAACATCTCCTGAAACCATTAAGTGATTTTCTGAGCAATTTTTTCTCACATTTTGGTCGTTTTCTTCCTTTATTGCTTTTTGAAACACAACATCAGTAACAGCTTTGACTGCGACACTTATTTTTTCTGTCACTTGATAATAGAGAGGCATGAAAAATATTTAAATCCATCAACGAGCAAAAAATATTAATTCCAGCGTGACCGACACCAAGCAACCTCATTACATAAGTAAATCGTCGGTTAATTTCATACGCCTTTTTTTCATTGGACATGAATCAATCACACACAACTTAAATCCTAATTTTCTAGATGAATGTTTCAATAATTTGATATCACTGTTGCAAAGATTACATTTTAACGCCGATTCTAACGCACCAGACACCAAAGAGAAGCTGATAAGCTGATAAGCAAGTGGTCACATCAGTCAAGTATGCACTGTGAGCTGGTGTCTGATGAGAATCAGTGCATACTTTCGAAACCACTTTGTCAAAATAAAATGTTCAATGTAATTAAAAATTTTCAATGTAAATAAAAGTTTTTTCAATTTTAACCATCCTGCAAAAACAATTCCAATTTGATTCTGCTTTCGGAGGCTGATTCCGCAAAATGGTCGAGTTTCCTGTATCAATATTCTCTGCTTTGATAA
This sequence comes from Nemotelus nigrinus, assembly GCA_947369275.1. Lineage (NCBI taxonomy): Eukaryota > Metazoa > Arthropoda > Insecta > Diptera > Stratiomyidae > Nemotelus > Nemotelus nigrinus. The sequence goes on along the minus strand of OX376372.1, from coordinate 201,946,073 downwards.
GCTTTAGAGATGATATACGTTGTCTATGCTGATTTATAGACAAAAAGGGACCCATGATCACAATCAATAACCAATCTTTACAACAATGTAGCTTTACTGATCTATTTACAATTGATAAAAAGTAATTAAAGGCAATGCAAGTATCAATTTGATTTGATAAATAGTTTATTTTATTATGATTTAATTTTTTACTGACATTAATTATGAATACTGCTTCTGAATTGATTTTACGTATTGGAATGAGATGTTATCCTAGAGAGAATTTAATAATTGAAACCTTTACTAGGATCCGGATGGAAGAAAAAAGGACACTTAGTTATGAGAAAAACAAAACATTAAGGAAACATTCTAAAGTCCAATCTTTTTAAAAAATAAATCAACAAAGCTTGAGTTTTTCCAGTGATAAAACGTGTATTTTGGTTCTGACGTACGATCGCCTCAATTTCCTTAGTTAATTTTCTTTCTATTTTCTTGGTTATTATTTTTGAAATGTTGCTGACAAATTTCTACAGTAGTGTGTTTAACTCTTTCTCTGATTTCTGTGCCAGTTCTTCTATGAAAACCATATGAATTTCACCCACGATGGGCGCAGATTTATTGTACATGTGTCAAAGTCGGTAATGTTTTCTTTATATCGACTCTTAGCAAAACTAGTATTTCGTGTCTGCAGCAAGCCTGTGCCATAACTATTAAATCCCTGAATCGTGGCGAATTGATGCTAGATATGTACGATATAGCAATGTCAATTTTGCGATTTTAAACTAATCAAAAATGAAAATATTGGTATCTAATTTATTCAGCCGTTTCTTTCAGTTTGTCTTTGGACATAATTTTGTTTAAAAAATATGTATCAGAAACACAGGTCAATTGAAAAAATCAAATAGCGGACAAAAGTTGATCGAGTGACTTGCATACAAATTTTTCTATTTAGTAATATTAATAATCATCAATTCATTTCGGTAATATCAAAAAAAAATTCAGAAACATAGACAGCAAAGCAAAACCATTAGGAAAGCTAGTAAAATGTACCCGTCTGCTGAGTTAAGAGCGATAAAGATAATATGTTACATAACAAATTAGGTTCACTAAAGTGCTAGTCCGAGGCAGCAATCTGCTGCCAACATATGAATAGTATTTCTAATTCAACCTGTCATTTGACTCTTCTTATAAATTTATTGCTGCTGAGTTTCATTTCTTGCAGCTCATTGATAAATTTTGTATTACAACGTTAATTTATTTTATCATTTTTCTATTTCAGACAAAGTGTAGCTCCTCAAAGAAACAACTTTCCCAAGCGTATTTGGCTGTGATCTTAGGTAAGAATAATTTTCGTTCATTAGGGATAAGTTTTTATATGTACATATTTGCTAACAAATCATTAATAATTTTCATTGATAATTTTCTTCTCTAATTTTCTTTTTTGAATAAGCGCTATCTAAATATTTACTTATTCTCCATTTTTTTAAAACGTGATAGGTATTTTGTGTAAATGCACATAACAATGCATTTATATTTTTTTTTGCTCTGCTCGATAGTGATCTTTGTGTTGACAAATTTGGGTTAAATGTACGGGATTCATTAAATGCAACAAAACAAATTCTTCTCTCTTTAAAAAAATTCTTGGGTCAAACGAAAAAAAAACAGGAAGAATTGATCTCAGTTTTTGAAAGTCCTACTTGATTGTATTTAAAGTCCTACTTGATGAGCCCTCTCGCACAAAGCATCTTAAATAATGTTACTGCTGTATAACCTTTTTATAAAATTTGTGCAAGAAGCAGGTTCCGTTTGTATATTTTTGTGAGTATAATTGTAATCATTGTCGCACCATATGCACTGAAGATATTTTTGAATAACTAGGTATTGCTCAAATTCAACATTCTTTAAAATATTTTGCTCAAATAGCACTAAGTGCTATTCTTTGCTTCGGAACGTTAATAAGCTAATGATTTGTAAATGCATCATTTTTGGTAGATACACAGAGCTAACTTGCATTTATAGATGAACCTGTGTCGATTGCCCTTAAATAATAGAGACTGCTAAGATAGCTCAAGAGAATCTACAAGAATCCCAAGATACTTTCAATCCTGTTTTAATAAGAATGATAGAAATAAATTCATATTCATATTAAATAGTACATTATTAACTTCTATTTTTATCTTTAAAAAGCGTGGCAACGTGTTAAAGGTCTAATTTCACTTCGGGCAAACATTTTAAATCGTCTTTTTGTCACTTTTTTCCTTATTCTCGGTATTTTTTTTTTGTTTTTTTCTGGTTGTATTTGATTTTTTTAAGATTCATGGCGATTTTCACTTAATTTAAAGATGTCATCATTGCAAAACTTTCAAATTATGCGTGTTTGCATAGGAGTCAAAATGTATCAGCTTTAATTTTTTTAGTTTGGCTCCATTATCAGAGGTGCCTAATGAAATTGTATGCATAGCTTTCTAATAATTGGTTACTGATTTGAGCTTTTTAGTAAGTCTCTCTCCAGTACGGGAGCCACAAAAAAAGCCAAAAATATTATAAATAAAATTTTTGTGAACAAAATTATTTATATAATATCCAAGGACGAGCATATGTTAAGCATTTATGCATGACATCTAAATATCTGTTGCTATGCTCACTGACTTCCCTTTTTCTTTGGTTTTCCTGCTTATTTATTAGATTGTCCGCAAAACATTTTCAAGTCTTCGTTTACTGTCAACCCAATAACAACCACAAAAAGTTAGAAACTGAGATGAAAAGATTTTATTTTTTAAAAAAACCTTAAGTTCTACCAAATTTAAGGACGAAAATATTACTAACATGCAATAATTTTAAAATAATAAAAATCTTTTGGCTGCTGTCATTGTTCTAATTCTAAATGGCTATAGACTAATTCTGTGATGTGTGTATGATATTCAAGAGATTAGGGAAAGCACACTCAAAGTTTATAATCATCATCATAATCGTGGTCCGGTCCTGATCTCCGTCAGCAGTTTATTCCATCGGACCCGATCTCGAGCCGATGTCATCTAATTGGGCATTCCTAAGCTCTGGGCTTCCTGGTCAGCGCCATCCCTCCAGCGCAGGCTAGGTCTTCCAAGCTGTTGTCTACCGTAAAATCTGCCTCAAAAGATTTTCGAAGCCGGATCCTCTTCGCTCATTCGAGCTAGGTGTCTTGCCCATCGGAGTTTACTGAGTTAAATCTTCCTAATCATATCTGCTTTTGGGTAGATAGTGTAGCCCTTCTTCACGTATGGGACCAATGATTCTCCGTAATAATTTCCTCTCAAACGCGGCTAAGAGGTCAGAGTGGCTTTTGCTCAGCATCCAAGTCTTGGACCCATACGTGAGTACTGGTAGAACCATGGTCTTACACAGCAGCTGCTTTGTTTATAGCCTGCATTTGAAAATGGCAAGTGATACGTCTGATAGAAAAGGGTGCATATTATTGATTACACGAAAAACAACCAGGACGTTTAAATGTGAGAAAGATAGAAATTGGAAAATTCTCACGAGAAAACTGAAGGAGCTGACGATAGAAAAGGATATCATGAAAAAGAGTGCCATTGAGACTATTCCCAACTACGTGGCGAACAAGTTCAGGATTTAATTGACGGAAGAGCAAATGGAGCTACTTTCACAAGGTCTGAGTTCCGCTGTCAAAGAAACAACATTTCCAACAGAAGACTTGGCAGTAGATATCGAAGCAGTGTATAAAAAACCTTCTCAAAAAGGAGAAAACACTGGTTAGAGGCAATGTGGCTAAGCTCATCAGGAAGACAAGCAGTAAGAGGTAAGGTGCAAAGTATGCTTAAAGAGTGAGCTACCAAACCAGTCTTTTACACTACAGCAGATATAGGAAACGCCATGATCACAATGGAGAAGAGTGAATATGATCGATTAATTATGCAAAAGCTCGTCAACGGGGATTACCATGAACTAAGGAAAGATTCTTTACCAAACTCTACCAAACGAGTGGAAAGTATCTAGAAAGACTGCAAAGAAACTATTGGAGAGGTCTCAAACCCGGCGTTGCCAAATATTGAGTAGCTTCCGAAGATATACAAAGAAGGAAGTGAGCTAAGGGAAATTGTCACCGCTACAAACGCTAGAACAAAGAGAATCGCAAAATGGATTGTAGATAAATACAGGGCTTCAGGGAAGATTAGTGATGGAACAGTTAGAAATTGAGACGAGGTAATGCAGCAGCTTTTAAGAGTGGCAAGAATAGAGAAAGATAAACTAGTTGTATCATTTGATGTCAAGGCTCTGTTCCCTAGCGTGTTGGTAAAGCAAGCACTCACGTTCCTTGGGAACTGGCTATTAGAGAAAAATAACTCACTGAAAGGGGATAAAGGGAGCTTAAGGCCATTTCAAGCTTGGCACGGTCTGCACGAGTGAAAGCTACACTCAAAAAAATTTTGGTTTAATTTTACTCTTATAATAGTCGGAAACTGGTTTCCTACTATTAAAGATGTAAATTTACAAAAGTGCGTACAAAGAATATTTTACGTCTTACATGTGTAATTTTTTTTTTACGAGCAAATCGTGTAATTTTACACTAAAAAACGTAAATTTAGGACGGAAATGCATGAAATTTATGTAGCAAAGGCTACTTTTTACGAGTATTTTAGGGTAATAAGCGCAATATATTCGTGAATATCTACAAAAATATTTAAAAAACGATAATGAAAGGTGGATTTTTTGCACTCTTGGGCAGGGTAAGTTAAGGTAAATTTAGGTAACTTACCCTGCCCAAGAGTGCAAAAAACGCACGTAAAGAATGTTTTATCAAACAAATGACATTAAAAGGTATCTATTGCCAAAAATTTTAAGAAGTTTGCACTACTTAAGCAAGAATTTCAGCTAACCACTAGATAAGTTACATTTTCAAGGCAGGTAACCGCCATAACATTAAATATTACCCCAAAATTAAATATCACTAACAAAAGCCTGTAAATAGGTAACTTTAAATGTTAAAAAAGGCGAGAGTCCTATCAAATCAAGTAAGCAAAATATAAATATTTTTCTTGTCAAATACAAAAGCTTTTTGCAATTCCTTTAACTTAATAATTTATTTCAATTTGATGTATACACTATATACACATTATACACATTAGCTTATAGCACTTACTGCTACACTTCTATTTAACTTATAGCTACACTTCTATTTAACTTATAGCTACACTTCTACACTTATTACATGAAAAGACTGACACTTAACTGCTGCTATTCAAAGCAAAGATCACGATATATCAGACTCGTTCAGTCTAGCCACAATGTTACATCAATAATAAGTCAAATTCGAGCGAAGCGTAAATGAGAGTAGCGAAGTAGTAAATTTACACTCTTTTTGCTAAGGTTTACAAAATACTATTTATTATTCAGTTGATATGACGTAAAAGCAAAAAATACACATCCAATATGTAAAAAAAATTGTGATTCATTATTTTAAACAGAAAAATGAATAAATTTACTTTTATCAAAGAATTAATTTTACACCCACTTTTTAGAGTGTACTTTACTTTAAGAGGTAGGTAGTACTCTAAAATCCCACTTATGAGTGAGGTATTTGTGGGTAGATTAGAAAATAAAATTCATGAAAAAGGTTCGCTTCTCCGTGAAAAAGTTCGCTGCCGTGAAAAAAGATGCTTTAGTAGAAACTTTGGAGAAGCTGAACCAAGCACAGAAAGGTATCCAATTTTCAATAGAAGTCGAAAGCAATGAGAGATTACACTACTTGGATTTGATGATCACCAGGAAAAAAAATCTCCTTTGGTCAAATATGTATGTACCGAAAATACACATATCCAGAGAACAACACCATCCACGTCTGATCATTGGCATTCCCACAAAATGGCGTCCTATAACTCGATCATTCGCCGGCTATTAACAGTGCCCACGAATCAGGAAAGCTTTATCTGATATGTTAAATATATTAAAGATATCACGAGAGAAAATTTATTTGAGAAAAAATGAATCTACCAAGAAATTAAAATATATTCTATATATATATATAATATATTCTAAAGGAAAAATTGGTCTTCAAATGTTTTTTGTCAGCTAGAAAAAAAAGGTTCATATTTAAACCAATATAATCAATTTATACTTGAAACGCAGCCTATGTTTGATCTGATTCATTATTTTTTGTGGCTTTTGTGAAAAGATGAATACTTTCTTCTATTATTTATTTTATCAAGCGCAGAGAACTTGTCAATCTGCATGTGATAATCTGAATGTAAAAAAATCAGACCTGAATTTTAATTAATTTAGTAAATAATAATTATACATTGAAACCCGTCATCTAGTTCTTTGATTATCAAAATAATGCACAAGAAATATGAAAAATCAATTATAAATAATTTTTTAATAATTAATCACAAAATTAAGTAGCTCATACGTATTTCGCCCTTACTAACTTCATTTCGATAAATAAGAGTAGCAATCAGAGAATAAATAATAAGTGCCAAACAGACATTAATTGAACATCATACAAAATACTATCTACAATTTGGTCTTCAGGGTATCACAAAGCTAATCATCATATGCTTATGGAAGGTGGCTGACAGTTTTGCCAACAATTCACCGAAAAACCTGTAACAACATACATTGACCGAATCAAGTGGTATGATGCAATTCGTTTCTCATCAGTTATTGCAAAAGGATGCAATTACTGCCATGGACATCCGCTTCACCGAACGAACTATCACCGGATTTTAGTGCTTATTCACGATGGAAATCCATTGGTGGCTGATACGCGTTTATAAAAGCTTGTGATACATACGGATCTATTTTATGAGTTTATTTCAATGGAAGGTATTACGAGGCAGAGCAGAGATCACGGCACTAGAGTAATTTCGCAAATCTATGTGGACATAAAATTAAATAAGCGTGGAAGTATTCAAGTCTTTATGAAAAGTATTAGTTGAGACGGAAAGTAAAGATAACAAAGTTCGTGAAAGATTATGAAAAGTTTATATCCGTTTTCATTGTCTTCAGCTTAACTTTGATTTTCCTCCAAAGATATTAGATGCCAGCCAACTGTATACAATGTCAAAATGATGAAATGAAATATTCCATTAAGTTAAGGATAAAACTGAACGAAAGCACTTATAATCATCTATTAATTAAATTAAAGCTGTGATTCCTTCCTACAGCAAGTAAATTTTGTTCTTAATTTTATTTGATTCTACTTAAAAGTTGGAAATAAAAGGGTAGAAAAATGTGTTTCCAGTAATAGGAACAAATATTTATTTTAGTTACACCATAAAAATACTGAAGGCATAGTTGTTAGTTCTTATGGCTTTGACATCACAATGAACATGATTCTATTAAAAATAATTTCTCAAAATTATTTTTCAGAGCTCGACATATGTATGATTTCAAATTTTGCATACAAGTGTCGAAATAATTTGCTCAGAACGGATGAACGTTTGTTGTAGATTAGTAATTTTTACCTATTGTTATTTGAATAAAATCCTGTTTACTCAAAGATTTCAAAAGTTGGTGCATATTTATGGCCTACAAATAGTCAAAGCTTTTATGAGGCCTGTATGATAGCACAATGGGAGCTTTCAAATCGTGAAGGTCGGAAATTACACCACAAATAGCACAATCCATATTTTGAATATTTTCGTACCGCTTATAACAATGACCAAGTTTGCAACAATTTAATAGAGATATTACATAGTCAGATAGTCTTGATTACGTTTGAGGCTTTTCACTGCGTTATCGGTTTTATCGGTTAACGGAGAATTGAAAATATTCGTTTGCATAACATTTTTAATATATTTCCTATTTTCTATAAAAACCTAACAACAAATCCTTAATTGATTGCATACTTAAAGCATATATTTGGTAATATGTCAATTATTAATAATAGGGAAAATTATGCAAACTGTTTCCCTTAGCAAAAAAAATTCCAAAAATTTACATTTCTCTGCAACTACTAAAATTATCTATTGCTTTGATATTAAATCCACCCCATGTGGTCGACACATAACAATATCATAACAAGGAAAATTAGCATATTATATAGCAAACAAATTGTGAGTGAAAAATACCAACATGAAATATTGACAGACGTGAAGAAGCAACGGGTAGCAAATAGTACAAACATAAATATCCGGAATAGCAAAAATTTGACACGATGAATAAATATTTGAACTGTGACGGAACTATAGCGCAATCCTGAATTCAAAAGTTTCAATGTTGCTGAAATGGACCGTGAAACGTCTGAATTATAAAGTGTTATTCAATAGAAACTATTGGCCATACAATTTGAAATGCTTTGCTAGCAAACATTTAATAATTGAAACGAATCGAACTAAATTGAATACATATAACATCGAAGTTCATTTAATAACTGAATATTCATTTAAGTGAATAAGTCCTTTATTAATAAATTTAACGTATTTGCAAAACATAATGCATATGCAATGCTTTAAATTACGAACGATCAGCTGTTACTAAATCCGTTAAGATGAACAATAAGGGGTGTTTTAGATAACTCCGATTTCAAACTTGAAAAGAAAAAAAAGAAGAGGAAAAAAAATAAATAAAGATCGCCTTATTTTTATTCTTTGCACAATTCGGCTCCTTAAATTAACTCTTGAAAATGATCTTGTGCTAATGGCCGCCGTGACTACCTATCAAGGAGCCAATTCTAAAGGTTTGATTCTTAACCACTTTTTGAGGCGATTTGGGGCGAGTTCTGTTGACTCTTAAAGCGTCGATAATCTCTAACTTTGTCAGCGGAGACCAACTACTTCACGTATTCCCAGAAGAAGTAATCCAACGAAATCAAATCGCACAATCTCGATGACTAATTGACGGGTCCATTTTTCGAATTCCGTCTTCAATAAATAGATGGTTTCGATCGCTGTGCGGTATAGCGCCGTTAAAACTACATCTCTCTCTCTCATCCATACAAAAACTGCTTTGCCATCGCTCTGTACCGGTCGCCATTGATAGTAAAGCCTGAATTACATTGCCATGCAGTGCAGTGCACTGAAATTTAGAACTCATATAATTGCATGTGGCAATTCACATTAACTGCAGTGCAGTGCAGCGGACTGCACTGTATGGTTTAAGCTAATTTCTAAAAACGCTACAGGCTGCACAAGCTGACATTCGTTTGAGAGTAGTTGACCGGGCAAAAACCATTTAAATTGAGGCGGAAATTCCGTTCCAGGCATTAAATTGTAAATGGACGAAAAACAGATGCAGAAAACCTAAATATCAAACCTCCACAAATTAATTTGACTTTCATTGTCAGAACACTGCAATGCTTTCAATGTGCTTGGCAATGCGTGCGCTGCTTCGGCACCGCGCTGGACTGCAGTTTACTTTACTGCACTGCATGGCAATGTAATTCAGGCTTAACGCACTCACTATGTTCATCTTTGCCACCAAGATGCAGTGCGCACCATACTTTACATTTTTGTGGACGTTTTTGTTTCTCGCTCCAGATGCGGTAATTTTGCTTAATGACGTAGGCATCGAGTTAGAAATGAGCCTTGTCGCTGAACGAAATTTTCTCGTAGAACAGAAAGACAGCTTCTTGTTGATTTTCGGCCCATTCTTCGCACATGCGACGCATCCGATGGTCATATGGCTTTAGTTCTGACACCAATTAGATTTTGTGAGTCTGTAGATCCTTGCGCACAAATTTCAGCACAGTGGACAGACAAATCCAGCAACGAGAAGTTGTTGCGAAAATTTACAACCACATGGTGAATAGCACATGCTTATGAACGATTATGCGATTTATAAAACTTACGAAGCGGTCTTTGAACTTGCACAACTGAACACTGATATCTGCAATAAATTTCCACGATGTTAATCTATCGATGTCAATTCTTCAGATTTTATTGAGTAAAAATAACACTGACATTAACAGCACCTACCAGCTTGTTTAACAGTCATCATGAGTTTAAAAATGCGACACCTGTAAAAAACCACTCCTTTGCTGAGATCAGTAAGTATGTTTATTTTAATTATTTTTGGGCTAGCAGAAGCCACATTCATATGTTTAAAACATAATGTTCTGCTGCAGCTCCTTTTTGTTAGCTTTTCGTGTCTGACAGCACTGATCAAAATCGTTAAAACGACATCTAAAGTAGAGTGGCTATTGTTCTAAGTATTATACTTTTGATTACGTTCTAATGAGTGTCATTCTTGTTGTGGAGCAAAAAAACTGTTGGCTGACCGACTCTTGAAATTCTAATATGTAACCATTCGAAAATTTTTTAGAAGGATTTGATACTTTACTTTCGTATTGTTCGATTATTAAAAAAAGTAAGCGAAGAAATTTTTTTTTATATATTTCGAAAAAATTATGTAATTTAATTTTGCATAAGCTCAAAAATGCTTATGTTTTTTTTATGATTCAACAGCTTAAATAATTCAAATTGAACTTTTAACTTGATAATATACATTTGACCCCATGTGGTGCATATTTTGCGTGCAATATGACATTATGAATTGATTAGCATGCTTATTTATGCAAACTACGTTGTGCCGTATGTGTCATAATTTAAAATTGTTTCTCCTTATTGACTAATATGTCGAGGAATTTTCAATATTTTTCGAAATAATATACTCGGCTAGATTCGATTTTGCTTTATCAAACCAGATTACTACCGAATCTTCGTACTTGAAATATTTTTCGTCTTCCATTGTATTGTATAAGCCTAGACAATTTTACATAGCAGTTGAGTATTGTGCTTCGGAGGTTTCTTGTTCTGATTATGTGTGTGTAGAATAAAAACCCTAGCGCATCAGAACCGCTAGAAACACTAATGTTCGAAGAACAGTAGAGCATTTGTGCAGATTACTTCTCCTACTTAAGACTAATACACCCTAAGTAATAATGAACCATAAGCTTATTTTAATTTCGCTGACTTCATCGAAAGTTACAGGGATAGAAAGGTGTTTGGGGTTGTCATTCGAGAAATGTGCAGATCTCAGAAAATTTAAACATTGTTTCCTTATTTTCATTGATACTTAATGCAAGCATTTATTGGAACGAAAATAGCAAAAAGGCCTAGTTCTGGCAGCCCTTTGCTAGCACCGTAGCAAAAAAATATGTCGCATCTGCCTCACGTTGGAGTCAACCTGCTCTCCGAATTTTGTATTGATCCGATCAGTGCATTGGTAGAGGTATAAAGAAATTTAGGATTACTATTCGCAAAAGTTTTCAAATTTTCTAGATCTTAATATTTGATTTGGTGTTTATTTTCACTACAAGATCACTACGATTTGAAAATTCTATGATATATTCAGTTACTAAAGATATGCAAAAAAACCCAACCAGAACTGGCAACCCTATCATTGTTTTTTCAACTAGATTTCTGCTGAGTATTGTCTACAATAAGTTCAATTCGCCATATGAATTTCGTTCTGATTCCATGACTGTACTGGAAATTAAGTAAGCGAAATGAATTTTGAACTATTGTGGCAGTCCTTAAGTTTGACTCCACTCACGCCTTCGAAATTTGATTAATTTTAGCGTTAAGCCAAAATATGTTCAATTTCATTTCATCTTGTAACAAACGCACCATCACGATTTATATCAAGTGGCATTTGTATTCAAGATTGAAGAAATTTTCAAACATTCAATCGTAATCATATGAGCAGATTCTCCCAAAGGACCTGTGATGTCAGGAGTGCCACAAGGTCCTGTCACTGGACCAATTCTTTACACCATATGTATGTCGCATGATATATGCACACACGGTGGGATGTACGTAACCACTCAATCTAACCTTATATTAATAATAATGCCCTAATTAGCACAAACGTCCTATCTAAGTTTGTTTTCATATTTGAGCTAACATCGGATTTGAAATAGCATTAATAGCATTTGGACAGTTACAAATAGCCCAAAGCCGACATTGCTCCGAATTGTGCTTCGGATCGTTGTCCTGATACAGGCAAAATTGTATAAAATGTCTAATTTTTCAGCAATTTTGTTTAATATTTATTTTAAGAATGCCCAGGCAACAGGTTTGATCCATCATACCGTTCAAAAAATCTATATTTTCAGGACCAGATGTCCCCATACAGGTCCATGGCATAATGTTCCCTCCGCTGTGTTTTACAGTGGGAGTAATATGATTCCTCCTAAACTCTGTATTAGGCTTTCGCCGAACATATCGCCGCCCATCAAATCCAAAAACATTAATTTTTACTTCAGCAACAAAAATTATGGACTTCCAGAATGATTTTGGCTTTTTTCCGTAGTCTTAAGCAAAACGTAATTTAACAATTTCATTCTTTTACTAATATAAGGTTTACTTCGGCATATTCTGCCCTGTTGCATTTCGAATAATTTGAGTAGAGACTTTCTTTTCAACTCGTTCTTTCACCTTAATTCGTAAAACTGGGGCACATAATTTGAGGTTTTTCATAATTTTTCTGGTAATCCACTTTTTTCACGCTCAGATAAGATTTTAAGCCTTTCTGGCCGATGCTTTGTTCCAACCAATTTGGTTGATTTATATTTTGCTATTACATTTCTCACTGTATATCTTGGTTTTCCCATCAGTGTTCCAATCTCAGAAAACGTCATTCATGATTTCCAACGTCACTAAATACATTCACGGATTTCTGCTTCTACCAATTTCCTTTTCACACTCATTAAAAATACTTTTACAAAGCATTTTTCAAGCTAGACTGAATAGAAATATCATATTTTCATGATTTTAAGTATATTTAACGATATTTTTTTTCCAGGAATTACAAATAATTTTAGATAAAACTGCGCTGTACCTTAACTTTTTTTGCGCTATTTTGGTACTTCACTCAAAAATGTTACATTAATGTTGTGAAATTTGCTTTGTTACCGGTTTTTTTTATATTGTTCTTAAAGTCAGCTTGCAAAACTTTTAATTAAATGCAAAAACACAATCATTTATTATTAAAGTCGTATTGAAAATAAGTTTTGTATATAATTTTCGTGCCTTTGTCCACGACTGTGGAAATTTGATTGATTTCAGCATTAAGCATACCATATTGTTCCCTAATTGGCTCTAGTAACAAACAAACCATCATTACTTACATCAGGTCGTATTAGTATTCAAAATTCAACCAAAACGATATGTGCGTATGCATGCGTGATTTATGAATGCACACACGCTGCGATGTATGCAATCACTTGATCTAACTTCAGATTAATAATATACCTTACATAATCACCGCCTACCTATTATCACTACTCAATTCAATTTCAAGCAGCCCAATCAACCGCTTACACCATTAAAAACCACAAAATAAAAGAAAGCACGATAATTACCCCCTGCAGAAAAAAACTCAATGGCCTGCCATAAATATGACCGGCCTTCTGTTATCAAACACTCGTGTGTATCTTTAGTCAAATCAAAATATTGAATTTTCCACACCTCATATCATTCTCGAAATAAACAATTGCCCGGAGGTGTCACACACATCACAGCAATTATGCAATGTTAGCCCCGTATCCGGAATGCTTGAAATCTTCGTGGCCACTGCAGAGTACGAAGAAAGCACAACAATCACGCTTCTGATTACAGCATCGATGAGTAAGTTAAGCATGCACACAGCAAGCAGATGTGGGTTGAAAACGAAAGTGAAACATTGAAAAACCGATTGCCACTCGTTCGGTTGATCTGCACAATGAAAGTGAAACTGCTCGAAAGACGGTGACGATGCTACCGTCGATGACTAATTGGTTTCCTCACGAAAAGTTATTGTGTAGCTGTGCTGTCGTAACAGCTAACGTTTCCTTAGCGCATCATCACAACAGATATTGCCGATTGCATGAATGCGCTGACGCGTCAACAGGCAAACGTGCATCGCGTTGCACTCAGATGCAATTGCATCGATTGCATTCAATATCAACCAGATACTATATAGCCACCGGCGCATGACCCGCTGGAAATTGATTAGTGTTGTCCATTATGCCTGCCATGTTTTTGCTAATCTACTTGCATACCATAAATATTGCTTGAAGTTGTCGTCACACGACCATCATCAGAGCACGTCAGAAATTGTATTAACAGCATTTCTTTTGTTTTTTTTTCATTGCAGGCTTGTCGTACTCCCACCAACAGTTGCTACAATCTGTAAACGCGGATTAAACATTGAAAGGCACCGAGAAAAGTGAAATTACGGAGACAAACTACGGAGACACCATCGACAGGTACAGTGCTGCGACACTCGATTTCAGCCTTGCCAGCCATCGTATGGAACGCTAACGACCATTTCGCGTATCTAGAAAGGCAACAAACAAGCAGCACTCTTTCGGCCTGCGTAAAGTCATAAAAAGTGAAAATTTCACCGACAAGCAGACAAGACAAAAGCGAAGGTCTTTCTGAAGGCCGCAAAGATTAATGCCCCAGGCTACGGACGAGTGACGTGAGAATGCCCAGGAGAAGAGTGCTGCCAATATTGATTGCACTAACATGAGCACATTGGTTACATTTGATACAAAAATTAACTTCGTGATATGAGCAACACCTACATGCCGAGCTATTGTGAACCTATTACCAATCGTACTAAGTAACGCAGCTTTCAAACTCAAAATTCTTTCTTCCCAATATCCTAATACACAAACTACCAAACACACCTTCTAGCTCTGCATCTATGTAAAATGTTAGGAACTAACAAATGGCGAGCCCTCACAATAGTTGCTGGAATTCTATTAGCGAACGCAATTGATTCTCCAGTGAAAACGAGTACAGTGCACTTGTCTTCGTTGCAAACGACCCCCTATCAAAGCACCTCCTTACAAGGCCAGCAGACGTGGAGCAACCGAGTTTCGAGGAATCTCTACCCGCCGCATCAGTCTTTCTCAAATGTGGACAGTGTTAGGTTCCTAGAGAAACGACCGAATCCAGTCGATGGGAGATACACGAATAACTTCGGAGCGTTTCGAATAGCCCGTAGCTTTCGAAGAAGACAAGATGACACAGCATCGATTCAGTATAGCGACTTCAACCAAACAGAATCGTATGCAAGTAGCACAGCTTCACCATACAGGTCAAGAAGCTACGTGTACATTCCGTTTATTCAGCATACCTATTCGACCCCTCTGAATACGAATAGGACCTTGGGAAATATCAAGCCTCCTTCGAATGTGGAGCTGACTGGCGAAGGAATTGCATCGTATGAGGCTCTGCAAAGCAGGACCGAAGAAAATGTAGCCTCAGAAGGTGAGCTTAATGGTCGACGATCAGGATTCAAATTTCCAGCGCAAAGCGAAGGCTTCCAGAGCTCCTTTCAGCCTCAATCATACCGTGAGGATGGTGTCACATTCGGAGAAAATTCGAACTATCACTTGCCCTACAGCGAAGAATTCAACCATGCTTTTGGCTCTGATACGGAAGCTCGATTCAGTCGCCAGTTGGCATTCGAAGGAGAACAATTAGCTGGATCTGCAATACCAGCAGCGGGAGCAGCACTTCCAGCTGCTAGTCATCCGATAGAGTTTCCTGGCCCGAATGCAAACACCAGTCCTCATCAATCCACGTTGGGAAAAGTATTTCACGATGATGTAACGAAATTTGGTGACATCAACGGACCTATCACGGCCCTTCCGAGGCCTCATCGTGGGCTATCTCTAGGCGCTCCAAGTGGATTTAGAAGTGCCAGGCAATTTACTCCACCAAACGTATTTGTGGAATACAGTGACTATCCTGGACCACCGAAAAGGTTTTATCCATTCAAATCGAGGACGCCACGCGTTGTGTTTCCGACCAGCGACAATTTGCCAAGTGGTCCAGGGTCGAGTGGAACGTATGCAAGTGATAGTGTTACTTTTCGGTAAGTTTTATTTGTATCTGAGTTAAGATTTTTTTCTAAATTTTAAATATTAAGTAAAGTAATTCCACGACAAATCTGGTTGGGTCTAGGGGTTGAAGCTGGTAGAGAGCTTCATCACAAATTATGTAATTAATTTCACTACTCACTTTACCCCTGATTACTTTAGGTACCTATTCGGAGCTGAGTAAACTCAAAAGCTCGGTGCTCGATAACTCGTCTGGTCCTGGATTCGAACTAGCGACTTCACACACAAAAGTTTAATTAAATATTATTATACAAGTTTTAACTTGTATAACTTGTATAATAATATTTAATATTCTGTTCACATAAAACAACTGTTTTGTCACTTATCATTTAAAAATTGTTGAAATCTATTTACTGATAATTAAATTAAATTTTCTTTTTTCGAAAGATAAAGGGAATGAATTTACGTGTGGTGCCTTCATTTGTTTTATAATTAAGTTTGTCACAAACAACGGATTCATACGAAATTCTATGATCCTTGTTTTTAATGCTTACTTTTTGACACTGCTTTTGATGAATTTTTCGCTACAGATTAATCTAATCTGAAAATGAAAGAAGAACACATAAATATTTATTTTGATTTCTGTATTTTTGATTAAAAGGTATGGTGCCAGTAGGACAAAAGTTTTGGCAATTTATAAAAGCTGATGATTTTGAAATACTTTATTTTAATTTTGAGCTCAGAATTCAATTGGCAAAAAATTATAAATAGATGGTGAGAATTGAAATATTAGACTTTTAGCAATAATTTATCGATTATTACAGACATTAGCCACTCTTTAACTATGGAACGCACAGTTTTCTTCGGCATTGTTCCCAGGAAAATATTTGCCAGACTTTATGATGGAGAGGATTTTTTCAATAACAGAGGCGGCAATATTTAATTTAACGAAACATTGATAGGGATCATGAGATTGTTGCATCTTATATGTAGAGTGTTTCACAATTGCTGGTAAAAAATGAAGGAACGGGATGCTTGAAATATCTTTGGGAAAACGCTTATAAGCAAGTGGGTGTAATTTTGGTTCGATAACAGTTATAAGGGGAAAACAAACCCAGCCATGATCAAAGTTTAGAATCAATTTTTTTTTCTAATGCGCATTAATTCTTCTAAAACTTGTCCATTTTATTTTGTGTGGGAGCTGCAGTTAAAAGTTATTTTGAAGACAATTGTTCAGAACTTTGATCTGATCTATAGATTCTTTCTAAATACCAATCTATTAATAAATAAAATTGGCAAATTTGCTGTGCATCATTCACGTAGAGTCCCATCGATCTTTGAATACTTTAATACTTTTCATGATACTCATAAATCAGATACACAGGCTAAAAATGCATGTTTCCTTATATATATATATATATATATATATATATATATATATATATATATATATATATATATATGTATATGTATATTGATTGATAGCCTGGAGTGGGTCTCCTAGCACTGCGATCTCCTAGGTCTATTATGCCTCCTCTGCCTTATTTCTTACAGGCTGTTCAGGTTTCTTATGAACCAGGATATGCTTTTAACAGGACATTTGTTATGCGATGGAGAGATCCTGATGGAGGGAAGATCAGAGCCAAAGAGCTCTAATTTTCGTCTCGTGCTGGACAGAGTGTGAGAAGATGTTCTACACATTCTTTCGTTTCTCCACAGTATCTGCGGCAGTCGTCTCGTTCCTTACTTATTCTTTGGAGATACTTTTTGCATGGAAGGTGGACTGTCAGTGCTCTACATATATATGCTCGTGTGGCCTAGTGGAATGGGCTCCCTAAGTCAAATACAGATATGGACGGGGAACCGCTCACCGAGATATGAGTGAGCCTAGCTTTAATTAGGTATATGGATCAAACTAGGGGCACAGTGAACGTAAAACTAATTACACTCGTAAAAAAACTCGTTTATAAAAATTGAGTCTCGACTGCATTTAGTTTCTAAGACCAACAATAAGCTGTAGCAGGTCAACTTTGATTTGCTATAAGCTCAGTGTTGAGTTCGAAAATTTAGTTTAGAACTTAGCTAGAGTTTTCCTTACTTTGTGAAAAGTTGCTTAAAATTTGTTTTCGGATTAGAAAAACAGATGGCACTGGTATTTATTTAATATTTTTTCAATGTAATGACAAACATGCAGTTACTTCAAACAGGTGAAAATGCCTTTGAACCTTTCTCTCTACAGAAAATTTTTCGCTTTTCTGAAACAAAATATAAGCGATACATAAATATTATGCTATTTCTGTACTACCAGTTTCAAAATTTTGAAATCTTTAATGACACAAGAGCGGTAAATTTCAACCAAATTAAAATATTTTTTAATACTTGAAATTTGTGTTCGCGAGAAATAACAGTTGGTCTATCAGATCACTAACTATTGACGGCTCGTCAGGGGCCGCAGAGTCGGCCTGGCCATACCAAAATAATTGACTAAGGACACCCAAAAATAAGTAAGATAAATAATTAATGTTCAGTAGATAGCTACTACATATTGATTTTTTTTACCTACATATGCCTCAGCCAGCCTTTAGTTTTTCATAAGCCACGTATACAAGCCCGGCTCAGAATAAGAGTAAAATTGAAATAGTAGAGTCTAAACGGGTAAACAACCCGTTGCAACTCGTCTGCTTTGATTTCAATCTTGTTTCAATCCAAACTTGTATACGCACAGTCAGCAATTTATCCAGCAAATACATCTTTCATACGACGCGACGGCCAGTCAAATATATATTACTCTCCCAAATCTATATTACTCTCAAGCACTCAATCATATGTTCAGACAAATGGAATCCATCATCCATCACGCCAAGCGGCGGCTGTATAATACCTGGCAAGCAAAAGCGAGAATCAATTAAAGCAATGGCCAAAATTGCGGTCTATAGCAAACTGGCTGAGTCTGGCTACAGTCTAAGCAACTCAAAGCTTCCCAGGTAGTCTCCATTCTATACTTTATATATCAATACTCTTTCAATATTAAATATCGACCTGATGATCTATTCGTGAGTTTGGAAAAGTGATTTCACACAAATTCCAACCATACAAAATATGATATCCCAGATTTCCTTTACTTTTCTTAGAAAATAAGTCTCTATGCCCAAGAATTTTTATAAAAACTCGATTTCAAAACGTTTTCGGCGCTTCGGTAAAACTAGTAACTTAGAATAAATGAATACACTGAACACGATTTCAACTGGCGTTTGTAAAGCTCATGTCAAGTTCAATTGAGATAAATCTACGGCACAGCTTTAAAATATTCCAAAAAAAATTTAAAAAGTATTCATTTTTCATTTTAATTTTTTTTCTGCTCAAACACGATTAGGAATATTAGAATTCATGCAGAAACGGCAATCTTCCAATTAATAATGTTTTACCAGACTTTAAATGTTTGGAGTGCTTGTTGTTTCGTCACACCGCAAGACTAAAAGTAGCAAGCAGTAAGGTCCAAAGTCCAAAGAGGCTACTAAATGGGATCATTTCTGTCAATATATTTTCATATTTTTTCGTCTCTCTGTAGTAAGTTTCAGTTTAATATTTAATAAGTAGGAGGCTTAATTGAGTGTAATCGATGGGACGAAAGAAATCATTCATCAAATCTATACAAAAAAAAAGCCTATTTAAAGTAGATGTTGCCTCTCGTTTGACTTTCAAAGCCAAAACACTTGGTAGAACATAAGAAAGTGTTGCCAATTAAATTTAAATCTATTCACTTCCAAGTGAAAAGTAATTTTAAAGTTTCTTTTTGGCTAGTATTTTGGGAACGACTTCATGAGTAGATTAAATTGAAACCATTGTTTTTGTCTTATTCAAGATCTTGTAGATGTAAGGCAAAGAGATTCAAAATTACAGCCGAAGAGCTTGATTTTACACCACAAGACTTTGATGTATTTTGCTTGGATTTTAGTTTTTACATTAGCGTTCATTTAAGTTTTAAAAGTCAAAACGCGTCAGCTGTAACCTTTCGTTCTCCTACTGGGGGTGTCATCGAAAATATCCTAACCCCGGGTAATGGCGGGTACATGCAGTTTAAAAATGGTATCATAGTGAAATTAACAGGACTCATTTCTAAATAAATCCTTTTTCAAAAGTATTTAAGAAATATTGAAAAGTAATGCTTCATTATTCTGTTCAGGTCATGGTTAAGGGTGAATTTCCTTTTCATCAGATCACTCAAAATGGTACGGACTATTTTCAGCAGGATGAATACTTTATATTCGCTTCTCATTTTTAAATATATCACGGATTACAAATTACATTGTTTGTGCCTTCATACTTTTGAAGCATATTTATTACATATTTTTGCAAGTTTTAAAATTTATGTTTTAATGTTTCGCAACGGTTTATAGGTTTACCATATTTCTATTTAAATACAAATTTTCAACGCTTTTATTTTTTTGAATGATTTTTTAAATCAATTTTATCTGGAGTAGATACAGCTCGTACCTTAATAAGAAATACTGCATAAGGGGAAAACAGAAAATAGTTCAAAACAAATGCCTGAAAATTATTCTTGCGAACCGTCATATATTTTCACCAGGCTTCTCCACAGGCTTGCCAGCATTAGATCAATTTCACGTTTTATATTTATCTAAGTGCAATATTTTTACTAAAGCTTTCACAGTATTTTACACAAACATTTAAGTGTAAATAATTATATTAATTTTAATTTAAAACTAGGTAATTAATCAAAACATTAGTCTACCGTAAGCTTTTCCCCTTGCATACCGCAGATTCTATTTTCAACACTTAGGTGTCCTAATAGATTGAGTAACGTAGATAGAAGGTCATTCTATTCAACTCCTTGGCATGAAATTATTGGGAATGCCAAATATTCTTTAATTTTGAATAAACTCATTATTATTAAAATAATATCTGAAGATTATCAGGAATATCTTAATTAATATGAGAGTGGTTTTGCCATGTTTCAATGAAGTAAGCTGAGATGACATGATTTGGCGTCAAGGTGGAGTTTATTGAATTTGCCTCTTATGCACTTCCAAATGTGGTGAAAATTGAGAGCTACCCCAATTTTTCGCGAGCAGCGGGCATATCGTATCGATGCACTTGATTTTCAACTTCAAAAATATCTTGTATTAATTCTGAAAGCAATGAACCCCCTACTGTTTGCGTTTAAGTTGATATAGCACGAAAATGGTTAAAACAGAAATATAACCTTTAATCAAAATGTATGTTGCAACTTATTGCAGCGCTGTACCCAAATTGATCTTTCAGTTATTTCATTTTGCCCTTTAATTGATACAAAAGGGAGCAGTAACGTACATTCTTCGCTTATAAAATCAAATAAACTTTTCCTAGATATTTCACGTACCGTACACTATATGTGATGAGACAATATGCAGCAAATATAGTTAGATTTGGTCCCATTTTCTTGAATAAATTTATTGAATGTTCAATTTTGTCTATTGTCACCCTCATTCTTGTTTTTTTCGCATAGAATCCAACTCCTTCGACTTCTTTATTAAGTTTTAACATGATTTATTTTGCTGGTTTCAAGAACATCGATGAGGTCCTTATGCTTTTTCCGCAACGTACTTTTTGCTTGGATTAGTTAAGCAGTGTGGCCTTTTTATCATACTCAAGTGCAAAGTTAAAGAAAAGATCTGCCAGTCCTCTAATGCTTTAGTCCGACATTTGTTTCATAAGCATCAGTTTGTTTGTTATTAGCTGTGTCTTTTGATGTTGTGGATCTCATCTTCATTTTGATCGATCACACTAGTTTTGCTGCAAGACCGAAATGAAACTTTATATGTTGCAGTACATTTCGATTGATAAAATCATTTATGCTTGCTTAAAATATACCAAAATCAGATGGACAGCGATTGTAAATACCCCGTATTTTGCAAGCAATTATTTGACAGCAAAAACTTTAGTTTTCGATCTTCTAATTCAAAAGTCATCTCATTACTCTTCAACAATGTCGTCAACTCAAAATTTGACCATATATTCGAATATTGAATTCAATTTTGTGCAGATCATTTAAATTAGTGTTCAGTTTCAATAATTTACCATATTTTTATTTTTTTTTTTTGTGTGGAGAAGACAAATAAATTGTTGACGCCATCGTTGCTAATTGCTTTAATCCCACACTGAACGAAAAAGGTACATAGAATTGATGAAAATTTTCATCGTTACAATGAAAATTTCATCATTTTCCAACCGATGGGGAAGTTCATTGGCATAAAGAAAAGCCGTTCATCAATTTTATGATGTAAACCTAGCACTCACACACTGAAACAATTGAAGAAATCTATTCATTGCCAATAAGAATACGTTCATTACTTTTTTTCATAGCATTGATGAAAATATTCATTACTGTAATGAATGATTCATAATATATATGAAAAGGCTCATAATATTGATGAACGTGTTTTTAACGTTTACGAAAAAGTTCATAATTCCGATGAACTGGTTCTTAATATAATAAAGGAGTTCATAACACTGATGAATGCGTGTGTAATACTATGAACGAATTTATAACTTTCATCAATGGGTTCATTTTATTAAATTCGTCGGTCACACACTTCATAATTGACAAATTGATCATATAAATGAAACACAGTTTTTATAACGAAATGCCTTTTTTTAATGTTATGATTAACTAATCATGACAACTATTATTTCCAAAAATAGAATACATACAAAACAATCCATAAATTCTATAAAACTTTCAGCTGCAGAATCTATTTTTGGACCTGAAAATTCAAATGATTAATGTAAATTTTCCAATAACAATTTTTCGAGCACTACTTACTGAATTTTATTTTCGTTTTTGATGTTTTCTCTTTTCCTGGTTTCGTTTTGGGGAATCCAACCTGTGACCTTTGCTCTGGGAACTTTTCTGCCCTTCATGATGATATCGACTGAAATTTCACCATTCACATAGAGGAAGTTCACAATTATATTCAAAAAGGATTTGTTGGTCTACGTTCAATCACTATTACTTACTGTTTTTAAGCATACAACATTAATTAAAAACGCACTCTTGCAATACTAACAGCAAATATTCACTTTGGATTAAAATACTAATTTTCGCACAGAGCACTACAGTAGTATTACACGGTTTTCACTTGATAAAATTCTGCATCAATGCCGTTTCAATACATGCAAATTATTTATCAATACCATATACTTGCCAATAGAGTGATTATTCATAGTTATGACGAATTCATTTTAGATTTAATGACCATTTGCATTGATAGTAAGAAAATGGTCATCAACGATGATTTCAAAAAAAGATTCTTTGTAGTAACGAATGAGGTTCATTATTGTAATGAACGTGTTCATCAGGACCATGAAGATGTCTATGACTTGTGGTGTTAATCATATTTTGAATATGTATTTGTGCATTTATACAAGCTGGAACAGCATACTGATTGTTTAATGAAAGTGGATTCATGACATTAATGAACTGTTCATCGCCTTCCAAAATTTTTTGAAGAAAATTTTCATCAGCATAATGAAATGTTCATAGTATTAACGAATTTGAAGTTGATGATCTGCATTCATTATTATTATGAACAGTATTTTTTTCAGTGCATATACTGTGGATAGTATTTGGTAGGCCTCTCCCGTTTTATTGCATTAAGCTTCGTTGGAATCTTTACTAAGCCGCTGCTTTGCTTTTTTATGCCTTCAGATAAAAGGTTTGGCTTCTTTCAGCGCTGAAAGACCCAATTAAATTTTTTTCGCAGACAGTTATCGGCTGAGATACTTCCTAGTCATGCGCTAGGCTCAAAAAAATTCTTGAAATATAAAATTCACATATCCTTGATATGAGCATCGTCAGCATTAAAACTGGTGCTTTTTTTACAGTGCACGACCTACAAAAAATACCTTCATTCCGAAATTTTACATCTTTGTGAACTTACATTGTTTTATTACTTGCAATGTTTTAATTTAAGCTCTATAGTAGGTCGTCATTATACTTCAAAATGCTTTATATTATGATATGATTTCATATTTAGCCCAGTATCCCTTTTACAAGTTCAAAAAAACAAAATACCACCTCTCGCGGAAACACTAAAGCTTTAACATATTTCGAATTTTATTATGGAAAAAATGTTGCAAAATATCATCGAAGTATTTGGTTTTGAAATTTGGTGGCGAATTTTGCTTTTTCTAGTAAAAAAAAATGAGTAGTGGTTACGCTACGGTAGCTCTCTTGACGATGTATTAAAGGGCCACTTTTTACTAATGTTCGAAGAACATTAGTATTAAAATCGATTCGGCCAAAAATTCATATTTCTTTATATATATATATATATATGTACAAAAAATTTCAGTGAGATAATCTCGGGAACGCGCCATTCGATTGAGCTGAAACTTTCAGGATACATTGGTGTATATGCAGAATAGGTCCAGGTCTCTTTAAATGTCAGTTATTGTAAACCTTTTCGCGCCGGCGGGCATTTAAGTGATATTTTTAATATACCTATTATTTCGTGCACAAATGATTTTCGCAAAAATAAAGTTAATAAAATAAATTTCTAACGTGTTTTACATATGAATCGGATAATGCTTTGGAATATTTTAACCCTATGTGTGCGCTGGGTGCCTAAAAAGAGGACGGGAAAATTTGAAAATTTTTAAATTTCGATAACTTTTGACAGAGCTATTCAATCATTACCAAATTTTCAGAACATATTGATATTATTTAGTTGTAGATTAATGTGGCTTTTAATGAGCGTGCTGGCAACCCTGTAGCTAGGGCAGGCACTGAAAGTGAAAACCTCCAAATCATCGTCTCTCTTGAAAAAATGCAGTTTCTTCAAAAATAAGCCTTTCATATGTAAATCTTGTGCTTTGTTTACATAACCAAAAAAAAAAAAAAGATATGGTATAACGGGCACGCCTGGCAACCCTTGCCCAATTTACCTATATTTTTAGCATCAAAAACTTCTGTTCACGGAAACTCACGATCCGATGGGCAGAATTATTTGAAATTCACAGCATGTATTGACCTTAAATAGGACCAGGTCTGATAGAAGTGATTTTGAAATGCGGGCAATTCTGTGCCAGTGGTGCCATCTTGAAAAACCACTAAAAAAGATAACTGTTTTTAGCCCTATAAATTCTGATTGAATCGTTCGATTTTGACGAAACTTACACAATTGCTGGACCTTACTTTAAGCCACGTTTGGTAGAAATTTGGTCGAAAAATTCGATTGGAGCTGCCAGCTATGATAATTTTGGTGTCTTCATTTTGAAAAAAAAAATTTGGAAGTAAAAACATTCAAACCATCGAATATTCAAAAAAATGTCCGTTTCTTACAATAAAACCAATCTGTATATAAATCTTATGTTTTATCTACACGTTCAAAATAAAACTTTGGAAATTTCATGTCGGACAAGAACGGTAACCCTCTCCCAGTTAACCTATATTTTTAGCATCAAAAACTTCTGTTCACGGAAACTCACGAACCAATAATCAGATACAGCTAAAATTTACAGAATGCATTGGACTTAAGTAAGACCAGATTTGATAGAAGCGATTTTGAATTGTGGGCAACTCTGTGCCAGTGGTGCCATCTTGAAAAATTACAAAGAAAAAAAACTGCTTTTTGCCCTATGAAATGTGAATAAGTTACCAGATTTTCATGAAATTGACACAGAAGCTAAACCTAACTCTAATCTCTGTTTGGTGGAAATTTGGTTGAAAAATTTGATTGGTGCTACCTGCTATGGTAATTTTTGTGTCTTTGGTTTTGAAAATTCGCTCAGGAAAATAAAACTTTTTGTACTATAACTTCCAGTGCAGTCATGAAATCAATACGAATTTCATACAATTAATGAAACCTGTCATAAACATTATTCAGGCCAAATTTGGTTGAAAAGACACGATAGGGTTGCCAGCTATTGTTGGTTTTGTGTTTAATTGCAATATCTTTATTAAGCGGTTTTATCGTAGAATTTTCAAATGGTAATGATATTGTAGTGACAATAAACAGCAAATATTAAGCTTTCGATCATTTGAAAAAACTCGCTGCAGGTAACCCTAAATTTCTTTATACTCCTATAACTTCGAATGTAATTAAACAACGTGAAGCAGATTTGATATATTCTTGGATTTGATACTGGCGAAAGGTTGCCAGCACGAGTCGGTTGTGCTACTTTTGTATCAATAAATGCTTACAGTTAGTATACATACCGGAAACATTTACAATGAAAATAAATAACCGATGTTACAATTCGCAAAGTTCTGCAAATTTTTCGGATCGCAGCCCCAAACACCAACTTCAGTTACAGTGCTGCAGGCACTGAGCATTTTCTTCATTGATGTTATATGAGATGCTGCTTTCAAAATTATGTGAAATAAGCAACTGATAACGAATATAATTAACCCGTGTTTTGCTCTCATAAACGTTGAAATTCATGCCAGTGGTAATATCTGAAACCTTGCACCATATGAGTTATAATGCATTCTTAAGACGAAAGTAAAACGTGGCATTTGAAACAGTTTGGCCGTAATAAGCAGCACATGTGGTGGAATATGCACTCAAAACCTGCACGATTCTTCTACTGTTCTTCGAACATTAGTGTTTCTAGCGGTTCAGGTGCGCTAGAGTTTTTTCTTACATAAGTTAGATATATTTCACTACATTTACCGATGTTGATGCTCTCTGATCGATTTTTTCAACAATTGTTGTTAGCGCCAGTGTTTATTTTGAATTATTCTGCCTTTCGATTATATAATGCTCACATTGCTTTTAGTTATTTTGTCACACAAAACCATTTTATTTTCATCAACCAATAAATTATAGATTGATATGATCATTTTCGAAATTCCTATTAACATATGAAATGATTCCTTTTTTCAGTGATCAAAACTTTGGTTTAAACGATTTATCTGCCGTTCAGGATGTTCGAAATGAATTCAGTCTGCAAGATATCAACGAAGACACAACCACAACATTCAAGGAAAAAGGTAAGAGCATGCTTACTTATAAATGTGTTTAAATCCAGTTTTTGTCAATTGAAAGATAATTCGTTTTTTTTCAATGCACACCATATTTTGCACACTTCTCTAGGAAACAAAACAGCTATTGGCTGCTCTAGAAAGTAGAATTTGTTCGTGTTTGATGTGAGTAGTATTTTGGTTGACGACTTTAGACCGAATATATTAAACAGAACAACAAAACCATAGCTTTGACTCTTCGATACTAGAAAACATTTGAACACTGAAATCAACTAAGGGAAAATTTTAAGATAATATCATTTGCAGACAAATGTTTTAATGCGGCAATACTATGCTGGGTTAATAAGAAACATTCAACTGATTGTCGGATTTCCCGATATAATACACATTCAAAAAGTAGTGTCGAATCAAGCATATTGCATTCACTTATAGCTTTTTATATTGACTAACATAAAATTCAAATATTTTCCATTCACATTCCTTCCTTTGAACAAATCACAAGACGTAATCTTGCATCCGAACATTGATTTTAAATATTTAATTTCGAGTCTCAGCTCAATCACTTCCTATTTTCACCGGTAAAATTACTTTTCCATTTTTCGCAATGTTCCGTGCTTGTTTTTCAGATGCCAGGCCAGCCTGATTCGTGATGGTCAGCCAGCGGTCGCCTGCACTGAAATTTTATTGCAGACAAAATTATCTTGTGCAACGGAAGGAAAGTTAGGCCCGAGCGTCGTAGTCGTATGTGTCTTTCTCCGCAAAAGGTCATCATCTCGATTGGTTACAGCATCATGTACGTACGGCCCTGGCACGGCCGCATGGCGGTTGGAGACCATGGAATTGCAATTGAATTTTCTCGCTTCGTGCCTAAACAATTTGCTACCGCTTTTTCGTTGCTATTTCACTTCCATTGTATTTGCACTGATGGCGAATGTAACTCCGTTTTGTGGTCTATTGCATTGTATACGTAATTGGACTAATTAACAAGTCAACCGAACTGACCACAAGCCGAAATTGCATTTGTTGCAGTGGCTAGCTGCTGGCTGTTCGCATCTTCGGTCTATGTAATATAGAATTGTATATAAGTCATATGAAGGTTTTTCCCAGCTATATGCTCCAATATCGACTATTTGAAGGTGGCTTGTGAATGGCTACTTTCACAAATGCATACAATTTATATTGCAGGTTGCATTCATTTTATGGTCATTTGATAACTCGTTTTTTGTGTTATGTTCAGAGCAGTGAAATTTCTAATGGTTTGTTGAACTTGGGGTGAATGATATCACAAAAAAATTAAGTGGCTACGGTGCTGTATTGTGAATGATGTGAGTAGTTTATTCACAAGAAATCTTCAAGTTCTTCAGCAAATGTACATAAAAATAACTTCAAGTAAGAATGTTACAAAAAACAAAGTAGTTTTTGTACTGGCTTTCTTTTGAAATGAATCATTTGTTTATTCATCGGAAGTAAACATACTCAAAGTAAAAGTGCCAAAAGTAGTAAAATATGAGGGAATGAAAGGTAGCTACATGTATCAATTTAAATATTATGTAATTTTACTTAATTTTCACGATATCCAACTATTTCATGCTTACAAAACAAACACGATTGCTTTCAACTTTTTCAATTTCCCTTAATTTTTCTTCTGTTTTTTTTTTGTATGCAAATGATTCATGTGAATGTGATAGGCAATGGATCAATGCATAGCTGGTGTTATTGAAAAAAACAGGATTTTTGAGGGCAACATATGTGGTTTTGGACAAACAAGTTAGAGTTTTTTGTTGTTGTCTGGAATTGAGATTCTGTTATTAGGATATAAATTGATACCATTTCCGAAGCACCGAAGCCAAGTATGAAAGCCTGTTTTGCTCTAGTGAAATTTCCGTTAGTTTTCTAATTTTATAGCCTTAGTTGTTTTAATCTATACAATATGAAATCAATCTACTTAACATCAATTAGCATTAGGCTTGACTAATTGCATTGTGTCCTACAACGCCCACATTGGGCGCTACCTGGGTTAAAGGAGTATTCGCACACCCTGCAGGGTCTTTGATATATATGCATGCAAGAAATGAGAAATTGAAAAATATACACCCATTAAACTTCGAGCAGCATGGATTTGTTCAAATGCTTAATCGTAATTAAACTCCAGAGTAGAGAAGAAGGTAGACATCATGCAATTTTCACAAGCGTAGGTGCTAACAGAAAAACAAAATGCGTGCTACCAGAAGATATAAGTGCATATTTCTACTTAAAATGTGCATAATAATTCCTCGTATAGAAAACAAACACGCACTGATGAAAAAATTCATTATATTCCGGAAGATTTCCGCAGAATATTGAAAAAAATATAAATTAATTATTTATTCATTCAAGCCATAGAGTGAGGCATGTTATGCACAGCTTGATGTGAATATTTTGTGCGTGAAAAGGAATTTTAATTATTGTATTAAAAAAAATGTGTGAAAGAAGGTCTTTTTACAAAAGTTTTTGCAAATGCAATGAGGTTCGGTATATATATGTATATGTATAATGGAACTACTGTGCTGAGCTATCAACATAAGATTCTAATACTTTAAGGACTTTCTCAAGATAAATTGTTTTTTTCAGATAAGGGCTGCCCTTTATTTTTCGAACTAAATCCGCTTTCGCCTTACTTAAACTTTCATATTTGTATAGCTTGCACAATTCAATAAAAATATTTCACTGACCTTTGCCGCTTATCCTTTGATTCGAGTGTGCAGACTGACTACCTGAATCCATTGAGAAACTGCTTGTGGGCGCCCGTTGAATTTATCGATTATTCTAGGCAATAATCGAACATTCGTTCAGTTTCTTGCTCACTAGGATGTTCTGGCTGATTTTTTCTTGTTTGTTCCAATTAGTTGCTCTGAATCATTATGGCTAATATAAATATGACTTTAAAAGTACCCCCTCCCTAGAGCAGTTCGTTCCTTTCTTTAATATTGTCTTCGCGTTGTCGTGTTGGGCGATTTAGATGGAAAAGTTCATCTTTAATCAGTGCCTGTGGCGCTGTTGTATCCGGTAAAGAATATCGTTGAGCCGCCCAGCATTCGATGAGGCTTTTCCCACATATATTGTAGTATTGGACTAAAGTATTTTCAAAACGAATCGACTTCCAAATATTTTAAGTTAAAGACAAATTTTTCTTTTAGAAGCCACATGTATTTTAATTTCTTGACATACATATATCGAAATTTTGAGGGTAATACGTCCTATATTTCAGTGTCTATCGGTCTTAACCAAGGAGAATTCGCACTTAAATCACAACGCCCTTTTAAACAGTTGCTGTTCGAATTTGAATGTTCCGTCATATGTTATTTGCGAAATTCAGCTGCAGTAGAAGCAAAACCTATTGTGTTGCCACCTTGAAGTTTTTTGGCTATATCTGGAGCTGTAATCTCATATGCTCTCGTCAACGATGGGGATGAAACACGCTTTTCCGCTTGGACCTATAAACAAACTTTTTCTAGGTCACATTCATTTTTATGTTTCAATATAGTGGCTCTTTTGCCAATTTCCCTTGTTTTGGCGAAATGGTTGTTCTGTTTCCTTGCGGTGATAATGACATGCTAATGATACTTCTGTGTTCTTCCACTTGATCTCTCACTCTTCCGAGACGAAGCTGAAGTAATGACTCGAAACTGTATCTGTTGAATGATCTCACCATATATGTTGCTATAACTACAAATTTTTGTAAAATCCGTTCTTAGGAATGATTAATTTCTTTTGGCATTATAAACTATGCTTAAAACATTGCTGCTGACTTTATTTTGCAGTCCCAAGTTAATGGCACAAAAATACGACCCACTTATAATCTTCTCTTTCAAGAAGAATTGCTTACCTTCAAGTGTCTTTCCTTATATGCTTACTGTGCTTGCTCATACATTATTCCCCAGTCGCATATGAGCTGTTTTTTCTTTCACAGTTCAAACATCATCAACTTCGTGGATTCGTAGGTCAAAGCATGGAGGAATGAATTGGCGATCGTTTAGGAGCTATACGAAGTGCTTGTTGATGTTTCTTAACAAGCAACTACTAGATGATACCATTTTGCCATGCTCTGAATCTGTCGAAGAATAGGAGAAAAGTGTCAGAAACTCACCGACCCTCACCTCGCTTTCAAGTAGCCCCCCTCATATCGCCTATCTAAAGCCTTTGTTATGCTAGAATAGCTGCAGTAATTTTTTAACAGAGATGATCTCTAGTACTTCTGCTGGACTTAAACAACGAACGCGCCGATACGCTTCAATTAGTTAAACCATTGATATAACCACACGCTGCCAGTATTGTATTCTTCAATAATTTTAAACTGTTAGTTGCAGATGGCCCAAGAAGTTAGTTCGTTTTTTTTTTCTTTCTGTTTTTTTTTCTTGCTGTTTGATACGCCCCAGACCTGATGACAGTAGATACTTACAGTTCTTTATCAATTTTTACGAAACTGTTGTGTCTTTAGTATATTGCTTTTGCATTACTTGTGCAGTCTGAGTACCGAATTGCTGCCAACACTATTGCTTGACTTTCATCAACTGCATTTTTTTCCTCCAACTGGGTCAATTAGAACGTGTTAAGAATGTGCTTCCGATATCCTCTAGAAAACGAATCCTTATTCGAGTGTTTTGATGTGAATGTCGGTTATAGTTCTGATGATATCTCAAGCTCTTTGGTTTTTCATCGTCATTGTGCCTTCCTTTGTCTGTTATATTTAATCTCAGCTTCTCCTTCGGCTCGTCCCCAACCAGTTGAAAATCTGCTAATATTTCACACATCCACAAGTCTGGTGACCCAAGCTGCATTTCAAACTATCATCCCATTTCCCTACTAGCTTGTTTCAGTAAAGTTCTTAAAGGAGCTGTGCTGCTTCCGTTCCTCCATCGTGACCCTGCTTTTGAGCAACATTGTTCCATCAAAGGTAGATCTCTCTCCTCTAATCTTATATATTTTACTAACCTGGTCGCTTTTGCTTTAGACCAATGCAAACAAGTTGATGCGGCAGAAACCGACTTCTCAAAAGCTTTTGATTCTGTTGCAAAGCTTAGAGGATAAGTGGTGTTCGATTTTCTTTTGTTTCTTTGTGATGTCTCTGTATATTTCACCACTTCTTCCCCTTTCTGTCCACTTTCTGGAATTTCATTATTCATTATTGTTCCTAGTTTTTATTAATGATCGCCCTTTCTTTGTTCGTTCTCTCTGCCTCTTGTTTGGTAATGACTATAAGATGTTCAGAGTAATTGAATCTGCCGATGACTCGTATAACTCAAAAATGATTTTTGTACTCTGTGCGACTGGCGCTTTTTAAAATGTCACCCTAAATATATTCCCACGCTCTGTATGGATCTTCTATTGGATAATTTTAAAGATCTTAGTGTGTTCTTTGATTCAAAGCTCAAATTTAACCAGCACACTGTATATATTATAATCAACAAGGCCTCTCGTTTAGTTTGTTCTATAATTAGACGTTCTGCTTCTCTTACTAGCATTTTCTTCACTTGTTCGCCGCATACTAGAATACTGTTGATAAGTGTGATTTCTTTGCCATAAATATGTTAATGATGCGGTAGAATGTGTTTGGCGTAGGTTTACTCGCTAATTAAATTTAGCATCTCTTACTGTGGATATAGTGATCGTTTGTTTAAATTTAGCATCTCTTACTGTGGATATAGTGATCGTCTTTTTTTATTCCAAATTTCTTCATTAGATACCCGACGAATGTTCTTCTACAAGTGCTTGCTTTTCGAGCTATTCCACTGCCCTATGCTCTTGGATCTTGGCTACAAGCTGTGCTTACGTCACGTTAATCAATCAGACAGATTTTCATTAAGGTTTTTTCTTCTCTTCGCACGATTTGCAGTTTATTTTAACTCGCCGTTGGTGTCTATCCCTAGGAAACACAGCGATCTTCAGCTTGGTCCTTTTCAACTAATGTTCTCTCAATTTAAATCTCAAAACAAAAATTCAATTCGTTGAGCTTCCTGTCATGCACGATTATTGCTATTATTTCTGTACTTTCTTCTATATTATCTTATGTATTACTTTATTTCATTAAAGTTTGAAATATTATATGAATGTAATTTCCAATTTAATGCGTTGTTGATTACCTTAGACTCTTTCTGGCTGTATTTAAGTATTTCTATTTATGTTATTGGATATTAGCCTGTTCAAATAGATTATTAACAAATAAATAAATAAAACTCCGATAAATACTCTTTGCCTAAAAGAAAGGTTAAAATTATTTATAAATTGTTCTATATGTGAAGGACTTTTTAGAAAATTCCTCAATGGTAAAAAATCCAAGCGCTTTTAAATAGTATTATTTTCGTAGCTTCACTTCAATTGCAATATTTTCTAAAAGCTTTTCCAACGGAGTCAATTTTTCCAAATAAAGTAATGTTTTATCTGGGATAATAATAAGCAAATATTTTCATTTCTAGTTCGTGGTTTTAATTGCATTACGAAACCATAGTAAGCAAAAAACAACAAGAAGATTGTGTATCGCTCTAAAACCTTAAATTTTTTTGAACAAATTTCACATTACGTTTCGCTTTAGATTCAACAAAATTGCTCTCAAATACCAATTTTATAGATAGATATCAGTGATTTTCCCAGAAGAACTTCATAGCCATTTTTTCCGTTGTAAAATTTATTGGAAAAACGTGCATTTTTATTCAGAACTATCATTTCTCAAATTCAGACTTCTCAAATATGAGCTTCGATTCGTTTCGAGCAATGATAGTTGCTTAAATTTCATATTGTTATTCCTGTCGGTACTAATTAGACAAAAGAGATTTTTCTTCATAGATATTTCTCATGCGCCATAAGAGTATCGACTTAAAATATCGATCCATACAATAAAACTTAGTACCTAGTTCCCTCTCTTTCAATTCCTAATTGACCTACGTAACATAACAAAGTAGAATTGTTTTTGTGGGATGATTAAAATTGAAAATTTTTGAACTCAAATCACAAATTAATAACCTGTATGAGTAACATAACAGTTTAAAATATATTAAATTCTTACTCTATCAATAAGACATTGCGTGATGAAAATCGTTTACAGTTATCAAAAGTAATTTGCTGGTGGTATGAAAACATCAAAAGAAAATCATTACACATCTGAAGATTCGACAGAGCGTATGCACATAATATCCTCCAATGAATTATGTATGTCAAAATTGAAGAGTAAAATTTACCACGGAAAATACAGAGGTTTATGTGAGTAGTTAAGGTGTATTTACACACATTGAGTAACTTCGTACCTGAGTAGTTTATTTTAATGCGATTTTATAGTGACTTAGTACTTACATGCAATAAGTATTTATTTGATAAGTTGACCATGTAGACGAAGGCATAGAGAATAGTGTAGGTATAAATAGAAAAAACCTCCAGAAAGACTGATTTTTGAAAATGTGATTTGTTTGTTTCAGATTTTATGTGGTTCAAATCTTTACAAAATCACTTTTTCGTTCTCACAACCAGATGAAATCATAAGATATCTAGCAAATCAAATTTTATTGCTGGCATATCTGAGAAATAATGAAAAGATAACCCACCCACTGCTACTAAGAGAATACTAGACGTGCTTTTTTTTGAAGTGATCCATCTTGTAAGTCCGGTTTTGATCCGATGACAGCATCGGAAGTTATAGGAGTAGATAGAGTTTGAGGGTTATCTCTTGTAAAAGTTTTAAAACTTAAGGCAAATAAAGTGGATGGCAGCGTCTCTCAATACAAAAATGACACATATGATCGGTACCAACGACTACTGCTGGCACCGCTATTAAAAAAAGTCTAGCATACCTGTTTCAGTCAAAGATAAACCAATCCTAATAGTTAGTTTTGATCCGTTGGGAAATTTTTTTTTTAATTTAAACTTGCTCGTGTATTTCTTCTTTTTGATGTAAAAGGTAGTCACCATTGTGATAGTGACTAAACTTACCCTTTGCTGCCAACCCTTGTGTGCTGGAAACGGGTGCTGTAAAATTTTGAGTTAATGGAAATTTTCATATAGAGTTGTTGAATGACTCATACTTTTCCAAAACTGATGCCAACGCCGTGAATATACGCCTATAGTTGATGTCTTAGCTAAGGTCATATTCCGCCAGTTAACTCAGCATATCAGATCACTTTTCCGCCACAAGGCTGACGAGAATGCTAGAAAAGGTTTGCCTTTGCCGTATACCGTTTTTGATACAAAAAGATCTTGATATGAAGTTTAGCTTTGCACATCTGTCACGGTGAGCTTTATCAATCTAATTATTGAGCTCTCTTATGGCATTGTAAATTTTCACCTTAGCCATGCTATGATAAGCGGGATTGGAGTCAATGAAAAATAAAAATATTTTACTTTAAAAGCCTCATTGGTGTGTAAAGAGTCTCAAGAGATTATTATTTAAACAATAGGGCTTAGCACATCCATTGCAAATGGATCTCCAGCCTACTATAGTTTACTAGATCTCCTAACGAAATCCAGGACTAATCATAGGGAAAAAGAGGCTATTCTCTGTATGCACATCTTGTTCCAGCCAAATCATTTATATCTAAGAATCGCAGACGCCTAGGATTCACAGAGAAATTGCTCGGCAGTGTCGGCGCTGGATAAACAAAGATCTTCCTGTATTGCATCTATTCGGTACATGTATTCTCTTAAATAGTTGTGCCCAGACGGTGTGTCTGTCATAGCTTTGTAGACTTTCCTACTCTTTTTGAGGAAGATTATTGCAGACGGCGGTTGGATTGCCTGACCACATCAGAAGATATCGACCACTCTTCATGAGCATCTACTACCCACTTCCAAAAATGACATGTGGAGATGTGGTCGGCATATCCAGGGTGAGTTTACAGCGCTGCTGTGTAAGTGCCAAACCTTGCTTTGCAATGAAGTCAGCAATTTCATTTATTTCACAACTGCATCACCCCGGTACACCGGTAATCCGGTTTATACAATTATTGAGCTTAGTAGTAGAGTTTAATCGTGTTCTGCACTTTTGGGAATTTTTTTTAGTTGCCAAGAGTGTACGTAGCGCCAACAGTGAAATTTGACCTTCACTACAAATAGTGATACGATTTTTCTGCTCTTGTTCTCAATTGCTCAGCAAACTGCTCTCAAAATAGTAAAAAATTTGGTTTAAAAAGCGTATTCTCCAAGAGAAAAAGTCCACCTGTCATTTGATTATTGCTGATGGTATTCATTCACCCAATTCATTTATCCTCCAGATCTTACATCTGCTTTCAAGTCATCAGTGAAGAAGGTCTTGAAGTGTCCCCTCGTACAGGCATTTGGATGATCTCAGTCACTTCTGTTCAAGAAAATTACCTTGTATTAACTTCCAAAATAGTCCTTGAGCAGAGCTAATCGCCACACTCTGAATTTGAATCTCAATTGGAGACATATTCGTAACAAGGGCCGCATCAGAAGTAGTAGTCATGGTACCACAGATAACTAGACACACAGTCCTTTGTAAAGTTGCTAAATTTTTGACTACGTACAATAGCTTTACAATAGTCCACCACACCACGGATGCGTAAGTAATCATGAGCCTTATGATTGTTACGCATATCCACATAACTACTCGAGGTTTCAGACAACATGTGGTCGCGAAAGCTCTCTTGCAGCGCTTGAAAGTGTTTGTAGATTGAGTAAGCTTTACTTCCGCTTGCTTCCTTAGAGAAATTTGTTGTCCAAGATTACTTCCAGATATTTTGACTTCATTTGAAGCTTGAAGAACTATAGCCTTAATGTCAGGAAACACTAGTCCTCCAAGTGTTATTTTTCGGCTGATCAAAAAAAGCTTTGTTTTATCAGGATTTAGTGTAAGAGCGTGCCTTGGGCACCAACTGTCAATTAAATCTGATAAACGCTGTGTATTTCTGTATACTACATTCAGATTCTTACTGGCTGCTAGTGTGACCAAACCATAAACATGAACTAGCTCGTGCCGCCATTCTTACTGGAGTCAACTAGCTTACTCTACAGGAGCGACGATAGGACACTCCATTGAGAGCATCCATTTGTCGTCTCCGGTCTCAAGTAGCAGTCGGCTCCAGCCTCCGATAGTGATATTTTCTGCACTAGCAGGGCATGCATCCATATATCTAAGATATCGTACATAATTGCTCCCAACAAGGCGTTCGGTCAAAAGGTCGTTCAGCATCCAAAAAACTTCCATCGCATATTCGCCATTCCAGATCGCTCCGCCAACTCTAGAAACCAAAGAATGAAGTTCTTACTTTCATTGTTTTTCTCGATGGTACGCATCTTACTCGTCATTCAAAAGGCTAACCCTTTGCGATCTAATGTTAGCCTGCGCTCTAATGTGTCGGAACATATTTCAGAGCTAAGCATGTCCAACAAATCTCTTCTATGTCTGCATCCAGGTAGTCAACTAAGCATCTTAGCACAGCTGCATGGATACCAGCTAGGTTCTGTATTTTTAAGTTTTCGAAGACCATGGTTACATTCCTCCATTACCATTCTTTTTTGTTAGTTGTACTAGCTTTTACTATGTGTTTCTTTGCTCATCGCAGCACGATGAGCAAAGAAACACGGATACCTTTTGCATTTCATTCACAGGGGCTCCTGGAAAGTAATTTCCTTTTGCACTTGGTGAAATCACCATCCGAGTGTTTTAGAGCTAAGCATATTGGTATTTTTCCAGGATCATCCACAGCTTCAATGTCTGTCGTGCACCTTCTAGTCCTTTGCAGAACGATCACAAGTTGGTATTTTAAACGAATGGTTTTGTCAAGAAAATTGTAGGTAGCTTTTTAAAGCCGTTATTCAGCAACGTTATATTCCAACAGTAACAGTAACAGGTAGACATTAGATATGTTCGTTTTTCAAATCAGCATGAGATGCCAATCGTTGGGTGTAATTTTGATGATTTGTCTGGTCCTCTCTATATTTTATTGGATCGTCGGTTATTGCATTGGCTACTGGTGAATTGTTGGTTTTGATCCAAATTTGGATGACTGCTTGGATGTAAATTTCTGTAATTCTGTCAAAAAAATTGTAAAATCCTCAGAACTCTCTACACCTTATGAGTATTGCAATTAGTGGTGAATTTCACATAGCAAACCTACTTTACGACAACCAAGTTTGCATAACACGTTGTTAGATAACAGTCATAATATGTGAATGTTTTCTTCAAAACTCTTAAAAATGTGTAAAATGTTTGTTGAGCTCATTCGAGAATTTAATGAACAACACAAAGTGCTTCATATCTGTGCAAAATTTAGTTTTCCGTGGTGTTACCTAACGCTGGTGCATCAAACGTTTGAACTGTTCAAAACATAAACTTCAGGCTGACTTACATGTACCTATGAGTATATGACAATGATTAAGTATGTTTTCACATACATACCTTTTTCACATCAATTATAGTGCAACTAGAGCGTTTCAGTGGACGATTTTGTAACCAATTATGCTTAAAGCGAACTGAAAATAAAGGCCAATGAATAAATTTTTCACTAGCGAGTATAGTATTTATCTAATGAAAATCACAGAATTGAATAATAACTATCTCAACATTAATTAAAGTAACAGAAAATATTTCTTAAAGATTGCTTAAGTCGACTTATCTTCTAGTGACGAACGCCTAACGCGATATAATATTCTTTGCTTTTCAAAACTTTTACAAACCTAATTTCATTTGCGCTCTGCAACATTACAAATCATTGACGAGTTTTCGAATTTCCTCACATAGGCGATCTTTATGCTAGTGAAATGCAGTGCCAGCATCAAGGTGGCACGTGCGAATTCTTCTTAACATGTTGGATGTCGAGTGGTCTCCTTCACGGAACTTGTGGTGGACTGTTGCGCGGCTGCTGTCATCGCACAGCGAAATCTGCTAATCTGGGCACCTCTGACTTCCACAATGCTATTGACTTAACAGATCTTCCGCAAAAAGACTACGGACCAGTAGTAAACGATCCTAGTGAGTTCAAAAGACAATCGATTGGCAAAGTGGTTTTGAAACATTATGTGATCATTTTCATGTAGAGTGCTGTTGTCAACTGATGACCTAGCCAATGTGTATTTTCTTTAGTGCATACTATTTTCTTTATTTTTTTTCCATATTCAACATCATCTTTTAAATGTATCACTAAAGTTTCAAAATCAACATGAGCCAATCTTAAGAAATGTTATTCAAGTTCAATCGTTAAATAATTGCATTTTATTGGTAAAAAAGCGGTGACGCCAGCCTACTCAAAATAATTAGCCTACAGCTGCGCTTTTCAGCCTAATTTAACAAGAGAAATTATATAATGTCGTCACAAACAGCGCCAAGCACCTATTCCTAGCTAATATTAGTCAGTAGTATCTGGTGCCATCGCTTGCTTCCAAAAAAAAAAACGAAATGCTTAACCAGTCAAAACAAGGTGAATTGCATGCAGGTTTATTAGGCACACGAAATTCAAAATTACATACATACATATACCAGACACGAATAATTTATAACGACAATTATTGCCAACCAAAATTTGTATATGCATGCGATTTGTTCGATTTTGTTGTTAATTCACATAACAAAGTTTTGTTGTTGCTATTTTTTCTGGTGTGGATTGGAAGATCTGTTCAAGTTTATGGCTTTGAGAAAGGGATTTGTGCTTAATTATATTAAATTTGGTTTTTGTTGTTTCATAGACACATTTTGTTTTTTTTTCTTTTTTCTCTTTGAACGATTTGAAGTTTATGTATGTATGTATTCATTATTTTAGGCTGCGGAATATCGTTGGCCAAGCAAACTGCCCAAAGACGAATTGTTGGCGGAGATGATGCTGGATTTGGCTCTTTTCCATGGCAAGCATATATTCGGATTGGATCGTCAAGGTGAGTTCATTGCACATTTATTTTAAATAATGAGCTTTCGTGAAACCTAAAACTATTATATTTTCTATAATCGGTTTTGAAATTCTATAGAGTTTCGACCGTCTTGAGTAGGTCTATGATTGATATTTTTTTCGTGCAACCCCAATTCACTGAATTTCTCCGCTAATTAAAGTTTGAATTCAATTACTGCACAATGAGAAAGCTCAATTGAAGTAATCCGTCATTTAAATCATAGGAACCGCGTAATTTGTTACTAAATCACATATTAATTTTGTCAAAATCACTCCCTACTAACCAGCGCCCAACGCAGGCTTGCCACCAACAAATTACAAACTTTCACGTCAAGTACCGACACTGGCATCCTCCGAACCGTTTTGCTTTGCTTTGGGAGTAAAAAGTTCATCAGATGGAGCACTTCGGAATTTCCGCATTTCTTTTCCTGAGCAGCAAAAAC
This sequence comes from Nemotelus nigrinus, assembly GCA_947369275.1. Lineage (NCBI taxonomy): Eukaryota > Metazoa > Arthropoda > Insecta > Diptera > Stratiomyidae > Nemotelus > Nemotelus nigrinus. The sequence continues at coordinate 201,906,029 of OX376372.1, read as the reverse complement.
ACCGAAAGTAGTACACTGCAACTGTGCCGACTATGGCTAGTCTCAATGAGATAGCCAAGTAAAAGACGCTTAATCATTATTACAAGAATTCAAGCAAAAACTATTTGACCCTTGAAATTGATTTTAGCTTGGTACGCCCATTGTATTTATCGCTTAATTTAATGATCCATGCACTTGGATAATCTTTACCTGGTATTGTACTCATCTATGTCTTTTAGGTGTGGTGGATCGTTGGTTTCGCGACGGCATGTTGTGACCGCAGGCCATTGTGTGGCACGAGCTAACCCGCGACAAGTGCACGTTACCTTAGGCGATTATGTTATTAACTCAGCAGTGGAGCCGCTACCTGCCTACACATTTGGAGTGCGACGAATCGATGTGCATCCTTTCTTTAAGTTTACACCGCAGGCCGATCGTTACGATATCTCCGTATTGACGTTGGAGCGACCCGTTCACTTCATGCCTCATATCGGTATTGTTTTACTTCGAACGACGCGTCTTTTATTGGCTTTTCGGTCTTTAACATGACTTTCATTTCTTTGAAGCTCCGATTTGCTTGCCCGACAAGAATGAAGATTTCTTAGGTAAGTTTGGATGGGCTGCTGGATGGGGTGCTTTGAATCCAGGATCGAGGCTGAGACCGAAAACTTTGCAGGCTGTTGATGTTCCGGTTGTGGAGAATAGGTATGCTTAGGTTTATTAATTTTGCATTTGAATAATCGAAATACTCTACAAAACTCACCTTTTTCAACCACAATTAACAAATATCATCCCTTGCAACACATTTTGAAGGACATACTTCCAACGTGGTCTCGCTATGGTTCCACAAACTTTCCTACAATATTTGATAATTACAGTCTGTCAAGAATGAGTTTACACATAGGGAAAAAAATCAATTTTTCATCTTTCTAATTATAAAATACTACTTTTTGTTTATGTAAATAATTTTTTTTTCTTAATTATCGTTATTTGCATTATTTCCAACCGATATATACAAAAAAAAGTACAACTTCAATGCAAAAAAAGAACGAAAAGAACAACGAAAACAATTATTACAATTCTTGAAGTGTCAAGAAACTCTTTACACAAAAGTTTTTTTTTTGCATTACTGCAACGATACGGTAAATTTACCGTAATTTTTGGTCTATATTGTAAAGCTCTATAAATTTGATCATTAGTGTGTGATTAATTTTTGGCTAATAAGCATAAATAAGTGAGATATTGTGTTTTAAAATGCCAGGCAAAAGATTATCCTTTGAGTTAGTTCAGATGATATACTATAATCACCAATTAGGTAAAAGTGCACAGGAACTGTCGGAAATGTTTTGTGTAGCACAAATGACAGTCTTTAACGTTATAAATCGTGCTGAAAATGAGAATAGATTGGAGCCAAAGTGTGGAGGTGGCTCAAAACCAAAAATATCTAAACGTATAGAGCGCCTTATGATAAGGAAGCTTGATAAAAACCCCTGGATTTCGACCAGAACACTTGCTAGGGAACTCAAGGAAGAGTGTGATGCTGCTGTTTCCCATGAAACAGTACGACAGGCCATCCTACGAAATAAGTTCTCATCAAGAGCTGCACGAAAGAAACCACTGTTTTCTGCACTAAACATCGAAAAGCGTTTTTCTTTCGCGATGATGCAGCTTTTTCAACCCGTTGACTTCTGGGACGACGTCATATTCTGCGATGAGACGAAAATGATGTTGTACTATAATGATGGACCGGCTAGAGTGTGGCGCAAGCCTTTAACATCGTTGGAAAATCGAAATATCATTCCGGCTGTAAAATTCGGTAAGTTGTCCGTTATGATTTGGGGTGCTTCTCAAGCAGAGGAGTAGGATACTTGGCATTCATCGAGTCAACCATGGACGCCCAACCATATTTGCATATCCTTAAAACATATTTGGCAGTGCGCAAGAAATTCGGCAAGCAGTGCGCAGAAATTCGGGTTTATGCATAACAGCAAACCAAATTTTAAGCTTTACCAGGACAATGATTCCAAACATAAGGCGAACATGGTGCGAATGTGGCCCTTATACAACTGCGGAAAAGTGATGGATACGCCAGCCAAGAGTCCGGACTTAAATCCTATCGAGAATTTATGGGCTAAAAGGCAACCCAAAAACCGAACTGCCTTAAAAATTGCGATTCTCGAAGAATGGCAAAAAATATCAACCACGTATGACCTGCAAAAGTTGGTTCATTCAATGAAAAATCGGTTGCGATGTGTGGTGGATGCCAAAGGTGGCCATTTCAAATGTTAAATATACCAAATAATATTAAATATCCTGTAAATATGTAAATATTAAATACAATAATAATTTGTGTAAAGAGTTTCTTGACACTTCAAGAATTGCAATAATTGTTTTCGTTGGTCTTTTCGTTCTTTTTTTGCATTAAAGTTGTACTTTTTTTTTTGTATATATCGGTTGGAAATAATGTAAATAACTATAATTAAGAAAAAAACATTCACTTACATAAATAAAAAGTAGTATTTTATAATTAGAAAGATGAAAAATTGAATTTTTTTCCTATGTGTAAACTCATTCTTGACAGACTGTAGGTTCTGAAATGAAAACATTCATGTGTCTGGCCCCTGTGTTGCCATATCAGAAGACCACCATCTGTCTTTATGGCTGTTCATTATCCACATCCTAAAAATGGCAATGGCATGTGCAGATGCGGTCGGTACACCTTAGGCTAGCTCCGATCCCAGTATTGGGACAGCCGAGTCTTGCTTCGCAATGGCATTAGTGATTTCATAAACTTTAACACCGTAGTGTCCCGGCACTCAAAACAGATGCATCTTATTGAACGTAGCCCCAAAGATCAATCGTGTTCTGCATTTTTGGATGATTTTCAAAGTGGCTAGGAGTTAGTTTTCAAGATAGTGAGTACTTTTGACCGAAACACAGAGAAAAAACCCCCTATTATTCGATGAGTGCAGGGAGACACCGGCTTCAGATTTAATATATAATTTCTTCACCGATAAGCCATCGGTGAAGACAATCTCGGAGTATTCTCCCATTTAGATATCATGGGGCTCTCAATCATTTCTGTTTAGTGAGATATAATGGGGTCCCAAAAGACTCCTGAGAACCAGAAAGTCTTTAGGTGTGCCTCTCAGTGGTCAGCTCTCTCATTTGCCAAAATAACCAGTCAACAAAGGATACGCTAGCGTCCCTGAACTTTTCAGCAACATTTCCTTTAAATTAGAAGGTTTTGTCAGGGGAACAGTAATTTTCTGCGTTTGAGTAACAAGAACGCCTTGGAAGTGATTCAAATTTGCATAATCGCTAATAAGACAGTCCGGTTGAAGTGATTGGTCACTGTCTAGGACCTTGCACAGTCCCTCATAGAACGGCTTAGGTCAATAGAGATTGCATTTAATTTCATTAAGTTAAAACAAGGAGCTTTTTACTTTCTTGTAATTTTTTACTGCGGTTCCCTTTCAAGGCTTCAACGTGAGAATATATCAAGAGAGTGGTCAAGCCTCTCTGAAAGCGTAGACAGATATTTTGTTGACATTGCTATAGCTATGTTGTCTTCATTAGCAACCACTTTGCATCTGGCACAGTGCAGGCATCTCAGAAGAGCATTTACCGTAATGTTTCTTAACAAAGGAAAAATAATTCTTCCTCGAGTTGTGTGCGTGTTGACCCTTAGGTCGCAAATGAGCATTCCTCAGCGATGCTCCACTCTACATTTAAGGAGCTGTTCGATAAAAGCTGTCATCCGCATATCAGCACCCACACCTACACAATCGCATTAGATCTGATGTGATCTCAATGAGTAAACAGGCGGCAAGCATATACTTTTTGTAAGCAATATATTTTTAAATTTGCTCGAGCAGCTCTGGAGCAGTTACCGGATAGCAGTTCTGATAAGCTCATTTTTGGTATAGGCATGCTGTTTGGCATTGTGAGATTAACAAAGGATTGGAACTTTTTTTTCAATATGATTACTATTGGTTTCTTCCAGAATCTTTAGCAGAACAGATCTAAGGCACATCGGACAATAGTCCTTAAGTTTAGCGTACAAAACTTTCTCTGCTTTAGGAATAAACACAACCATGGTTTTCCACCAACGCATGAGAAACGCAAGCACACATTGTCAATCTCCTCCAGTCATTATAGCTTTGTCTATAGAGGCGACGCCTCTATGGGCAACTTATGGAGATATTTAGAAGCAGCAAAAAGCTGCTCGCCGGCTTCATGTGCCACGTATGCTGGAAGATTGTATTTGCTTGTGAAATGTGAACCCATGAAAAGATTTAATATATCAGTGCTCAAATTAGTCTAAATGTCGTCAGGGTCCAGAATACACCCTACAATCTTTGGCGTTGAGCTTCAGATATTACAAAGACAATTTACATACTTCATTGATATTCTCCAAGATGCGACATATTTTTCTCCACAAGTTCCTCTTTGCCTTACGTTTGGCATTTTTTTTAAATTTCAGCTAACCAGCCATGAGACCATTTATCGTTGTTAAACGCTTTTCAGCACCCACTCCGTAGATCCACCACATCATTGAGAATGTCACAGTCGAGCATATATCAAAAAAAAAACAAACCAGAATATTTTCCGACCAAATTCCGCTGCAACAGCTAAATTATTCTTCTCACAAAAATTTTGAAGTACAAAGCCATTGATGATATTCTTGATAAAATCCAAACTGGTGGTTTCTCCGTCAGCTGTAGTCATTGGGGCGCAACCCACAAACCCAGTTGCTTACCACTTATGGCTCTTGGATTAGTATTAGACCCCTGTATGAGACAAGTTGAAAAGCAAAGCAGCTGGTGCCTCCACTGATGAAAGTTAATTTGAAGTATCCCCACCATTACCAATGAAGGCTGAGCCGAGGACCATTTTGAATGATAAGGCTGCCTCACTCCCTTACTCTGTTTTCAGATACTTAACCAAGGTCTGAATTTTGCTGTAAAGGAAAAAACATTCCCAACAAAAGACTTGGTAGTAGACATCAAAACAGCGGTTAAAACCCTTCCTGAAGAGGAGAAAGCTCAGATCAGGAAGGAAAATCGTAAGAAGAGGAACACTGGGAAGGCACAAAGAGTGCTCAGAGAGTTGGCTGCTAAACCGGTCTTTTATACCAAAGCTGATAAAGGAAATGTCGTGGTCATAATGGACAAAGACGAATATGATCGATTAGTTATGGAAAAACTCAACAGCGGGTTTTACCATGAGCTTAGGAGAGATCCCTTACCAGACTCTATCAAACGACTTGAAAGAGTCTTGAAAGAATGCAAAGAGACGACTGGAGAGGTGAACAAGCTGCGGGTCTCAAACCCGTTATTGCCAAGATTTAGGTGCCTTCCAAAGATACATAAGGAAGGAAGTGAACTTAAGAAAATTGTCACCGCTACAAACGCTCCAACGAGGAGAATTCGCAAAGTGGATTGTAGACGAGCGTAGGACCTTAGGGAAGATTAGCGATAGAACAGTTAAAAATCGAGACGAGGTAATAGGGCGGCTTGGAACAGTGGCAACAATGGAGAAAGATGAGCTAGTTGTATCATTTGATGGCAATGCTCTGTTCCCAAGCGTGCCGGTAAAACAAGCACTCACGTTCTTTGAGGACTGGCTATTAGAGAGGAATAGCTCACCTGAGGGGAGGAGGAGGGCAAAAGACTTTTTGAAACTTGCTTCGGTTTGCATGAATGAATGTTATTTTATTTTCAGCGGGAAATACTTTAAAGCGATGAAAGGTGTTGCAATGGAAAATCCTTTAGCCCCACTTATGAGTGAGTTATTTATGGACAGACTGGAGAAGAAACTTCATAAAGAAGGTTCGCTTCCTATTGTCTGGTTGAGATAAGGGGACGACATTCTAGCTATCGTAAAAAAGGATGCTTTGGGAGAAACTTTGGAGAAGTTGAACCAAGCACATAAAGAAGCACAAGCACATAAGGAAAGAAGGTCTTCTTAGATTTAATGTACACGGGAAGCCCACACACACTCAGAGTACAACACCATCCACGTCTAATCATTGGCATTCCCAAAAAATGGCGCCCTTTTAATTCGATGATTCATCGGCTATTAACAGTGCGTATGGATCAGTAAAGTTTTAACTCAGAAGTTAAATATATCAAAGATACGGCGAGAAAAAATGGATTTGACTATACGATAATTGGAAATCTTGCCAAAAAAAAGTATAGAATACAGCATGATCTTTTAACGACGCTCTTTACGCAGTAAAAACAAAAGACAACCATAAGAGCTCCAATTATTTTTTCCTCAATATTCAAAAAAGTTCGGGAACTTCTTGAACGTTTTGATATTAAAGCAGTCCCAACTAGTAAAACTAAAAAATTAGGTACTATACTATGTCACGTGAAAGACAAAAAGGATAAAAAGGAATAATGTGGAGTTTATAAAATTACCTGCCCAGAATGCGGCAAAATATACATTGGTCAAACGAAACGGTTAGTTGGTGTTAGGCTAACGGAACATAAACGGGAAGCAGCTTCAGCGAGGAAGAGGAATACAACATTAGTACGATCAGCAGAAGCAAAGCACATCTTGGAGGAGGATCACAACATAACATGGGACAACATGGAAGTGATTAAGGAGGTACAGCAGGTACGAAAACTGGATGGCTACGACAGCCTGAACATATGGAAAACCCCAATGAATAGAAGACTAAACACAGACCAAAGAAACTGTGCATCGACATTGTTCAGGCTAATTTGAACATTGAAGAAAATTTAATTAAAATAGATCATTAAATGTATTTAAGTAAAGTAATTAATAAATAATTAGCTGGTAATTAGTATAAGTCAATACTTTAAAAGTAAGCTCTATAAATAACATACCTGAGTTGGGTTAAGATTAGACCGATAGAAATTGAAGAAGAGGGTAGATTACTCTCGAAATATCGGTATTTGTCACAAAATTCAATGCATCTAGCTTCGAAAGGAAAAATAGGTTTTTTTATTAAAATATTTTTTTTACAAGTTAGGAAAATTGGTACACATTAAATACAATCTAGAAAGCCGCCCAAATTTTAGGTAGTGCTAGCATTTGCCCCATTAATTGAAAGGGAATCCACATCTGAATCTCGTTCAGATACACCGCTAGATAGTGTGACAAACCCCTTGTTAGACACTAATCTATTATCAGAGCCTCCTACTTTAGGTTGTATTTGACGGACCCAAAGTCTTTGGATCCCGAGCCTTTATCACTTCTATAGACAAGCATAAACAATTTCTTGACTTCGTACTTAGCATGCGCAAGAAAAATATGTATATACTATCTGCTATGACTGTCAAGCATGTAGCAGTCGTTTTAAACTGTGGCATGTAGCAGTCGATTTAAAATGAGATCTAGCTTAGCTTAGAGCTGCATATTTTAATTGGTTTTAGGGGCCAGACTTACAGTTGTCATTTTTTTTTATGCTGATGGAGTAACTTAAGGTGCCAAAAACACTTCTCAAATAAAATCAGGGTTCTTTAATTACTTACTAGGCATTGAATGTGGCTTCATCTGACCTTTATTTAAAATATTTCTCGATTGTTTAATGTGTCTATGAGATCACGTGAAGCTCACTTTGTACTATTATAATCCTCCAGAGAAATAGTATGATTCATCCCTTATGTATAAAAATGTTCTGGATTTATTAAGTATTATGTATTTTGTGAATATATTATTAGGAGTCATTTTTCATCTTTTTCAGTGATAAAAAGGCTTTTTTTGTTTAGGAATGGAATGATAAGGCTATTTAAAATATTGGCCATTGAAAGTCTTAGCGGCTTTTTAAATTTCAGACAAAGTGTTGCGATGAAATTGTTGAGATGAAATTTCGCGCAGAATGGCCCTCTCATTTTTTTAATAATTTTAGTTTAACACCTTGATTCAATCTTTTTATAAATTATTTAGCTGCTGCGAATTAAATTCATAGCTTTTCGATCAGAAAAAAATACAATTAGAGAGAATAATACTAGCTGAACATAGCAGACAAGAGAATTTTATTTGGTTCAGTAGCTCATAAACACTTTTCATTCCTCATCAAATACAGAGATCTAGAAAGACGCCCAAAACCGTTCAAGTCAAGATTTGGTTTTGGCTTTGATAGGCTTAGCTCATTAGCCTTTATATGAGGATTTTACGTTTTGGATTCTTGTGATATTATCGTAAATTTTTTTAATTGAAAATTACTTTTCTTTTTCATCTCTAAAACAGTAGTTAACTACTGGTTTCTCCTTTCGAATTATTTTTCTTTCAATCAATAAGATATCAAATTTTGCAGCTCCAGAAGTAGTTTCAAATCCTTACGCAACCTGATAGTATTTGTGACCACACTTTCTTTTGTTGACTTGCAATCAACTTATTCTAGATTTTAACTTTTAACTTCGTTGACATTTTACAAACCTGTTCTTTTGATATGGTATTACACTTGCAGCATCGAGTAGTTTTTTATCTATTTCGTAAGGCAGATACATTTGTTTTCCAAAGAATATTTTTTATTTTCAAGTAAGGATTGAATCACATAGTTATACTTAATAAATTTGATGAAAAAACCTTCAACTTAGCTGTTGGACTAATACAATGAAATAAATTTCTCGATTATAGTTCAATGTCTTTTTTGTATTTAAAAGTCTCATCTATTTCAATGTCTCTTTCATCACTTATACTGAAAAGAATCTTGTGAACTTCCAGATTTTTTAAGCTGCTTTCATTAAATAGCAAAATATAAGAGCATCAAGTTATAAAACAATAATTAAAAACTGAGCATTCTTCGTTTCTTTGTTTCATTCTTTTATTATTTTAAGTTTTCTTTTTTCGTTTTCGTTTACATCATTCATTAGGTACTACTTTTTCCAATATTCAAAATCCCTTTAATTTTCTCTCAAAGCACTTTAAATCACTATTAAATTTATCACGTCCATGGCCTCGAAACGTTCAGATTCCTAACGAAATCCCATACATTTCAGGCTATGTGAAAGATGGCATCGATCCAATGGTATAAACGTTGTAATATATCCTGAAATGTTGTGTGCAGGATACCGAAATGGTGGCAAGGATTCATGTCAAGGAGATTCTGGCGGGCCACTGATGCACGAGAAAAATGGACGTTGGTATTTGATAGGTAAGCTCGTTCAGAATGTCAATCGAACGTTTCAGACTCATTTTTATGCTGTCACTCACTTCTTTAATCATTTTAGGTGTCGTGTCAGCAGGATACTCATGTGCTACACGCGGACAACCAGGAATCTATCATCGAGTGCCGTATACTGTGGACTGGATATCATACGTCCTCAACCTAACTTCGTAATTTTATATTGTCATGTTAGTTTAGTATAACGCATAGCACATATGTTAAAAGCTCACATCATACCGTAATTTATCGAACATTGAAAAATGTAAAGTAGTTTCAGGATGCAGCTAGTCAAATCTAGGTGACGGTTTGATTGGATATAATAATAGTTTGCATGCTTATAGGATTCCGAAAGAAGCAAACGTTCATGTGTTAGACCGATTCAAATGGTATATTCTTAGAAGACATTGTTATTTTTGATATTTGTCTATCTTGACGTGATCATTAGCATATTTCACGTTCAAGACGCTTAGAAAAAAACTACACAAAGGGAATTTTTCCATACTGAATCGATAGTTAAGCCATTCAACGCAAAACTATTTGAGGTTTGCTGAGCCCGCCCCATGCGTCGCAATACTAAAAACTAAAATCAAGGATGAACATTTTAATAAGAAAATTAAGTTGCATTGAAATAAGTTTGATTTTTCCGACTAGATTCTTTAGTTTATTAATTATTATAACATGCTATTCAAAATTGCCTTCTTTTTGATATTTTTCTTCCGTCAGTAGCTTGTACATATGACCTTCCCTTGAATAGAAATTTATTTTCTTTCGCTAAATTTCATCTGTTTCAAAGTGTTTCACGGAGAATATAATAATTACTTCTCTTTTACTATCATGCATATTCAAATGCATCATTGCTTTTACTTCTGTAAAATTTGTACATAAAATTATCCATAACACAATCTGCTTGTAATTATTAAAGCCCACATTAACAATTTTGTCCATTTTAGGTCTGATAGCAAAAATTTGTGATATCTGTGAAAGATCGAAGCCGAAATCGAAACAAACAAACAAACATACCTAACGATTCCATGTAACATTCAACCTGCTTAATACAATCACTAGAATACAATGAAAACAGAGCCTAAGTCACAGCAAGTCAACAACAGTTTAAAACCAGACGAAAATACATTTCTGTGAAATTGTATTTAAGGATTAACATTAATTTCATAATAACTTATAAGAAACGAAATTTAATGAATATTTATTTTTTCCTAATTATTTTCACTCTCGAAACTATCTGAACTCTATGTTTACAATTCAACAGTAATTATCAAAACTTTGAATGCAAATATAGAACAAATGTTATGTTAAATTATAAATATAAATTATCTTATAATTAAATTAAAACGGAAAGCGAAATACGATTAGAGTCAATCGATTTTCAACTAAATATGCATAAAAATGACTTAATTTCGTTACCAGCAAAATGAAAGAGATATTCAGAGCCTAATTTTAAAACCAGCTTGATTGAAAATAATTTATAATATTGTTAATGTATTTTTTTATCAGATTCAATTCATGTTTATATCATAGAAGTAAATTTTGGGGGTAAAACACTGTGTGAAACCAAGTCTTTGAAATCCATATAGAGGGAAAAGTTGTTTTGTAAATAAAATTTAATTGAATCAAGATGACGATATTTATTTATTTGTGTTTATGAAGATAAGCCATCAGTGAAGAAATGATGGGTTAATTAATAGTTTTAGTAGGCTTTTGATCAGTTCTCCGCATTTTTTTAGAAGATATTTCGAGTACCTGCTATCACTTCAGTTAAAAAAGAAATTTAAGGTCAATAAAAGATTTACAAAACCACTGAACGAAAAATTATAGATAAATCTTGGAATTAAACCTTAATTACTTTTATTTACAAGCATTTAAATTGCGTTTCAAATTTTTATAGTCAAGCTGTAAGAAAAGGTTTCCACTGAAATAATATTTATGCGTCACTAGATACTAAAGATTCTGTTGTTGAAAGCAAAGAAAATTAAGAACAATATAACGATACATTATTTAAATCCTGTGCACAAGAAAAAACAATGCTCAAAAAATTCCAGCGCATCATCGCCGCTAATAACTGATTTTTGAGGAAATTTTTTTTGGGGGGCCAAAAAAAAAATGGAAAGACGTGATCTCCTTTTTAGTATTATATCAACCATTTCTTACCCCAAACAACAAAAATCCTTTCTCAAAAGCATATTCTATAACATAAATAATTAAAATGTTCAGTGCTGGAAACACTTTTCCAACGAAGCAGCAATAAGTCTTCCATAACAAGCTTATGCTAAAATCAACTTATCCTTTGAACTTTGTTCTCATCCAAGGATATCATCGAAAGTTTCAGCGATTAAACTACATATGTTTGAGACTGCCATCCGAAAAACTTTCAAAACTCGGAAACATTGTTTCCTTATTTTTATTGTAAATGCTTTGCACACGAATATATGATGGAAGCATATGTTGGTGCAATATTTACAAAAATGTCTGGTGCTGGAAGCCCTGTGTAAGCAGCATAGATCAAATCTGCTTCACGTTAAGTTAAACTCACTCTGTGAATTTCGCATCGATTGGATAACTGCGCTGGAAGTTATAAGAGTGAAAAGAATTGTGGGACTACCACTCTCAAAATTTTTCAAACATTCGAAAGGTTATTATATATTGTTAATTGTCATTGCAGGATCAATCCTATTTGAAAAATTAATGACAACATCGCTTAGTAAAGAAATGCCAAAAATTACAAAAATGGCTACGGCTGGCAGCCCTTTCATGATTTTTTTACGAAATTCCTACGACATTTGGTTTACAATAAGATCCATTTACCAAATAAATGTCGTTTTGATTTTAAGACTTGATCGGAAGTTATTTTGAAAGAAGCTTTACTTTGCTGAGCAAATTTACCAGATTTAGATGACAAAATTTACCAGAGCTGGCAAATCTATCCTTATTGTTCACCCAAATTTCTAATAAATTTGGCCTAGAGTAAGGTTCAAGTATTGAGTATATTTCGTTAAAATTTGTTGGCTGAATCGGAATTTGTATTCTAAAATGAAGTTTTTTTGGCAGTGAATTTTCAAGATGGCACCACTACCGGCATTTTACTTCTACCAAACTTGGCCCTAGTTAATACCAACATACCCTGTAAATTTCATAATGATCGGACTATCCGGTTGTCAGTTCTCGTGAACAGCAATTTCAAGTGGTGAAAATTGAGGTAATTTAGTGATAGGCTGCCGTTCTTGTACAACTCAGAATTTTGAAAATTTCAAATTGACATGATGGACAAAAGTTAGAATTTATCAATAATTTGAATTTTTGTCAAAAAGCTAAAAAAATTCAGGAGGATCGACTATTTGAAGGATTTGCCCACACCGTATTATGTATCATTTTAGTGAAAATCAATACGCTCTGCAAATTTCACAATGATCCAATGTTTCTGTCAAAAGTTATGCAGAATCAAAATTTAAAAAAAAATCCTTGCCGACTTTTAGACACTCAGCGCCCACATAGCGTTCATTATATTCAATTTTTATCATAAACAAGCATAAAACCTAATTAATTTTCTTTTCCAGTGCTTACTTCTAACAAAAACGTACGCTGCATAAAAATATAGGGGTACCTGAAATTTCACTTAAATGCCGCCACCGCCAAAGGGTTTAAGATATCTTGATTTAAATCTTGAATTACTGCAGTAGTCCCTATATATGGCTATGTCCTTCGAAAATAGTAATAAAAAGCATTCTTCAAATAAAAGCAATCAGGGTGGACAAAGGCAGTTTAAATTTCAAGCATGCTCATCTTGAGTAGGAATAGAAATACCTAGTAGAAGGCACATCAACATTGAGCATTCACATGGCTGCAACTCTTATTTTGCAGCAAAATACCTGCAGATGTAGGCGCCGCAGCATAATCTCCAGACCACAATACGGAAGAACCCTTCAGGCTTCCTTAACACTTTAGTATTCACCTGGTGTAGATTTTTGCGATAAGGAAAGCCGCAGAATTGAGAAAGGTTAAAATCACTAGAGATACAGAGACAGTTAAGCTTCGGTGAAATCATTGATGTCGCTCATATAAATCAAAGATAATTCTGTCTTGAATAGGCAAGGCAACAAGAAAATTGTTAGAATTGTTACAGCTATGACGCTAATATGCTCCTCTAAACCTTTTATCTTCAAATAATATAAAAAAAGGATGATTTCGGACGGGCATGTCTGCGAGAGATAGCAGTAAGCTCAGACGGGTGGACCTGGGGTTTCTTGTAAGGTTAGTTATCACCTTCTTACTTTTTCTTATTCTTTTTATTATTCTCACTTATTCAACTTCAATAGCGGTATTTTGGCAATACGATTGCCGTAAGTTGTTTGATAGTTAGATTTTATGGGGGTACCTTCCACACTCACCCCATCTCGGCGTTGATTTGGTAAGGTAAGGGATTTGAAAAAAGTTTTTTAAAAAAATTTACAAACTGATTTGGTTTCAATAGGAAATCATGGACAGATCCATCATACTGGTCAGGATGCATCATACCGGTCAAAATACATTAGTACGGATGTACCATGTCAGTGCTAGAATATTTGTAAAGAAATTTCTGAACAAGGGAAATGCTACCTACACTATTTGCATATATGTGCACTTAAATTTCACACCATTCTGCACGGTGCGATCTTAACAGTCTATCTAGACTTGCCATTTTCAATTCCATGCCATTTGACTTACCATCGAAATGGCTAGTCGAGACGGTCTATGGCATGCCATATTTAATGGTAGGCCATGGATGGCAAGCCATATGGTACGCCATTTGCTTGGCCATCTACTTGGTAATATTTTTACAGTTCTTGATTTTAAAAATAGTGCTGAACCGTAGTCATGCTCCGTTTCTTGAAAGCGAATGTAGGAATCCTGAATTTAAAGGGATTTTCAGATCTCCTTGAGTAATCAAAATAATTTAAAGAATATAGAATGGCAGAAGATTGCAAAAAGGTCAAATTGTGGTGCGAAAGTTTCCAATAATAAAATTAAATTTTTGTTGTTTATGAAACAGAAATGATTTTAATATTAAAAATTTCACTTCAAATAACTTTTAAATAGCATTCAACGCTGAAATAAAGCACACGTCCTTCCCGTTTAGAGGTATTTTTGAAATGATATGGCATTCCGTAACAGTGCCCTCGCATCAGATGGCATGCCATAAATTGGCATTCGTTGCCATCAGATATGACAGTGAAAATGACTAATCGAGGCTGACGGTCACCCTACGCCTAGCCGAACGTCTCTTTGAATGTTTCGGCGAATGCCTTCACGAAACGTTCGTCATATTTGTATTGCGGGCATAAAATTCCCTCGTATTCAGCCCTTACACTGTGCTTATAAGCTATTAAGGTGACCCGACAATAACATCTGTTCTAAAAAAAGTGTTGTAAGAAAAGTTTTTGGTAATTTTAGCATATTAAAAGTCAGCCTTTATTTTCTGTCACGGAATACAAAGCATCTTCAATTAATGTCAAAAATACACCTTAATTAATACAATTATGCCTCGAAGTGGAATCTCGTTATAAGTATGAAAGTATACTGAGCAATTTTTCATTAGATTCGTATTTAATGGAATAAATAAAACCAGTCATACATACTAAACAGGTTATTTTCTGTTAAAAGTCATATCTCAGATGAAGTTAATCTAAGTTGTTTTTGGGGAGAATCTCAATCATATCATACTATGTAGTTTATAAAAAATATTCCGTTTACTTTAAATTTGCATCGAGGAAGTATTTTCATTCATCACCATTTACAATTCTTCATTTTTAATTAGTTCACATAGTTTTGATGAATGAGTCACTATAATCTAAATTCCACATTTATATGTCAAGATCACATTCTTTATTAAATTAAATGATTCACTAGTAATTAATACACCGGTAATTTATATCCTACAATTCCATATTTCAATTCAAAAATGTTTGAAATGGATAGTTTTTCCAATGGAAATGAAACTAAGAAGCATTCAATGTTGTCTATGTAGTATCTGTTGAATTTCTTTTCAACGCAAATTGTCACTATTGAGCGTTAGTAGATTTTCAAGCAGAATTATATCAATTTAATTTCTTGTAGAATAAGATGCTAGATTTGGACCCCAGTCGCTTCTAGAATGGAAAATAAGCATGATGGGCAGATTTTATAATTCAATTCCATCTGGACTAAGTGGAGTACTACCCCCACGAACATTGTAAACTACTAGCAGCACATAAACGTTTCAGAAAGGGTTTGACGGATGTAGTAGACGGATACTGTTCAAGTTTTTCTTAAGTTGTAGTTCGAAATTTTTTATGTTGCAGAAAATGTTAGTATGTAGTTCGAAAATCGCACAAATATTTTTGTATAAGATCAAGTGATTCTAAAGAAATTCAGTAAAATGTATGTAGCGGCAATCAACAAAAGGGGCATTCCACGTGAAGCGGCCAGGTCAAAATTTTTGAGGCTTCCGATTTTAGTAATATTTGATTATGTTATACCTATATATGTTCTCGATCCAGATGCAAAATATTTTTACCGTAATAAGTTTGGTTAGCGAGCTAGAGGGCTTTAAAAATTTGACTAATCGGCAGGTATACGCTATTTCGAATCAAATTATCCAGTTTAAAAAAGTAGCAATAAAATAAATAAAGCAATCGAGTTGATGCGTCATATAATGGGCTTATTAAATGCAATTTTGGGTATTTAGAAAAAAATTTTTTGGGGGGAAAATATATTTAAATTTTTTACACTTGAATTTCACAAAGTTCGACCATTTACTTTTTTTTAAATTTTTTTTCTAAAAATAGTTAATAGTGTTTAGATAATCTTTGCCAAGTTTCATAATGGGTGGAGAAGTCGTTTAAGAGCTAGACCAATTACAGTTTCGAAGCAGAACGGCCGGCGCCCGGTTCGCGCCTACCGCCCTCTAACGCCAGATTATGGAAACTATCAATCATATAAAATGCCTTTAGTCCGAATATAAGATCATATTTTGTGAAGCTTTAATGATGTAAATTATGTTTTGATATAATATTCAATTCAATTGTTCATTCCAATTAAATAACATATAACAATTAAATAACGTTGCAAGTGTTTTTTTTATAGTTTTGTGAGATAATTTTTCAATAAAAAACTTAAAATATATAAACAAAACTGTCAATATATATAAATTGTTTTGTAGTGAAATTATCTCACAAAACTATAAAATAACACTTGTAACGCGTTTGTCTAATTAAGTAGTTGCTAAGCCACTGACTAAACTATCGCAAAAGTTTGAATACACAGCGTCATGGGTTTGTCTGTTTTAGACAATTGAAGTATTTTAATTAAAATTAAATATTTAATAAAATTGCACTACAAAGAAATTTTTCCGAACAGCGCCATTTTAAATCAATCTTCATAAATTTATGTAAAACATAATGTGTAAGTGATTCATTATTATTTAATTGGTGTGTGCAATCGAATTGAATATTATATCAAAATATAATTTACATCATTAAAGCTTCGCAAAATATGATCTAATATTCGGACTTTGGCATTTTGTATGATTGAAAGTTTCTGTAATCTGGCGGTAGGTGCGAACCCGGCGCCGGCCGTTACGCTTCGAATCTGAAACTAGCTTAGCTCCTAAACGACTTCTACGCCCATTATGAACCTTGGCGAGGATTATCTAAACACTATTAGCTATTTTTAGAAAAACAATTAAATTGTCGAACTTTGTGAAATTCAAGTTTCAAAAATTTAAATATATTTTTCCCCCCAAAAATTTTTTTTTTAAATACCCAAAAATGCATTTAATAAGCCCACTAGACGCATCAACTCGAGAGCTTTATTTATTTTATTGCTACTTTTTTAACTGGATAATTTGATTCGAAATAGCGTATACCTGCCGATTAGTCAAATTTTTAAAGCCCTCTAGCTCGCTAACCAAACTTATTACGGTAAAAATATTTTGCATCTGGATCGAGAACATATATAGGTATAACATAATCAAATATTACTAAAATCGGAAACCTCAAAATTTTTTACCTGTCCGCTTCACGTGGAATGCCCCAAAATCGAAATTTTTGAAAAAAAAAAAACAACGACAGACTTACAATAAACTTTTAAATGTTATATATTGGCGAAATTTAATGGCTTGCATTGAAATAATCAATTCTGTATCAGTTGTACATTTACTAATAAACCTACATGTACAGCCCCTGGCCAACGAATTAAGACCACTTCAATTTTTCGTCATTTTCTTAATTTTTACAGCCAACAACAAAACTCGACAAACTTCAATACAAAAATTTATTATACATAATGTTATATTTTATTATTAACTAAAAGGAGTATTTCCACTCTTTGCTGCAATGACAGCGCAAATTCTTTCAAGCATACTCCAAATACCTGAGCGTATCATTGTTTTGATGCTCTCATCGTTCAGCCAAATATCTTCCATGTTCGACTTCAAACCTGCCACGGTTTTATTTTCCAATGAATAAACAATTGATTTGAGCATGCTCCACACATTTTCAATTGGGTCCAGATCCGGGGAGCTGCCACACCATGGCAATATTTCGACCTTTGCTGAAGATAACAAACTCAGGGCGGTTTTGGCCTTGTGGCACGGTAGTCCATCTTGCATGTAAGTAAATTTGCACTTTGAGGAATTCAGCGATTTGTAATATGACACCAAAGTAGTTTTCAGTGGTACTGTTTTGCATCCATAGTCCCATTAACAAAGTATAGGGGACCCGCCCATTTGCTGGAAATGCACGTCCAAATCATTACTGCTGCTGGATATTTTACAGTTTTTTGGACGCAATCTTCGCCAAATTGCTCGTGCGGCCTTCTTTTCACAAAGTGAGCTCTTTCTGTTACAGTTTCTAACCGAGACTCATCACGTACCTAAAAGAAAACACAAGATATATAAAAACAGTTCACAAATTGGATATGCAAAAATAAGTTTCAAAATATGTATTTCCTCGATTTTTTTACATTTTATCTTTTCATAGTCCACTTTTGTAAAGCTTCTATGCACTTTAGTCCATTCCAGTCGAGCCTTTTTCATTTTGAGTGTCAATTTTGGTTTTTTAGGTGGGTGATAAGTTGCATGGAAAATCAGTCCGTGGAGTTGTTTTGCGTTTTCCGCGAGAGTTTCTCCGTTTATTGAAATTCCACGGAATATACTCTTTAATATGTTTGGCTATCATTTAAACTGTTTGATGAGAAATTCCTTCGTTTCTCGCTATTTCTTGGAAAAAGTACTTGCCGCTTTCGATTAACCCAGAAATATAGGCTTTTTTCTCACTCGAAATGTCTTTTTGCTTGCCCATTTTCAATTTTTCCGGTTCCGTAAGATTGTCTGCAAAAAAAAAAAACAAATTCATCAGAAAAAAACAAGACATAACTTTTAAAGACTCACAAGTTGGTTCACTTACCTTTAGTTTCCTTTGAAATCAATAAATAAATGATGTAGCATTTCAAATTACAACCATTTACATACAAAGTACCGAGCTAATAATAATACCGGAACATGAAGAAAATTTTGTTTCGTCTTTATACGCAGGCAAAAAACAGGAAAAACCGAAACACATTTACTAATTACTCTACATAGAAAATTGTTCTTCTACTAACGTAACCTACCTGTATTTAAGGATTTTGTGCTGTTCGTATTACAATGTGAACAACGGAAATACCCAATTTTTATGTGTGGTCCTAATTCGATGGCCAGGGGCTGCAGTATAGATAAGTTGGATGATCTTCTTCGAGATATCCACATAAAGAACACCTACGAACATAATTTTTGATTTATGTCATAAGTACCAAGTGAAATAATTTATGATTCATTAGCTTATGCACACTTATTTACATATTTTAATGAATACTATAGCAGATCGTGCATTTTGTATTTTTAACATAAAAATATCGTTAATATGGCCAGTCACAGATGACATTTAATGTTGTGTTGTTTTTATTATAACTCTGGCCTAAATTCAATAAATTTACGCTGAGTAAGATAACTTAAATTAAGATAATCAAGATTGCTTTGGTAAATAAATCTAAGAGGGATTTCATATATGAGCTCATGTTTTGATGCTTTTTTTACTTCTTTCTGGTGTTTTTTTTTTTCATATTCTTCCACTTACTTACTTCCTCTGATCCTACTAGGACCTGGCTTAGCAGATTATATTTGCTCTCATTTTATACTCATATCACAAAAATTCTAAGAAAATCGGAACAACAGGGTCACCAAAGAAATTATTTTCTATGATAGCATACAAAACGAATATATTGAACGTACATCTTTGAAAATAAATAATTCTGGCTATGTCTGGTGCATTTATGTAATACAACACTCGCAAAAGTGATTCATAATTTATGTACAACAGCTGCACCGACTAAAGTTTCGTGATCGCAACCAATATATCATTCTATCCTCCGTAACGACGCAGGCACGAAGAACGAACAATTGAGCTCAGATAGAAACTACAACTAATTATATGAGCGCAATAAAAAACATTACTTCTTTCCATTTACACAGTATGTACGTATGTATGTTAATCAAGTAAACAAGTAATCAAGTAAACACAAGAAAATAGCCAAATAATATACTCATTCCTTGTTTGGAATGAATTAGTTAATAAATTACCTTGAACTACCAAATTACAGCTATAGTTTTTATGCTGAATGAGTTCAGTAAATCTCTAAAAAAGGACTCAATTCAAATTTCATTAATTTACTATGAGTCACAATCACTAATTCACAGAGACAAGCAGTCTATATGAACAACTTTTTTTCTTTCAAATGGGCAATCGAAATTAAATCTTTATAACCTGATACAGAGCATCCGATACCCCGAAAAGGTTGAGGACACTTCGCACAGTGAAATTTAATTACAGATATTTTATTTATTTAGAAGGACACTAGAACAACCTCAATAGCAGCTATTCTGTACCATTTGAAAAACTTTCTCAATACAGAACAGTTGATTCAAGGCAAAAACTGTCAGTTTGCTTATAAGTGAGTACTTTATAGCCATTCAACATTGCCCTTAAAATATGGGTGACTCCCGACAAAATTCCAAAGAGTACATTTCAAGCTCCAAAGAGTACATTTTACAAGTCTGTAGAAGTAGCATGATTGATCAGATACCTGAAATGAAAAAAATCATCCAAACATTGATTATTTAATGCTTTTAGATACTATCACATCTCCTATCGACTTGAAATAAATTAATTTTCGTGCCAGTTCCTAACGGAAATAAGGGTCCTAGTGGCCTCCATACCTACATGCCAAAAAGTATACTCCCCCTCTAAGCAAGGTTTTTGAATAACTTATATCTTTATTTATCTTATGTTTTGTTATACATGTTTGCTACAATTACTTTGACATTTCCACAGCGGCTTTTTCTTTCTCTTCTTCATTTTATCCTTGAGTATTGCTCCGCAGTATGGGGTCCTCGTTTCTATTATGTGTCTGAAGTGGTTTAATCTTTCCAGCAAAGATTCATCATCTATCAGGTTGTTTCATACCAAATGTCGGATTTCCTGACAGTCTTAAAAGTGATCCCATAGTGAACAGAGTTGTTTGGTAAAATTCAAAATAAGTTTTGTGTTTGAAAATAGAGGTGAATATCTTTCTTTTAGTGCCTAATTTATTACCCGTGTGGTTTCCTATATATGTCCTTTTCGCTCTTATAGACATGTTTACAGTAAGAGATATTCGGGTCCTTTACATGTTTATGTTTAAAAAAGGACAAAATGCAGCTGCAGCGACGAAAGAAATTAATCAGGTGTTAGGACCAGATACCTGCAACGAACGCACAGTGCAACGATGGTTTGCCAATTTCCGAGAAGGAAATGTTGGCTTCGACAACGAACCACGTGGTCAACAAGGTAGCAATGTTAATGATGACGAACTGCGAGCAGAAGTTGAGAGGAATACATCGCCAACTTTACAGTGCCTTGCTGAGACCTTCAATGTATCGAAATCAACCATTAGTCGCTGTCTCAAAAATATTGGAAAAGTGAAAAAACTCAATCAATGGGTCCCACACGAATTGTCTGAAAGGAACAAAATGCTGAGAGTTAAAGTAGCCTTTTCACTGCTGATGCGACATAAAAAAGGACCATTTTTGAAGAGGATTGTGACTTGCGATGAAAAATGGATTCTTTATGATAATAGGAAGCGTTCAGGACAATGGTTGGATCGCGGGGAACCACCTAGCCACAAAGGAAGAGCGGGACTGCACCCTAAGAAGGTCATGGTTACTGTTTGGTGGACTTCAGAAGGCGTCGTTCACTATTCGTTCTTGAATCTTAGTGAAACGATAACTGCAGAGACCTACTGTGCACAATTGGACGAAATGCACGCAAAATTGCGTTTAAAACCGCCTTCTCTGGTGAATAGGCATGGACCAATTCTGTTACACGAAAACGCACGACCGCATGTATCCCGTTTGACCATGCAAAAACTACAGGAGTTGCAGTACGAAGTTTTAGCTCACCCTCCATATTCTCCAGACCTGTCACCAGCAGACTATCATCTTTTCAAGAGCCTGGCGAACTATTTACAAGAAAAGCGCTACTCCAACCAAAACGCTGTAACTGCGTCCTTTGAAGAGTTTTTGGGGCCAAACAATATTAATTTTTTCAAAAAAGGAATTTTTGATTTGCCAACACGTTGACAACAAACTGTAGACTCCAACGGTGAATATTTTGAGGAATAAAACCATTTCATTTGAAAATCATCGAGTTTTTCTTAACCCTTCAAAATCCGACATTTGGTATGAAACTACCTAATACCATATTTTCAAATACTATTTTGACCATTTCGTCCTTACTAGACATGGGTAACGCAGCGCTGCGCCACGCAATAGCGTTGAAGCACTAGCCATGATACCACTGCGCTGATACTAATTGTCGGTATCAGTAGCGCAGTAACGCATTTGTGTATTAGTAGCTCAGTAACGCACTTCGGTATCAATGGTGTTGGCGCTGCCGCTTTGCAATGCCAACACCATTTGCCTTGGCGCTATGCCACGGTGCGGCGCAAAGATATGAGTTCACCTCAGAGTCAAATTCTTGCCAAAGCATATTCATTCAAATTTTTATATGAGAGTTTTTCTCGAACGGAAAATCAATAGCATTCCAGCTTATATTTTCTTTTCCGATCGGTTCGACTCAAGCCACTTGAGTTTTACAGGCTGCATGTGTACTTCAAGCAAGAACCGCTAAGTAAACATTATGAAAAGCGATGGGATCGTGGTATCACAGCGTCATGGTATCAGCGCAATGCTGCCAGCGCCGTATGTGAGTCCGAGAAACGCAGTGAGTATCACACATAGGCGAATGAGATCATGGTATCATAGCGCAATGGTATCAGCGCAGTGCGCTGATACCTCTGCTGGCGCCGGTATCAGTGTATCAGCGCCTCAAAATTTGCTGCGTTTCCCATGTCTAGTCCTTACAGTGAATGTTTATCAATTCTTAATTCTCTTCGACTTGATCGGTGCAGAATTTAGAATGATGAATATTTTCTTTTTAAAGTTTGTCGCGGCTATTTATCTTCATGTTTGGGTTAACGAGATCATCACAGGATAATCAGATCAACCATAATATTTTATGTATTTTTGGTGCGTATTAACGTTTATTTCCACTCACCTTTTTTGTGTATACTAAGGATGCATAATAATCTTTAGATTGGTTCTCTCCCACAGTCTATTGGAATTTGAAAAATTTTAGTTCGTAGTGCACTTTTTCCCCCTACTTTATCATATTAATTTATATTTTTAGTTTTCATATTGTATTTGATTATATCCTTAATCATATCAGTCTCTATTTGCACTTTTACTGTGTTCTAATTTTGTACTTTTATTCTTATTTTATATTTTATTTTTTTATGTTAAATTATTTTTTTCTGAACAAATTACTAGTAAACTAAAGCACCTGCTCTTTTATGTTAAAGTAATCCACTATATTATTTGCATCTTCTATTTATATCATATGTAATAGTCTCATTATGGTTCATGAGCATTTTTTGGATGGGAACTTCTTCGTTTATTAAGAGCACCCTCTTCTTTTCTTTGTTCATTTTATGTGGTGACTTTAATATTCTCAGTTTAATGTGTTTTTTCCGAAATTTTTATTTAAACATTCCTCTTTTTTAATGTTACTACTGTGAACAACGGAATACTTAATATTGTTTTTGCTAACCTTCTTTTATCGTCTGTGTTTTTATGGACTGCTCTGTAACCTTATGCTAGATCTTTCCTTTAGCTAATTAAAAAAATAATCACCACTTCACTACTACTAAAAAATACTCATCAAAAATACATATGTGTTGCATTATAACTTCACTAAAGCGCAATTCCAGGATCCATGAAATTAATACTATTAGCTGGTTTGCTATTTTCTTAGTTATCAGTGTTGATGATGATATTCATATATTCTATGCTTGTTTGTCTTACCTTTTTATTGTCTCATCTTGTTTCTTGTCAAAAGTTTACTTGCTTACCTAGACTGCAGCTCCTGCTGTGGCCTCCCAAATATCCTTGCAAAGTCACTGTCCTCATTCCTGTTTGTTCCTTTATCTGGCTTCTTCAATATTGGTATTTCATCCACTACGTCTACTTCTTCTTGGAAATATGTTTATATTTTTCCCATCTTTGAGTCCGCAGATTCATCCTGTATCTCGAATTATGACCGCATATTTTGCTCTAGTAAGCACAAGGGTTACTCTCGTTCACTGATACTGTTGTTTCCACCATTGACCAGTAAAGGCAAGTAGATGTATAATATACAGATTTTACTAAGGCTTTTGACTCTATGAATCGGTGGGTTTAATATCTCGGGTCGATTCTGCTATCGGTTTTCTTTATATATTTAAGTAGCAAATAGGTATTGGCCGAGCCCGAGCGTGTGGACGGTCCAGACAAGCGATTTTGACAGGACTCGCCGGCGCTTGTGCGACTTCCGTTCGGAGTTGGTTTTGGGCACGAGTCAAAGCGATTTCGTGACGAGCCGTCAAATACCGTCCACATGCTGGCTCACAAGCTCACAAGCAGTTGGTCTGGCCTTGTCCAATATGTATTTGCTATGTTATGATCCTGTTTTTTAGTAACGACTAACTTTTGTTCTTCTTCCCCTTTTATCCTATTTCTGGTAATCCACAAGAATCAATGTTTGACCCTTCGCTTTTCTTTCTGTTCATAAATTATCCTCCCTTCGACTTTAAATCCCCATGTGTTTTGTACGCTGAGGATCTAAAAATATTTAAATTGATGGAGCTAATGGATGACTGTTCCTACATACAGGATGACCAATCTCTACTGTGCAACTGGTACTTTGTCATTTTTATTAATTTTTATTTTGCAAAATGCTTACAATATAAAAATTATTTCTTATCGCGTTTTCCTATTCCACCTTTGGCACACTCCTCAGTCTTGCTGACAATATCAAAGACTTTGTAGTTTTTTTTTCTTAATACTAAATTTAAATTTGATGTTGATATATTGCCGTTCAATTCCGAGACCTCGCGAAAGTGTTGTTTCATTCTTTAAGTATTCAAACCTTTTGCTGAAATTTCCTCCTATGTACGCCTAATTCCACTTTAAAATTGACATCTTTAAACCTTTGGTGGCAGGTGGGCATTTAAGTACAATGTTAATATCCCTTTATTTCTAAGCAAAAACATTTTTTGTAAAAAGTAAGCATTGGAAATGAAAACTGGCAATGTTTATACTTATTTAAGGTAAAGAATTGGCAAGCTTTAACCATATGTTGGCATTAAGTGCCTAAAAGTAGACAAGATTTTTTATCCAATTTTGTTTAGTCATAGTTTTTGGCAGAAACATGAGAGCAACGTGAAATTTTCAGAGCGTGTTTTTGTGGTCCAAAACTATTCAACATGTTTTATATGTGTGCTGGCAGCCCTTCAGGAAAAAATTTTGCTGTTTTGAAAAAAATGTAAATTATTGATAAATTTTATCCTGTGTTAACCTTCCAAGTTGAAATATTCTAAATTGCACGTCACCCTAGAACGGAACATTTCAGAAAAATGTACATGGATCTGGTATTTTTTGTTTTTTGGATGTCGAAATTTCATCCATAAAAATAAAACCTTTTTCAACGATAGCTTCTGGTGCTTTCATGAAATAAAAATGAAATTAATACAGTTCCTTATTGTAGGTCAAATTTGGTTGGAATTTGATAAAAAAATTTTTTGATAAGGCTGCCAGCTATGGTAACTTTTATAATTTTTCGTCATATCTTTGCTAATGCTTGCATTGAAATTGGCATGGATTTCAAAAATTTGAGCATTTTCTATTGTTTTCTTAATATTTTCAACTGTTTTAACATGCTATCACTATCAGATACATACATACATGCAAAATTGAGTTGATTATAACCGCGGAAAATTCGATGAAATTAGTAATAAATAAATACTATTAAATTTAACCTTTCTTTCAATGACTACATCCAAGGTCTGTTTGCTGGCATTTTGGTGTAATTTGGGTGCAAGTGCATATGATTGATTTTACTATTGTCGATGACATATTAGACAGGGGTATTATTGTAGTTGAATTAGAGAGCTGCTATTGAAGCTCCTGGTCATGTTTCATCATCACGTCAAAAAAATTAGAAATACTCTTCTGCCGTAATATATCGAAATTATGCAAGAAAATTCGAAGAGGTCCAGTACAGGACAAAACCATGTTGAAATGATTAAAAACGTGATAAAATTACCTCATACCATTAATATCGTGACTAATTGATGCAAAGAGCAACTCGATGATTCACGTTTTTTACCAATATGCATCCTATTAATTGAAAAAAAACGCCGTCAATTTTGTGTCTAACATCCAAAAGACAAGTATTTATCACGTTATCGTGCATTTCGTGATTCATTTCTTGAACATCTTGACACGAAAAGACTTGCAAAGCTTAGATACTAAATTCTTATGAGTTCCCAAGAAGTGATTACTCGCTTTGTAACGCCAGCTCGGCTCTTCAAAATATTTATTTTGTAAAAAAAAATATTTCAGCTAAACTGTTTGCTTTACAAATCAATCGACTGATCAGATTACGTCTATATTTGTAAATTAATATTACCATCTGCTTAACAATCCTATTGAGTGACTCACAAGTTACATGTTCGTAGAATGATATTTTAAAATTCAACTTAAAAATCACAATTATGTTATACACATGTCGAAACAAACATATGTGCAACATATGCAAATTGCGTGAACCAAGATCTATTCAACATGCAAACATGTTAGGCAAATTTTCTTCTTCTTGTTGCACGCATACGGTACTTGTCTGTGCAAAAACCGACCACAAACATGCATAAATGTAAGCTAATTAATGTGCGAATAATGTGGTAAAAGAATATCATTACAAAAAATTATCATTTGTGGGAAAGTATGTATCATTCAATGCAATTCTATTGTTTATTTTTCATTGAGTGCTTCGCTTCGATTTCGAAATACGGAAAGAAGAATGAAAGACTACAGAAGAAAAAGAAAATAACACCATGCTCGTGCATTTGTACTCACGTAGAAATAAGAATTCCTAAGATATCTGCACAAGACTACTTACTGTTTGTGCGAATGACTAGTTAATTCATGTTTCTGCAGAAAATTACACACACGTAGTTTTGTAGGCAAGATGAGAAGAAATGATTTGTAATTCACATAAATTGGAAACAAAATGAAATCATGCGCCTCTGAAAATCATCTAGTACGAATTATCAATCGAGAACACATCCGTATACGGAAGACAGGCTGCACAATTGGTTCTTCGAAAATTAGTGTTGAAGCTCATACATAGATGGTTTAATTATATAATTTGATGCAAAGCGGATTTGAATTAATTTCGGCAAAAAGCCTTGTATATTTAATTTATTGGTGCTTAATAAAGTTTTAGGTCAAGTTAATTAATTCCCTATACGTATGTAAATATAGTTTTAAATTTCTGATGAGAATTTTTCGCAGTATATATTAGCGAGACATACATACATACGTGAATCTATTCGATTAGTTTGACTGACCTTCGACAGCCCAGAATTGGATTCCTTTATATGAATGATCAATTTAAAGATTATGTACGAATATATCGCTCAATGGAGATTTTGATTCTTGCAGCGGGTCGACAAATATTTGTTTCATTTATCGACTCGCTACAAGGAAATATGCTGCTTCTAGTTGAAGAAAAATTGCCCCTCCCGGGAGCTGTCTTATCGTGGTGGACGCGCTTGTGCCAGATGTCACTCTGAGAGTGGCTGGAAAACTGAGTGAGGGAGAATTCAAAGTATAGTGTCCCTGTAGGTGGCCGTCAGACAAAATATGGAGATCCATCCGTGCTGACTTCACTCAGTACAAGGACTTGGATTCTGCTGGTCCCAAATTTATTTATGACTGGAATTAAGGACCTTGGTTTTAGTGGATGATTACAGGTTACCATCATGGAAAAATCTATGAGCAGCGGGATGTCCTTCTTGCTCATTGCATTTCATATGTTTGCAGGGTCTAATAATGAAAGTACCGCTTCAGGAGAAGCTTCATCTACGGTCGCAAATCCTCACAAAAGAAGAACTGACGCAGACAATTTCGACTACTGTGAACAACACGCCCACAGGAAGTATACGAAGGAAGGAGCTGCGCGAAAAAAAAGCTGCCAGCGAAAATGGATAGTGAAGTCAATACCATGAGGTCTGCAATCATTTCCCAGAAAACTGGATGACAGGCAATGAAATCTTAAGCTTACATGGAGAAACAAGAGAAAAGTTGTCCTCTGTCAGTTGTCTCATGTTGTCAGTTCGGGGTAAAAATGTCTTCAACAGATTACTGAGAGCAATACTACAATGGTAGCGTTTACAGCAAACGCTTAGTCCGCGGACTATACACCAAATTCTATCTAAATTATTTAGTCCACCTGCTGTAAACACTCAGTACCCGACCCAAGCGATAGGTCAGTCCACGATTTCAAGCGACCTGACCTAAAATAGCTCGTACACTATATCGCTGTAAACACACCCGACTTAAGCATTAATTTTTGCGCGACTATTAATAATATATGTATGTACGTTGAATTTAAGCTCGCAACCCTCTCGTTTGACTCAACATTAATAATTGCATTGGATGTAAAATTAAACTAAAAATTAAACTGAAACTAAACTAAATGACAGCTGTCAAGTACAAACGAGGACTAAATTCGACCTGAACAAATTTTAGGTCAGGTTGATGTAAACACTATAGGACTAAATTCACTTAGTCCGCGCTATAGGTCAGGTCACATTTGGTCCAAACGCTGTAAACTCTACCAATAACTTTACATTGTCAACTATATTTTGCTTAATTTGAGACCATTTAAGCTTGCTGGTATAAGGTTTGTTTAGATCAACTTGGAGTATACCATGGCTTCGTCTTTTCTTTTAAGCAAAAAATTTGATAAAATTGTATATTTCACTCTAGATTGTCATTGTCAAAATCTGCCGACTCAGCTCAGTGAAAGAGTCCGAATCCTTTAATGATGAATGAATGGTCATCAAGCCAAGGCCTTGTCTTCTGGTTTTCAACATTTTTGATGCAGTATACAATTTTTACGTAGGGACCTATCAGCGAGCTTTGTGCAGTTTTGGGATATTAGTAAGCTAAAACGAAACACAAAAAATTTGGTTCTTCTGGTGGTTTGCGATGCTAAATCACTGCATACTAGTTGGGGAAGAAGCAGAATAGATAAACTCTTTGATTTTATAATATCTCAGGGAATTATGACTCTAACCACTGTGATTTCTACTTTGTCTAACTTTATAACTATCTTTGTCACCCGCCGTCCTAATGGCTAAATCGATAACTGAACGGGATAAACTGAATGAAATTTTACTATCTAATCACCGCTATTTGATAATCTCTTTAGTTATGGATCAATCAACAGTAGCAGAAAAAAGAAAACCAAAAACAATGATGAGGCTAAGCTCAATCGACTACTTGTAGACAACGTGTGTCCTAGTCGTAGGATAAAGTTTTCGAAGCCCATAATATCTCGATTGTCTCCGAAAAAAGCCATAACTAGGTGGCAGTAAAATGCAAGAACAGATTGTACCAGATGATTTGCTAGTAGAATAGGAAACTGCAGAAGCTCAGAAAAATTTCTCAATTGTGCTTGTAGAGCAACTAAAAGCCTAGACAGACAGGCAACTAAATTACTAATTTACTAATGATCATTTATACATACCTAAATTAGTAATTTGAAAGGTGCTGACACACAGTCCTTTTGTTAATGATGAATATTGTCAGTGACTGTCAGTCACCCAAAGCAATTAGTTTTTAAAAAACTGAGAAATTGAAAGTGTTTCAAGCGTATGTTGCCTTTTTTATGTTCTAATTAATGAAGTTGGAGTACAAATCGCGTACAAACTACATTAAAATTCTTCAAATATTTCGAATTTAGATCCGACATCTCAAAAAATTTGTCTATTTCTTCCTTTCTAATGCAAAAAGCAACTTTTTACAAGTGGATTTTATATTATATCGGGCAACTCTACATCATTTAACAGTAAATTACGAAAGTTTGATGATCATTACCGATTTGCTTAATGATTGACAGTTTGGCCATTTAGTGGTGATTATTTCAATTAGCATATGACACACGGTACTTGAATGATCATTTACGACAAATTATCATTTAGGCTGCGCTGTCTGTCTAGGCTCTTAAATGCTTAGATGATCAGTTTACTAAGTCAAAAAGGTATGATGGTATCAATCAAAAAAAAAAAGGTTAAAGATTTCAAAAAAGGTTTAAAAGGGTATCAAAAAAATGACCGGTTTGAATGCCAGGATGTTATTCAAAAGGAACATTAGAATAGATGGAGAACAATATAAAAAGTCCAACGAGTATCGAATCAAATTATTGGACATTACTGATGAAGCCCTTACAACGCTTGAAAAAGTTAAGTCTACTACGAGAAGCGAGAAGAGTAATAAAGCGCTGGCCATCGACGAAATTCCTCCAGAGCGAATACAACGGGAGTGGTCCAAATCCATCATAAAAAAGAGAGACAAAATACGATAGGAAAAATAAATAGGCATCTTGTACGTCCTATAAAAAATTGACGAAAACATCAGAAAAGAAAATTAAAGTTTACGCTGATAAAGCCAATCATGAATACGAAGGAGACTTTAGGTCTAGGTGATCAGTGACTGAGTAGCTTCATGGTCAAAAAAAGTGATCGAAAAATCCTGGGAGTTTGACATCGACGTCTACCAGATTTTTGTTGACTTTTAGCAAGCATAAGAAAGTATTGACTAAAAATTTGTTCTAAGCAATGCTGCCTCTCAGTGTCCCTGACAAAACTAGTCCAACTGACGAAAATGACAATGACGTCAAGAAACACCTCAAGTCAGAATGAACAGCTTGATGCTTTTGAGCAAGGTAATGGGCTGATTCTTTTACTGTTCAGCATAGCACTTGAGTATGTGATAAAGAAACTGCCTGTCAGCACATAGAGTGCGTTTTTATATATATTCTGCCAAAAAGTAGCCTTCGTGGACGACATCAGCATATTTTCACGTTCTTCCGCACCCACCATCGGCTTCTGCTGAAACTTGACCAAAAAGCAATAGAAGTAGGCCTAAAAGGCAACCTGACGAAATCTAAAATCATGACATAAATAATAAAAGGAGTCCTCAATGAGCAAAATATAGCTCTTGTTGATTATAATTTAGAAAACCTGGACAAATTTACATACATTAATGGGAAATAGACTACAAAAAACAATGAAACTGACAAAATAAAAAAAAATTAAACTTTTTACTCCGTGTTTAGTATACTTCCAGTTTCAGCACAGGAAAACAAAGCTTCAAGTCTATAAATCAATAGTAAAACCAGTGTTGTGCTATGGATGCAAATTATCAACCCTAGCGCAATCATCTGCAAACATTTGAACGCCTTCGAAAATCGAGTCCTTAGTCGAATAATTGAAGCAAAAAATAATTACCTCTCGCAGATTTTGGTATAAAAGTAACCTTTATCTGTATTTTCTGTATTATTTATTATTCTTTATATTAAGACTAGGTCCAAAATATTTGATTTATGTGTGCTTCCAGGTGGTCAACATTTATTTAAGGAGTGGTCAGTGGCAAATACAGTGCAACCACGAGCTGCGCGAAATATTTGACAATCCAGAGGTCGCCATAGTCATCAAACTATTGAAACTGCAACAAACTGGTCATATGCAACGAATGGACGAGTATTGAGTACCTAAAAAGATATTCGATTGGAAAGATGGGAGTCAAGGGCTAGTGAGATATGTCTAAAAACTTTGGTCTGATTCTATTGACGACAGCTGCGTATCCCTGCCTAGAGTTTAGAGTTAGAGGATGGAGTCGTTGGACCGACAATTCCAGATATTTTGCGAAAGAAGCCAGGATCGTATGATAGCGACAAAAAAAGAAGTCTCTACAGAATTTACTTAGGAAACACTTTCTAGGCGCTTCTGTGACCAAAACACTGAAAACCTTTATGCCTCTTGCTAAATTTTGCGCTCTTTGCGGCAGTAGAAAATGCCAGTACACAATTAGATCTGTGGTCATCAGTGAAAAGATCAGAGATGATATCATGGCTATTGAGAATTTCAATTCATTGAGCCTAAATAGTATTAATCCAACTATGCTATGCAAGGGAGCTGGCCACCTAGAAGCAGACCTAAACCAAATATTTTGGACCTAGTTTTAAGATATATTGCGCCAATTTGAAAACAGATAAAGCTAATTTTTTATCAAAATGATGAAACTTTAGACCAATCAGCATAACATAATTTTTGCTCATATGACTGGAGATACTTTTATAATAATGTACACTCGTTAGGGTGCTTAAGTCTTTTTTTTTACCTCCTTCCTTCCACTCTCTCCATCACTCAATCAAAATGCACGGTCCGTGCGCATCAATTCTCCTCAATATATGTTAACTTCGTACTTCCCAGACAATAAAATATTGGTATAAGGGAAAGCACTTCATTATAAACTATCGTCTTCAGATGATATCGGCTGCTTCTTGTCGTCAAGACTTATGCCCAGAGAAAAGTTTAGAAAAAACTCTGGTTGGCGTCTTCATTATCTTTGTAAAAGGAATGATCGTAGATTTTCCTTAAATTTAACCAAATTCGCTTATGAATATTTATTTTTATTGTTTTTATGCTTATAATAGCCGAGAGAATTTAATCACTTTAAAGGCTTTCCCGCTTTGGTTTTAGTGAGCATGGTCTTTCAATCTCTAATGTGTGAAGCCATTCGAATACAAATGCAAACAGATGCCGATAACTAAATGCCGGGGGTGAATTTATCATGAAAATTTGTAATTGTATTATTTAGTATCACTGATGTAAATATTTAAAATATATAATCATCATGGCATTTTTTCTAATCAAGCAATGAGTTCGAAAATGTGTTGCATTAGACACTTACAAACGTTAATGCAGATAATATTGTTAAATGATCGACTACTAGTTTATTTCACTAAAATTTCAAGCATTCGCTAAGTGTGTCTGCGTTAATGAATGTTCGGGATGCTCAACGCTAGATGTCTTACGATCTTTTCCGCAACATTTTGTTTTCAAAGAGACGATTTGAAAAAACTCATTGGTTTTTTATTGCCATTTGCTGTTATTAATGAAGATTGTCTCCAACCATTCACATCCGCTGAATGCCATTAAATAGCATCTTTCATGTGAATCAGATAACTAGGTGCTGCATTTTACATAATCCAAAAAATTCTTCATCACAAAATCTGATAGCATTCAATCGTCGTCGGCTGTTGAAATTTTGTGTATTCTGCCACAGACCCGGAATTTATAGATACAGCATTTAAATACTGAATAGCTTTTATATCATGAATCCAAATTTATTTCAAAACACAATAAAAATAGAAGAAACAGTTAGCTTCTGGTAAAACAAGAAGTAGTGCGACGACGCAACATCCCAGCCTAATACGTCACCAATGTAAATCTCTTTGGCGCCTCAATCGCTCTATGTTGGGAGTCTATGCATTGGATGAAGAGTCTTCCAGCATAGAACCATGGAGATAATCAACTGATCGTTTGCACCACCACAGTCGTTGAAGACAAGTCAGTTGCGTTTTCTAGTCGACTATTTCCATTCATCATGCTTTGAGAGCTCTGATCTTGAGTGAAGACCCAAGTCTCCACTCCTCCGGCAAAAATGGTAGACTATGGCTTGGACGGAACTTGGCTTCAATCTCATGCATCATCAGCATCACCTAAGAACTGTGTCCGCGCTACAAATGTACCGCAGTTTGATCTTGAGCTTCATTCCGGTCGGATTATCCGCGAAATTACTTACAGCGATCAGTGTAATCCGCAGATATTCCGTAATGATTTGAACTGATACTCGTCAGTAGAGTCACGGTTAATAAAATAATTAAGGCGTTGGAAATTGTGCCAGTGCGGAAACCAAGTGAGAACATATCGGTTCGCGAATGCAGTGGAAGTTGGTCAAATTAACGAATTAGCTTTGAACAAAAAAATAACTTGAAACGGAATTCGATCATCAAGGTCAAATCGCGTAGCGGAATACGTCCGTCACCTTGAAAGTATTGGTCCCGGTCGCTATTGTACTGAATTTCTTCGAAGCTTCGTTTTGATCGTGCTCGAAGAAAAGTCTTGGCTCGATCGATTTGAGTTGCAGCAGTTGGCCACTACGCAGCGGTCCACGCAGCTATCGTTATACCAGATATGAGATAGAAGTATGTACTTAAAATCAAATAGTAGAGCATGAGCCTCAACAAAGTATTCTCTAGTATGAATCGGAGCGAACTTGAGTAGTGTAAGATAAGTTGCAGAAAACGAGAAGAAATTTATAGAGTGACCAGCAGGTTTCATCTATAGATTTTGTTGGTTTTGTCATGGCCAGCGGCCATATGTTCACCTGTCGATCTGTGGGTCAAGATACTAGTGAGCTACAAACCTGTCTTATGTATAAATCGATCGGTTCATTGTGATTTGGTTCAGTTTTTCTGCGCAGAACGAACTCTATTAAAAAGAATTATAAGTTTGCACTTAGAGTAGTGCATTATTAGTATGCACTTTTACTTGAAATTATATCGTACCCAGTTTCAAAATTCAATGCCTATTAGGGTATGTAGTGTGATTCCAAATGAGTTTTAATCTTTCTTTTTTATTGTTGCTCCACATCAAAGTTCTGATCATATCCGCTTCTAAACTATTCAGAATTAGAAAATAAACAAAGAGAAAGGTTCAGGAGAAAGTCTCTCTGTCTGATAATCGGATAGACGTTTTGAATGCATTTGCACTATATTTTGCATATTGGATATTTTTTGGAGCAAGTATATTTTAGTGTGCATCAGAAATGTTTGCATTGTCTGTTGAAAAGTGTTACACTTCTTAAAGAGGTTGCATCGGATCGAAAAATTCACTATTCAAGAATTTATCTGTTTGAACATTTCTACATTTGAGAAACTTGTATAGAATTGTATGCGTTGGTTTAAATTTTTTAACAAAAACCTAATTCTCGCTATAAAAATCAATGGAATGCATCGTTTTCGCTTAAAATATAAGCCAGAGTTTTCAAGGGAAGCATTTATGTGCTAGAAAATAAGCATTATTCAAAAACGTGCTAACTTTTAAAAGTTCTCCGCTGCTAATTTTTACTCAATAGCTTGTATTAATAATATAATCGGCAAATGCAGTTATCAAAGGAAAACGAATTATTAAAATGGGGCTTATAGTTATAGTTAATAAGATTATGATGACATGATCTTCACTAATCACACGCATTGAAGGTATTCTCCATTTTTATGATTTTACGTGTTTCTAGCATCCATCCCTCAAAAGAGTACTATGCCGATATTTTTACAGTAAATTGAAAACAGCAAATCAATGTCATTTTCAAATTGGACAATAAGCAATGTTGGTAGTGAGCATAAGATTCCGTTTACATTAAAACCCTCTCTATTTCGTTAAGATTGAGTAAATTGGATTGTGAGCTCCTATTTATCCCTTTAAGTCACAACAATGCATTCCAAATGCAGTGAAGAAGAATCATAATGTGAAATAAAGAAGCGAGCCCCGGAAGTTGCGCTGAAGAATATCTGCGTTTAGTACAAACCAGTGCTCGCAGCTGAAAGGCAAAAAGCGATTCGCCTGGCACGATAAACACAAAACATGAATTTAGCCAGTATAGCTAAGAGATACCTAGCCTACAAGCGGGCAATATCCGAGCTGGGCACCAAAATCAAGGTGGTGCTTAAGAATGAAATCCCCAGTCGGCCAAGATGCAGGACATGGGTTCCTTGTTTTCATTCGGATCCAGTGGAGGTCCTGGACATAGTGCGACACTTCAACCCGGATCTTCCTACGGGAGATTGGAGGGTTGCCAAGATTGTCGAGCCGGTACACAATCGGCAGGAGGCTCTTTTCATCATTATTGAAGAGGCGCTGCCAGTATTGGATGCCCGAAAGGGTATTATCAGGTACGGGGTCGAAACATTGACCCTACGTATCTACCGAAGCGACAGGCCAAAGAGCTCTGTTTCGAGAGATCCGATAGCCATGAAGCCTGACCAAAAGCAGGTGGCTCAAATGGTAGGAGAGGCCGATATATATATATATATATATATATATATATATATATATATATATATATATATATATATATATATATATATATATGTATATATATATATATATATATATATATATATATATATATATATATATATATATATATATATATATATATATATATATATATATATATATATATATATATATATATATATATATTGTAAGGCTAGGCCGATCCCTACTTTGAGCACCGCTGATTGTACGCCTGCCACAATGAAAACTACCACCCGGGTCAAGTGCCGCGTGAAGTGGGCAACGCCACTGTGTGTGTGGCATAGGTATGAGACGAAGTCCAGTCTAGTTTAGACATTCAATGTGAATAGTAGCAAACAAAGCGATTAAAAGTACTTCATTGCGAACAAAGCTTGTGTTTCAATTCAAATAATATCCATTGTTATAACTCAGATGTGGGGTCTGACCTGGTGATAGAACATGTCATTAAGAAAAACCAGACAAACCGCTACTGCGGAGTCGAGCGACGAAAGAATCGAGGAGGCCGCTTCATCGGGAGAAGGCAGAGATTGTGAAACACCGCAATCGCCATTCTTCGAATTGGAGGAGCAGAAGTGGTCGGAGCCGATTTCGCCGCAGGGACTGAAGCGCCTCGAAGAAGAAGAGGCTATGGTGGAAAGGAAATTGAGACTGTTGAATCGCAAGCATGAGCTCATGCTGCTACAACAGAAAGTGGCTGAGATGGAGGAGGCTCACGTCGTTCGGCAACAGGCCAAGATGGCCGCCGAGGACGCCATCAACACCGAAGTACACCTAACTGATGCTGCTGTCGTTGTTAAGGAAGCCATGATGGAAAAAACTAATAAAACTGCTGTCACCGAAGAAACTGCTGCTATAGATAGTAATATTGCTGCCGCTATGAAAATCAATGCTGCCGAATTAGATGCTGCTAAATACGCCACCGATGTTAGGAATGCTGCCGCCAATCACACAACTGCTGCCGAAATCAAAACTGCTGCCGGAAAACTTAAGGATGCTGCTGCTTCGGCCATTTACACTGCTGTTGTTAATGATACTGCTGCCACCATTGTTGAAGATATGAGTGTAGTGGAATGTGAAAAGGCCGTCAGGAAAATAAAAATTAACTCGGGAATCGATATGGCGGACTTCAGACCAACGTTACCGGAGTTCTCTGGTGAGAGCATTTACCAGCCGGTTCGCTGTTTTTTTGAAGAATTCGAGGAAGGCCTGAATCTGGTCGATATGGAGGACCACAAGAAGTTAATTTATTTACGGAAGTCCATGGTAGGCTCGGCTAGAGTCTATTTAAGGCTGTCCAAAGCCCGGACGTACAGTGAACTGAAGGCCGAATTAATAAAAGAGTTCTCTGTCGTTACTACTGTGGAGGAGGTGTATAGGCAGCTCCGAAGCATGAGATGGAATCAGGCGGACGAGCCTATACACAGGTTCATCCTGAGGATGCAGGATGCTGCAAAAATTGGAAACATTAGTGAAATGGAGTTGATAGACATAACCATTGAAAATATTCGAATGGGAGGTTATGATCCGACGCCCCTGCTGGGAAGTAGCTCGATCGAAGAGCTAAAACAGAGGACACATCGATATGGAAATCTTGTTCAAAGAAAAGTTAATGCACCTCGTTTAATCTCTGCCGCTGCCCGTTTGCCATCGAATACGAATCGGTCGTTGTCAACTGCTGTCAACACGACATGGAATACATCACGTCCAGGTACTTCTGCTGCCCGCCTAACATTAACTGGTCAACAACCTGTCGGTGCCACCTCCCCGTCCACGAGGTTAACTGACGGAGATACTGATGTCCGTTGTTTTAATTGCTCTCAGATGGGGCATTACCAATCCAGGTGCCCGTTCGAGAAGCGACCGCTAGGAAGCTGTTTCCGATGTTGGGAGATGGGCCACGATAGGGCCCAATGTGGAAACCCGAAGAAAAGATTACATCCAGTTGCTGCTGCTGTGAGGAGGTCCCGACCGTCGAATCTGTCAACGCCGAATGAGTCATTATGCCTGATGTCCGAAGGAGAATTTGAGGAGGAAGCTGAGCGAGTGGACCCATCGAACTTGGTAAGTGTCACTTTTAATTCCACGAATGAGCACGGGGAAACCCAGAAACTGACGTGTCTTCCCCTATTTGATACCGGCAGCCCTATTAGTTTGGTGAGCCGAGCATTAATTCCATCCACCGTTTGCCTTAAAAAGGAAGAACCAACGTATCGAGGTCTTGGGGGAAGCCAAATCGAGATTATAGGAACAACTGCGGCCCAAATTGAGTACCGAAGACAGCGAGCTAATATAAACATTCGAGTCATAAATCAATGTAGTTTTTTATATCCTCTAATCTTAGGACGAGACTTTCTCGGCCAAAATAGAATCCGTTTAATGTGTAAGAAGAGAATCATGTATGATCGAAGCAAATTGTTGAAAATAAAAACTGATGTTGAATTGAAGCCCAGTGGTTTTCCTCGTGCTCAAACAAGTGCTTTATTGGTATTGATGAAATTTGATTTGCTAAGAAGGGAACAGAATGATGAAGCGCGGCCACTTCAGCCTGCCTCCGTCGCCTCAAATAGAAGCATGCCTAACATTTTTAGTATAGAAATTGATGAACCGGTAAATCTTCCTGATGTTAATAGCGAACTTTCTCCTGAAGACGCTAGTCAGTTATTATCCATTTTTGACAAAACGTATGCCTCTGCTAAGGACGCTGATGTTATGCCTCTCGATTATGAGATGAGTATCCATCTGACTTCTGATGTGCCGTTTCATTGTCCGCCAAGAAGGCTTTCGGTGCGAGAGAAAACTGAGGTTAAGACTATTACTGATGAACTGCTGAGGGGAAACGTTATCAGGCCGAGCTGTTCTCCATATGCTTCTGCTGTTGTGTTAGTAAGGAAAAAGAATGGTGAAACTCGTATGTGTGTGGATTATAGAGGCCTGAATAAATTGACGAAAAGAGATAACTACCCATTGCCCCTAATTGAGGACTGCTTGGAATACTTAGAGGGAAAGAAGCTATTTTCAGTTCTGGACTTAAAGAGCGGATTTCACCAAGTGCGAATTGCTGAAGCATCGAGAAAGTATACTTCATTCGTAACACCTATAGGCCAGTATGAGTACTTAAGGATGCCCTTCGGATTGAAGAACGCCCCTGCTGTCTTTCAGAGATTCATCAATGAGATTTTCCTGGATTTAATTGGAAGTAGAAAGATAGTAATATATATGGATGACATTATGCTGGCTACCAAGACGATGGAAGAACATTTTCAACTGCTGACGACGGTTCTCGAAAGAATAAAGCATCGAGGTCTAGAGATTAATATAGCTAAATGCCGCATTGGTCACACAAAAGTAGACTTCTTGGGTTATCAAGTAACTGCGAAGGAAATTGCTCCCAGTAAAACACACCTGGATGCTATAAGGAAGTTACGTATGCCCACTAGTGTGCGGGAAGTCCAATCCGCCTTAGGATTGTTTTCTTATTTTAGACGATTTGTACCGAACTTCTCACGAATAGCGAAGCCTCTGCAGAACCTCTTGCACAAGGATGCCCGTTTTGAATTTTCCGAAGCCTGCCGTATTGCCTTTACAAACTTAAGAGAGATGCTGATTGAATCTCCGGTTTTAACCATTTATAACCCGAGCTATGAAACGGAATTACACACTGACGCTAGTTCTATCGGTTTTGGGGCCATATTAATGCAGAGGCAACCGGACGAACGTTTCCACCCTGTAGCATATTACTCTAGAACTGCAACCGGAGCTGAATCACGGTATCACAGCTTTGAGCTGGAAACGTTGGCCATTATCTACGCCTTGCGCCGTTTTAGAGTATATTTGGAAGGAATACACTTTCAAATAGTTACCGATTGCAATTCTTTGACTCAGACTCTTATGAGAAAACAAATTAATCCAAGGATTGCTCGTTGGGCGTTGGAATTAGAAAATTATGACTATGCCATTCAGCATCGAAGAGAAACTAGTATGCCCCACGTAGACGCCCTTAGTAGAGCCCCGATTATCGCTGCTGTCACTGAAGAAGAAGTTGACTATCGGTTGCAAATAGCACAGGCTCAAGACGGAGCTATTAGACTAATCAAAGAGAAACTTCAGACTTCCACTGTGGACAATTACGAATTAATAGATGGCTTGGTCTTTAGAAAAACTACTGACGAATGTCCTTTGCTGTATGTGCCTGTAGCTATGGAAAGTAATATTATTAGGATGTCTCACGAACTGGTTGGACACCAAGGTATTGATAAGACATGGCATAAAATAAAAAGCCGCTATTGGTTTCCTGGAGGCCGTAAGAAGACTGAAGAATTCATACGAAATTGTGTTCCTTGTATTATGTACGCCCCAGTAGCTAGTCCATTTGAACGAAATTTGCATAATATTCCCAAGAAGCCGCTGCCCTTCGACACCTTACACATCGATAACTTTGGTCCACTGCCGTCCCTACAATCAAAGAGGAAACATATTTTAGTAGTGGTTGATGCATTTACCAAGTATGTCAAGCTATACCCAACGAATAGTACCAGTTCTAAAGAAGTTACTGCTGCCATGAAAAAGTACTTTGATTATTATAGTCGCCCTAGAAGGATCATTTCAGATAGAGGCACCTGCTTTACCTCGTTAGAATTCGCTGCATTTATGCAAGAACATAAGGTTGAACATATTAAAGTGGCCACCGCAGCCCCGCAAGCCAACGGCCAAGTTGAACGGGTAAACAGAACTTTAAAGAAGATGCTAGGGAAATTGACCGAGGCAGTAAACCATGCGGACTGGGTATCCCGCCTGACCAAAGTCGAATTTGCTATTAACAATTCAGTTAGCGCTGCAACAGGGTTTACCCCTAGTTATTTGCTGTTCGGAGTATCTCAAAGAGGGCCTATTATAAGTGAGTTAGACGAATATTTGGAAGACAAAGTTGGGAGTGAAGACCGATCCTTACCGCAAATTCGGTGTACTGCTGCCAAGAATCAATCGAAGTCCCAAGAGTATAATTTGAACTATTTCCTGAAGCATAGTAAGCCTGCTAGAACGTATGAAGTTGGTGATTTTGTCGTTCTACGAAATGTGGATACTTCAGTAGGCACTAACAAGAAACTGATTCCGAAATTTCGAGGTCCGTTCGTAATACATAAAGTTTTGGAAAATGATAGGTATGTAGTGAGAGACATTGAGGACTGTCAGCAGTCCCAATTACCGTATGATGGCATTGTTGAGGCAGGTAGGCTGAGGAGATGGCAGGCAAGTTCCTTTTCAGATCATAATTTCCAAATAGCACTAGACACTGAATACCAAGAAGAAGAAAGACTGAATCAAGAAGTTCCTGATGTCAGAGATCACCTGAATGAAGAAGACCAGGATGAAGCTGTGTTTGACCCCCCCGACTACCAGGATGAGGAATGGCTGAATGAAGATGAATGGGACCCCGAGTACTTGGATGAAGGAGGCGAAGAAGTTCCTGATGAGTCTGCCGCTTTTGTTGATTCTCCGACTTTTCTGATGTCTACGATCGAGGACGATCTACTGTCAGGTTGGCCGAGTTGTAAGGCTAGGCCGATCCCTACTTTGAGCACCGCTGATTGTACGCCTGCCACAATGAAAACTACCACCCGGGTCAAGTGCCGCGTGAAGTGGGCAACGCCACTGTGTGTGTGGCATAGGTATGAGACGAAGTCCAGTCTAGTTTAGACATTCAATGTGAATAGTAGCAAACAAAGCGATTAAAAGTACTTCATTGCGAACAAAGCTTGTGTTTCAATTCAAATAATATCCATTGTTATAATATATATATATATATATATATATATATATATATATATATATATATATATATATATATATATATATATATATATATATATATATATATATATATATGTTAATGTATATATAGAAAAATGTAAACACATAATTATTATTTAACTTTTTGGCGATAATAGTATGTTATTTG
This sequence comes from Nemotelus nigrinus, assembly GCA_947369275.1. Lineage (NCBI taxonomy): Eukaryota > Metazoa > Arthropoda > Insecta > Diptera > Stratiomyidae > Nemotelus > Nemotelus nigrinus. The sequence goes on along the minus strand of OX376372.1, from coordinate 201,864,297 downwards.
TATATGGAATCGTTCTAAAAGCATGTTACCTTGAGACCCACAGAGCGAACATCTTGACGTATCAATGAAAACTTCTTTGACTGAATTTCGTTACTTTAGTCTGAAAGCGGCATGCAGATACTCGTTTTTATGATACCCGTATGATTTTGGTAGCGTCTAAGAAAATTGAAAGTATGTCAAGGTAGGTTTTGACGTTTTTAATGGTTTTGACCTTGCAAAATATAGCAGCCAGTTATGCTCTAGCACTATTTATTCTTCATTTATCCAATTTTTTACTTATTTTCCTCAATTCTCTCTTTAATAGAAATTTGATAGCGTCATGACGTACTATTACTCATTGGAATCTACTTGGAATCTTAAAAGGTTTTTCAATTTTAAACTTTCACAGATCATATTGGAAACCAGTTTTCAAAAGTTTCAAGTAGTGTTTTTAAAATAATCAAAAATTAATAAAGTCAAGATTACTAATGAAACCTGAATCAATCCATTTTTTCTCAAATATGGTCATCAAAAAAAAATTAAAAACTAAACCTCTCACGAGAAAATTGAAATCAATTTTTTACTTCCTACTGTTTTTCTGCTGCGTTAGGTTGCAAGTCTCGTTGGAGTTTGGCATGTCTGAAAAACTCATTTAATAATTTGGGTTCTCTCAAAATTTGGTCTCTCATCAATTTTTGAGTGCAGCATATTTCTGAATTATATTTTTATGGAAATATCATGCTTTTAGTTTCAAAAATATAGACGTGTCCATTCATTAATGATTCGGTATTTTTTGATTGCAAGTTTAGCAATTATTCTTTTACGTTGAGCGAATCATGTGAAGTTTTGCTTATTATTTCGGACCTGGAATTTGTTTTTATAAACTTTGGAATTTTCCCAACTAAGCCAAAAATACAAAGTTGCAGTTTGAGTTTCAGTTTCACTGTTAAAAAATTGAGCATTTTGGTTTATTCTCGCTGTATGGGAGATTAATCCATTAGCTAGAGGAAAAATTCAAATCTTTTGATTTGTATACTTAACACAGGAAAAGCCCCCACACCAGTCAGTTTTCTTTTATATTTTTCCTATAAAATTATGAAATAATAATTGCGGTTTTATTATAAGCCTTAAAGGGTTTAATATCTTTTTATGTATTTTATTAAATTTTGAGTAGAATGTACCCCGGCTTGACCTCCGACAAATAATAAGAAGACAAATCGACTTAAATAGGACATTCTTCTAGTGAATTACAATTGGCGAAAAAAAATCATATTCTATATTTAAAGGAAACTTTTACAACGGAAATTAGCAAAAAATACTATAAGCCAATAATAATAACAACATGTCTCATTTTCATTTAGTTTTTTTTTTGTATTAAAATAATAATTAATAACTCAAAGCAATTCCTTTTAGTCTTAGTTATAGTCTTTATTCTTGAAGGTAGAGATTATATCGATTTTATCGAGAGTTATTTTGTCATTTCACACCATTTGGATTATACTTTCGAGCCGTTGAACTATTTTCGACTTCTTTTCCATCACATTTTTCGTCATTATCCCCTTAAAAGTTTTCTATTGGACTGGGGTCAGAGCTATTTCCTGGTCAGTGAAATGAGTCGATGCCAAGTTTTTCTTTAACATATTGTACCTGGAAAAGAAAAACACTTCAGTGAATAAATTTCCATGAAACAAGTTTAGGTCAATGCATTCTATACTTACTGAACGAGCACGGTAGCATGATGCCAGATCATCCTGGAAAATAGGATTTGGATATCCTCCATATAAATTCTTCGAGGTCGGACATTAGGTCTTTGGTAATGATCAATTTATAGCAATTTCCCGTAGTATCAAAATACTGCCGGCTGCAGTTCCGGTGAAGCATTCTGATATAATTACGTACGGGAAATGTCAGTTGTTGGTTGAATACATTCGTCGCTATATAGTTCGCCTTTTTCTCACAAAACTTTCAATGTTCCATCTGAACGAATCAAATTAATCTTTGATTCTTCGCAGAAAAAAATGCATTTCCAGTCTGTAGTTAAGACGTATCTACATCATTTTCTTGTTCAGCAACAGCTGTTTTGCTGGAATACAACATGCTAGTCCCACCCCGGTCAACCTCTTTTGCAACGGCCAAAGTGAGCACCGCCTCGATAACGTAGGTTTCAATCTGCGTAAAGTTGTGCCTCACTTAGGAACCGATTCGGTAAGAAGAAAAACTTCAGATTATCGTCTTTCCTACTGGTCGGTATCTTCCTCTGTACGGTTCTAGTTTGGACATATATTTGTAAAATGTTTCTCACCGTCCAATCGCTACAGCCAATACACCTAGCAATTTCAGGTTTTGATACGTTTTCCTGTGCCCATGCTCAGTGGCGTGCATAAGCTCTTCACGCAGGGTAGGCAGCTACATACTCTTAGAAGTAAACATTACAGCCAAACGAAAAATCAGGAATCAATTGAAAATATTTTTTATTATAGGTTAGTCTAACTTAATGTTTAATAAACAAAGAAAGTTTAAAGTCTAGCGGCTTTACTATTTTTGCCTGCTGGCTCTTTTGGTTTTATTTTTATTATATTTTTTGCCACAATGTCTATTCCTTACACGCTAATGATATTACCTAGCCTGTACAGCAGCTTCGTCAATTTTTCATGTATATTAATTTCTTTCCGGATATTGATATTTCGAATGTAATCTGCCTTCTTCTTCAATGTCTATCGGTATTGGAGAAATCTACATATTTAGTGTCATTCCACACATTTTTTGTACTGGCGAATATGATACATGGTAAACAAAAAAACCGCTTAGTGCGCTTTCAGCCAAATAAATTTGGCAAGCGATGGGTAGCATTCCCTTTTTTTAAGTTAAATTTAATTCTTGTGTCATTTTGTCTGCTGAGATAATTTTTTGGCAAACATTGAATTTTCCTATAGAAATTCTGTCTCGAGAAAAAATGTGTAACTTTTTTATTTTTCATCAAGAATATTATAATTTTTAAAATTTCCTATCTGAGACACTAACATACAAAAATGACACTTAGATTTGACATCAAAGTTATATATTTATACACGTACAACTATTTGTTCTGGCAACTCCCCTGCATAGTAAAAACTCAACTATGGGTTTGCCCGAGCCTGTGCACCGTCGTGCACTTGTGATGTATACCTGCAAGCTACTTCCCCCTGCACAGCGAGCATTGACGTCATGCAGCGGCGTATCGTATCATTTCTCATTCATGAAGGCAGGCATGCCTTTGGCTGATATAAAATCTTGCACATACTGTTGAAGCTGAGAGCAGTTGGCCGTAGTGTATCGATACGAAATTCATTTGAAGGTGTGCGTAAGGTAAAGGCACTGAGGTTGCATGCCTTTCAACGCTCATATTTGGTTGTTTTTTTTACTTACTTTGCTGGACTATGCATGCGAAATCGGAAATGAGGAAATTAGAGTATGAAATATAGGTAGTTGCCAGATGCGTGTAATTCATATCGATTTATTTTTCAATTTTAAATCAAATTTTTTGAATTGTAGATAGATATATATTAGTAAAATAAATATAAAGAAACAGATAAGCAACACAGCAGGGTAGGCAGTGCTTTTGTGCCTATATGAAATGCACGCCCCTGCCCATGCTACGATTTTCGACTATTTCTCCACACTCAATTGCTCGTATCTAGTATCTTGTATAGATCTTTTCGCTTGTCATTTGCCAATAATTAAATGCTAGCTATAGGCCCATCGTTTTATACCTTTTATAGAGGCAGTAAGTGACACTACTTAATGCCATGATAAAAAAATTAATTGATTTGGCAATTAGGACGGATTTCAGGTATTTCAAAAAATATATGTGGCGAGGTTTTCTTCCTGCGGCGGGTGAATTTAGCATAACTCGATGCAACTTGGTTCCAATTCAGAACCCTAATCAGTAGTGAAGCACACCTTTTATAAGTAATCTTATGATCATGCTGGGCTCCAAATGTTATTGTGTTTGTTTGAAGTGTTTTAATTCTGCATCAACTGGCTCATAAAATTAGCAAAGTGAAATACTTGAAAAATTATAATCTATATGTAAGTTGCACTAAAAACAGTACCTATTCAGTATTTTGTTTTTCTCTGAACTTTCTGTGGCTTGTTGTTAGCAACCCTTTTCAGAGTACACATATTTATGCTCATCTTATGCTACATATTTTTCGAGTCGCTGCGAGATGATAGAAAAGTATGTGACGCATCCATTCCTCATTCCAACGTTTATATGATGCAAACCGTGTTATTTTTTAAATGAAAATAGTAACTAAAAATCATTGGCCTCATCAAAAAAGCTTGGAAAAGATAAAATAGAAGTTTTTGTTAAAATCGAAAAGTGGTAAAAGCCGGATATTTTCGTAAAAGACTTTCAGAAACGCCTGGAAGACGAAATATTTTCATATGCTTATGCGTATGCTAAAGGGTAGTAAGCTTTCTGGCAGACTATCATCTTGTCACCCCAAATGCCTGCTGTGCTGGGGATGATAAGATTAAGCCGTGGAAGAAATAACGCCCTCTCTCAACCCTACGATGGGTCAACATTACCGGGTTTTTCCCGCTCACGGAACATCATGTCCATAAAAGTTCTAGGACTCTGTTTACATCTATAATAATGTATCTATAAAAAAATATCCGTAGTTAGATTCTCTGACATAGTCGCCGCTATCACTTACGTATAAGTATGGCTTGGAATAATTCACCTAAACCTCGCTGGGGCTTTAATCATTGCTAGCTTGAAGCAAGTAGATCACATGCAAGTCAGAGTTGGATCTTAGGTCGTCAATTGAACGTCAGCAATAAGGCACATTGGGGTCCTTTTCGACAATAAGCTATATTTAAAAAAAAGACTATGCTAGTGTGGAAGCTGCAAAATCATAGTCCACAGTCGTCCAAATGTTGCCAAATATGACAAGCCCGAAAGCAAAAATACGCAAACATCTGGACGTTGTAGTCAATTTAATTGTTCTGTACGCATTCCCAGTGGGGGATGTTGCGCTAATTGCCAGACCATCTATATAAAAGTGATCTCAGTCCATACGTTAAGCACTTAGGAATATAAGCAGGCTAGGAACCTTATTCGTGGACGGTGCCGACATCATAACAGGGATGAACCTCAACATATAGGCTAATGCGATGAAACAAATCTTTGATGAATGCGTTAATAAACTGACGCAACAAGCCTCGGTCATTAAAAAAACAAGATGATCTCAGCCACTGAATAGCAGGTGAAAAGAAGAAAATATCTCTGAACGAAAGAAGATGGACGCATTGATAAATTTCAACATAATAGTTAGAGAGGAAGCATAGTAAAACCAACAACCACTTGTTCCAGTTTCTTACTGGTCATGACAGTTCTCGGGGATATCTACATATGAGTAGATTCGGGCAATATTTACTTACCTGTTCAAATGACTTCAATGCGTGATGATGTAAGACAGGCAATTTTCTCATTCCTTCGATTTCCAAAGTCTTTTTCAATTTTATCTTTTTTAATGATGCTTCTACGCAATAATTGACGTCAAAAGAATGGAGAACATTAGAAATGGGTCCGACATTTAATTACTAAAAAGTCTTTGGAGAAGCAACAAATGTTAAGTACTTCGCGATGAAAAGCTTTTCGGTGTTTCCACAAAAAGAAGGTAAAATTGGGCAGTTGGTTTAGTACGCTTTGGTGAATTATACATGTCCCTTTTTACGGTCTCAGACCGTCAATGAAGTTCTACGCTCTCGGCAGTGTTGCTTGAAAATTAATAGAAGTCAGAAAAAAGCATTGGCCGCTTCAGTTTAATAATTGCTTTTTGCAAATATAAAGAAATAATCTAATGGTTACCTAAGTAGTGTCATAGTGCTATTGATTCTGGGTTTAAAATATTTTTCCATAGTTTTCCAATTACAAGGCGTTTTAACCAAGATGGTTGGAACTAATATTGGTATTATTTCCCAAACACTACGATCGAGTACGAAATTACTAAGATTACGAATGATTTAACTGCTTGTTTGGAACAGGAGCAAGATTAGCACAAAACACGGTGTGCAATCATGATGGGCCACATATTATCGATATCTTTCACATTAACAAATAAATTTCATTTGGAATTGAATGGCGATTTTGTGGTTCATAATCACATTTTGTCTGCTCCTGAAAGAAAAGCAGCTTGGCTTACCTTTTGGCTTTCTCCTTATTTATCTAAAAGAGCAACGAACAAATAAGAGTTTAAAGCTACTGATTTAAATTTAACTTTCAAAAGCATTGAACAGTAATTAGGTTGTTCACTGAGTCAATTTCAAATAAATACTTGACACCGATACATGGCATGTAAGAGACAATCTACGTATCCGTTCGTTGCGGTATCTAAAACGAAAACCGTCAAGAATAAGATGCAAACTCAAACGAATCAATTAACTTTACGATCTGTTATGGTCATGACCTTTCTTTGTAGATTTTAGTCAGGTTTAATTTTTGATTTCTCTCGGTTAATTCTAATGTTTTCTCGATTAAGATAAAAAAAAGTTAATATTGCACATTTTTAAGATACTGTTAGTTTAAACCCATCAGAATTTTGATTACATAGTCAAAATTCAATGATAAGATTTATCCAAAACTAATCAAAGCTAGTTTTCAGATAAATCACATCCAAATACAAAATCAGAGCATCAAAATCCATAAACTACTGTAATATCTTTTTCATTGCCGCTTTTGGTGCATTGACTCACGCTTTCGCGAAACCGAGCAATAACAAAAGTCATCACAAGATCTCTTACAGGCCGATAGTAGGTGGTTGCCTACTTTTATTTCATTTCACTTACAGACAAAATGCGCTTTGGGCTCTGCAATCAAGTTCGCGTTACAATAAAATAAAACAGCAATCATCACTGAATATAGTTTTCGCCAATATTTATTCGTAGCTGGGTTTTTCACTTTCTCAGGCTCCTCGCGTCTCTTACAATTAGACTCAAATGAGTTGAACGTTTTGTCGGTTATACGAAAAAAGAATTTCTTGATTGTTTTGATTCACTTTCTTTTGAGTTCTGTTTTTTTGTTGGAATTCATTTACTAGCTTTGGAGCGCGCTTCGTAAATTTCGATTGCCAGATTAACGCAGCAAAAGATAATTGAGTGCATGGGAAAGATGTTTTTTTTCGATGTTTTTGATTAACGTTGTTTATTTGGCTGTGTGGTTTATTGGGCCATTCTCTTGCCCAATAATCCATTCTCTTGCCCAATACATAATTTTTGATTGCGAGAATTAGGTTTAAATTTGCTCTCACTGCTAATGATATCTTCGCTAATTTTATTTAAATAGTTTAATAGTCTATTGCAAAATGTTAATTCAAACTCAGGATTCATATTTAACATTCATTTAATTACAGTCAATGACAACTGAAGAGAAGTGAATAAAAGTCGCCTGAACACCCGCTGCATTATGAAACTGACCAATTTTAAAATATTTAATGTCATCAAATCATGCTGACATGGCCATCTATTTTTCTCACCCTGAAACTCTTCATATGTCTTTCCTTGCTGGCGTCAACCGAAGCTGGTAAGTATTTACTAGATTCTTTGGACAATTCAGAACCTAATTAATCACGTCTTCATAGGATTCGTCTCATCCATGCTAGGATTTCCGTCCGAATGTGTTCATCAAAATGTTGTATGGCCTTGTAAATTATCATTCTCATGTTGGCTACAAGGGGGCAGGCATGCACAAGGATGTGGAGGAAACAAATGGTTGTTTTCATGCTGCGTATCTGAAAATGAAATAAATCAAACGGCTCTGAAAGTGATTAGAACATCAGTTGCTTTGCCGAAACGAAGTATTTTGAGGCGCAGAGACGATAATGATGTGTTACACCAGGTGAGTTTATGGAGTCATGTCTAATTTGTTAATTTGTTCAAAGAAATTTAGGATTGATTTCAAGTTGAGGATGAAGATATGATTTGCTTGGGTTCCATATGTTCTTTTAGTTGAACCGTATTGAAGTGCGTAATTTAATCGTTTTCATAATATTCGGCTCAAAAATAAAGGGTAATTCATTATGAGGTTTGATTTTCAATAGGCTTTTTTTTGACAGATTACGCGGGACTTTTATTTTCTTTTTATTCAGTATTGTTCGGGAAATCGTAATGAAAATAAAATAAAATGAAAATCTACTTGAAAATTATCGCGAAATTTTGTTCAGTGATGAGGCGCATTTTTTCACGTCAATAAGCAGAATTGCCGTATTTGGGCTGATGAACAACCTAAAAAGCTTCAACAGCTACCACTATAGCCACAGAAATGCACAGTTTGTTGTGGTTGAAGGGCCGGTGAAATCGTCGGTCCATATTTCTTTCAAAATTAGTCCGGTCAGAACGTAACCGTCAATGGCGACTGCTATCGCACCATGATAACGAATTTTTTGCTACCTGAAATTGAAGTCCGTGGTATCGGTGAACTTTGGTTTCAACAAGACGGCGCTCTTTTGAATACAGCGAGAGAAACAATGGACTTACTGAGAAATCATTTCGGTGATCACGTTTTGGACCAGTAAATTGGCCGCCAAGCTTGTGTGAAATCACACCTTTAGATTATTTTCTTTGGGATTAGACAAAATCTCTGGTCTGCAGGGATAGACCAGGTTTAATCGACGCTTTGGAAGCCAACATTACGCGTGTCATTTGCGAATACCAGTCGCTATGCTGGATGGAACGCGTTGACTAAAATTGGACCCTCAGGATGGACCATTTAGCAACATTTAAATGAGATAATCTTTAAAAAGTAAATGTCATAGATTGTTCTTTCAACTTCCAATAAAATTTTTACTGGAGAGTTCAACTTTATGCCTTTTATTTGAGATTAAAAACCAAACCTCATAATAAATCATCCTATACTTTCTTTGCAACAACTTTTCCAGAGGCGAAGTTTACAAAGTTAGCTTCTCTGTACATACTAAAGCCGAAATCAATGCAAATACATATGGAGCAGCTGTGCTTATTTTCCTTTTGATTACTTTTTCCAGCCATTCGAATGCGGCATACCAAGAACAGCTCAAAACACTCTTCAGAAGCGAATAATTGGCGGAAGACCAGCCCGGTTCGGAGAGTATCCATGGCAAGCTCATATCCGGATTGCAGAGTATCAATGCGGTGGTGTCCTTGTTTCTAGGATTTTCGTGGCAACTGCTGCCCATTGCATTCAACAAGCACGTTTACATGATATTATAGTCTATTTGGGTGAATTGGATACGCAAAACACAGGAACCATTTACGAACCAGTGCCATCGGAAAAGCATCGAGTCCTGCAAAAAATCATCCATCCACGCTTTCAGTTCCGTATTACACAGCCTGATCGATATGACCTGGCCTTGTTGAAGCTTGCTCGTGTCGCTGGTTACATGTAGGTGTTTCTTTTTTTTTGAGCTTTTCACATTCCGCTGTCGTGATAACGAAATTTCGCGATTAATTGCATGTACTAAACGTGCGTTTGTGCTGCCTGTGGGCAATCTACCTTCACCTTGCGCTATCTTAATTGCATTCGATAGAAACATTTCAGAGTATTAAAGCACTCATATGTCACTTTCAGGAGTCACATACTACCAATCTGCCTGCCATTGCATCCAATCGACCTAGTGGGACGGAAAGGCATAATCGCAGGCTGGGGCAAAATGGAAGCGAATATGGGCCATTCGGGAACGAACATTCTGCAGACAGCATCAGTACCAATTATAAGTTTGTCACCAGAATCACCGTGTTTCAGCCATAGGTCAGACTAACCTGAACTTTATTCTGATTTTCAGGTACGGGCGATTGCATCAAATGGCACGAGAGCAAACTAATCAACGTGGAATTATTCAGCGAAATGTTCTGTGCCGGACATTCGGATGGCCATCAGGACGCTTGTCTAGGTAATTTTGAATTGTTCGTAGAGACGACATGTTAGTGGTTACTGGTTTGGAAATTTGTTGATTTCGTTGTTACCGAATACATACATATGACATAATTTTTGAAAAAAGTTGTTCTCGAATTCGATAACGCAACAGAATGAAAATTTTCCGCAGATACCGTTAGTCATTAGCACAGAATTTTCTATGCAACCGAAATTTATTTATATCTATTTTCATATTCAAATATGATTTTTAATATGAGCTATCAAGAGCATAGACTTTGGATAAACTTGTTCCTGATAGCATTCAATGCTTGGCTATTGTTTTGAGCTATAAAGCTTTGAAATAAGAATTCTCTCTTCTTGTAGAATTTCAATGGATAGTGGGTAAAAAATGCATTGCTTAATCGCTCATTAATTTTTATTTAAAAAATTTGTATAATTTGATGCTCTAGACGAAAATCAAAAGCACCTAATTAAAATTGAACCTGATTTCGATATACAAGCTTTATTTATGCTTGAAAAGCACTCCGATTTTGAATCAAATCAAATAGTATTCATGTATTCATGGCGCGGTATTTTTTATTTGCTTTTATTTTCAAATATCTAATAAAAGGTATTTAAATTTTCAATATGAAAAAAAACTAAAATATACATAATAAATACAAATATAAATATACTAATAGCACTACTAAAAGTGGTTGAAATTCGGATTCAAAACAGTTATATACTGATAACAGTACTGTAAAGACACATATCAAATAATATGGTGGGAACCTATTTACATATAATTTCCTAAATACACAGGTTTTATTGTAAATTAATTTTCTTCAATTATATAGGTGTACCAAAATAGTTGGTATGTGCAATTGTCGTTTTCCTTTGATTAGTGAGGTAATAATGACGATAAAGAGCTTGATTTTTATTATGTTGGTTTTTAAGATAACCAACAGCATTTACGGAGAAGACAGTAATAGGCTTCCAAAAGCTATCATTATTATGTTGCCGCCAACGGTTTTTTGCATGTAGTTTCTTACTGTGGCAAACTACTAATGCTTATCAATGTTAGCAATGTTGCATACTTCTTGGCGCAATCTACGTTTATCGTTGGAAAATACACTGTCTTTCAAACTGTATTTCGCAGAGTTAACATTTTTTAGCATCCAAAAACTTCTGTTCACGGAAATTCACGATCCGATAATCAGAATTAGTTGAAATTTACGGAATATATTGGTCTTAAGTAGGACCAGGTCTGATAGAAGTAATTTTGAAATGCGGGCAATTTTGTGCCAGTATTGCCATTTTGAAAAATCACTAAGAAAAATAACTGTTTTTGGCCCCATAAATTCTGATTTAGTCATTCAATTTTACCGGAATTCAAACAGTAGCTGAACCTTACTTTAAATCACGTTTGGTAGAAATTTGGTTGGAAAATTCGGTTCGAACTTCCAGCTATGGTAATTTTAAAAATTCCTGAGGAAAATAAAGCTCTTTGCCCTATAGCTTCCAGTACAGTCATGGAATCAAAACGAAATTCAAATGCCAAATTAGACTTATTGTAGGCAATATTCAGTAAAAATTTAAGTTCAAAACAATGATAGGATTGCCAGCTATGGTTGTTTTTGTATATTTTTAGCATAGCATTTTCAAATCGTAGTAAACTTATAATGAAAATAAACACCAAATATTAAGATTTAGAAAATTTGAAAACTTTTGCGAATGGTAACCTTTAATTTCTTTGCATCCCAATAACTTCCAATGCAGTCATCGGATCAATACAAAATTGGCAGAGCAGGTTGACTTTAATGTGAGGCAGATGCGGTGCTATCAAACGGCTGCCAGCACTAGGACTTTTTGTTATTTTCGTACCAATAAATGCTTGCATCAAGTATTTTCTTCGCAAACATTTGCAATGAAAATAAGTAATCAAAGTTTAAATTTTCTAAGATCTGCACATTTTTCGGATGGCAGCCCCAAACACCTTTCTATCGCTGTAATTTTCGATGAAGTCATCGAAATTAAATTGGCTTAGGGTCTTTTATTACTAGGGGCTTATTAGTTTAAGTAGGAACAGCTGCTAGTTGTAGAATACACTCTCAAAATCTGCACAAATCCTCTACTCTTCTTCGAACATTAGTGTTTCTAGCGGTTCTGATCCGCTAGGGTTTTTTTTGTTTGTTTTTTTTCTTAATTGTGTTGTTTTCCCGCGTATTTTTTTGCGTAAATTTGTGTATTTTTCTTCAATTTTCGACCCCTGCTACCACCTATTCGCCATCTGGTGGTAGAATTTCCCGGCTGTGGTACATCAAGTCAAGTTTACCCCTTGTTTTCAACAATGGTGTTTTGATTGATACTAGTAGTCGTTATTGCATTACGTTTATTGGACTTAATAGGGGTAAAAATTGGCACGATCTAATAACCCGAGGTAGTCTGTACCTCAAATAACTGAATCTACCCTTACACATATCTCACAGTTCTCTAAACTAGTAAGCTTTATCTTAACTGTAAATGAGTGAATACATCTATCAGAAATTTTTGTGCATGAATATAGTTGTAAAAAGGGGTTCTCAATTTCTAATTGAATTTATTTAATTGTCTGTTATTGTCATTAGAAGCTGCACTGGTGTATCTCCACTTTTTGTATGAATCTAACGAATAGAGGTGTGCAAAGATTTTTTCAACAATATTTTGGTAGTTTTCGCCGATTGACTTTGGCAAATTTAAACCATATCAATGCGGCATAAGTGAGGAGAGAAAGTACCACAGACTTGTCAGTCGGAAGCTTATTTCGCTGCGAAATTGGGGATATTTTATTAACCAGCGAATAGAGAGCTCTAATTAGAATCGAATATTTGTGTAGAATATATTTGATGCAGACTTGAAATGTTAATTTAGAATCAAATTGGACTCCAAGATATTAAACAACTTTTAGTCCATTTAGTAGAGTGTCCAAATTAATTTACTTTGGCCGGTAGTAGGCATCGTACAGCCCTTTGGTTTGTAAAAAAAATATGGCCTGGATTTTGGCTCCATTTATTTTTACTTTCCGCTTACAATATAAGCTATGGATAAGATGTAGCTTTGAAGTAAAATTGTCAGTATTACTACAGATTTTAGCCCTAATGAGTATATAGCTATGTCATCTAAGAAGGAAGCAATGTGGTAGCTCGGTACAATAGAAATACCCACAGCATACACATTAAAGAAAAAAAGACTAAGGTAAGGTACAAGACTCCTGCGGTGACTGTAGTTTTGTGGCAGATTTGGTTTATAATACCTATTTGTTGCGAAAGATCTGATAATACAGACCAAATTGCAAGATATATTATTTTGGATCAGTTGGGCAATCAAATTTTTGTGCCAATCCTTGTCCATGTCTACCAGTAAAATACTTATAGTATATCGCTCCTCTAAATGTTGTGGAATATGGTTATTCACTCTTAGAAGTTGTTGAACGGTAGGGAGTTTTATCCTAAATCCTAAATTGACTTCTTTCTCTAGATTATATTTCAGTAATTTAGTTTAAAAAAAAGTATTGCTCATTGAAACATTTCTATGTTTTCAAAGATTTTTCCCATGATAGTGCAATAAAATTTTGATGCCAATGCATCCTTTCCTGGCTTTAAGATAGGTATTATTGTAACTGTTTTCCAGCTTTAGGGAAAATAGCCTGTCTTTAGACATTTATTAAAAATATTGTTTAGAACTAGTAAGCCTCTTCTTGGTAAGTTTTTGACATACTTTAGAAGTATTTTATCTATTCCAGGCGATATTATCGTGGGCTTCGACATTTTTAGGAAACGGCGATGGGAGTTTTCCATTAGTGTTTGAGATAAGGACGATTACATGTTTTGGCTGTATTTTGAATGTGGTAATAGCTTCATTTGTAAACTCAAAACTGACTACCGTGTTTTCTGTTTCGAAGAACTTGGCTGGAGCTTATTTGTGTTTGTAACGCCCTGCATTCTTTTTGCTTTCAAATTAAGTTTGCATAGTTTTTCATGAAAAAGCTAGCTACAGTACGGCAGGCACTGAAAGTGAAAACATTCAAACCATCGAATCTCCTAAAAAATCTCCATCTCTTGCAATAAAAACCAACTTGTATACAAATCTCATGCTTTATCTACACAGTCAAAGTAAAACTTTGTAATTTTCTTGTCGGACAAGAAAGGTAACCCTTTCCCAATTTTCCTATATTTTTAGCATCAAAAACTTCTGTTCACGGGAACTCACGAGCCAATAATCAGATGCAGTTAAAATTTACACAATACATTGGATTTAAGTAGGACCAAGTCTGATAGAAGCGGTTTTCAATTGTGGGTAACTCTGCACCAGTGGTGCCATCTTGAAAAATTACAAAGAAAAAAAAACTACTTTTTGCCCTATGAATTCTGATTCAGTTACCAGATTTTCATGAAATTAACACTGTAGCTGAACCTTAACTTAAACCGTGTTTGATAGAAATTTGGTTGAAAAATTCGATTGGTGCTGTCAGCTATGGTAATTTTTGTGTCTTTGGTTAAAGAAAAATAAAGCTTTTGCCCTATAACTTCCAATGCAGTCATGAAATCAATACAAATTTCATACAATTAGTGGAACTTATTATAGGCATTATTCAGGCCAAATCTAGTTGAAAAGCCACGATAGGGTTGCCAGCTAATGTTGGTTTTATGTTTATTTGCAATATCTTTATTAAGCAATTTTATCACAAAATTTTATCACAAAATTTTATCACAAGCGATTTTATCACAAAAAATCGCAGCTGGTAACACTAAATTTCTTTATACTCCTATAACTTCGAATGCAGTCATTGGATCGAGACGAAATTCGCAGGGTAGGTTAAGTTCAACGTGAAGCAGGTGTGATATATTGTTGGCTTTGATGCTGGCGAAAGGTTGCTAGCACGAGTCGGTAGTGCTATTTTTGTATTAATTAATGCTTACAGTTACTATTAATACCGGAAACATTTACAATGAAAATAAATAACCAATATTTCAATTCCCTAAGCTCTGCAAATTTTTCGGATCGAAACACCAGCTTCAGTTACAGTGCTGCAGGCACTGAGCATTTTTTTCATTGATGTTATATGAGATGCTGCTTTCAAAATTTTGTGAAATAAGCAGATGATAACGAATATAATTAACAAGTGTTTGCTCTCAGAAACTTTGAAATTCATGCCACTGGTAATATCCTTTCCACCTTTCCACCTTTCCACCATATAAGTTATAATGCATTCTTGAGACCAAAGTAAAACGTGTCGTTTGAGACAGTTTGGCCGTAATAAGCAGCTCGTGTGGTAGAATATGCACTCAAAACCTGCACGATTTTTCTACTGTTCTTCGAACATTAGTGTTTCTTGCGGTTCTGGGGCGCTAGAGTTTTTTAACTTTAGAGCTTAGTATGTTTTTTTTTCTTGATTATCTTAAGAAGCATAAAATTCATCCACGGCTTTGCGTAGCGAGTGCTACGGCTGCAATTTGAAATGTGATGCTCTAGGATGCAAAGAAAGCGGTCAAAGGCAGTAGAGGGATTATCAGCCAAATATACTTCCTCCCGTATCTATATGTTTTGACATGGAATGTAATTATGTCCAACTCGTCCATTTCTGTTTCAAATCGGCTGAATTAAAATTAAACGATGATCCTTAATATGCAGATTATGTACCGCGGACTTGTAAATGATAGTGTTGTTTTTGTGCAGCTTCAGATAAATATGGTCTAGACAAGATTTTGAAGCATCCAATTCAGGAGTGGGTGCAGTAATTAAAGATTCAAAACCGTAGGACGCCAGATTTGAGATTAAGTAGTCAGATTCCAAACTATTTGATAAAATATTGATATTGAAATCTCCTAGGAGTATTACATTTTTACTAGTTATTGATTCTAAAAAATTTGAAAACTCATCGGTAAAAACACCAGAGCTAAATTTATGAAGTCTGTAGACACAGATGAAAACATATGTGGAACCAGCAATTAGACAGTTTAGTGATATTAGATCGCATGAGGATAATCTGAAATTGTGAATATCACGCTTTAGGTCATTCTTAAAAAATACAGCTGCGCCTCCAGCAGAGTACGAATCATTACACGTAGCGGAAAAATTATAGCCAGGGATATGAAAGTCAGATATTTCGGAGTTGTATATCCAAATTTCAGATAAAAAGATTAAATCAGGAATATGATCCAAACTAGCGATATGTGATACAAAAAAAATCAAAATTTTTTCGCAAGCTTCTAATGTTTTGATGAATGGCTGAGAAGTTTGCGTTGATATCACCGTATGGGTGCTCAACACAAATGCAGTTGAAAGAGTTAGAGTCAGAAAAGGAAGAAGAACTGGCAGAATCAAAAAATGACGTAGTAAATATATATTTAAATGTTTAAAATATCTTGACGACTCCTTCCTATAATTGGAGAACCTCCTTCTTTTTTTCTGACTAGAATGGTTGAATGCTTAACCTAAACATATTTGCATCTGTTTTTTAATAGTTTTGCTTCTCTTAGCAGCGATCTGTTATAGCTAGTCAATGAATCATTTATACAAATGGGATTGTTTTTATAATATCAGCCTTTAGTTCTATTTTCTCAGACCGCATCTTCTTCATTATCTTATTTTTAGAAGAATACGATGAAAATTTAACACAAACCACTTTCAGCAAATCGATATGGTTTGTTTTTTTAACGGAGCAACTTTTTATCTCATCCCCTTTATAAAGTTTGCTTGTATGCTTGCATTATCTGGAATCCGGTTTTCGGAATTCACAGCCACAGATTCGAATGTTCAAAAGCAATTCTTGCTATTCGCTCTTAGAGGTCTTTACCATCCTTGTGATTTGAGCATTTCACCGCCATATAAATCTCGCCTTAGACTTCTAAATTTGTCACCACTTGCATTCAGAAGATTAATGTTATCTGCCTGCTTTAGTTTCGATGTCATTAGAGACGCTGTTGATGTCGACTACATACAGGAAAGATTTGTGCTTAACCAGCCCGTGAGAGTCACTAGATCCCGATAAATACTAGTTGAATATAGGCATAGGACCGCATATGCTGATAATGAGCCAATAAATAGACGCTGCAAGATATTCAACAGTATGAGCCAACACTATTCCCCCACAATTTCGAAAGCGTCCTTTAAAAACAGAGTTACCAAGGCTCTCTTATCCTACCCTCTCTAGTCTACCGGCCTAGTACTCTTTTCATGACTAACAAAATATTTAATTTAATTTCCTTTTTGTATTTAATAATTTTGTACCGTACATGTAATATTACTGTCATATTTATTAATAGAATATTAATTTGTTTATTTGCATTGCATTCAGTGTATTTTTTACCTGTTATTAATTTTTTTAGTTTTGTTACATTAAATTTTAATTTCAATTTATATTTGTATTTTTATCTTATTTATAAGTAATTGTATACCTTGTTTGGTGAATTAAATAAATAAATAAATATTGATTTTAATTCAGATTTAGTACACCCTGCCATTAAAACGTCTATCAATAAAAACGTTTTTAGTTGCTAGTTTAATTTTTTCGAGTAAATATTATTTGCGTGAAAAAATTTCGTCACATACATTTTAAAATCAATTTCATTTAAATATTTACTGATAATGAATTTCAATATACTTGGTCACCATTATTGCCTCCAGAACCTAGTCTAAAACTTCTCTTCTTTCCAGGCGACTCTGGAGGTCCGCTCATCATTAAAGATCGTGGCCGATATACTTTAGTTGGGATCACAAGTGCTGGATTCGGATGTGGTGTTGATCATCAACCGGGAATTTATCACAACATCCAAAAGACTTCAAAGTGGATACAAGACGTTATCATGCAAAATTAAAGTACTCTTGATTTTATGTGAAATTTAATGGACATAAATAGAAAACGGACCCATCGAAACGAAATCGATGCATGGCGAAATATCAAATACATGCAATTTCGTTTGTTTATTTAAATATAATTTTGCAATTTGAACTGCCAATAGGCAGATATTTAGCCACTTAGTTAGTATCATACGTTTCTCTCTACTCTCTCGTTTACTTAGCGTATTATCAAGTCAATATTTATTGTGCATATGTTTATATTTTGTATTTACGTTAGGTATTTGAAATGCATGAAACATTTTAATAACGGCCTTTGATGTGTTTTATTGCTCCGTTTGTTAAATACTAAGCAGCTCTAGGGCGGGCCGGGTATGAGTATTTTGTCAGAGCACAGAAGAAAGTGAAACGCTTGAGCTACGACTGCCGCACGTAACTCTGTTGTATTTGCATATGTATCTCATAAAATACTCGAAGCTTGTGCTGATCATTTTGGATTTGTTTACGTTTTTGCAAGGCCCTTCCTTTCGAAGTGTAAGAGTAGTTGTGGGCGAATTGAAATATTTTTTCCACCGGCTGGCTTTTCCATTCGATGAAAATATCTTAGGTGCCTCGTTATTTGCTAGCCCCTAACAAACACAGCAACAATATGGCATGAAATTCAAAATTTTCGGTAGACGGAGTGCAACCAAGCGATATCATGCTGAATTGTCAGCCCAATTTCATTATATCCCATGCAAGGCCCGTTAAAACACATGGTAATCACACCATCTCCAATCCGATTGTTTTACATAAATGATAAGAAATGCTTTCACTTTCGCTCCGAAACCCCTTTCTTTCTCTCAATGTTTCGAAACCAATTGACAAGACGAAATGGCTTTACGGCCAAAATAAATTGGTTCGAGTCGAACAGTCAGCAGGGCAGTCCAATGGTGAGTGTCTGCGGTGATTGTGAAGAAGCAGCAGATGATGATGATGATAGATAATGTTAATTGGAACTTCACTCAGTTACGAAATCGGTGCAAGGTGAGGTTAGTCATCAGTTCGTTTCGGCAAAGGAAATACATATTTCGACGGTAGGTACGTGCATGCTGGTGTCAGTGTATGCGTGTTGTTTTGTTTCCTATTATAAAATTGATGAATAGTCCGCCATTGTATTAAGCATGCTATAGGCTTTCTTTGGCGCTTCTATACATTCGGCGACGCGCAGTCAGTCAGCCAGCCAGGTGTGAAAAAGAAAAGAAAGTGAAACTTACTTTGATTATAACATTTTCATTACATCTTATGACTCTATTTCATTATTACTGCGTGTGTATTTTTGCATTTGCGTTTCATAGAAGAGGTTTAAGCTCTTTTGCGTATGAGTAGGTAGATATTGTACGTATGCTATTGCGGGATTCATTATATTGATCAAATTAGGCAATTTATCAAATCATCTACACTTTCTTTTCGTCGAAGTGCAATAGAATTATCTTCAAATTAAGCTGCTTTACGTGTGAGACGTGAAAAACTCGTATAAGAAAACTTTAAAGTTACTTGAGTAAAACCACATTTGGTTTTTTGACGTAATCGAAATAGACTGACGTGTGAATTTAGCAAATGAGGTTCATTCATTGTGGAAATAATGCTCAGATTTGTTTAATTACATTGTACGTTTCACAAAAGTAATAATAGTGTTTATGTAATTTATGTATTATTACAATGAGTAAAATTTATTTTCATGAGACAAGACCTTAATTTTCTATTGAAAATAAAACAATTTAATTCACGCTGTAAAATTAATATATTTTTATTTATTAAGGATCCATTGCGCTGCAGATATAGTCCAATTATAGTGTCATTAATGAAAACAGTACTTAATAAAAAAATAGAAATTTAAAAATAAAATGAATAACTTTTACACTAACGACAAAAATTAAGGCGAACGGTAATTCAGGATAACACTTTTTACTACATTCTTCAGAACAAAAAATCACTATGGAAGAGATGCAAATCTAATGTTGAAAGAAAAGATAAAAGAATAATGATACAAGGAGTATAATATAAGGAATGAATTAGAGTTTAGACTTCCAAAGAATTAGCACTAAGCAAGGATAAGACAGAAGAGATACGGAACAAATCAGAAGAATTCGAAGCAATTGGTGATGTTTTTAATGGAAAAGATGAAAAAGGTAGCAAATAAATGACAAATAGCCCGAAGGTTAGAGGCAGTAGCGGCATCAATCAGGAACTAAGGTGTTGGAAAAGGTTGAAGCTTCGGTGGTCAAAAAGTATTAGGTTAAAAGATTAAAGTTAAAATAATCTCTATTTATAAAATTTGAATTTAAAAAAAAATGTATTACTAATTTAGCTAATTTTGAGTTTCTTGCTTGTATGGGCTATTTTACAGCTGTTTAGAAGATTAGGATATTGCCAGTGAATAGTTGATTTTCAGGTGCCCCTATATTTCTATGCAAAAAACATTATTGTTAAAAATAAGTATAAGAAATTTATGCTTGTATATGATAAAGAATTGGAAATCACGCTGAGTGCCTAAAAGTAAGCGAGGATTTGTTTTTCAAATTTCGATTTGTCAAAACTTTTAACAGAAACTTAAAATCGCCGCTTAAAACAACCATTATTCAATACGCCAAATTAAAATTTTCGAAATTCCGCTTAGCACAAAAACAGACCAAAACTCATCACTCATCACCAAACTACCTCTATTTTCAGCGCTCGAAATTACTGTTCACGACAGCTGACGACCGGATAATCTGATCAACATGAAATTCGCAGAGCAAATTTGTATTAATCCGATTTGGTAGAAGTGATTTTGAAATGCGGGCGTTTGTTGCAGTGCTGCCATCTTGAAAAACCGATGAGAAAAAATTGCTTTTTGGCCCATAGCTTCCAATGCAGCCTACAGATTTGATCGAAATTCGCAAAGTAGCTAGATCTTATTTTAAGCTACATTTAATGGAAATTTAGATGAAACATTATGATAACGCTCTCGTCTACCGTAATTTTTGTCTCCTAAATCTTGAATTAAAAATATTTTTAGTATAAATTAGTTGTACAGTCTTAGCCTAACTTAAAGTTTAATTAACAAAGGAAACTTAAAATCTAGCAGCTATACTTTTTTGGCATGCTGGTTCATATTAGTTTGTTTTGTAAAGCTATTTTTTTCGGCGTGAATTTTTTTTCTTACACTTTTATGGTATTACCCAGCCTGTACAGCAACTGGGATTACCTTGGCAGTGATTTGTTTAAACAATACCTTAAACTAAAATTACGATCCAACCTATGCTTGGTTATAGTTTACTTAGCCTAAATACATTTAAATCTTAGCCTAAGTCTTTAATCTAATCTTTTCTGTTTGTCAGAAGTCTTTATGTTCATGAGCTACCGCTACATTGCTATCATCGTACAGCACATAAATGGTTCATTAGAGCTACCTGTACGCTCTAGTGATCGAATCATTTCATTCTCATGTCCTTCGGTCTGTCCGTATATGTTGTATCGTTGATTCCACAGCTCTATTAGTGGTTTCAGTCCTACCTCTTGATATAGGAGAAAGTTCTTCGGACACTTTTTAGTTACCAGATTGTAGAACCTACCAGTGCAGAAGCGCAGGATTCTTCTTTTGAATATCTCCTTTTCTGTCATGGCAGTCTTTAAACAGAGATGCCAGGATGGGGATGCCTAATTTACGATAGGCCGAATCAGGATCCGATAGTAAAAATATTTAGCTCTGGTAATCATGCCCATCTTTTGGCAAAAATATATCGGATGAATTGAAATACAGATTGAGCAGCTTTGACTTTCCGCAGCAAAAAGGGATTAAATTTTATTAATACCTGGAAGTCGATTTCGAGGTACTTTAGAGATAGGCTATGAGTAATCTTAGATGTTCCGAACGAGACAGCAAGTTTCTTGGTCTTCTTGCAAATAGTTTACGATCCCCAATGTTAGAAAGGATTGCGAAATTTGCATAGCTGAGTCTAATTACTGTTTGGTTTGATGCCCCATTCATCAAAGTAAAGACTTAGTTCTACCAAAAAGTATTCCAGGTTCTTTGCTGTTTTAAGCAGGTCTTAGCTTGACACGAATAAGAGCGTGTCCTCGGCCATTGGAGAAGGAAAGTCAGTGGTAAATATGGTGTAAAGAGTTGGCCCAGTGATAGAATCCCGTGGCACTCCTGATGTTGCAAGCTCTATGAGAGAATCCGCTCCATTAACGCTGACATAGTAATGTTTGTTAGTAAAAAAGCTTGTGGCAAGTTTTATTACCTTTTTCATAGATCCAAACTTGATTAACAATTTTTTTTTAGAATTTCAATTTTATATTAATAAAATCATGTTTTTAACGCTTTATTCTAACATATTCAATCAAAAAAATAAAATCGATTTGTAATAAATTATACGGTGCTATGTCTCTTTAAGCCAATTAGTGGATGATAAATCCAACATAGACTCTACTAACAATAGCTGCCTCCAAATTGATGCCAACATTTATGAATAAGAAAACCTACGTTTTAGAAGCCATCAGACTTTACCTTATTTTCAATCTAAGCGAATCTTGATACAATCCAGCTCTAATAAATGTCGTAGCTATGTAGTTAGACTTCTAAATTTCAAACTCAAAAGTACAATGCAGTTGGTTTCTTTTCTACATATGTAAATCAAGTTATATGAAGAGAAACTTTTACAGTGCTTTAAAAAGGTCGTTTCGAAGAAATGATCTAAGAATGCAAGTGATCATAGAAGGTCTACAAAAAATCAGCGAAATCCATTCCATCAAGCCTAACATTCATTCGGAGCAGACTAATAGAGAACATTTAATCACATTGATGAAAAAATACCCTAGTTATTTTTAACAACTTCAAAAAATTTATATTTTATATCTCTTGTTTTTTGTTTAATAATGTGTAAAAATTTAAAAGATGTTTTAATAAAATTTAAAAATTTACAATTTTCTCTTCTCTATGTGCTTTGGATGTACTAGCAATTAAATTAAATATAAATTGCGTTTGCTATGTGTTATCATAATTGTGCATCATTTTATTAACTTCTGCATTTGTTGCAAAAATCTGCAGAAACACGTGATTCCACAAAGTACTGCTTCATTTAACTCACTCACCTCATTTAATTAATAACAATAAACAGCCTGATAATTAGAATAAAATCTCAAAAACATCGGATCAGATGCTGACAAGCGCAATAAAAAATGAAAAAAACAGTTCGATGCATTTGCTTCCATAGAACATTTGAACCAGCATCTTACTTGGTTAATCATTAGTATGCCCTAAGCAGAAAATACATATTTTTCACTCTCACATACTTAATGAGAATCGTAAAATAAGCGTATTTGTTTTTACAAAACTCAAGAAAGCCAGGATTGCCACTTACATGTTACATTAATTATAAGGTTATACCATTTAATCTGTTTGAACAACACAACAAGAAGTATTTATCATTTTGTTGTAATCACTATGTGAGTAAGGTATTTTTACATCACTAAATAACATACATAAACCATAGAAATTATTTCTATTTTGCTGAACTTTGACGGAACATACTTAAAATATGAATCACATATGTGAATAGTTGATCAACCTCATTATTTACATTTTCTTCAAAATGAGTTTCAAAATCAACTGACTCACTAAAAATATCATCTCGGTTCGTACAAAACTCTCCAGCTGGGTCTTTCCAATCAAATTTTACAATGCAACCATCCGCCTGAACTATGAATCAAATTTACACGTATATTCAACTTGCAATAATCTTGTTTCAGACGTAAGTGGAAGAAAACTCAATTACGCAAACCTCTTAACAAGCGATTCGACAATAACGCAATGTGAAAAAATTCATTTTTTAATTCATGGTTCCAAAACGAATCATGAATTACTTCCCAACAATGGATCTGCAGACAGTACGAGATATTTGCCGCACCAAACAGTCAATTACACATTTACTTTTCCGTTACATAAAATGCACTAGCACTGTAATTAACTCTTTAGCCAAATAGAGTTTGTACATGGTACTTACATACTTTCCAATTTGACTTAGCCGTGACCATGATCTTGGACTCATGGTAGACTGAATGGGAATGCAAAGTGTTTCAAATAATCATACCAATCGATTTTTTTTTTTCAAAGAATTATTGCGGCAATAAATATGTATGGAAATTAATCATTTTCAAGAGCTGTGTGTATTCAAAGGCGAAAATTTGCTATATCATATAACGCCAGCATGCCACAGGCGACGTTTGCATATAAGCAACAGTGACCATGCCGTCTTGCAAAGAGACATGAGAAACATTCGGTCATGTAAGTTCACCGAAAGTTGGGGACAATCATGTTAAAGCACTTCATATGAAAATGCATTTACAGTGCTCACGAAAATAATAGCAAGAAAGTAAGTTCAATTAAAAATGTTGAATTGAACTACCTTGCTACTACTCATTAACAGTGAAAGATGAAATAACTTTGAGTTGACTGCTATGAAATAACTCCAATCATATCACTAAACATATTAACTTCCATCATCCATCGGTGAATTGCAAGCACCATCCACTCAACCCACTCTTATCAAACATACTGTGCACACTCGCACAGATGAAATGAAACAGCAATAACGAACATATTTTTTTAAACATTTTACTTTCCAATCGGTTGAAGGCAACCACCAGCAAATTCAAAACTTTGAAGTATCTTTGGTGCTCGGGTGGTTTGGTGTAGTGCATGAGTGGAGCTTCGATTGTACAAAGTGCGGTAATTTGTCGGTTGACTGGTTTGCGACACGTTGGATTTTGGCGGGTTTAATTCGCACTCGCCAAACATTACCGCGATCCCATTCGAGGACTACAAAGACCTGCACTCGTACTTTGAAACGAATCGGATGGCTTTTATCTGTGCCCACGGGATTGAAACACGATGCTTGCATTTTCACTAATCTAAAAGTGGGAAAATTATATTTTTGCCTTGTCAAAGACTCGCAAGACCAACGACACGAGGACGGTTAACTGAAAACGGTAAAATCCACAAGCTGAGAAGAAATTGATTGAAGCGAAAGTGAAAAGGTGCAACAAATTTCAAATCTACCAATTTTCAATGTGCATGGATACTCTAAGCGTGATCAGTGCAAACTGCATTTTAGCCTGAAGAATGCAAACTAAAAACAGTGAAGTGACCATTCGCGAGTGCTCTTATCACAGATCATTGCACATTGCCTGCATCGAATCAAAGTGAGTGGCATCGTACCGAAAGAGAAATTTAATAAAGTGCAACGAGCAACGGTTGATTATTACACAATTGATTTCTAGTTGGTCTCAAAATGCTCGAGTCACATATGAAACAGCTGATGTCAACAGCATTGCTATTATTAGTGTGCGTATGCTATGTGACCAGTGATAGTGTTAGTTATAATATGGTTTATAATGAAGCTGTCAGGCCTGAACTGAAATCAGCAATTGTGCGAGATTTGCCGAAAGAAGCGAAATTTTTCGATGATTTTGATTGTAAGTTAAATTCAGGTTACTCGCCCAAGTCTTTTGTTTTTAAGCTGATGTTTACATATACGGACGACTAAATGATGACCGGTGTTTAAGCATTTTGCTGTGATTCTATTTATGAAAAATGGTTATTTTACGTTTCGTCACGAGCACTGAGCTTTCGTAGCGGAACGAACGCAATTAAAGCTGTTTGATGATCTGCACGTGATATGTTTGACCTCGGCTGCTGACAAAAATGTTGAAAGGCTCTATGCTTATTTTAATTGTTTCAAAACACACCATCTTACTTATTTAACATCAATAATGCTATGAAAGTAAAGAATTCAAATTTTTAATTTGAAAAAAACCTTAGAAACCTCCCTCTATCAATACAGTCTTTTAGGATTAGTTTTAGGATTGAATCCTAAAATTGATAATACGTTATAATAAAAATCTTTTTGGCAGCGAAGTGCTGTGGATACAAAGTCTCAAAATAGATTTATTTCAAAATACAAATTTTTCATTAACTCGTACAATCTGATGTATAATGTAAAACTATATAACTTTCTGTTTTTATGATCGAAATCGATCAACAATCGATCAATATGATCATCTTTTGAGATAATTTCTGAAGATATTGTCAATCTACGAAATACGTTTAAGTGCTAGTACGATCAATATTTATAAAAGATTTGCTTTTAAATTATGCATATTGCACGTAATGATAAACATATTCCATTATTGATTTGACAAGGACAAATTTTCATGTGTTAAAAATCTGGTAATACCACTTTAATCCCAAAATCTCTCAAAAAAACTTCTAAAAATTTTATTTTGTGTGAGATTAACACTATGTTTCAACGATATAATATTGTGTTTAAAGATAATCTTAATTTAAATGAAAATGTTTCGGATAATGTGTGGGAACCATAAATATTTTAATGTGTTAAAGCGAGAGCTCGGAATTAAAAAAAATAAGCTGTTGTTAATTTTATTCGAAAAAGATATCCCATGATTAAATAATCAATATGTTCAAAGATAGCTGTGGTGGTCTCCAAAATTAACGGTATATTTTATCTTTTCTTCATCCATAGCAAAGAAAAGTAATCCCTTAACAACTCTCGTACGGGTTTAGGGGTTGAAGCTGATAGAGAGCTTCATCGCAATTTTACAATCAATGTGAATACGAAATAAGAGTCATTATTTCCAGGATGCACCTAACCTTTTATTAATTCAGGTACCTATTCAGAGCTAGGTGAGCTCAAAGCATGGTGCGCGGATCCTCGTCCGAACTTGAATTTGAGACAAGGGCCCCACCAACTTCTGACAAAAATATTCAATAATCACGAAACTCCTAGAGCAAACTGACCACACTTAAAACGGAATATACGTGATTATCATGAGGGTGCATATAACACTGTAGCTACAGCAGGCATGTGAAATTTTCTTTCAAACTATCGATCTTTTTGGAAAATTTTCGTTTTCTTATAACATCCAAACGATTGATAAATTAAAACTTTTTATTTTAAAAATTTCAATTTGGCAGAGTCAATTGTCAAACTGAAATTTTTGAAATTCCACCTTGCACAAGAAGGGCAACCCATCACCAAACTACCTCTATTTCTAGCACTCGGTACCTCACGTTTGGATAAATAAATTAATGTTAAGTCTACCAAATGTATTGGTTTTAATTAGAGCCACGTATCGTAAAGCTTATTTTGAAATCTGAACAACTTAGTGGCACGGGTGCTGTATTTTGAAATCACTAGGAAAACTGCTTTCCGCCCTATAAATTCTGATTCAGTTTCCAAATTTTAATGGAATTTACATAGAAACTGAAACTAACTTTAAGCCTAGCACAATATAAATCAGATTGAAAAATTAATAAGGACGTGCCAGCTGTGCTAATTTTTTCCTCTTGAATCTTGAAAATTTGCTCAGCAAAATAAATATTTTTGCTCTACAGATTGCAGTGCAATCGTGAAACTGAAACGAAATTCATAAACCAAATTATTGTAGGACAAATCTGGTAAGAGTTTAGTTGTCAAAACCAAAATAGAGCTGCCAACTATAGTCAGCTTTGTTATTTTTTCATTTTGTTCCTAAGCAATGCTATCATTGAATTTTTAAATGCAAATGATCTTGTAGTGACATTAAGCAACTAATATCTATGTTCCGAAAATTTGAAAAGCTTTGCGGCTTGCAGTTTAAAATATTTTAATGGAATGAATTCCAATGCAGTCATCAGATCAAAACAAAACTCAAGGTGAAGCAGATTCAGTATACTTTTGGTTTCGGTGCTAGCAAAGGGTTGCCAGTACCAGAAATTCTCACTACCATTAAACTCTTCACTAAATAAATATACATGTGGCAAACAGCTACAGTGCAAATACGTAACCAATGATTCAATTATGTAAATTTTGGAAATTGTTCGGATGGCAGTTTTAAAAAGCATTCTTTTCCTGCAACTTTTGATGAAATTATCGAATAAAAATGAAATTTAGAGCGTATGTTGATTTTGACGTGAAACTGTTTTAGTATACTTTGAGTTGCAGCGTTGACAAAATGCTACAAGCACTGAACATTTTCATCATTTATACAATAAGATATGCTTTTTTCAAGCTTTTATACGTAAGTATTGTAATAAGTATTAAGTGTTTAGCTCTCCTAGATTTTGAAACTCATACGAGTGATAGACCTGGAAATGCTCAGTGCTGGCATTGCAACTAAAAGTCGAAAGCTACTCTTTCACGTTAAAACTAGCCTACTCTGTCAATTTCGTTTCCATCTGGTTACTAAATGCAAAGTTACAGGGCTAAAAAATTGCTTCGGATTGCCATCCCAAAAAAATTCCATAACTTGGAAAATGTGAACAATGGTTATTTATTTTTATTTAATGGAAGCATCTGTTTGTACGAAAATAGTGAAAACGCCTTTGGTGCTGGTAAGCGTTTGGTTGTACCATAGCCCTAAGTATACCGTATTTAATTGAGGTTAATCTACACTGTGAATTTTATTTCGATCCGTTGACTGTGTAGGAAGCTGAAAGATAAAAAGACTAAAGACCAAAGAAATTGTCATTCTTAAAAAAAACTTAGAATCAACATGCTAAAGAATGTTCACAAATGCAATGGTATGAGTAGTAAACTTAATAAAGACTTCATTTGCTCTGAATTTTGCCATTTTAATTTACGGAGTATCACTGAGAAATAGTGGAACGACTTTTATGTAATTTTTGAGCGTATTTGGAGTAATTATAGAAACGACCAGGACCACGTTGACATTGGTATTTCTAGAGGAAGTGAGAATCTTATCGCGATTCATTATTCTCTCTCTGTTTCTAGTTAGCTTGTCAACCAGTCCCTTTAAGTTCTTGGAACATGAATTTATCACAGTTATTTTAGACTAACAACACGTCTACATCGGTATTGTTTATGTTATCCATAGCTCTGATGAAAGTACTTACAATTTCAACAGTGATTTGATATCTTCTGTGATAGCGTTTTTGAGCACGAAAAACAAAATTATTGTCTTTGGGTACTTCAATCGTCCGAAAATTAGAATTATTTCTAGTGAAAATGTTTCATCCCAAGTAATCTCGTTTATATCATTGATTTGAACCTTATAATTACGTTTTATGCCAATGTTTTACAACAAGTCATCCCAATTCTAAATGATAATAGGAAATGGTTAGATTGAATATTTACTATAGTTTTTATGATTTAGTGGTAGCTAGTCCTACTGCTGACGCTGAGATTTTTTTCTCTAACATATTTCAGCATACCACGCTTACTATCAAATGGATATTTAATGGCTGAGTAGTTAAACAATAATGAAATTGTATTTAATTTTTTAATTGCAGATTATGTCAGCTTTAAAAATTATCTGAGTGCTATGAAATGTTTGTCCAAATTATATGTAGATGAGAATGTATGTCATCCAAAGAAACAAATTTCAACGTTGGTTATATAATTATTGAAGGCGTTTAGAAAACCAAAAAAATAAATTATACAAAATAAAATCAAAACAAAAGTGAAATCTTTATAGCTGAGGAATTGAAGAGAATATATGATGAGCGTTAATCTATTGGGGAAACAATTATTGATGGCCCGAAAAAAATCATTGAGTTTGCAATAAACTGACTACTATGTATTTTCACAGCTCAAGGTTAAATTTAAAAAGAGTTTTCGCATCTTAAGCATAGTACTGAGTTCGATTTCACGTGAAATTTTCATACAAAATTTCACGTGAAATCTGTTTCGGCGAAAATTTAGCTTGAGAATAAGCAAGTTTGGTACTGTGTTCTTAGCATGAAAAGTTTCTTTGAAGTTGCTTTCGCTTCGAAAACATAGATGGCACTGCAACATGTTGTCAATCATTTCACGCCAATTTAGTTTGTGCAGTTCATTCTTTCGAGCGGAAAAGTGACATTTGGTGTTTCAATTTGAAAATGGAGCAGTGAAAATGTCTTTCCAATAAGAAAATCAATCGAAAAGTGAAATTCATGACATTTTATCCGTCAGAAATGAGCATTGTCTCTGCTTTTATCAATTGTCAAAATTTTCGCTCGAAAGAATGACCAGATAATGGAAACATGTCAAAATTTCACGTGAACTCGAACTCAGCACCAGCCTTTATATGATACTGCCAGGCAGGTAGTTATCAACGCACTTTGTTCTTCATTATCTTCATATCTGATGCATTACATATATTACTCGCATATTCGCGTTTGTTAGACAAGTATATAGTGAAACACAAACTTTTTGAAACTCTCACTAGCTTAGTGAAATTTAGTTTTTTCACTATATTCATATAAAAAGCCGACATTTTGCCACTGGGAGTGGATTTGTTTTCAGCCACTTTTTGCTAGATACTCACATACTCAAGTATGTTAATTTTAGCATTTGTAAAAACTATATTTCAAAGGATATCAAGCACGATTCTTATTATTTTCATTAGAAATGATAGTACATATATGCAACATTTGAAACATATTTGAAGCTCAGCAAATGCAGTTGTTTTAAATCGTTTTATCGATGGAGTGTTGAGCACATCCTGGCTTATCGCAAGTTATACAAGCAAACACAACAAATAACAAAAAATACCACAAACTGTATGACATGACGGAACACTTTCAAAAGTACTAGAGCTAAGCTGAATGCCTCATGAAGCTTTAGTTACAATGACCGTTGAGCTGATCGATAACAAAAATTAAGCAAATTGACAAATACAAAATTATAATCTTAAAAACTAAGCGAAATGTACGTCAATCGATACAAAACTCATGCAAAACGTGTTGCATAATTGGACTATGTCAGGTGTCCATAATGAGGCTACTTACTTGAGTGCCTACGTAAGGGTTAAAACTTAACTACACCATAAAACCGAAATAAAATCCACTATTTCTACCATCCAAATTTCAATATTTCGATAATGCTGTAAACCTCAGTGTAGTATTAGACAAAAAGTTGCGTCTCAACCGCTACTGCATCCGAATGTTACTTAGAGCTAACAAACAGCTCAGTAGCATTAAAAAGAATGCTAAGAGTTCAAAGATAATTGAGTTACTAGGTTCTTATATACCACTTTAGTACAGCTTTTACGCAGTGCCAGACTCAAATCTTAAGCACTTGTCTAGCCATTGACTTCATAAAATTACTTTTAATAAAAAACTCAAGCATACTAAGCCTGCAACTCTACCCAAGGTAAATCAGCATCATACTACCTATGCACATAACAAAACCATAATAATATGTTACAAATTAATCAATACAGTACGCACTATTTTTCAAGGATTTCAGTATCTTCTTTTCAACATAGCTTATTAAATGATCTTTCAAAACTCTTATCTACCTAATCTCTTTTCAAACGAGCTCAATAAAAAGTTAATAAAATAAATGAAGCAACTTAATAATTGTTAGCTAAGTTTCTGATTGCTATTTATAGAAATGACAAATTTCAAATGCATCGTTGATAGATCTATTGTACTATTACATAATCTTTTGCTGAAATTATTACTACTGTCTTGCAAAACTATAACATTATTTTTTTCAATATCAATTATATTTTAATACTTATTACACCATCCATACAATTATAAACGTTTTATTCATACTTTTCGAAAACAGTTGAATGAAAATTCCCAATAGTTTTCATTAAATTCAAGCAAAATATGAATTTGTCGTAAAGTTTTTAACAGTCATTTATATAAGATGCAGAATTTTTCAAAAAAACCTCATTTTCATTTCCTTCTAACTATCCACATTGAATCTGACAGCTTTTAATTCACATTCACATTTAATTCACAATCTAAATTAGCATCTAAATATGGTCAGTGTCCAAAGTGGGCTGGCATTCTCATCATAACAATACAACATTACATTATTGTGTGTCATGAGCAGCCCACGCCACAAACCAAAAATAAAATTATGCAATTTTCTTTGTTGCCCTGCCAAGTCAGAGCACTGGGCTGTATCGATTTTTTTTCATTTTACCGAATACTATGCTGGCCAAACTTGACTCAAGTGAAAATATGATTTACATACTTTCGTTTCTTTTCGTTGCTGTAATGTGGATTTTTTGTGGACACGAAAATTATCACTCTTGATGTTATGCCATAGAAAAAGTCTGGTGTTATTTCGAGTTACTTAATTGAATGTTGAGGTAGGTACTGAAGGTAATATTGTGATATATTCCAAATTTAAGGATAAAATATTTACATTTTATTTGAAAATACTAATGGTAGTAAATGTAAATGAATCCAGACCTATAATAATTTAAATCAAAAATAATTTAATACCACAACATAAAAATATAATATTAATTTTCCAAATTATTTCTCTGATCTTAAAGCTTTTTTTACGGTCTTAAAATATGTGGCTGCCAAAAAAAATATTACCTGTGCTAGGAAACATAGCGTAAGACACAGAAAATACACTTCAAAATTATATTCATATATTAATCACCTCCACAATAAAATTCACAATTTAATTGAAATCATACAGCGAATTGATGACACCTTGAAAATTCGCATGCTAAAAATTTAAGCTTCTCGTCCAAAAATACTTCTTTGAGGTGACTGAGCGTGCAAGTGAAAACGAACCAACAGGTATGATTAATGGTCAGTTCGAGTACGCCGGTACGTTATGTCATGCAGTCTTGTGTAAGAAGTTTCGATTATTTTTGAGATTTTCGCTGAATGAAAGAAGCCGTAAAAGATTTACGTAGCTGCGGAAATGTACTCAAGAAGTTTATCTCGATAAAAATATTTATTTGTGTGCGTTATAAGTATGCGTGGAATATAATTTGGTAATTGGGGAGAAAGTCTGAAGCAATATGTAAATCTGCGTGAGGCAATCTCTGTACGAGAACAATGATTAATTTTTTGGATTGTTTGTGGATTTAAAAAGGAATTTATTGTTATGAAAAGAAAAAAGAAGAAGATTTGTTCACTCTATGGAACGCATATTCATTTGTTTACACTACAAAGCATACGATTTTTGATTTGGAGATGGATACTAAATGTAGTTCAATTTCTTGACAGACACTAATATTTCGTCAGTGTTTACCAGTTTTTTCGTCATAAAATAAAAAAACGCTAAGAAATATAAATATCTGTCAATGAATTGAAACTCGTCTAAATTACAAAGGACGGATTTCCTTGAAATTAAAATATTTGAATTCGAAAGCTCCAAAAAATGGAATCAATTAACATAAAGTGCCCTAATACATATATAACTATTGTTTGATAAAAATAGAAGATGTTTTGTTACTTTAGTCATCAAGGTCGTTTCAGTAAAATACTTTAGCCAAACATATTTAAACTCCCATCTGTATAAAGATTTTGAAACCATACCAAATGCAGAATTGATTCTGAAAGAGAGGTATCCGATTTTCAAGAGAAATGCTTACCAGAGAAGTTTTAAGTTTTTTCACACAAAAATGTTTAAACCTACCTGAGAAGTGAAAAAATTATAATCCGTGTTGTTTAAAGTCAATAGTTAACGAGATATATAAAACTGAATTTCGTGACCTTTGACCATCAACAACTTTTCTTGTGCACACGTCTTTGTAATTAACTTTCCAAATTAGGCTTGTCGTTTTACAATAAACACACTTAAATTTATTGGGCAGCAAAAGTAATTTTCCTAGTCTGTACGAACCTAGTCACGGTGTTTTCCAGGTACGAAGCGGAACAGAAATAAATAAACAAATTTTTATTTAAAGTTCATAGTGAATTAGTTTGGGATGTTAATTATGTGTGGTGATCTATATACTAAGCACAGACAGTTCCAGTTAGAGTGAACAAAGTTTTTTTAAAAAAAACCCTAACGTATCAGAACCGCTAAAAACGCTAATGTTCGAAGAATAGTAAAGGATTTGTGCAGATTTCGAGAGTGTATTCTACCATTAGCAGCTTTTCCTACTTAAACTAATATACTCCTTGTAATAATAGACCCTAAGCCAATTTAATTTCGATGACTTCATCGACAATTACAGCGATAGAAAAATGTTTGGGGCTGCCATCCGAAAAATGTGCAGATCTTAGAAAATTTAAACATTGTTGACTTATTTTCACTGCAAATGTTTGCGAAGAAAATACTTAAGGCAAGCAACTACTGGAACAAAAATAAGAAAAAGGCCTAGTGCTGGCAGCCCTTTGATAACACCGATGCAAAAAAATATGCCGCATCTGCCTCACGCTGAAATCAACCTGCTCTGCGAATTTTGTATTGATCCACTGATTGCATTGGAAGTTATTGGGATGTAAAGAAATTTAGGGTTACCATTCGCAAAAGTTTTCAAATTTGCCTAGTATTTGGTGTTTATTTTCACTATAAGATCACTACGATTTGAAAATTCTATGCTAAAATCGCTTACTAAAGGTAAACCAAAAATATACAGAAACAACCATAGCGAACAACCCTATCATTGTTTTGAAATTAAATTTCTACTGAATATTGCCTATAATAAGTTAAATTTGCGATTTGAATTTCGTTTTGATTCCATGACTGTACTGGAACTTTATTTTCCTCAGGAATTTTCAAAATTTAAGACGCCAATATTAACATCGCTGGCAGCTCCAACCGCTTTTTTCAACCAAATTTCTACCAAACTAAGTTTAAAGTAAAGTTCAGCTGCTGTCTGAATTTCCTTAAAATCGAATGACTGAATCAGAATTTATAGGGCAAAAAACAATTATTTTTCTTAGTGACTTTTCAAAATCGCACCACTGGCACAAAATCACCCGCATTTCAAAATCAGTTCTATCAGACCTGGTCCTACTTAAGACCAATATATTCTGTAAGTTTCAATTAGTTCTGAAAATCGAATCGTGAGTTTCCGTGAACAGAAATTTTTGATGCTAAAAATATAGGTAAATTGGGTAAGGGTTACCTAGCGTGCCCATTGTAAAATTTCAATTTTTTTGCTTTGGCTATGTAGACAAAGCATAAGATTTATATACGAGTGGCTCTTTCTTCAAGAAGCAACATTTTTTCAGGAGAGTCGATGATTTGAAGGTTTTCTCTTTCAGCACCTGTCTTAGCTGCAGGGCTGCCAACATACTTACTATAACAAATACGTTCTGAAAGTTTTATAATGATTTAAAAGCTCTGTCAAAAGTTATCGCAATTTAAAAATTTTGCCGTTCTCTATTTAGGCACCTAGCGCACACATGGGGTTAAAAAATTCCAAAACACTATCCGATTCATACTTAAAACACGTTTGAAATTTATTCCGTTACCCTAGTTTTTGCAAAAATTATTTGTGGACGGAGTAATAGGTATATTAAAAATATCATTAAAATGGCCACCGGCGCGAAGGAGTTAAAGATAATTAACATTTTTTGAAACCTAGACCTATTCTGCATATACACCAATGCATCCTGAAAGCTTCAACTCAATCGGATGGCGCGTTCCCGAGAAATAGTCACTGAATTTTTTTGATTATATATATATATGTATATATATATATATATATATATATATATATATATATATATATATATATATATATATATATATATATATATATATATGTATATATGAATTTTCGGCCAAATTGATTTTAATACTATTGTTCTTTGAAAATTAGTAAAAATATTATTCGAGAAATATTGGTTAATATTGATCAAATATTGTTCGAGGAATATATTCACAAGTATTCAAACTAAGCGCATATACTACTTGTCAAGAGGGAATCCATCAGCTCTTGACCTCGTAACTAGCAACGGAGCAACAATCTTGTTTATCCCAGCCAATCACTCTTAATGTCGTCACCACATCTACCAGTTCTTTATCATTTCGATCACATCAAAAGGTCATGAATAGGCTTCCCATATACATCCTCGTATAATAAAGCTAATTGTGTGCAGTTCAGGAAAATTACGGATAACATAATCAGCTTTGATTCTCTTAGTATCGCACTAATTGTATCTAAAGATCAGGTACAACTATTGCTTAGCTCATTTTATAATTATGTTCCGACCGCAGCAATAAACAGTACTCCGAAACCAATCAGGCTCCCAATACAATGGATCTATCGATGACCAGCCCATTAACTAATCACTTTCGGGAATCGTTATAGACGCATCTGGTACAGGACGATCGTTCGAAAAGCCAAAATCATAGTCAATAGCCTTGCCAAATTAATTCCACGCCACATTAACGAGTGGCCTAATGACACCCTGTCAACAAAACTCCTGCAGCTTGTGAGTAATAAAAACAATACAAAAAAGAGGTTTTGAAGCACAAAATTCAACTGGCCTCATACTTGGATTAAAAACTCAGGCTGAATTTTGATGGTGAAAATAAATTGAACTTGATAACAAATTTCAGGCAATTCAATCAGCGTCGCAACATCTAGAAACTCATATTAACAACATTATTGATAAAATCGCAGTAGAGATCTAGCAACTATTCCCTCAAATTTATCTTAGCAAAATGCCCTTTGCAAAATATTTGAGAAAATCAAAAATATCAATAAAAAATAAGATAGTATCTAAATACAAAATGGTCTTTCACCCAATAATTCTCTATGGAGCTGCTACGTTGATACAGTGTGCCAAATCCATAAAAATAAGCTGCAAGTTGCGCAAAATATGGCATTGAAACTGATACTGGACAGACCTTTGAGAAAATACACTTTAAATATTGACTGTTTATCGCATGTACAGTCGTCCAGTTTCATAGCCAATGCTCGAAGTATGCATAACGCACAAATTTGGAGTTTTTTCTTAGAGTAGTTTAGTTTCTTAGTTAACATAAAATATCAAATCAAGGTTTTCATTAAGTTTTCTTAACATCAGAAATAAACCAGATCCTGTAATGCTATTAAAAATTAAATAAGAAAGGTTAACACTTAAGAGCAAATATACTGTACAATTTTTAAATATTTTACATTATAAATTAATTAGCTAGTAAATTAGTTAAATTTTCAAAAGCTACATACATTTTATTGGAAGCAGAAGTTTTTTTAATTTTGTAACAAAGGATACAACCTAGATTTTGATAAATAAGCTCCCCATTGCAAACATCTACTGGCGATTACATCCTTGGCGAAAGTTTTGTCAAGACATTCGTCGAAACGCTTGCCAAAACGTTCCAAGAGTATTCATAGTATTCCATTAAATACTGTTTATTAAAGCTATACAATCTTTTTTTTTATCTCAATACGAAAAAAATCTCATCTTGATTGCGTTTAGAATGTTTTAAGGATGCGAAGTTTAAGTGCGTATGTATGAATATGGTGTAGGTAGGTAGCATTTTCTCTGTTCAGAAATTTGTTTGCTAATGTCAAAAGAGTGTACCTTTCGTACTCATCCATGTTGCCCGGTATGATGCATTTTGTCCATGATTTCTCAAGCAGACGAAATCGGTTTGTAAATATCATCAGAGCCAGTACCAGACCTTTTTTTCTTAAATCTCTTGGACTCGATATCTAAACCCGACAAAATTTCAAGAGACCCCGAAGTACATGCATTACAAAAATTGTAAATGGATACATTACACATGATCATGGATTAAAAAGGTTTCTTGACAATATTTATTATTGCTGTATGTAGGGATATGTTTCACCCCGTGGTGAAATTACTAAGTTGTATTTATGTTATAAATCATGAAACCAACTGATATGAACCAATCAGCGTAGGTACATTCCTAGCTCTGTATCCGTAGTAACACTTAAGGATATTCAGTGAAAATTTTACTATTTGTATTATTTTTAGCAACGTTGCCATTAAACATACGTATAGCACAATATCACTGCAAGCTTTTTTATACAAAATATTTAAATTCAATAGATGGTACATACAACATGTCTGCCAAAAGCCAATCAATGCCATTTGCTAATTTATTCAATTATGAGTTTTTCCTGCTCAACAAAACAAACTCATTCTGTTCATGTATTCATAATAGAGGTACCGCCACAAAAACAATGGAAAAAAGTCATTTAACAACTGCAATTTCACTTGAGTGAAAATGACCAGAAAATATTTTTCAACGACTTTTTTTCATTCCTCACAATCTTAAAACTTCAGGCGTACCAGCTTAATATATTCCGAATGTATTAAAATATTCATAAATATAAACAAGCATACATACATATCTATATAAGTACATACACCACAAATTCCCAAAATTGTTTTTACCTAAAGTGCATGCACTTTTCTTTATACTTTTGAAACGCCCAAGCAATATTCCTTAATTAACTGATACTTTAATTGCGTCAACCCAAATCTGAAATTTTCATTGCCAGACAATTAAAGCTTAAAGCTAAAGAAAGCGTTTAACTAGTTTCTACTCGGCTGTTTAAATGTCACTAGGTGAAGTTTAAGAAACCATGTAAACAGTGACAATTTTCTTCTACATATATCAGTCATGCACAAATACAGGTGCGCACAAAATTCTTGCGCATTTTGGCAGTGGCTAAACTTATTTGCAATTTTCAGAGTTAATTACCTAGCAAAATAGTTTCAGATAATTTTTGTTTTGCGAATCGCTGTAAAAAAAACATGAAAAAGAATGTGAAGATGTACCTAAATCCATGGTTGAGTTGTATACTGCTCATTTGTCGAACTTTTTTGTTGTCACGGAATCTCAACTAACAGCAAAAAATGCAGTTCGGAAATAAATATAAAACATGAACGATCCAAAACAATTAT
This sequence comes from Nemotelus nigrinus, assembly GCA_947369275.1. NCBI lineage: Eukaryota > Metazoa > Arthropoda > Insecta > Diptera > Stratiomyidae > Nemotelus > Nemotelus nigrinus. The sequence goes on along the minus strand of OX376372.1, from coordinate 201,825,976 downwards.
ATGGTGTTGGATTTTCACTTTCACTGTTAAGCCACGCAAACCTGACAGCGCGACAGCTGTCGTGGAAATAACCGTATGGTGCAAGAGAGTCATAGACAGCAATGAGTGCGTTTATGCCGTAGCCAAATTAGTAAGCTCTGCTTATTTAGCAGCGGTATAAACCACCTTTAAATTAGCCGAGCCTGCTATTTTGGCTACGCTACTTTAGCGCTGCTAAAATTTAGCGCGGTTATAAGTGTGAAGGTAGCAGTGGTATAAACACTATAACAGTTATAAATAGGATTTCTAGTTTCGAGTGACATTCGCAATCTGGAAGCCTTGGTGCAAGGGTGTTTTTGTTCTTAATATTGAGCTCCTTTCAGATATTACGCCATTTTTGCTTTGGTTAATAAGCTGTACGGTGTAAACGCTACTACTATAGCAGCGCCAGTTTGGCAGCGCTATTTAGCTACGGCATAACCAAGGCCAATGAATAATACTTACTGACATTTGAAATTACCTAAATATCGTACAATTTCATTTATTCGACATCGTGCAAGCTCAAATGAATAGGAAAAATCTTGTTTCGATATAGAAGTGAACTGAAGTAAATTAAGGTGGTAGCTTAAAGAAAACGAAGAAAAATATGCAATGCTCTTTCAAATCGAACAAATGACAAAGACTAAATGACTCGTAGCAATACAATGATTGCGAATATGAAAATGAATTTTCCTCATGAAAATTTAATTCTTCATGCCATCCACCCCCTTAAAATCAATTTAACTAGCAAGTAACATGAGATTGTAACCAAATACGAACAGATGAACGCTCTTTAGTACCTTGAACTTATATTTCCGTCTCAAACGAACGATTTCAGGTTCGAGTCGAGTTATAGTCGGCGGTAGCGGTGCCATAATTAAAACTTTCTTCTTTCGAGTCACCCTGTTTTGTTTATGATCGTTTCGTATTACACAAGTTCATGCGCTGACCAAGAAGAGTTGTTGACTTTCTTTATCGTATCATGCGTGAAAATCGATAAATTATTATTGCAAAGTGGCGCCTAACTGATTTGAACATGTCATTAGCTGTTACTTTGATTGTTATTTATTAATTAGCTTCGTTGGAGTGAAATGTGTATAGTTCAACATGATTTGCCTTTTTCAAAGTTTATGATGGCTTTATTGTGAATTTGTTGTTTTACGTTTTTATGGATTTCAGAGAAGAAGGTTTGACAGTGGTCAGTAGAGTGTTTGGATTGTTAATTTGTTCACTTGAAATCGGTTGTTTCTATAGTTTTTTACTAATGTTCGAAAAATAGATTGATAGAATATATATATATATATATATATATATATATATATATATATATATATATATATATATATATATATATATATATATATGTATATATATATATATATATGTATATATATATATATATATATATATATATATATATATATATATATATATATATATATATATATATATATATATATGTATATATATATATATATATATATATGTATATATATATATATATATATATATATATATATATGTATATATATATATATATATATATATAGATATATATATATATATATATATATATATATATATATATATATATATATATATATATATAGATATATATATATATATATATATTTACATATCATCATAAATTCCAGCTTTATTCAACCACTGTTATGTAGTGTGGCCGCCCCCAATTTGCGCATGTCTCATTCGTGTCCATTGTTGTCGGTTCGCGGCGGTTCGATGCCAGGTTGTGCCTGCTTGTTTTGCCTGCTCGTATAATGACATCTTGATGCCTCTCGGGTACCATTGGGCTATCCTTATGAACCACCTGTTGTCCGTTCTATTTATTCTCTGAAGGACATCTGTAGATTTGGTCTTGTTTCTTACCCATTCGTTAGTTATACTATCCCTCTTGGTTATGCTCAGTGATACATCTCTCCATTGCTCTTTGAGTGATCTGGAGTTTCTTCATAGTGGTTGCCTTGAACACCCAGGTCTTACAACCGTATGTCATAGCCGGTAGCACACATTGATCCAGGACTCTCGTCTTCAGGTATGTTGGTATATTGGAATATATTCGATTAGAAGATACTTAAGTTTTTCCCAAATATTGTCCAAGCCAGTTTAATTCTTCGGTTTATTTCCGGGAGGAGTGTTCCTGATTTATGTATTATCTGGCCTAAGTATATATACTGATCTTCTTCTTCAAGGGCCTTATCTTCAACTATTATATTTCATCTTTCTATACATTTGTTGAGCATAACCTTGCCTTTGCTAATGTTCATTTTCAGACCAACCTTCCTGTTAGCAGTGTTCACCTCATTGATAAGGCACTGGAGCTCATCAGAGCTATTCGCGATCAATAAGATATCATCTGCGAATCTAAAATAGTTTAGGTATTTGCCATCAATTCTGATTCCTTTTTCTTGCCAGTCCAGGTTTCGGATGGTTTCTTCCAAAGTTGTTATGAAGAGCTTCGGTGCTATTGCGTCGCTTTCTGCTGGTTGAGAACTCTGGAGTTGTTTTATAGATATATAATTTTTCCTTAGCTTCTCGATATATATTGGCCAGTGTTTCTATGTAATGTTTATTTATTATTTTATTAACCAGGGCCTCTACTATAGCTTCTGGGTATACGGAGTCGAAAGTTTTTTCGAAATCAATGAAGACCACGGCTAGTGGTATTTGGTATTCACGTGCTCGGCTTGTGATCTCCCATAATGTGTGGGGGGTTGGTCTGTAGTACTAAACCCTGCTCAGAAACCGGCTTATTCTTTCGGTTGCTCTTGTAACGTTGCCTGCATCCTATTTATCATTTTGGTGTAAAATTTTGTACACTACAGGTAGCAAGCTTATGAGCCTATATTTTCTTATATCCTCTTTGCAGCCCTTTTTATGTATTAGTACTATATTTGCACTGTTTTGTTGTTTGGGAACATGTCTGGAATTCATATATTGGCCAGCATATGCCATGTTTGGGTTCCTGCACACTTAAGCAACTCTGCTGTGACTCTATCGTTTCCTGCTGCTTTCCCGTTTTCCATTGCCTTCAGTGCGCTTTCCACTTCTTCAGTTGGATGATTGATCGATCATCTGTTTTTTGCCAATTATTAACGTTCGTTTGATGTTTTCGAGGCTACTTCTATTGTTTATGGCAGTTTCGACCAATTTCTCAATATATCTCCAAATAAGCCTTCGTTGTATGCTTTTTCAGAACCAGAGTAAGCTTCTGGCTGAATATCCTTAATATTCATTTATTTAAAATTACCAAACCAGGTTTGTATCATAATAATAATAGGAAAAGATAATAATAAAATATTAATTAAATCAACTTAAATTAAATTAAACAAATTAAAAAAAAAATTATTAAACTAGAAGCAACCAAAAATTAAAAACACTTTTGGTAATAAAAACACAAACAAAAAACACAAATATACAGTTGTAAAAAGTATTAATGTAAATATACAATTAAAGTTTATAAGTGTAATAGGAAAAGGGGAGGACTATGATGAGAGAGCCTTTATAATTTTATTTTTAAAGGTTGTTTTAGTCGTTATAAGGGAGAAGTTTTGTCTCAAGCTTTTGCATAATTTGCTGCACCTATTTATTGACTCGTTTGCTGCATATGTTCTGTTGTGTTCGTATTCAACAGACAATCTTAAGGACCTTGTGACTCCCAAGGGTTAATTGAGCACAAACTTCTCCTATAAATAGTCGAACTCAACCACGTCCCTGATGACATCGAAGCTGAAGCAGGCTGATAACATTAACCTTCTCGATGCAAGAGGTAATAAGTTAAGACGTTTAAGGCGATTTCCCTATGGTGGAAGATCGCTGAAATCATAAAGATTGAAAATATTTCTCATATTTACAAGTAAAAACTGCTTCTGAATAGACTCAAATCTTCGGCTGTAAATTTCGAAAGATAATGTACGCATATGTATGAAGAGGACACACAAGAAAAATACATAAGAATTTAGTAGCCTAGAGGTTCTGAATTTTTTAAATTCTTTGCTTACTGAAGCCAAATTTTTTACTTGCTTGAGAAAGCACTCATTCATTATGTAAATTATCGCGGAGCTTTTCATCCAAGATGAGACTGATATATAATATGCTGTCAATCCTACTGAGTGCCGCGTAGAAGCACGAGAGAAGCTAATTGTGTGGCACTTAGCATTGCTAAGCGCAAGCTTGTTCGTGGAGCACCAATGATTTATAAAGTACCATTTTGTCTGCAAAAAGGAAGCGTCAGATAGTGATCTGATGCGATGGTAAACTTTGAAGTCGTCAATATATATTAAACGAAGAATCTCAGATAAAACCTCCGATAGGTCTTATATAAGAATATTAAAAAGAAGAGGGCCAAGATGACTTCCTTGAGGTAAACCAGAGCTAGCGTTTATTTTTTTTAAGGCAGTATTCTGGTCTAGAGGCACGATTTTGAGGTGATTTTACGGACGCAATAAAAAAAAACCATGAAAATTTTTGGTATATATTTTTTACCATTACTTTATTAACATTGTAAAAGTACAAAAATGTATTAAAAAAATAAAAAAAAAAAAATTGATGTAGATACAGGCCGGCGAAGTGAAGGCTCAAAAAAAACTTATCTCATAGTTGACATGATTCCAGCTTTCCTGGTGGTCTGTAACATAAATTTTTGGTGAATTCTGTAATAAGAAGAATGTGCAATTTGTCTGACGCAGGCGATTTGAAAAAACCTTTTTTTTTTTCACAAAATGGCGTCCATGTAAAAAAAAAGTTGGTTTTTTGCCTCATTTTTTTTAACTTTGGGGATTTGTAATAAACAGTAGGAATAAAAAATTGAAAAATCCCTACGTCAGACAATAACTAATAGTGTTAAAAGGCTTTGTGCAAAATTTTACGTAAATCGGTTCATTACAACTAGAGATGTCATGTCAACCGTATCGAGAAAAGTAGTTCCGAGAAAAACGCGTTTAAAATTTGGAGCCTCGTTTCAGGCAGTTAGTTGACGTGTCACAAAAATAGCTGTAACTCCAAAAATAATTCGAATTTCCGAAAATTGTTTTAAAAGCTTATTTTTAAAGGTCTAAATTTTGAAAATATGCAAACGAAAAAAAATCGATTTGATCAAATTTCTAGACCAGAATACCCCCTTAAAATAAGACCTTGAAATTTCACGAATTGCAAGCGATCGTAGAAGTAGGAGCCAAGTCACATTAATAAAGATCGTCCAATTCCAAACTGCAGCTTGGGTCTCAAAATGGAGTGATACACCTGGTCGAATACTTTGCTAAAGTCTGTATAGACTGCGTCGATTCAATCACCTTTCGCCATTTTGCAGAAGACATCAAAAACAAGCAAAATAAGATTCGTGGTAGTAGAAGGACCTTTCCTTAATCCATGCTATTGCACGTTCAGACAAGCATCAACAAGAGGAAAGAGTTTGCAATAAAGTATTTTTTCAAATAGTTTCGGAATTGTGGATTGAATAACGATAGCTCTATCGTAGTGAATAAGACGTCTATCGCCACACATATAAACTGGTGTGATATAAAAAGATTTCCAATACGATAGAAATAGCCCAGAGGAGAGAGATTATTGAACACAATATGCAGGGGCAGAATCAGTTGTTTTACACACTTAGTCAGAAAACTAGGAATAAGGAAGTCAGGTTCAGGACCCTTGTTACAGTCAAAGTGCTGAACTTTTTATAAGTGCTTCAAAATAAAAAGTAATGGTTTGCCTGAACATGGAAACTGTCGTGACTAACTTCAGTCCATGCTTCCGAAAGTACCTTTTAGAATACGTAAAGTAATGTTGTATTCCTCTTGAATAAAATTTATGGGCTCATTGATTCTTAGACTTACAAAATACTAACAGTTTGCTTAACTGAACTTAACCATAGTTTTTCAACGATAGCATCAAGCCATTCTCAAACAAAATCTTTCACAGCAAACATAAAACAGCTTCACTGTTCATCGCTTGACACTCATGTTCAAACTTCCCACCTGTCTAGTTCCAAGGCTAATCTGTACAATTATTGAATAATATTTTATTCAAATATTCAATGGCCAAGATGGTCTGGCTGGTTTTTGCTTAATTGTTGGGATAACTGTCTTTTGATCCATCTAACTTATATGATTGGGTCTTGGGTGGTTATCTATGGAACAATTCTACGTCAAAATATTTCCATTTCAGAATATTTTTTTTTGTGGAAACGAAAAGAAGAAAGGAAGGAAAAAAGTAATCTAGAACTCGGCAAGCGTCAAACGTGACTTAAGTTGCATTACCTGAGCTGGTTATTTTTAATATATTCAAGCGAAATTATTCAATTAAACTATAAAACTTTCCTCTTCACACACGAATATTTATTACGTTTACAAAACTTAACTAAAGTGGCGGCTATGGCAAATAGAATTTATGTATTTGAAGGTTTAATGACTCTGGCGTGTAATTTTAAACAAATTCGAATCCATCAACTTAAAAGCATAGTATTTACTACTATGCTTCACTAAGCTTAGTTATAATAACTAATATTAGCTGTAGCCAAAACTTAATAAATATATGTAAATATTTTATTGAACATTATTCATTTCAAATATTGAATCAAAAGCAAACTCAAAAGTTTAAATGAATTCAAACCGTTTATATGTGTCAATCATTCTTCAATTACAATGATTTGGCTCAGTAGAATCCATTGCATCGAAAAGTGAAAATTTAATTAAACTTATTGTATCCAATCTTATCTTCACATAATGTTTTTATCCCCATAAAGTCCACTTGAGTAATAATTTACTATTGAATCTTTTATCAGCTCAAATTGTAACTATGCACTCACCTCAAATGCCTATAAACAATTTCACCTTCTACTAATTTGATTTTCAATCCTATAATCGTAAATCCGAAGAAAAACCGGAAAATTAATAACATACAGTGCTTTTCAACTTTCTATACCTGTCTTAAAAATAATACACAAATTATCGGCAGCTGTATTCGTTCAGATAGATGGCTTGTTGTATAATGTTCACAGTCGTTTTAATTTAAATTAATGCAATGTCCAACTATCTCAGTGAAACATAGCTTTGAAACTTTTTTTTTGGGTAAGACATAATATATTAAAAGTACCAGTTGAATAATAAACGCAGCTCACCATTTTAAGTTACGTGCAACTGATCCCACACCAATCATGCCTAAATGCATCGAAGCGCAAGATATTACAACTCCACAAATCTTACATACATGATCTTCTCAAGACCTAAGCCCCTCTTTTTCAACGAAATAAAAAATACGTTTAATGAAGTTGAAGAAAAGTCGACAAAAGAAAGAAAACGTCTCATGCAGTGAAAGATAGTGAAATGGCATTTACCATCATCTTTTATTTCACTAACTTCTGGAGTACGGCTTGATTTAGTTTCAGTTCATACCTTCGATCGTCTTCAAACAATACACTTCGTGCACGTTGCCATCTTCGTGTAACGGTGTTCTTTGCAGTTGTGTCGCGGTCCGGATCACAAAGAGTTTTCCTTTTGCTGAACCTTGTACTTATTCGAACCGTGCTATTACTACTGTTATCATCGATCGTTTTCCCCATTTTCCCGACATGACCTAGAAGTGTGCTGTGTGAGTGTGTGTATCGGACAGAACGACGGAAAGTGCAAGTGTTAAAATGAGAAAGTTTGAAGTTTTGAGATGCATTCAGTTCGGAATCCTTTCGATTGCAGTTTTTATGCGATGGCATGTTGAGTGTGTTTTTGGAATTCCAACGCAACAACAAGAACATGATTTGTTCCTATTGGATGCACTGACAAGACGTCAAGGCACTGGATATTATGGATCACAGGATACCGTTATGGATATGCTTGGACGAAGTATTTTTTATTGAAATAGATAAGAAGATATTATTAGGCTTTTTTACATTTTTATATATGCTGAAATGAAGTAGTATATATAACTTTAGGTGTTATGATATATACCATCCCGGTTCAAGGATGATGAAAGTGCAATTTTTCGTTTTCACTATGAATTTAAACTGTATGCAGTTCAAACGATTTGCAACATTCAAATGAAGAAACGTGCAAATATTTATTTCAAGTAAAGCTTTGATTGTGTGATTAAAATTTTATTGCTTCGAAGACGCTAGTGAATGTGTTAAACTTTTAACATTGATTTTCAGTTTCAAAACAAGTTTAGCTAGTCCACCTTTCTGTAGTTGTTTAAATAAAATGTAAAGTTTGAGTCTCGCTTTTGTCGAAATCTAATTTGGCTATGTTGATTAGGAGCTTAGTTGTAACTGGTTGTGGCTTGCTGTGGCAGCTAGCTATAACTCCAGGAAAAACCAAATATATTTGCTTTGAGACAATTTAGATCTCTCAATATTGAAATTAGTAACACAAACTAAATGGAAGTCAATGCCATAAAATACTTGGATGTAACTATCGATTCCTACTTGAAATAGGATATTCATGATGAAAATTCGTGCACGAGAATTTATACAAAATATATAATCTCTGATATATCTTTCCAGCACAAGAACTGAAAATGGTTTATTTTTATATGTTTATTTCCGTTTTAACAGGAGCGAGCTCAATTACAAAAACAGAATGAGAAAAACAGAGATAATTCATGAAATAATTCATAAAATTACATTAAGATAGTTGCATAACAAAGAATACAATACATAGCAAAAAATAATCTAATTAAGATAAAAATAAAAGGTGGTGAAAGACAATAACGCAAAGAAGCTTAGTGAACAGTTATAAAAAATATCAAAAATTAGGAGAAGTTTTCAGAATTGAGGCTATTATATGCCGTCTAAAACGAGAGAAGGTTAGTGGTAAAGGACCTAGCTGGAGTTTGTCGTGTCTCCGGGGGGTACGTAATAATGACGAATGGAAAAGAACGTCGGTTTGAGCAAACGATATTAAGAACACTGACGAAGATCTATCTGAGCGATTAGTCACGCGAAAGAACAGCTTCGAGTCAAGGTCAGATAGCATAGGACAGTGGATTAGCTTGAAGAGCAGACACTCATCAAAGAAAACTCGACGAGACTTTAAGGAGAGAATTTGGAGTAAGGACAAACGATTAGGAACAAATCATATGGCTAGAAAAATGGATAGCGGTAGGAAGGTCTTTGATGAATACGAGGAATTACGCAGAAAGCGGGCTTTATGGGGAAAAAAACGTGAATTCGAAGATACAACACAGGTACGACCAGAATCATAGGATGAGAGCCAGCACAAGAGAAGATAAAATACCCTATAGCTTTGGAGTTTTAAAAGACGGAGCTTGTAGTCAGCAGCAATCAATATATACCACGTCATTTTGCTTCTGCTGGTCTACGACGGAAGCGACCAAGTTAGTTAAGGTTAAGAAGTTAGAGGTGGAAGATCTACCTTGCTGCTCAGTAGTAATTATAGGATGAAATATAAAAAAGTTGCCTATTGTAAAGAACTCTGTCGAGTACTTTACTCAAACAAAAAAGGAGTGAAATAGGAAGATAATTGGGTATACAACTTCAACTTTTTCTGAGTTTGATGAGCTGAATGCACGTCATTTGTTTATTCGTACGTACACTTGAATGCCAATGACATTGAAATCAAGCATTCGGTTTAAATTAACCGAGCACAAGTCATAATATTTCTAGCCTTGCAAAGGTATAGGAAGAGTAGAACGTCAAGCTATTCATGTAATCTAGGTCAAAATTTATATCATGAGCCATAGGCTCAGTTCAGCTTTCGTTTGTATGTTCACCCAGTTTTATTCGCTGTAGCAGCCATGCTTCGACTTCATGGCATATTCTTTTTATAATTCTTTTCACAAAGGACATAGTATTTTTAATTGTTTATTACAGAAATTTGAATTGTTTTCACTATCGTTTGAAATTTTGTTTGCTTCCATTAAGCTCTAAAATTTATTTCGAACAAAATTCGCCTCTATTTTAAATATTGAACTCAAGAAAATGAAATTTACTAGACTGATGTTATATCGGTCGTTCAGTTGCGTACTTATAGTGCCCTTTTAAAAACGTCCAGGCTAGGCTTTGCAATGTAATAAAAAAAAATTGATTCAGCACTCGTAGAGGAGAATTATAAAACTTTAGCAGGCCATCAGACACATGCCTGATGGTTTAACGAAGCAGCTGGTCGCTTAAAATCCATACAAAACGATTAATGTGTTACCTTCAGATTCAGTTGAATACTCTTTTCTCGTTTATTTTTTATTACTTGATTTAAAATACGAGTATATAGTCAGCTCCAATTTTTTCCACCACATAGAATATACAAAAATACATGATTTTGCAGGGAACGTCATCAAAGTGAGAAATGTATTTTGATGCCATTTCGGAAGTTTTGTAACGTCAAACCAAACATTTCAATATCAAGGCCACATTTTTGTCAATAAAGGCCATTATATGAGACTGATAGTGCAAGAAGCAAAGCAAAAAAAAAGCTAGAAGAGAGGCAAGCCGAAGCAGGGGGTATGCCGTGCAAGGCAGGAATTAAATAAATTTTATAAACTTTTTAAATTCAAGATTTATTTTTTTACTCTTATACTCCTCGGGTAGTGCAGAATGATTTGAAACTTTTACAACGCATCAATGTATCATCATCATTGGCACTATATTCAGAATCCATTTCGAGCCTGCGTCAACAGTTTTCTCGATGGGTCCCGATTGCGAGCCGAAGTCATCCAATTAGACACCCTAAACTCCAAGCCTCCTAGTCAACGCATCAATGTATAAGGAACGCAAATTAAAAATGCGGGATTTTAGGCAAATGTTAAGCCATTATTGTCAAAGAACAGTAATGAAGCTAATTTATGGTTTCCTCGTTGGAAATGAAGTGTTGGTCAACCAGGACATATGCCATGGAGCGGAAAAAATGGTCTTCTGAAGGATCAATGTCTATATGGTGGGTGTGCGCTTCAAATGTGTCCTTGACGAGTTTTGGAACATGTGGCCCAGCGTTGTCGTATTGAAAAATCAGTTAAACGTGTCTTTTCGCATATTTTGGCCGTTTGGCGCTTGGTTCAATCGCATTCATCGCTGTTAGTAAAGTTGATTAGTGATGATTTTATTTGGCTGGAACAGCTTAAACTCCTTTCTAATTCCACCATGTGAAGGACATAAGATTGGAACCATTGATATTTGAATCGGACGTTGATTATTTAAACATGGCTGGGGTTGCCATGCGATTTTTTACATTTTCTTCACCAGTTTTGCTCACACGTGAAAAAGCAGCTTCCGATGTCTCCGTTTTAAATCATAAGGCACCGGTTTTCATTGTTTTTGGATCATTTTTAAGGCTTTCAAACGAAGGAAAAAGGCATCGTGTGCAACTTCTAATAATATCGTATGTTTATCTTGCGTTCGACGTAAATCTTTATCAAGTATTGCATCCAATTCTTTGTCTTCGAAATTTTTTGGCTGAACCGTACAGACCATCCCTCGTACGTTGACATCGATAGAAAATATTCAGTATCAGCTCCAATAAGCAATTGATGAGCTTCAGCTGCAATTTTTTTTTTCAAATTGAAGAAGTAAAGCAATAATTCTCGCAAATGGGAGGCTTAGTTGGCTCGCAATTTGACATACTAAAACACGAAAAAAATGTACCATTTACACTTCAAGCAAATGCCACTGATTGAAAATAGAAGTTATTAAATGTAGCTTTAACGTGAAAATAGTGACAGTGCTGTCTGGTGCGTATAGCGTTAGTTACCTGATCTATAGTAAATCCTGTATTTTGAATTTAAGGTAACTCAAAAATTAACAATAATAATATAATTGGAATTGTTTTTGCGGGATGATTAAAATTGAACAACTTTTTATTAACATTAAAAATTTTAATCTACATTGAAAATTCTATTTTGACAAAGTGGTTTCGAAAGTATGCACTGCTTCTCATCAGACACCAGCACACAGTGCATACTGACTGGCGTGACCAATTGCAGGTGGATATCATTACATTTTTATTTATGCTAGTTGTGACAAATTTTAACATCTCCGACTTATATCCATGGATATAATTTTACTTAGTAAAGGTAATTGAATTTGACCACGGTTCCCTTCTTGTCTATAAATCAGCATAGACAACGTATATCATTTCTACAGCTTATCGAAGCCGAGCATATTGAAACGGGAAACTCGATCGTTTTGCGGAATCAGCCTCTGAAAGCAGAATCATAATATTATATAATATATACATAATAATAATAATATGCCATATGACTTCCGATTAAGTCACCAGATTGATATGAAATGCACACAGTAGACGAACCTGAAACTTGGAACTTCGTTGAAAAATTAGAATTGCGCTGCCAGTTTTGGTAGTTTATTTCTCCAAAATCTCGGAAATTCGCTCTGTAAAATAAGCATTTACAATGAAAATAAAAAACATAATTCTAATTTTCCATGTTTTGGAAATTTTTTCGATGGTCGCTCTAAACATCTTTCTATCCCGAAAATTCTATCAGGCACGTGAAAAAAATCCTTTCAGTCACTGACCCTCCTGAAATTTTTTCGTTGTTTTTTGGTAAGAAAAACAAACGGTTCATACATTTTATCCTTTTTCCACACTGTCAAATTAACATTTTAAAAATTCCGTGTTGTAAAAGAACGGCAGCCTAGCATCAGATTTGATGGAAAAGTTAGCACAGAGCTATGGTGATTATTGACTCTTTAAATCTTGAAAATTTACTCAGCAAAATAAAGCTTTTTGGCATATAACTTCTGATGCAGCCATGCAATCAGAACGAAATTCATTAAGTAGCTGAAACTTATGGTTAGTCAGGTTTGGTAAGAATTTCGTTGATAAATAGCCAGCTATAGTAGCTTTTGTAATTGTTAGTCTTTTTTCTAGTAAGCGATGTCATCAATAAATTTTTAAATGGTTTTGATCTTGTATCAAAGAATTGCAAATATTAAGATTTCAAAATTTTGAAAAGTTTAGGATAGGATAGGTTGTTTTGAACGTAATGCAGTTGTAGTAGGCTTTTAATTACATTTTTTGTAAATTGTTGAAAGCTCTCAGCATTTTCATTATTTTTGCTATGAAGGATGCTTCTTTCAATGTTTTATAAGATATGTGTCCGATAATGAATTTGAGTAATAAATGTTTTTTTCCTAAATTATGAAGCTTATTTCAGTGGTAGTCCTGAATACCTTTCCACCCTAGTGTAAGAACCAATGTGGTATGTAACCTTCAAAGCAAGCTGGTTGTAATAAGCAACTGTATGATAGAATATGAATTTGAAATCTGCACGATTCATTCAATTTCCTTAAAAAATTAGTGTTTTAGCGGGTCCAATCCAGTAGAGTATTTTTCTTTTGAATTTTCATGGAAACAAAGTTACAAGGAAAATATTTCATAGACGTAAAACTAGAGTATGACTGTTTCGTAGCTACACCCAAAATTAATATTTTCATGGTTTTAAGCTACAAGACTGCTTAATGACCTGTAACAACGCAATACAAGAAATACTGACATACTTCTGTGTTACTGTTTGCTATACATTTTGTTACTTTTTTTCTGGATTGCATCTTCTCTGAACTCAAATAATCCAGAAAATTTCTGATTCTTTTGCTCGCTTTTCAAAGTTTGTCTTTATTCTAACTGACCTTGTCTCATTCAAAAATACTTATTAATTCCGTTTCGTTGCTTATTGTTGTGATATTTTCATGATGGTTCTTTCTTTGGTATACTCCGATTCAAATACTCTTTCTCTTAATAACTTTTCATTTAATTTTTCTTCTTATCCGGCCTGACTCATGAGTAATCTCCGGAAGCTGATTCGCGTATGTCTTCTCTTGAATTTAATTGCTCTCCTGTGACTGATGGCATTGTTAACTTTTTGTATAAAATCTTGTATCTCCTATAGCATTGCAAAAATTTAGCAGCAAATTTTTCGCGAAGGATATTTGCAATACTCACATTCCCACCAAAAATTATTTGAATGCAATCGTTAGAAAATATACTACGTGATCTGACAACTTTGTCGCCACCTGACTAGCTTCGAACATGCTGATAGGAAGAACGTTATTGCTATGAGATTGTATTCGGACAAAAAGGAACTTAGGTTTCAGTGAAAAAGATCATGTTTGATCGGCCGGCTTTGCCGAGTAAATTTCAAGGATGAATGAAGCAGAATACAACCCAAGGAATGAATAACAGCTTTGGTTTGAAGTTGAAGTTGCTGAAGCTGATGATCGGCCTGTGCATATCTTTCGACAAGCAAATAGAAGCTGCTGATAAATATTTCACAACGAGATCAACATTTTTTCATCATTTAGAGATACCGAACAAGGATATTGTCAGGCAGTCAAGATAAAACAAAAGAGATTCCCAGGAATTGGATTAGATAGTGCTATTAAGCTTAGTCGGAATGTAGAAATCAGTGTACAAATACTGAAGGTTCATGAGAGATCCGAGGATTCATTGCTTGAGTGTTAGTTTTAAGGCTATCGCGATGCGGAAGTAACAAGAAGTGCCGGTGTGCACTATCAACTGAATACTTGTCGCCAAACGCTGAAATAGATCTGCTCAAAAGACTTGAATATAAATTTGTTAATGTATGGCACCCTAATATTGCTTCAGATTAATAAAAATGGAGAGCTCGGGAATGGTATTCGTTCATTTAACTTACCAACCCAGCAAAAGAGCTTCTGTATTATAGGCGCATCTATAATACGAAGGTATAAATTTCGAGATGCTTCAATATGTTTCAGCTGCTATTGCAACATCGTATAGTAATTCCAATTAGTAAATAGATGTAATGATTTTAGAAAACCTTCATAGTAAAGTATTGAATGACAAAAAAATATACGAGGGTTGATCCAAAAGTAGTGATAATCGGCTATTTCCAGTTCGCATAAAATTTAAATAAAATAATTTCTTACTACCTCATATAAAGTCAGCATAAGAAAACATATGAACTGGCCACGATTCTAGAGAGATACATTCATTTGAATATGAATAGTCGAAGAGAGAACATCAAAATGGAGCAAAACGAAGAGTGTTCATTGAGTACCTGTGTTTGAAAAAAATATCTACCAAAGACACAAGGGGACTCAGCTGCTCTATATTCAGCTGCTCCATATGCTGGGCAAAGGAGTTTAAGCTGGGATGAACACCCACTGAAGTCAAAGATGTCGAGTTGGCAGATCAGGCATATAACTGAAGTCAAAAGGATCCCGTATGCCAGGTTTTAATGAATTGTTAACAACGAAATCTATCTAAAGAAGGTCTCTGCGTTTTGGGTGCCGAGAGTGTTACCGATGAGCAAAAGTAGAAACGAGTTGACAGTTAGAGGCTGAGTCTCGAAAAGTTCCAGGCAGATCTGAAGTAGGTTTTGTTACGTTTTATAACCATGGACAAGACCTGGATTCACCATTTTGATCCAGATATCTAACAGCAATCGATGACCTGGAAGCAACCCTCATCACCCATGCCGACGAAATTTAAGGTATCGAGTTCGGCAGGGAAGTTTATGCATTAGTTTTTTTGGGACGGAATTATTATGGTGGAATATTTGAAAAAGGAGTCCACTATATCACGTTTTTATTACATAGACCAAATAAGAAGATTACGGGAGGCCATTGAGAAAAAAGACGCAGCAGATTGCGAGCCGGAGTTTTGTTTCATCAAGACAACGCACCGGCTCACAAGGCTGCAATTCAAGCAACAGGATTCGAGCTGCTTGAACATCTGTCCTATTCATCAGATCTAGCTCTCAATGAATTCTACCTCTTTTCTCGACTCAAAAAACACTTTTGGGGCAAGAAATTTGAAGATAGTAGTGAAGTGATGGCCGCTGTTGTGGCCTTTTGGGAGAGTAAATACAAAAAAAAAATTCTAAGGGTATCCTGGGTTGGGAAAAAAGCTTGTTAGGAAACCATGTCGAAAAGCAAATATTTTTCTTAAGTCTAATCACCTTGGTTTATATTGATTATCATTCTTTTTTTTGGATTAACCCTCGTACTATCAGACATTTAACTTCAGTTGTAATACCAAACATAGGACATACAAAATAACAAATAAATCGAATAGGGAAAACTAATCGCCTTGTGAAAAAAAACCACCTGCTTTAGTCTTATAAATAGGTTTTCAATTTCCATCAATCCGCAACTTTAAACGTCACGAAAATATTTATTTATAAAGCATATGGCTTGGTTGTATTCGCTTAATGTCCTTGTCACATAATTACAACTACTATTTTCATGCATTTAAAGGTAATCAGTAATCTGGCATACATCCCTCTCAGCTTAATAATGACATCCTCCAATTCAGTACTTCTACAAGTAGTCTGTTCTCAGCGTCAATTGAATATTCCCAACACTTGCATGGCTTTTTAAGTGGCCTTGTTCCAGTCACTCGTCCGTTGAAAGCTCGCTTGTGAATTTATTCTTCTCTCATTCGTTCGACGTAGTTTTTGCAATTTTTCCATAACAATTTTCATAATAGTATTACTGTGGTGAATCCAACACAGCTCGGTGTTGTGTTGAATTTACTATCCACATTCTTCTGGTTCTGAACCAAAGATTTTACGGAATACCTTACTTTCAAATGTACGAGGATGGATTAAATATAAATGGACTTTGTTTCATATTTTAAAATTATTTGTTAAAAAAATTAATAAACATAGTTTAGTTTTCTACATAGCTTTCTGCTATAAAAATACATTTTTCTCAGCTAGAGATAAGGTTTTTTTTTATTGCAGTATCGTAGAATGATGTTGGTTGTAGCGCGATCCAATTGCGAGCGAACTCCTCCACTCTTGCGTCATCTTTGAATCGCTGGCGTCCTAGAGCTTCTTGAAACTCTTTCACTGGAGCTGCCTCCCCTTTTTCTGCCACTCTATACCGGCTTTTTTTCAACTCAAAAGTGTAATAATGGACCCATGATTGGTTGCAAGTGACAGTCCAACTCAAAAATGCATCATTTTTTTCAGTAAACTTTGGTGTAAGTATCGGACAAACCTCCAAACGTTACAGCTTCTGACCTTGGGTCAAAATCACTTTATCTACAGAGCTCCAGGTAATTTGAGCTGATCACTTGATCGTTTTTATACCATATTTGAAATTTCTCCGCAATTTTTGGACATTCCCATTCGTCTACCTTTTTTAAGAATGTCTCGAACCGTTCAAATGGTTTCACTTTTGATGCTGGTCCAAATATGGCGATGGTTTTTTTTTTTCATTTGTGTCCGTTTTTTCTTGCACTCTTTATGACAGGTAAGCACAAAAAATCGGTAACAATGTTTGATCCTTAAACTGTGCAGTCAATCTGTGAAAAATTTGTGTAGCTTAGACTCCTCCACCACTTCGAAATTGTATGATCATGCATTGCACTACAGTGGGGTGTACCAGTTGCTCCAACATCGTGAGCACTATTGATGATTTAGTTGAACGTATGAAATGGCGGGTATTCTCCACTCTTAATAATCCCACTCAAGCAGACTATAAACGTAGGCCCTGTGCTGCCAACCTTAGATGCTGTGGAATAAAAACCCTGTTTATGTTTGAATCACCATTGTATTTAGGGCTTTTCAGGATATTGAGTTCCTGTGTTAGCTCTGTTTCATAATACTAATTTAATGATTGTTTTATAGACTGTTTTTCTGAAGACCTACTTAAGTGCTTAACTACAGGAACTAGCCCATCCCTTTTTTGGACCCTATATTTGTAGATACCGAAGCTGTTGTATAATTTTAACTAGCACTTGTGTTGTTGTTCATTTTCAATAAGCGTACCAACTTTGCTAAAATTTCAAACTGTGGCATTATATTATGTAATGCAATTCAGTCGATGCCATCGTGTGCTTGTCGGCATCAACGAATATCTGATGAACATCGGTTCTAAAATCTATAATTCTAAATTCTAAAATTTTAGTCAGCAGTTTTTACCATCTAAAATGTAGCCAAATAACCCCTGTAATTTTCACATAGCAGTTTATAAGCTTCAATGTGATTGGACAGATTATGGTTTTTTCGCAATGCATACAAAGGCACCCATTATTTTTGTTGTGTTTTTCGATCGATATATTTAGAAAGAGCTCCCAACTTGTAAGTTTTTTTGTGTCACGCTGGAGTCATAATGTGGTATAAACCTTTAGAGCGCCTGGGGCTTTAGGTTTTCTGCCTCCTTGCAGTTCTGCCTCTTGTATTTTTTCCCACGTTTGTATTTGTGTGTTATGTGTTTTATTTTTGAAGAAACAATATTTTAGTAAACAGGCTTCGTCGATACTTGGCTGAATCTGGTTTGCGAGTCCATGTCTGAGGAGTCTTAGGTCCTTTAAGGACAAAATGTTTTGGCTACTGAGTGTTTTCAAGACGGATAAAGCATGTAGCAACCCTTTTATATTGTAGGAGTCAAATCATCTTATTTTCCAATCACCCAAACCCACCAAGTACAGCTTCCAAAGCGATATACTAATATCCATCAGGTTTGAACTAAAGAACGGTTCGCTAATGTGGACCTAGGCCGTCACAGTCATTTCTAAGGAACTCTGCTTCAGGGGCAAATTATCTTTCATTGCGTAGTTGATGGCTGTCCGTCACACTTTTGACAGGCTCTTGATTGGAATTTGGATGGTATGTCGTGTCTTTCTTAGTTTTTCGAAATTACTATAAGATCTGCGATACTCTCACCCAGATCATGTGGGTGCCAGGTCATAGTGGTGTCACAAACATCGAAAAAGTTAGCAGAAACTGTTTGAGAGCGACGGTTTAACTTACCCAGCTTCTTTAGTTTAGTGGAGTTGTCACATGCCAGCTCTGACTAGCCAGCGCAGGGTAGCAAATGAGCTCAAACTGAAGCCCAATGCAAGCCGTGTAAGCGGCAGCCTTCTTAAATAACCTAACCCTACCTATTTGCGACATAGATGGTCGGGAAAAATTTCTGACACATTAAAAGACACATGTACGGCAGAATATCTTTCATTTCTGACACCATTGCTTTTGGCTTTTTTTCGAGGCCAATAATCATGCAGTATTTGCTATCTGGTGGTCTTTATTTCTTACAAATTATAAATTTGTTATAAGTTGCTTAAATTTCTCCTAAATTGTAAACGAGTATATGTTTCATTTTTTAAAGCCTGTGAATATCACAAAAAGACACATGAGTATTTTCACTGACTTTCATGGAGGATTCTTAGTCTTAGAGAATAACGTACAGCAAACATAGTAACTATGTTTATTGTAAGTTGGAGGTAAAAATATATTCGCAAAATCGATTCATCATCAATTGACAATATTTTTGTTTGGAAGAGTATCGTTTCAGAAGAAAGTTAGGTAATATTTGAGGATCCAAACATTTTTTGGAGCTGCTCAAATTGAAATTTATCTGCATTTTATATTTAAGAAAATTGTTCCATTAGGTAAAATATTTCATACATTAACCAATATTCTTTTCTTTTCAGTGATTCCACAATCATGTCGATACAAAGGGCAAAAATATGAATGTGGCCTATCAATTTCATGCGTTTTAGGCGGCGGTAAGCCAATGGATCTCTGTTCGGGAGGAATGATTTGGTCATGTTGTGTGGACAAAGATTCAAGTCCTATAGCCGATCCAAATGCCGGAGCGGTTCATAATGCAAGTAAGTACGACAGCGACAAGAGCTACGACATCAATTCGACTTTCTCTAGCGCAACAAAATGTGCAGCACTTGTGCAACATACGTCTAGTCAAGTGACTTGATGATATTGCGCAGCCTGACACACTCTAACATACCAGTACTGGTAGACAGCTCTTTGAAACTTTGGTTATGCTTCGTTAGCCCTTGACTTAATGAGTTCATACATGTCTTCCGTTTTTTTGATCCGATCATACAAACTGACAATGAATAACACCATTCCGTAGATCTATTAAAGGGATCGGGGAAATTCGTTTTGGCTAA
This sequence comes from Nemotelus nigrinus, assembly GCA_947369275.1. Lineage (NCBI taxonomy): Eukaryota > Metazoa > Arthropoda > Insecta > Diptera > Stratiomyidae > Nemotelus > Nemotelus nigrinus. Next base: position 201,806,072 of record OX376372.1, on the reverse strand, counting down.
TCCAGGTAGTATCGACGTTGAATGTTTGTTTGTTGCGGCTGCTTTCTTAAGCAACAGCCAGACAAAATTTTAAGACCAGTTCTACGGGTGCACAATAAAAGTGAAATTTCTCGTACAAGATGAAAATTAGTTGACTGTAAACTACTTCGAGTGACGTAGAAAATAAAAGCTTATAGAATGGCAAAAACAAGACAATTTCATGGGGTTTTACTTGCATGCTATGATTTCGTGCGAGGATGATAATCGAAATCGCGTGCTTAAAACAGAACACCTTGGATACGTGCATATGTATATCTTTTTAAATATTTTTTCTTTATTCATGATCTTAATGATGAGCTTTTGTTACTTTTTGTGTGTGCTGAAAGTGCTGGAAGTACTTTTGACAATGCAATACCTTGGCTTTATTCTGTGATGTACGACATAATATAATCTGAAAAGATTCATTTACATTTGATAACTAATTCAGTTGATTCTATTTCAAGCACAAAAAGCTGGTGATTTCTTTTTTACTACATTGAAACCCGATTTTATTTTACAATTTTCGCTTTTATACATTTTTCCTTGTAACTACGATTTGATAACTGGCTCTTTTCTGATAACTACGGAACACGCATTTTACTTTTTTCTAGCTTAGTCCAAACTAAAACTGTATCCACTCTGTGCATACAATAGATACGATTGTTTCTATTAGATGCGCTTTATGCTACCAACATGGATGTATAACATAAAAGCCAATTGTTCATTACAAAATATTACAAAAATACTCGTACTTTTCATAATCAATTTAATGTAAGTAATCGTAGACTCGATGAAGTAACATAAACGCTTACAGGAAATAACATAGTATCTATTGTTTTGGATCTTCACTGATGAGCATTAAGTACATTACCGTAATATGGAGTAATACAAGTTTATTTAACCTTATGGTAGATCCAAGTATAACAAACACTAAATCTCATGTCAATCAGTTTAAAACGTTTCTATTTATTAGTATGACAAAATCTGGTAGTTGAAATTACAATGCACAAAGAATCAGTTAAGTAAATATTTCAAATTCAGATAAAACAATGAGGAGATGAATGATGACAATGATTTTAAAAGTAATTGAATTATATTCAAATGAAATTGCAGACTTGTACTCAGTTAAGAACTCTAACCATTTATCGAAAGATTTGTTGGGTTAAATAAATTATGATGAGAAAGAATGGTTTTGCAAAATTTTCAATGAAAAAGTAGCTTAAGCATATTTAAAAAAATCAAAATTTCTTCATTTCTGATGGTTATGAGTTTCACAATGAAATTTTTCGCCATGCTTGACTCTGAAAGCAAATTAGCAAAATAAAATTATTTGATCCCACACAAATTAGTTCAATCTCATGAAATTGAGAAATACTTTGATTTAGTAAAAGAAAACACAGTCGAAACACATAACTTAGATTTTTAAACTAGTGATAAAAAATTGTTCATAAAGAGAATCTTTTCCAAAAAAATATATATCAATTGAAATAGATCTCATCTAAATTGGTCAAATTCAATTCGTGACAGCTTTGTTCTGGTTTCCAATATTTTTATTTCCAAAGGTAAGATAGTTTGGAAAACTTAAAAAGAATTCACTTGATCTCATTATTATATGACATTCAAATATGCACGTTTATATATACTAGATGAGCTGCTTTCTTCAGATTTAGTATAGAAATTTATTGAAACAATCAAAATGTATGACAAATGAACTATTTGTCTTTGCCTTTGTCGTTTCAAAGCGAAAATTTTCACACATTGAGATGTTATGCACAAGGCGTTGACTTCCATGCAAAGTGTTAAAGCTGGCTATAAAACGTGCATATACTTCAGATGCCTCGCCACTGGATCTTTGCAGCCTAATCTTTGTCAAGTACGCTCTCGATCTGGATTTCTTACTTCACTAGCACTGCTATTTGGCCACAATAAGTACTGAACCTATTTCGATTGACCTGTCTACTGCATCTTTGTAGTTTTTATTCATGCTCCAGCATAAGCTTAACTTGAACCTTTGCAAATACTCTTTCAACATCATCAGCCTCCCAGTGCTCATAGGCTATTAATTGTTACATTTACGTTACGCAAATGAGTGTAAGAGGTGACATTGCAAAGCAAAAAGCTGTGCAAAGCATGCAATGTGCCTCTGCCACATTGCAACATCTACTCAAATAAACCAGCCTTAATCGTTTTGCTATACTCTCACTCTCTAAAAAGCTCCTCTTCTATTTAAAACTGAATAAAGTTCAACAATGTATTTGCTACTACTTCACAAGATGTTTACTAGCTTACCGCTTGTCATTTCCATTCTTAATTTCCTTAAAGTTATGGTAATTTTGGTCCTCTACTCTCCTGGTTCACTTTCTATATTCTTGGTCGTAACCATTTCTTGCAGCTTTTGATATTCTACCTCAGGATTTCCGCGAAGTTGAATTCTCCTGCTTTTGTTTAGTGTTCATTATCCTAATCTTTTGTAAGCTTATAACTTCAAGATGTGTGGGCACAAAAGAGTATTTACAGTATTTGAAATTAAAATCAGTGCAAAATGATCTCTGCGTAAATAACTGGTATTCTGCATAAATAGCTGGTGCACTGCTAACGCACTAGTCATGAAATGTGTTATACTTATAACTGTCGACTTTAAAGACATTGGCATGATATTTAAGTTTAAACTCAAATTCGACCAGAACAGTGTTTTCATCTACCAAGGCCTCTAAATTATCTGGCGAAATCATATTTTATAAACTAGATGTCAGCCCGTTCACTTGTTTGTACCTTTTCCTTTCCTATTGTCAAGGGTGGTGTTCCAAATCACCAGTACCTAGTGCACACCTAAAAATCAATGGAAAGTAACATTTTTTGGAATATTAGTGAGGCGGACTTTCCATTTACGGGAAGCAGTTCCCGCGCGCTCAAGGAATGCAACCAGTACCATTATTTTTATTATTAAAAAAAATGTTTCCCCAGATCCCCCTATCACCACGGTGTATTTGAAGTTTCACACACGAAAATCAAGGTAATCTACAAGTTCACAAAGTTCCGAGTCAGGATCCGCCTAAGCACTGCTTCAACTCGATCATGCTGTCTCATCTATTGGTAGCCTCCAATTTCAAAAACTGTTATAGCTAACATAGCTTATAGGTTTGTACGACTATCATAGCTCATGGGTTAGTACGGCAACCCTCCTCCCACTTTATGCGCAGTACTTTCTCAACGCATGCTGAGACTGCGTGTCAGTTCTCTTCGTTTCGCAGCATTGCATCCATGATCGTCTCAGGCGTAGCCAGGCCCAAGGTCAACTCAATGGTGCGCCTCAAACTAACAAGTGAATGTGTTCTGAGTATCAGCGTTCTCAGTAACACAATACCGGCATCAAGTATTCACAAAGAAAAAAATTTACCTCTTCGTCGCTCCGGTTGAGCCAAGGCTAAAAAAACGAATTGCTTAGTCATCCAGCGTCCTTTATCGCTTTCACTCAACGTTGTTGCCAAAATTGGAAAGTAAATGTACGCACGCGCACCAAAGCCCCAGTTTTGTTGAGCTCTGAGCTAAAAATTTACTCTTCCTTGCTTTCTCGCGCTAGCTGATCGATCGGGATTACTTCCGATACTACCATCGCAGCCTTTCCTGAGACCATGCGGTATTTACAGGTGATTTGCAGGCCACTCCTGCACTGGACACAAAACTACCTAATTGGAAACGCATCTCCCCAAATATCAGATCAATACAGCAAGATGAAACGGATCGTTACCATCAGCAGCCTACATCTCATCCCAATACGTCAACTTCCTGTCCAGGGTCATTCCTATATACATAACCGATTTGCTGGTGTGGACTTCGACGAAGCCAACTGCCTTGGATGTAATAGTTGGTATCCTCCGCTTCGTCAGCATGACGGTCTCTGTCTTTGAGGCTGCCATCTGAAAACAGTGCTCAGTCATCCACTGGTCTTCACTTTTCATGATTTGGTTAAGTCTAAGTTGAACAAAATTGTTAGATCTAGAAGTGATTAATACTGCTACCTCATCAGCGGAACCTAACAGGAATACATCCACATGCATTTCCAGGTGCAGCAAATTATCGTACATGATGTTCCAGAGGTGAGGTCGTAAGATCGATCCTTGCGTCACGCCTAAGGTGACAGACCTCCTTCTGACTTCATTCACGGTGTTGTTGAGCAACCATCGGACCCTGAAGTAGTTTCGTATCATGGCTAGCAAGTGCTAAGGAACTCAAAACATATGCTCAAGGGCCCGAAGGATGTCTGTCCACTTCGCCGAGTTAAAGGTGCATTGCTGCATTGAGTCAAATACTCAAATACAGTGGGGACAGCTCACAAAGGTAATCATTCTATTTGTTACCCTCACCCGCAGCCGCCAAATACGGCCCTTCTGCCCTACTCATCACGCTTAAGAGGAACCTTAGTTGGCCCGCACGCTTTCCTAAACCCGACCCTCTGATTTTTTTGCGGCGGGCTATCTAAACAATATGAGTTAAACATTTTGGAAGGTCTAGAACAATCATCGCCAGACCCTGAAAGCATTACCTTAGAATATTTGGGCTGAAATTGCAATTATACCCATAAACATGTTCCAAAGAATGAATGAAAGTTTATGTCAACGATGCCTCCAGTAGAATGACAGTAGGGGACGGCATTTGCCAGATAATCTTTTTCAAACCAACTAATTTCATACACCCGTTTTAGAGTCATAAAATAAGAATTAAATAATTAGAGCTTTGAAACGTTTATTATTTGCTATTTCATATTCAAATATACAAAGTATCACGGTCCATTCCGCATATTGACATCAAAATACAGCTTAAGAAATATGAGTAATAGAAACTGATGAAGCTTGTGATTCAGACGATCTGAAAATCGTGGTCAGAGATGGTTTTTGTGTTTTGAATGATTTGAAACATTATAGTATGTTTTTCAAAAATATAAAATTTATTGGACTTGTCCGTGCACTGCTGAAATCATACCCCAGTTAGTTCAAAAATTAATCTTGTCTGTGATACCAAAATGCCCTACAATCAATAAAAAATATTTTAGAATTTGCTGGATGTTTCTTTCCTGATTTGATAAGATAAATTGGTACAAGCCAACTAATATCAGTTTTAAAAATGCTTTTAAATAGTTTGAAGACGGCTCACATAAAAAAACCTTAGATTTTGTAGATCTAGCGAAGTTATTTTTGGAAACTTCCGAAGTTTTGTCAAAAAAGTGGATTGATAAGTAAAATGCCACAGACAAATTGGTGACAAAAAGCAAATTGTTACATTATAAAATTTAAGCAACTATAACGATCCAATAGATAACGACCAATAGATAACGTTGATAGATAATATGTATGTATTAAATGGTGTAAATAAATGTTTCGAAGTAAATGAATGTGCAATAATCTTACACTTAGTGAAAGAACTAGACGTACAAGTTTGGTTTGGGTAAATGAAAACTGAAAAGAAATTACAGCTACAAAAAGCAAAGCAACACATGATAGCCCAATGAAATATGACAAGATAAACATAAAATACATAAAAAAACATCACAAAAGAAGAAATTAAAGTGAGCTTGGAACATATTTAGTTGCTGTCGCTAACCTGAACAGGCAATATTAAACATATATGTATGTGTGAGCTGAAAAATATTTGATCATCAGTTTCAAGTAAACATAACAATGAGCACATTAATACTAGAGTACAGCTGTAATCTAAATATGTGGGCCGTATGTATATTTCAGAGTTGTTATGCTTAATGTAATCTAGAATAATTTGCTTAATATGAAATTATCAGTTTATATTTTCCCAATCTAAAAAAAAGCCGTCCTCAATCAGGTACAGTATATTTTCACATATCCAATTTACAAATCATGCTTCCAGGCGATATCATACATTTGCATGACATTTATCCAGACATCCCACCATATCATCACAGCGCGCCATCAGATTATCCTTTTTATTCGCATAGCAGTAACGATCGTCTGCCCCCATTGCCGGCCATGCCACATCAGGATCATCCATCGTTTTCGTACACACCATCGCATCAGCGACCGATTTGGGATCATGATACCAATAGCATTACTACTGCGTCACATCATAGCGGAACCAGTCATGTCAACAATAATTTTGCACTTTTCGATAATGTTTACAGGCCCGAGCCACAACCACCGCCCACATATTTTGCTCATGTTCCACCGCCGCCGCCACCGATGAGCACCGCTTCTAGTGAAGAGTCATATCGACCAATCAATAGCCACACTTACCGACCTGAACCGGGTACTCAATATTCTACTGAAACCATACCGATATTAATTCCACGTTTAAATCTTTTTAATATTGCACCAAAAAACAACAATTAATCTGCTATCAAAAAACACATTATTTTCTTCACTAGATAATTTCTTCACAGGATATCTTCCTAAGTTTAAATCTTACATTTACTTAACCTAAGAGCGAAATTTCGTAAATTTGAAATTTTCATAATAATTTTCTCTTTTTCCAGCATGTGGCGAGATATATACTCGATCGAATCGAATTGTTGGCGGCCATTCAACTGGATTTGCTACGCATCCTTGGCAGGTGGCTTTGATCAAATCTGGATTTCTGACGAAAAAGCTTAGTTGTGGTGGAGCGTTAATTTCTGGCCGATGGGTTGTTACCGCTGCGCATTGTGTTGCCACGTAAGATATGTTTTTTACTTCAAACTATACGCTAAGGGCTTACTAGGCAGTTTCATCATTTCTGTTCTGACAGATGCTACCATTGAAATTTTATATGCGGAATATCTCAAGTGGTGATCCAGCCGTGAGTGTGGAAATATTTTTTTTTTTAAATTTGAACCATATTGGATTTGAAACAAAATCGACACATTTCCCGTGCTTTTCTTCGAAAAGAAGCCATTTTAGTAGTTCCTATGCTTTGGAGTTTTATTAAAATTCGACGTATTCAGTTTGTTTTGCTTATTTGATGTTTTATTTTGATTTTAGTTTACTTTAAACTAACAAATTAATTTTAGTTAGTTTACTTTAAACTAACAGCAACTTATTCATTGAAATGTAAAAGTTTAATGCGTGGGATCTTTGTTCGAATTCTGATTAAAAGCAAACCGTGCTTAGTTTCAAAAACAAATTGTTTTGATTTTGATGACAGGAAATCACAAATGTGGGATTCTTTTGCGTTTGTGATTCAATATGTGACTTTTGGCAGATTTTAGAACTATGTTTTTTTAAAAAGATAAACGTGGACCTGATGAGGCCGAGATAAATTTCTAACCCAGTAACATAAAGAATTGTCGTGCGTTATAAAGTGTGTGATATTAGTGAGCTAATTTTTGCAGAGATGGGAGTGGAGAGGAAACGCTCTGCTATCACGCCTGAAGCAGGCAAAGAAATAGGAAGGCATTGCATGGAAACGTTTGATTTTCCCCTTGATAAATACAGACCAAGAATATGCTTGGGGTGAAGAAAGTAGTTTGGAAAAGTTTGAATGGCTTTGCATTTGCAACAACAATCCCTGAAACTAGGTAGACACCAAGGCGCAATCAGACCATAACAAGCCCAAAAACTTCACCTACAATTGGACATTTAGGAACTGCTTGACTGGTGAATATTACTCAAAGGAGGTTTGCAGCTAAGAAGACGTATGCAGGAGCCAGGAAAACCTTGTTAGAGAATACTAAAGACGTCGAATCACTGACACTTTTGTCTTATTCTATGTCTTTGTCTGACACTTTTGTCTTATTTTAAGCATCTAAATGAAAAGCTAAGAATGCATTCAAGACGAAGAAACTCCACAAGTACTTTGACTGGCGGATATGTGAACAGTCAATGATGCCAAGAGTCCCCGAAGTACACGAGGAGTGCGTGTGCCAAAGAGGAACAATTATCATATCAAGTAGAATCAGATGTTTCGCCAAGAGTGTGCAGACAAAAGGTGGAAAAGATACAACGCTGGTCCAGTGAAAATAGCTGTTTTTTCTTCGGAGGAGGTGGGAAACATGTAAAAGTTATCTGCGTGGAACAGAATTTGTTTTAAGGCCTTTTTGATTCTAAAGATGTCAACACAGTCTCCAGAAAATATCAGCTTGAAACTGACTGAATATTGCAAAGAAAAACCATCGGTAAACGTTACAGCATCTTCATTGATACAGAGGTAACCAAATTAACCTCGCCTACAAATTCGGCGAAGACTTGAAGACTTGACAACAGGCAAAACATATTTTGGGCAGCTTTTAGCAAATCTGCACTTACTCATGGAGAAATAACTCGTCAGATACAACTTGACAATTTAGTATTACCAGCATAACTAACGAATGCACATGGACTTTCTGACAGATCTCGGTTTGAATATGGATCCAGGAGGAATGGCTATCGAGTGAAAAGAGTGAAAAAATATCATTAGTAAGCGAGAGGAAAAGGACGAACCAGCCAAACGCATCAAAATACCAAAGTTGTTGAATAAACAACAAATTTGATACTGATCATGGGGCCACCAGCTGTTTACCATCAAACCAACCTAAACTACGAAGCTCAGTAGAATTATGATGGCAACCAGCTAATTTAGAACCACAAATTGAGATTATGTTCCCGCAAAGGTGCTGAATTTAGCAGATCACGCAAGGGGGGCTAAGGAAAGAGACGTAACGAAAACAATTTTTTGTAACTTCACAACTCTCGTTGGTGAGAAAACCTGAACCCAAAATTACAGCAGAAATGAAAAAAGAATTTCGTCCATTTTCCTGAGGCTATCTGTAGTGATTTTAACCTTCGGTTTATCCAATGGGATATTACATCTTTGACAATCGTGTCCAAAATTGCAGATTTCATTTTTCCTCTTTTTGTTTCTCTCTTACTATTCAATGTATCCATTCAATTCCATTCCAAATACTAGCAATCGTCTTTTGGGCCTTCTCCAATAGAACTCTCTCCTTCTTTACTACTTCTTATATTGACTCTGATCTGAATCATCTACATCATCCTTCATTCCCTACTAAATTTCAATATTGCTCTACCATTTTTAAAAAAGAGTTTTATTTCTCCGTGTTTCAACTTTACTTACAAATTGCTTCTAAGCTTGATGCTATTAATTGGTATACTTTCTTTGATGGGCTGGGCGTAGATGCTGATCTCTCATCCTTTTACGCTCTATTTTCCAAATTAATATTTTCCTACACTCCTACTACACATACATATCAATCCTGTAGTCTGCCAGGATACTCTTTTGAGGTGTGCACTGTCCTTTGCAACAAGCTCGCTAGGTACAATTGCCTAATCCCTCTTAAGATTCAATTTTAAATTTCCGCAAATACAAAATAGAGGCGAAAAAAGCGATTAAAACGGCTAAGCGGAGATTCTTTGCGAACATAGAGATATCCTTCCTGTCTAATAAGCCAAAATCGTTTCGGTTATACTTAAATGCTTGAAAAATTCAAAGCACTTACTCGACAGATTCACGTTTAAAGGTGATGTCACCAATTTTTTCCAAAAAAAAATTGTGAGTTAATTGCTGTTTTCTTTAGCTCTACTTTTAAATAAAAAAACTCATCAAATATTTTCATTTCTTCACTCATTATTTACTTTACTACTTGTTATGATTTCATTATAACTGCTCCCTTTGAAGTAGAAGCTATAAAATCCTTTTTAAGTCCTTTAGCCAGCAAGAGTCCTGATTGTATTTCTTGTGTGCATTGGGTAAGTCTCTATCTTCATCTTCAAGTAATTATTTTATTATTTGAGCTAATATAAGCTTACCTGCCGGTGGTTTTTTTCCTGTATATAATGTTTCTCCGTTCTTTATCGGTGTAAATGGCGGCATGATACTCTAGGAAGTAGCTTGGATTTATTAAAAGCTGGTCCACGTCAACAAATTTGGTCGAATTTGTCAACAAGTTGATGTTTTTATTGATAAGCTGGGCAACTTCGGCACATCCGGAATCCTTCATTTCTGGTTCTCATCCTATATTTTCAACCGTACTTGTCGTGTTATTTTCAATGGCTGCGTTTCTTGCGCTTTTCGTTCAACATTTGGTGTTCCGCAAGGTTCACTCCTCGAGCCGCTCCTATTCGTATCGTTCATTAACCACTAACCCAAATGATTCAATTCCATTTCATTTTTCTACACGGATGGCCTTAGGCTCCTACATACGAGTACAATTCCTTCCTTCCAAGTGTAGTATTCTCATTTTGTGTAATTGTCAGATGTAATTGAGTCTGTCTGACGTATGTTTACCCGTTGTTTTCTATGTAAGTTCAATTTTTCCTACTATCCTTATGATGAGTGCCTGAAGTTTTTAAAACTTTCTTGGTCGCACGTCCGCAGGTTGTTATTTGATGAATGTTTATTGTACAAAATTTATGTCAGTTTTTATTGCATCAATATTTCTGTTTCAGAATTTGTTCGGATCTCTGAACGACCTGTCAGATCCCTGCCTTTTTTCGTCATCACTTTTCGCATGTATTGAAGTATTTTTTCCATTCACCATTACTGTGAAGAAATTATAATGAGCATCAGTTTGATTCTTTTGCCGTGCTTTTCCTTAGTTTTAAGAGACGTATTCTTCAAATATTGTTAGTACCTATTCACCTACAATATGCTTTTGTTTCAATTTTCGTTCCTTATTTGTTATTACTATTGTTCATTTTCACTATTTAAGGATTACTTATTGTTTTCATTTTCAGTATTATTCTTCTTTTATTGCTATTATTTTTCAGTTTCTATTATTTTCATCTACTATATTGTAATATTTTCGTTGCTTATTAAATTTAGATTAGTGAATTTTCATTTATACGCCTTCTTTTGTTTCAATTTAACCTTTTTGAGTATGTTTCTTCCGTTTTCATTTTATAATTGGATGCATATCTTTTAAATGGATTCTAAATAAAAAAAATAATTAAAAACAAAAATCTCAGCAACAATAAGTTTCTATATATGTACTTAAAATTAACCAAATCTAATACTAAATTCATCTTTTCCTTAGAACACCGAATGCAAACATGAAGATACGTCTGGGAGAATGGGATGTGCGTGGGCATGACGAACGGCTAGTGCATGAAGAATACAGTATCGAGCGAAAAGAAGTTCATCCAAACTATTCGCCATCGGACTTTCAGAACGATTTAGCCCTGGTCAAGTTGGATCGGCCTGTAAAATACAAACAGCACATTCTACCGGTATGTCTACCACCCAAGAGTTCGAAGCTGATTGGAAAGAAAGCAACTGTTGCAGGATGGGGACGAACGCGGCATGGACAAAGTACAGTTCCATCTGTTCTGCAGGTAATTTACAATACATTTACAACTATAGAATTTGTTATGTTCGCATGCTTAATAGATAAAATGTCATTGAGTTTTTTGAAGTCATACTAACTATATATTTTAATATTTTAGGAAGTCGACGTCGAGGTCATTTCAAATGATCGTTGTCAAAAATGGTTTCAGGCTGCCGGCCGCCATGAAGTTATCCACGACGTTTTCCTTTGTGCTGGCTATAAGGAAGGTGGCCGTGATTCGTGTCAAGGTGACTCCGGTGGCCCTTTAACGCTGACACTGGAGGGTCGCAAAACTCTCGTTGGACTAGTTTCGTGGGGCATTGGATGCGGCCGTGAGCATCTACCAGGCGTCTACACCAATATTCAAAAGTTCGTACCATGGATTGAAAAAGTAACGGCGAAAGACCCGTAACCACATTGGACATCATTTCACATCAAATCAGATTTTAATTTAAAACATGTAATTACTTAAATAGTGTTTAATAATTTATTTTATTGTACTACTGTGAATGTTGTCAGTGTATAAGCATTTTTTCAAATAGACTTTGACAGTAGTTTTGATGATTTTGAGAAGCCAATACCAGTACCAAAAAAACATGTTCAGTAATCTGTTGGGAATAGAGCTGTAGCTGATTATTCCTGGAATCCGAAACGATTTGTTACTTTGCATACGTATTTATAAACAGTTTGTAATATGTGTAATTTTTTTCAATGACAGCTTATCATTTTCGAATGGTATGAACGATGTAGGCGCATATTATTGCGATGTTATGATTATTTTATGTTTAACAGTTATTTTTATCTAAATAAAGTGAAGACGAAACAAAAACTTTTTCGAAAGTATTTTTGACAGTTTTTTTTTGAGTTTGGAATTGATGAATCCGGAGCAGTTATCGATGAAATGTTACCGATCGGCACTATTTTACTAGGCACCTGCAACCTACAATATAATTTTTATATTCCTTTAAATTATTTGTCATTTGAATTTTATTTTAAATGCTTCATTAAGCAACGTTAAATGAAATACATAGAGTACAATAACCAAATTACAAACAATATAATTTAAAAATAATAAAATATTTAATGGAAAACATTTAGTTGATAACCTGGTGTGGGTTTAGAAGGCTCGTAGCACTCTGACCTCCTGGATCTATTGTGCCTTCTCTGCATTATGCCCTATAGGATGTCCTGTTTTCTAATGAACCTGGATATGTTCCTTGACAGGACATTTGTTATATCCTTGCTGGAAAGAAGAACAGAGCCAAAAAGATCTCCGTTTCACTAGTGCTGGATTGTGTATGAGAAGATGTTCTGCACACTCTGTTATTTCCCCACAATATATGCAGCAGTCGTCTCGCTCCTTACCTATTCTGCGGAAATACTTTTTGTAATGAAAGTAACCTGAAAATTCTCCGCATAGGGTTCTTATGCCACGTTTGCAGAGAGTCACTGATTCTTTTGCTCATTCATTAGCTAGACCAAGGAACCGTCAAGACTAAGCCATCTCTTCTTGATTATTTTCTTGCTCCATGTTTTTATATCGTTGTCCGTGTCTACTTTTGTTAAACCCTAGTACGAAGTAAGACCTGTGAGAGGAATTCTTAATACTTCATTGGTTTTGGTATCAGATCCTTGTTTCCTTGGTGGCCCTTATGGTCGGGGATCCAATCAACTCGAGGCTTTTCTGCACCCCTATTTGGTCTAGAGCATCTCTTATCTCTAAGAGTATAGTTAAATTTATGTGATTGCGACTGTTACAAAATGACTTTTCCTCTCCCAAAGAAGGCAACAATCTAACAAGCAGAACTATCTGCCATAAATGTAATTTGGAGCAGTTTGACTATCTGATAGGATCATCATTCTGCCCTTTTTAGTGTTCCTTATCTTTATTATATGAAAAAGTCTAAGTATGGTAGATAGTCCTGCTCGTTAGATTGTTGCCTTTTTTGGGAGAGGGAAAGACATTTTGTACTGGAGACTTTCGATCTTTGCTCTGACTCCACAATCTGCCTTTGAACAATCCGTGTACCACATTGACGCTCCTTTAAACGAGGAATTTAGCACTTTAACCTCTTTTCAAAGGCTGTTTTGGTCTTTATTTTATCACTGAAGTCCAACATTTCCATTATGGACTTGGTGTCCTCTATAATTTTTAGGTGGTCTTTAAGGTCTCCTGATTTGACCCTGTAGGCCTGTTGTAGGCTAATGGCTTGTTTCGCTGGTTCCAACTGAATTTTGTGGTGAAGCGGTTCTAAGGTGGTGAAGCGGTTCTCATTGCTCCTGTAATTAGTAGTAAGCCATTTTTCGAAGTTTGTTGAACCTATTTAAAGTACTTTTTGTGTAATTTCCTTCCACCATACTGCAGCTCTATATAGATTGACAGGTGTAACCATTTGTTTGTATGCCTTTAGTGTCTACCTTGGAAATAGTTCCCAGAGTGTCTAAGTGGTCTTCAGTGTTGTTTTATTTACAAAGAAATATAGTCACAGTGCTTAAATTTATTAACTAATGTAGGTGTTTGATTGGAGTTTGGTTTGATTAAAGTAACATTTAATGATAATATGCGCGCAGGATGATATGCGTCAGGCATCAATGCTTGTGGTGCACGCGATTGACAAAGATAAGCTAACGATGAAATTACAAGATCTAACTTTTTTCCAGAAATATTTGGAATATCATAAATTTGAGCAAGGTTTAGAATAATAACCAGCTTTGCAGCTGTGTAATGAAATCCAAGCGGTTTTGCTTCAGGTTGCATCATCAAATTTAAATTCCCTGGTGAGAAACAGCTCTACTTCAGGACGTATTGCAAAAATGTTTTCAACATTTTTGCCATGACAAGAATAAACTTCAAGTCTTGAGTCCTGTAGTATAAACACCGTGGATATCAAAACTAATATGTCACCAAATTTCACGTAAACAAAGTGCCGCTCGATATTGCCACCAGTTCAGGAACATATCGTGTACGGCTGCCAAAGTTCTACCACCACTTTTTTTGTTCGTATGAAATGAGTTTCCATCACAATGATAAACTTTGAAACTCTTTAAACCAAGCTCAACACAACCAATGCTATCATTGACTTACGTTTCCGTAAAAACGATAACATAATACGGATCAAAATATGCTACTGAGTCTCTTAGAAAGGATAGTTTCACTCTGAGATCCCTGACATTTCGATAATAAAAATAGATTGAATTTGAACAGTTTAGATTTTTGAGCCCTGAGGAGAACAAATCTGGGACGAACCATTAATATATTTAATGGTTAGTGTCGGGTCCACTTTTTTCTTCTCTACCAATTCAATCTAAAGCATCTTCAGATAATAACACTACTGCTACATTTTGTCAGAAGTATATTTTAGGTTGCGGCTGGGCAAAAAAAGTCCGCGAACACCAATCGACACTGACAGGTATCTGCTATTGTAAATTCAGCTGCATTCATGTATGGATTTGGATGGGTTTTTTTACTCAATTTTGTTTGGTACAAAAGATCATTAGAATTTTCCATTTAAAGATCCTTCAAATGACTTTGAGTATATGCGCATCACTAAGCTAGGCAAAGAAAGTCCGTGAACACATATTTTAATAGAGGTATTGAAGCAGTTTGGGAAAACATTTATTGCTTTAAACTTTGATTACTTATGACACATGGCTTAGAGAGATAGAAGGTATGAGTTCTTTCAAAATTTGAGTCCATTTAAGTCTTTCGATAGCTACGAAAAGAAGTTTTCGAATCGGTTTGAAAATTTATAGTTAACCTACGAAGAGAAGGAAGAAATATTTGCAAAATTGGCAAAATTGTTAGCAAAAATCCTTCTACCGTACATAAAATTATAAAACGGTTTGAAGAATTAGGATACGTGGCCAGCAGGTCTCGTACTGGAGCCCGCCAAAACTGAATTCCGCCCATAAACGTGAAATTTTAAAAGTGATTCGTGAGAAATTGGGTACAAGTGCATTGACAATAGCGCAAAACATGTCGCAGGATTAAGGAGTGACAGTTACACCACAAACCATCCGTAACCATTTGCACAAAAGTGTCTTTCACGGTCAAGTCCCAAGTAGGAAGTCATTTATAAATAATCTTAATCAGAAACGCCGTCTTGAATTTGCTAAGGAACACCTATCAAAGCCTCCTTCGTTCTGGGAACGTGTTATTTTTGCTGACGAGAGCAAATTCAATTTATTTGGGTCCGATGGATGACAGAGGGTATGGCGAAAATCGAAGGAAGCCCTACAACTCAAGAACCTCAGACCTACGGAGAAGCACGGTGGACGAAATATAATGGTGTGGGGGTGTATGAGTGCTGGAGGAGTGGGTAAACTGCACATAATTGAAGGTATTATGAATCAGCATATGTATCTTGATATTCTCAGCGACAATTTATTTGAGAGTGCCAGAAAATTTGGATTAGAAGAATCTTATGTTTTTCAAGAATGGTTGCTTTACACAGTAGGTCGACTTCTCAAAACCTCTCCACAATCGGCAGACCTGAATCCCATTCAGTATTTGTGGGATGAAATTAATAGGATAATTCGTAAACGTCCACTAAAATCCTTGCAGGATTTGAAAAGAGTCCTCAAGGAAGAATGGGATCAAATTCCGGCAGAAATTACAACGAATCTAGTTGGATCGATGCAAGTATGTCTCCTGGAAGTAATCAAACACAAAAGTGGCCCATCATAGTTTTGATTTAAATTTAAACTTAATTTTTTTAGTTTATAAATTACTACTTTTATTAAGTCCACAGACTTTTTTTGCAATATCTTTTTTACCATTTTTGATTTTCAAATTCTTGGGAATCTTTATTTTTTTCATTTTAGAAACATACTTTGTGCTTTTTAAGATACAAACAAATTTGTTTTCTTTTGAAAATATTGCTTGTATGGCCTTTGTAGTGAATTCAGATCATATGCTTATGAGTGTTCACGAACTTTTTTTGCCCAGTGTATATGTTACCCAGTGTAAATAATAGAGACGTAGCCCATATGGATTCTGCTAGAAACGATTTCTAACAGCAACGAAATTACCGAGCCGAACAAACTTAAATGAAGATGGCTTTCAAATCAATTTGAAAGCCATTTTTAAGTTCTTCAGCATCTCGTTCTTTAATATCACACTAATCATTGCCACTAGAGTCTTGCATGGCAAGCAATCCATGCATGATTATATTACCGGCCGGTTTTCGAAAACCATCTAATTTAGATATTGTGAGCTCAGTACATTCAAGTTTGTTTTTATTATGTTCCTCTCCCAAGCATATGAACCCGTTTTATAATTCCACATTTTGGAGTTCAATTCAAGAAATTTAGATTTCTAGTGATATAGCAAATTCAGAAAGCTTAGAGCAAATTATGTTCTCAATGAATGCCGTAGTGTCATTAATTTGGTGGAACAGATCTTCAAACAATTTCTTATGAACTAACCAAATGTAGTCCGATGATACAATTGTCACAAAAATGTCCACATTTATCATATAATTTCTAAATCAACTCAAATTAGATATAATTCTAGCGCTAAATTTACAAATTAGAGTCCCAGGTGCCACTGAATTCTAAATACTTTTGGAGGCATATTATTTCTCGTAAATCGAATTATGGAGTACCTAATACCATGTACCTTAATGAAACTCGAAGTTTCAACGTGTGTAATATCGCGAACTTTTTGCAGACAATATGTCAACAGTTTATAATAGTGACGTCAGTACATTTTATCTCCCTTTTCAATGCACCTCATTGAATTTATCACAATATACTATCAACTCTGATACCCATTTACAGAAACTTCTCGCTTTGGATGCTACGAAAAGCTGTGGACCCGATAGTATTCCTTGTGTCTTCTTAAAAAATTGGGCCGAAAGCATAGCTCTGCTTCTTCTAATTTTATTTAAAAGGTCCCTGTTGTCTAGAATTTTACCAACGCAATGGAAATACAGCTTTGTGATATCTTTTTTCAAGTCAAGACATAAAACTGGCCTTACAAACTATCGTTTCATATGTATTTTATGTGCTATACCTTAAGTTTTCGAATGTCGTGTCTGTGATTGCATTTCTCCTTTCGTTCGCCCTCTTATTATACTTAATCAGCATGGCTTTTAAACTGGTAAGTCAACCTCTCCTAATTTTATATCTTACCATAATTATAATTTCAAATCTTTTTTTAATACATCGCAAGTCCATTCCATATACACAGATTTCTCTAAAGCTTTCAACAAACTCAATCTCAATCTTCTCTATAAGAAGCTTAGTAATTTTGGTTTTCGCGTTTTCGCGCAATGCTGGTTGAATGATTTTTTAAGAAATAAGTCTTTGGTTATAAATATTAATAAAATTATTTCTCAAAGAAAATTTTTCTTTCTTCAGGTGTTTCTCAAGGTTCACACTTGGGACCTCATTTATTCTTGATTTTTATCAATGACTTACATATGCTGACAACTGCAAAATATTTAGGGTAGTTTCTTCTTATGACAACATAATAATCCTGCAATCTAATTTGGATAGTTTCTATACATATTGTTCTCGAAATTGCTTACCTCTCAATCTATCTAAATGTCAATACATTTTTTTAAAAAAAACTAAATCTACGTTTCAACATATACACACCATCAATGGAGTACCTTTATCTCAAGTTAACTTGATTAAAGACTTAGGAATTCTAGTGGATTCTTCCTTGAGTTTTACGGATCATATTTATATCACTGAACAATTGCGCAGAATTTTAGGCTTTGTATAGACGCATCACTTATTATTACAATTATTACAATATTCAAGCAATAAAATCTCTATTTTTTCGCTTGTTTGTAGTAAATTGGAGTACAATTCTGTTGTTTGGAATCCTTACTACAAAACTCATTCCCTATCAATCGAAAATCTTCAACGCAAATTTTTACGTTATATTGGGTATTAACTTAACATCTCTACTGAGGCATTTGAGTATCCCAGCATCTTGTCTCTTTTAATAATGAGACTCGTAGGTGTTACTATGATGCCTCGTTTTTGGTGAACATAGCTAACGGGGTCGTTGATGATCCTGATATCTTACAGGAAGTCTCACTTAGGGTACCAGCAAGAAGTGCAAGATCTAATGACCACTTCCACATTCAGATTTGTAGAACCAATTATGCACGAAATTCACCAATTGAACGGTTGAAGGCTATCGGAAACGTTGTTGCTTCTCATCTGGATGTATATAATGCAAATAAGGGTAGATTAAAAAGATTTATATTGGATTTGTTCTTATAAACGATTTTCCTTTTTAAACTTAATGTAGTAAGTATCTAAGCAAGTATTAATTTAATTTTAATTTAACATAGACTTCAGCTACTGCGTAATTATTTCTATGGACAGTTGTCCGTTTATAAATGAATAAAGAAATAATACAAAATTACTGATTGGAATATCGAGTTACAGGCTTAAGTCTTTCATTTAAAATTTCTAATTACTCATAATAGCATACGTTGCAACTTTCAAATTTTATTACGTTTTCGAATGATATACATATATAAGAATCAAATTGCTTGAACTGAAATCTCAGCATGTTCAAACGGGTAAATTTTCGTTGAATCTAAGAAATTGCTGCAAATAGTTAAAACTTACACCTCTTACGTTGAAGTGTACACCAGGTCTACACGCAACCGGTTCGGATGGCATTACATATTTGCAGGCGCTTTTAATTTCAGTATAAGTGCTACCGGCTGATGATGTTAAAGAAAGTTGGATTCAAATTATTCAAAGTATTCATTCCAATTAATTTTTATCATAGTTGATTATTCAGAAAGGGAATTAAATCAAGCCGAAATAAAAAAAAAACTTTTCCATGAATTTTTACATATGTGAATCTAACATTTTCATGTAAAAATTAGTCCGATCCTGATTTCAAACTCATTACGTAGAAGGAACACATATAACATCAAATGCTCTTTTTAGGTCCCTTTCTACATACATCAAATCATCTACATACAATTTTTGCCCATGTAAGTTAAATTGCTTTCAACTCGCTGAGTTGAATGAAAATGTAATTCCTAAAGACTCTTAGTTCTCTTCAAAAAATCAGATTAGATTTTAGATTTACTCTGTCTATATATCTTCATACTAGTCTTGCAATTATGATGTCCGCAGACCATTTATCTGTCTTTAGCCCCACCCGTACCGATAAACTATCATATGTTGAATGAAAGAAATCAAAACAAAGATCGAGGTCATTCAACTGAACTGGACTCGAGAGTTCGAAAGAGTATGGCCGTGCTGCTGTGTTAGTGAAAATCTACGAGCGCTTAATTATTTCTGCTCTCTTCTCGTTCAACCTGTTGAACGAATTCTTGCTCATCAGGTTCGCTAACTACTTAGTATGTATGTAATTTACATTTCTTCTCCCTTTCTTGATCTGATTTTCCATCGACCTGATCAGTTTGCTCGGATTTTTCTTCGATAGTTTCCATTGAATCTTCGCTTCGCAATTATTCCGCTAGTACTAAACATTTGTACGCTCTTTATGTTTTTTCGCATCTTGTTTCTCATTCGTTCAAACAGATTGTACTATAGATACTCGCGAAAATTCATCTGTACATCTTTACGTACTTCCACGTATCAATGCATGGCAATGTTTTACGGAAAAAAATCTCTATCTTCATTTAATCGTTAATCGCCTTGATCTGGAGTAACCGAGTAAGTATGACTGGAGCTGGCGAAATATGAGTGGAAAATATGCTGTGTTAAAGATACAAGATTTCGCAATTTTGTAAAACCAGAATAATTTAATGGAAAGATAAATGCCGCTAAGTATTTATGAATAGTTCTCTTCAGAATGGATTTTGTGTTTTGTACCGTAAATGTTTAATTATTGGATGAATGATTTCTCTTTTCAGCAAAATGTTCTAAATAAGGATGGTTGTAAGTTATTTGAAGGCGTTAAATGGGCTAAACACGTGAGTGGATTGTGCTTAGCATGAAAATTTGAATTTGCTATGAACTATTTGGACAAATTGTAAAGATCTTGATTGAATGGGCTTAAGAAGTGAGTGGTAACGTTATTCTTGTTATTTCAAAGCATTCATACTCTATTTTGGCTTATTTGCATTCTTTGTTGGATGAATATAAAAATAAGCTGGGTCATTTTTGATAGCTGATTAGCCATAGAATATGAAAATAGTAAATGATGCAATAAAATATGAAAATAGATGATAAAAGATAAATGAATAATAATTTTTTTCTGAGTAGATGATATGAATATTATATTTGTTCATTATTGTTTTAGTAGACTTGATTACAGTATTGTCAGACTAGGATATTTTACGCTAACGAGGGTCGGATACCACAAAAAATCGATTTTAGTTCTTTTTTTTTGCTTCTTACTTCTCTGCCTTGCATAGTACTGAAACGCTTTATAAGTGCCTCAAAATATAATATTTTTAAGTCACTGCAAATCTCTAAATTTTCCCCAATTATCAGAAAGCGCGTACGTCCATATATGGTCGTATTGAGTTTATTGAATTCCTCTATGTGTGGTTATTAAATAGTTTGTGTTAAAAATTTCATTTAAGAGATTGAGTTTAAATAGAATATGAAGATCAGTTTAGCATCTTTACTAAAAGACATTAAAAATGAGCGCAGATTACCTTTGAGAAATCGATATCAGTCAAAAAATTGAACTATGTCGAACTTTCAATAAAATTTGTTGTTTAAAGTAAGAAAAAATGAATCAAGCTAATTTAACAGTTAGAGCGTTATTCCGTGTTTGAGCTGCTTGTTTTATTTTAAAATCTATCACACACGTCAACAAAATTAACGAAAAAATCATTATGCGGTCTAAGCAAGAATCACGGAAGAAACAGCCGTCAAAGAATAAATACGTCTCATACCAGCACAGGAGGTGAAATTTAGTTTTCTGAGTTACCGAGAGCTTATGCAGATAAGTAATAGTTGCCCATAAAACACCTTTTTCTTCTGAAATTCAGGACTCTTGCCAGCCCGGACGTCCAAAAATGCAAAACTTCCTAGAAAGTGCGTCGAAGAAAAAAATTGGCCGGACATTTACAGTGTCATAGGGGAGAGGAAAGATTGGTGCGACTTCCATGTGATTGACATCGACCTCCTATTCAGTGGGATTTTATCCTGTGTGTCGTCCCGAAAGCTGGTAAATGTTGCAGAGACTCAACGAGTCAACGGGCCACATTCATCATTCCTTGCGAAAAGGACTTTAGTAACAGCGCTACGATGCAAACCGAACGGAACACTACAGCGTAGTCAATAGAAGAATAATCTATGCCACAAGGAGCAAAGGATTCAGATATGCTGGACTTAAAAATTGTTTGCCATTATGGATTTTCCTTCTCCAGCGTCCCATCGCACTTATGAGGTTGCCAGCATCCACCAAGCTGTTTCCTCAGAAACTGAACTGGCAATGAAACGGATGATGAGAGAACAAGCTGAAGCGTTAGAAAATGGTGATGGCACGTAGTAGAGATGAGGATATTCCTAAAAAAAACTCTCTTTTCAGAGTTTGCGCAAGAGGTTTCTTTAAAATGGTAAGACCTAGATGCTTCAGTTTTTTTTTTAGAACTTATCTACTAGCTACGTTCAAATTGTCATGGGGGTTTCATGAAATTCTTTTTGCTGTTAATAATTTTAATTTTGTGCGAAATGGTTTGTTTGCTGACACGACTGTAAATTTTGATGTGCTTTAAGTTAGAAGAGAAATTTCATGAAGTCCTTATGATTATTTTCCAATGTTCCATAAAAAGTTAATTTCTTTATATGCAACCGTTCTCGCACAAAATCTGACTGCCTATTTCCCTTTTTCACACCAATTTTCTACTCAGAAAGTTCTAACGCACAATAGTAAATGTATACAGGTGGAAATAACACTTTAAGGTTGGGAAAGAAGGGATAAAAGCAAACATTAGTTCCCGGGACCCCTATTTTCAATCAAATAATTAGTGAATTAAGCTTAATTTTAGGGAATTTTTATATCTGACACTCTCAAAGGGGCAGATGCATATAGGTTCACAAATTTTAGTCAATTTTAAAGATTTTTTCAAGGGATAATTTATTCTACATTTATCCTTTATTTGAAACTAAACACGTTTTTTAAACTTGACGCATTTAGGCTTTTAACTATTACAAAATTATTTGTTTTTACTTATATTCCAAAATGAAGCTTGGACTGAAACAGTTTTCCGGAAAATTTGCAGTAAGATTTGTCAATTTGCGTAGTTTGTATCATCTGTGGTATGATATAAAGTAAAAATAAATGATGAATAATTGATTATAAATGTTAGATTTTAAAAAGTAAAAAAAAGAAAAAATACAGAATGAAACACTTTTGAAATATTATTTGAATTTCAAGCCGAATTGTTCATTTATTTTTGCTTCAAGATATTAATTTTTTCACCAAAAAAAAATTGTTCAAAGTAAACAAATTCATACAAAAAGTAATATTGTCGAAAAGAGATGGGTGAAATTTCAGCGTGTTTTATATTTAACTTTTTGAGCTATCGTCCACACTAATTTGAAAAACAGTGATCTAAGAAAAACGCGTTTAAGCTTTGTGTACATAAGAATTCAACAATTATAGTTATTTGCGGATTAGTTAGAAATTCCAGCACCATATAGACTCTTAAAACGAATTTTTTTCAAAAGATTCAATTTGACCTCCACGCTAACTGTCTAACAGCAACACCGGGTCTGACCTTTACTAATGTACTTTGTAAAATAAAACTGCCTTTTTTCTTACAGTCATTATGTATTACAATTTTTAAGCATATGCTCACCCAAATTTCAAGCAGCAGAAAGGTTAGAAGATAAAATACATTCGAAAAAAAGGTAGTCAAAGTTAACCGCTCAACTATACTTCTGAAAGCCCTCGAGCACAAAGTATAGCAGAGTCACATTTACAAGCTATAGCAAAAGAAGTACGCTGATTTAAATTTTAAAAATATTATGGCAAATTAAGATATTTTACTAGCATTTTATTAAAAAAAAAAAAATTTTGGAATATTTTACGTGTATATCTCCCCTTAAATGGAAAATTTTCGAACATATCCAATATTTTTCTATTAAAGATGCGCATATATATTCTTAGGAACTGGATTTTGCAGCAAAAAAAAATCATTTTTTTCTAAACGGGCTATCTTTTAAGGGACATTTCTTATTACTCTGCCTTAGGGCAGATTTTTTTTTCTATTTTGTGTCATTTTTACAAAATTGTGCAAACTAGTTATACAAAAATATTAGATGATTGCATTGATTTATCGCTTAGCTTTTATGGCATCACAATTTTTCTTCTGGTCCTTCAAGACAATATTGAAAATTTATCTAACTTTAAATTTGAAAAAAATATTTAACTCCTCAAATTAATTAAAATAAAACAAAACCGCCAATTTCAAAGTAAAAATATGGATAAACAAAATTTTTTATACAGTATTAGACAGTGAGCTAGTGCCATGCAGCCAATGAACGTACGTAGATATTATATAGGAAAAGTTGACGATCGAATGCCGTTGAAAAAACCCAAAAAATGGTGATCAAATTTTGGTAGCGAGGACTGTGCTTCACTGCATGGATTTTATAGTTAAAAGACGCGTTTATAGACCTGAGCAAGTGTAGGTGACTTCTACAGAAAGCCAATGTCCGGAAGAAGCTGTAGTGCTACGATGATGAAGCTGCTTATCACGATAAACCACTATGTATCTAGCATTTACCAGTTCTTACTTATTATCCAATAGATAATCGAATCTCACTCACGAATCTCAAATGAACTTTTTTGGTTCACAGTCATACCAATTGACAAAAGTCACCATATACCTGAAAAATGTAAAATATTATTTGCTACAAAAAATTACATGTTCAAATTTAGGTTATTTCAACAATTTTCACTTTCGCATACAAATTATAAATTTATGAAGTCAGTGAAAGACTAAACAAAACAGAGTTCAAGAATTTGCCCCACAAAATGCACATACAGTAAAAAAAGTGATAAAATATATAATTACTTTGTGTTAAGACGCGCAAAACACATTAAGTTAGGCCAATATTTGTTACTTTTACTGCTTGCAACTTCCAAGAAATAGTAGGACGAATCTTTTGCTTACATTTGACATAATTTCACTCTAGATATTCAGTTAACCATCTTTAATATTCTGATTCCTGCTGTTTATATTTTTAGCCGCAGATTACCATGAAAAACTCTTCATTTTTTTTTTAATTTTATTTATTATGGAACAAAATATTAATTTACTTTACATTTAAAAAGAGGAAAAAGAAGGAAACCAGCATTTATAAACCGAAGAAAAAGAAAGCCATCACTCGTAAACAGAAGGAAACATTAAAGCTAGAGTTACAATCAATGCAACCAACATTTGTTGCACAACAAAATGAGTTTGAACACATGAGAACGTATGAGAGCAGTTACAATGATGCAACACAACTTTGCTTGGCAGCAGAGTTTGCTCATATCTCAAACTTGGCATGGCAACAACATTTTTGAAAATATCCAATACCACCTGTTCCTATGAGAGTCCGGGAAATCGGAAATCATATGTAAATGACAATCAGAAATTGTATTTTTTTGTCTCATTTTTGCTTTGCATTATACTCCGCAGCTTTTAGAGGATAAAATATTCACTGATATATCTTTCCGAGGCTTTAAAGGATCCAAATTATCGAACAGCAATTTCTTTAATATAGCCAGTGACAGATGACGGTAAATGTTGTGTTGCATTGATTGTAACTCGTTCCACCAACAAAACTTGGCAGGGAATGTTGGTTGCATTGATTGTAACTCAAGCATAAGCATTTAATGGTAATAAAAAGCAAGAAAAAATAATTTAAAAACAAAATTAAAACACAACCAGAAGCGAATTTTAAAGAATTTTTTTTTTATTTAAACGCAGAAGAAATAAAAGCCTACCCTTTAAGAGCAGAAGAAAAAGACAAGACAAGCAATTATGACAAGAAAAAGATTGTCAACATTTTAAAAACAGCAGAACAATTCCAGCACCAAAAAAGTGAATGAAGAAGGATGGCTTTAAAATGAAAAGAAACAAAAGGTCGGCATCTAAAGCTATCAGTAAAAAGCTTGGCTTTAAAAAGCAGAAGAAGATAATTAGTACTAAAAAGAGAAGAATTTAGCTTCCATCATTTAAAACTGGAAAAAGAAGAAGCCAAGCATTTTAAAGCAGAAAAAGAGCCAGAGTTCAGGAAAATATGTAATTAAAAGCAAAAAAAACGAAGAAAAAAGGAGGGTAGCATTAAGGTGCAGAAGAAGTATACAGTATTTATTAGCGGAAGCAGAAGGCCAGCATTGAAAAGCGCAAGAAAAAGGTCTGCTTTCATATGCTGAAGGAAGAATCTTGCATTTAAAAGCGGAACAGAAAGAGAGTGAGCGTTTAAAAATGGAAGACAAAGAAGGCCAGCATTTCTAAACGGAAGCAAAAAAAAGTCCAAGTTCCAAATCGACAAAAGAAAAAAAACCAATATCAGGAAAGCAAAAAAAAGGGGCAGAATTAACAACTAAAGCGTAAAAATGTCAGTATTAAAGAGCGGAACAAGAAAGAAACCAGCATTTAAAAGGAAAGCAAAAGAAGGCCAAGAATCAAAAGCGGAAGAAAAAGGATTTAAAATGGAAAAAAGTTCTGCTTTTAAAATTAAATGAAAAGATCTTAAAGCAAAAAAGAAGATAGCTAGCAACTAAAAACAGAAGAAAAAGACCAGCATTTTATAGTGGATGAAAAAAAGGCCATCGTTTACAAGCGGGAGAAAAACAATGCCATAAGATAACCCGCTCTTAAAACAAAAAAAGAAGATAGCTAACAACTAAAAACAGAAGATAAAGACCAGCATTTTATAGTGGATGAAAAAAAGGCCATCGTTAACAAGCGGGAGAAAAAGAACGCCAGCATTCATAAGTAGAAGAAAAAGGTTAGCATTTATAAACGGAAAAAAATGACTGACATTTAAAAGCTGAAAAATAATACCAGGATTTGAAAGCGGAAGGAAAAAGGCTTTACATTTAAAAGCAGAACAAAAAAATAGATATCATGTCAAAGCAGAAAAAGAAGGCCAGCATTTATAAGTACAAAAACATTTATTGGCTGAAGAAAGAGAAGAAGAAAAATCTCAGCATTTAATTGGGCAAAAACGAAAGCCAGCATCCACAATAAGCCGAAGAAAAAGGTCAGCATTTAAAACACATTTAGCAACTAGGCTAACTCTAGCGCTTTAGAAAATATGAAAACATATGGCACTTAAAAAGAATAGTGGATGAATTGATATCGGCTTCTTCCATATGTGTCTCCCTACCAGCATCGCTAAGCATTCGCTTCAAAGGGTATTCCCCTGAGGTTTATTATTATCATACAAAGAAAAGAGAAGAAGTAGAAAGTCAGCATTTAAAAACAGATTAATAAAGCCAACATTCAAAAGTGGGAGCAAAAGAGATCAAGAAGAAGAAGAAAGCAAGCACCTAAATCAACAAGCAAAATCAAGCCGGAAATCAGAGCAAAATTTCAAAGGCAGTATTTAAAATATAAAAATAAAGACTCAATACATTTAAAAGCAGATAAAAAAAACTTGCATTTAAAGAAAAAGGTGACGCCAAGTAATTTAAATGCGAAGACTAATAAGTCCAGCAATCAATAGCAGAAGAAGAATAAGGTGAGCAGTTGTAAGCGGAAAAAGATGAAAAGGGCAATAAGGCCAGAATTTAAAAGTGGAAGCAGAAAATTAATTCCAGCATTTATGAAAAGCTAACATTGAAAACCAAAGGATACAGGCCATCATTTTAAAGCGGAAGAAAAAGAGACCCAGCATTAAAGAGCTGAAGAAGAAGACTTACATTTGAAGAGAGATGAAAAAACAAGTTAGCATTTCCAAGGAGAAGAAGAAGGCTAGCATTAACAAGGAAAAGGTGAAGTTGACTAGCATTTTGAAGGATAAAGAGCAACGGGCAAGCAGTTAAAAGTAAAATAAAAAGTAATTAGTTGAAAAACAGGCCAGTGTGTAATAGGAGATCAAGAAAGTCTGCTTTTAAATTAAAGAAACATTTGAAAAAGAAACATTTGAAAAAGAAACATTTGAAAAAGAAACATTTAAAACGAGGATAAAAAAAATGGTTGGCGTTTTGAATGGGAAGAGGAAGAAAACTAGCATTTTAAAGCAAAGGAGCCCTAGTGTTTTAAAGAAGAAAAGAAGGTCAGCAATTAAATGCAGAAAAAAAGTCAGCATTTAAAACGCAAGATGAATAAAACCAGTATTTATTAATAAAAGAAAGGCATAACTGGAAGAAAAAGATATCCAGCATTGAGAAGAAGAAGAAGATTAGCAGCTCAAAATAAAAGGGGAAGAATTCAACCATTTAAAAGGAGCATAAAGCTTGCATTAAAAAGAGAAAAAAGAGGAGAAAAGCACTCAAAAGAAAAAGAAAGCAGGCATTTAAATGGAGAAAAAGAAGAAAAAGAAGGAGATTCGTAATTAAAACGATACAAAAGAATGTATTTGCAACGAGAAGGAAAAATGGATTTGCATTTAAAAGGAGAAGAAAATTAGCATTAAAAAATGGAAAAATGCCAACACAAAACAGTTGAAAAGGAAAGCTAGCACCTAAAAGTATGAAAAGAAGGCAAACATATTCTTTTTGAGAAGGTGCGCGGGACCTTTGATAGCAAAGTGCCGAGCCTCACTAAATCATCGACCTCAGAGTAGCCTTCAAATCTCCCATGTTAAGGTACCCTAGTCAATTGTACTGCCAAATGTCACGATATTTGCTCTTGACTATCTGTGAAAATACTAATATTGACTCCAAATTTTCGATTATACAGAAGCTAGTTAACTTCTTAAAAAATAGCCGCAACTTCTGCCTGAAAGACACTACAATAGTCTAGTAGTCAAAAGGACAGCTTGAGACTAAGCTCATCTGATTATAGACCAAACATGGATATGCCCAATTTCAAGGGTGAGACCATCATGTCATTCATCTCTAGTTTCAGACTCCAAATCTAGTGGAACGTCCGGTGCGATGTAGTCAACATCCGCTGGAGCGGGAACTCCCTCAGCCAAGATTATATAATGTACCAAATTTGTTTTATTTTATGTTGAAATACCATTTAATCTTAAAGCAACAAGATTAGCTTACTGTAAGATCAATAGATTGGTTGGTAGCAAATGAAGCAGAACAAAACATGCCTTAGTTGGGATGGTGCGGAGTGCTCCAGTTGCTAGGAGTGCAGCTAAACTTTACAACTTTTCAAATTGACGTTATCAGGTAGCCACTAGAATTACACCCCAAATAATCGAATTGGCTCAGCTATTGCGGTTTAATGCCAAGCAACAATACGAAGCTGTAAGCCCTGATTTGCCCCTATGGCTTTTTTGCAGCAGTAAAGTGTACTGAAAGCCCGCCATGCTCTTTCTGCAATTGTAGCTCCATAGTAACCTCTTTTTGAAACAGTTTCTCAATTTAAATATCAATTTAGTGTTTCATTTCTAAAAATTTCTCATCATGTTTGATTTATTTGACAATTTTCTTTTATACTCTGATGTTTGTCATTTTACTATTTGCTAACTGTAAAGTTGTTTAGCCCACGTTAATTTATAATTATCTTGTATTCTGTCAATATTATTAATATTATAATTATTATTTTTTACTTTATGTTTTGTGTTTTAATTTAAACTGTATGAAATTTGTAAATTTTGAGTTCTATGCATTGTTAATTTCTTTTGCATTTAAGTCATTCAGTCTTCAACAAGTTTTTTCTTTTCTCCTATCTTCACTAATTAATGGAATATATTTCTAAAATGTTGCACTAATTTTGATAGAATTCTCTTGAACAGTATTTTCTTTGAAAATTGGCATCCTATGGAAGTTTGCTATAAATACTTGCAGCGTTATTGGTCAAATTTCAAAGTAATTTATTTATTATTTATTTATTTATTTGGTACGTATTCAATACAACAGGCAAGACTGCCCAATTACAGATTGGATCCCACGAACAAAATAAAATAACAAGAACTAAATGATAATATATAAATATAAGTATATAAAATAATTAAAGTTAAAATAAAAATAAAGTAATAAAAAATAAAAGTAAAAAATTCAGTAAAGTAAAAAAGAAAGAGAAAAAAAAATCCATTCCAAACACGAATGTCCAATTCTACAATAATCGACCTAATAAAAATAGTAAGTAAATGAGTAAATATAAATATAAGTATGTAAAAAAAAACAAATAATTAAAGTAGTAAATTAAATAAAGTAAAATTAAGTAGAAAAAAAAGAAGAAAATTAAGAAAATAGAAAATAAAACTAATTAGAAAAATATATAACTATATATAAAATTAAAAATATACAAAAAATTCAAGTAATAAATAAGAAAGTACAGTTAAGTAGAGCAAAAAAGAAAAGAAAGATCCATTATAAACAAGAAAATTAAACTAATTAAATAGGATCAAAAATTTTACTGCGAACCATATTTTTGAAAATGGCGATAGATTGTGGAGGAGGACCAAGTTGAAGACTATTGTGAGTGCGTAAGAGTCGCAAAACGGGAGAGTAGAAGAAAGTGTCAGTACGAGCATACGGCACTTCAAATAAAATAGAGGACCTGATTGGTCTTACAGAATCCCGCTCAATGAACAAAAATGCTAATGAGGATGAAAGGTAGCCGCGACAGATTTTGAACAGGAAACACTCATCCAAGTAAACTCTGCGCTGCTCAAGGAGAGGAATGTTGAGAAGAGATAGACGCTCACTATAAGGTAAATACGGCAGACTATATTTAAAAAGTAAAGTACGTGTAAACCTGCGCTGAGCTGATTCAACAGCGTCAGCGAGGTATTTGAAACGAGGACACCACACTTGTCTGCAGTATTCGAGTACAGAACGGACTAGGGTAATAAACAGGTGGACACAAGTAGAAACACTAAATGAATTGTGGCAGGAACGAACCACGAAATCAGCAATTCGAGAAGCTTTTCTAGTGATAGTAAGGACATGAACGTCGAATTTCAGTTTACGATCAAATGTGACCCCAAGATCTGAGAAATTATCGACACAAGAAAGGAAATTACCGTCAATAGCATAAGGAAAGACATGAGTGTGAAGCTTATGGGAGAAAGACATAGAAAAACACTTGGAAACATTAAGGGACAAACAGTTAATGTTACACCAACCAGAGAGAGCATGCAAATCATCCTGAAGAAGGAGAGAGTCATCAGTATTTTTGATTACCCGGAAGATTTTTAAATCATCTGCATATAGAAGACATGAAAACTTAAAAACCATGGGAAGGTCATTGATGAATAGATTGAACAAAGGTGGTCCCAAGATGGAACTTTGAGGAACACCAGAAGAAGGGGAGATAGGTGAGGACAAAAAGCCAAAGAGGGAGACAATGCAAGTGCGATCAGTTCAAAATGAAGAGATCCAGGAAAGCAAAGGTTCACGAATGCCATAGTGATTCAGTTTGATAAGAAGCAGCTTATGATTGACAGTGTCAAAAGCTTTGGCAAAATCAGTATAAATGACATCAACTTCATTATTGCTGTCAATTGCAGAAGCGACTACATGAGTAAACTCAAGAAGATTCGTAGAGGTGCTCCGGCCTTTTACAAAACCATGTTGTTCCGCTGCAAAGACACAAAAGAGGGAATCATAGATACGATTGTAAACAAGGTGTTCCAAAATTTTTGAAGGGCAAGGAAGAATGGAGATAGGGCGATAGTTAGAGGAAGAATGTTAGAGAGCTTCCAAGAGGATGGAAATTGACCAGTACAGAGACTAACATTGAATAAGATTGCTAAAGGGACGCAAAGTGAAGAAGCAAAATTTTTTACAAAGAAATTGGGAATTCCATCCGAGCCCGGGGAACAGTTTGAGTCAAGAGAGGACAAAAGCAATTCAACCTCTACTGGGTTAGTTACGATTGAGGAGAGGCAAGCAGGGAAATCAAAGGAAAAGCAGTCAGTAGCAGGAATCAATGGAATAGTGTAAACAGAAGAAAAAAATAAAGCAAAGAGATTGCAAATGTCAGGAGGGTTAGAAGCAGTAAAGGCATTAAACACTAAGGAGTCAGGAAGAGAGGAGGAAGCTTTTAAGGAGCGTACAAAAGACCAGAAAGATTTAGGGTTATTCGAGTTTAAAGAAGATTCAACAGACGAGGAATAGTTGAATAGTGCTACTGTAATTTCTTTCTTGGCAGAGGAACGTAAACGGGAGAAGATAGCATAATCTTCACCCGACCGAGAAATCAAAAATTTCAAACGCGCTGAATTTTTATCTCTAAGAGCACACTTTACCCTCGCAGTAAACCAAGGGGGTCACGGGAGCGACGAGAACTGAAGACAGGAGTATGCAACGAGATCAAATCAGCAAGAATACAGTAAAATTTGGATACAGCAGAGTCAACATCGAGACCACGGAAGCAATCAAACCAATTAATTGAATTCAGGTCATTAGACAAGCAGTCAAAATTAGTTTTTTTAAAGTTAAACCGGCGCGCAGTGGATGATTTAATACGATTCGAAAAGCTAACAAACAAATTAATTGAAACGGGAGGATGATGGG
Organism: Nemotelus nigrinus; assembly: GCA_947369275.1. Classification (NCBI taxonomy): domain Eukaryota; kingdom Metazoa; phylum Arthropoda; class Insecta; order Diptera; family Stratiomyidae; genus Nemotelus; species Nemotelus nigrinus. The sequence continues at coordinate 201,774,237 of OX376372.1, read as the reverse complement.
GATCTGGGTGCGTGTAGGGTATTGGAACAGAAGATAGAGAAATCGAAGAGGACTCAGCATTAGAAAGGATGAGGTCAAGGATCTTGTTATTAGCATTAGGGAAACAGTTAAATTGAAAAAGAGAACAGGAAGAAAGAAAAGAAGATAAGGCAATAGAAAGGTTGTTGGTGGACATAATACGAAGAAAAGAAGAGTCCCATTGAACAAAAGGCATATTAAAGTCGCCACAGATAATGATTGAGGACGAGGGATAGTTGCTATTAAGGTAAGTGGAAAGTTCAGAAAAGAATTTATCATAAGTCGAGAAGGACAAGTTACAGGGAATATATAAGGACGCAACATACAAAGAGGATGTAGGCGACAAACAGATGGAAACAGCAACACATTCAACAGGTGGACTAAGGATAAAATCAGCGCAAAGTTTACTGTTGAGAGCCCTAAGCACAGCAATAAGCACGCCACCACCATCAGCCTTATTAGATACCAAACGATTCCGATCACAACGGTAAACATTGTATGCAGGGAAGAACTTGGAGTTAAAAATGTCGTCAGTCAGCCAAGTTTCCGACAAGCAAATTAGGTGATCATTTTCAAGAATAGCAGCAGTTTTAAAGTCATCAATTTTGGTCCTCATGTCACGAACATTTTGGTAATACAGAGGTAATTGTTTATGGTTAAGAACTAGGTTCGACTTGTTTTGGCAAATAATGGTATTTTATCCCTTCCGAATATGAGCTTTTTGGCCATAAATTAGAATAAGCCTATGAGTACCATTGACAATATTAACTTTGCATTGATGAAATTTAATTTTTTTAATCTCTTCAGCTAAGAAAATATTAAAATTGCAATATTATCGTTCTCATAGTATTTAAGACCATGTTTTCCAGTATTTTTATGAAATTTTTTTTCTATATTTGATAAGATTAAATATTTCGTCAAATTAATTAGACATATTTACTAATAATCAATTCAGATAAAAGTCAAACTAGAGTAAGTTACATTACATTAATCTCAATACCGTGATTATTCCAGTCATTGCATGTGGACTAATTTCTTCATCAAAAATCAGCTTCTACATCTTGCTGTCTCTTGTAATAGTCTCTTTTGAAATCCGATTAAATCATAATACACAACAGAGAGAACGGAAATCAAAACTATATGATGCATATTACATCGAACCATCAGAGACAGACTACTTAAGAGCCATCAACTTCTATTCAGAATTTCGGTCAATGGACCCATTAAGCGACTTAGCTACACCTCAATTAGTTATTTTCCGAAGAAAGCAAAACAGGTGAATTGCATGACCTTCTCTTATTACACCTCTATTAAGTCGTAAGAATCAAAGTGGTTCTGCGTCAACTCCATGGCTGCATTGAATTCGCACACAAACCAAATGTACGTGTATGAAATTTTCCACGAAAAGAATGAAAAATCCCGTCAAGAGGCCTCCGGACAGATGAGATTTATTCAAGCGGTTGACTTAAGAGCTCTAAAAATTTTAACGTTTCTTGCAAGTCTTTCTTCATTGTTGTATTTACTCTGTCTGTTGTGTCGTCACACACGAAAGTTTTCAATATGCAGATACTTCGCAGCGGGTCCCGCATTCACCTTTGCAAATTTCAGCTCGGTACGATGAGTATGTAGATTTCGTTGAATCTACGAATCGAGTAACCAAGAATACGCGACTTGTGTTGCTAATTCTTGATATTGGATAACTGTTAAGTGTTTTCTCCTCCTCATCAGCTCACTAGTTACCATCAGCTACCAGTTTGCTCGGCGCGATCAGTGTGGGTAAAACTAAGAAATATTCGATTGAGTCTGTGAGTTGGAGCAGAGTGCAAAGTTTTCGGTTTGGCAAAATTTATGGTTTGCTTGCAAGAGTGCAGTAAATTTTCGTTAAAGACTTTTTTGGTGGATAAATGTCTTCTGTGATCATTTTATGTGCTCTTTGAATTTATGATAGATACTATGTTGAAGGAGATGCATTTTTAGGTGAAGGCGTTCGATGTATCTTTTTGGCGACACTTATCTTCCTACCTCATTTTTATGGTATATTATTGCTTTTGCACGCATTATAACAGGAATTTTCCAGGTGATTTTTCCCCAAAAGTCGCCGAAAAGATACATCAAGAATCTTCAAGAAAGAAAATAGTTTGTCTGATGCATGAATTATTTTAACAAATACCAAATAAATAAATTATTAAAAATCACATTTGTTATGGTAGGCACAAAAATATTTGCGGAATATTGGAACTTTATTTCATTCTTTTATAAAAAGGTATTTACCTTCTAATATGCACTGCACAGTAATAGATAACATTAATCTTTCGAAATTCATTTCAGAGTATGATGTGAATCTCGCCCATATTAACATATCCGTTTATAACAGGGCAATCTCATTTGCGTCTTGTATTATTTAGCAACAATCTGTGAACTTCGGATTGTATGACTAATATCAAAAACACATTGGCGTGACATTCGTCAGCACTCACTTTCCTCACTTTCTCCGTCTGCAAATCAATTTGGACTTTTGAATGCGCCCGTCATATGTGCTATTGCGTCCCATTCGAATCGAATGATTGTCAATGATTCATTTTTTTCTGGACAAATGGTCAAATGGCTTACCTTATTCAATAGTGTCGTACCTTTGACTCAGCGTGACTTTTTACAACAATTAAATGCCTATCAATTTATGATTCGATTTCGGAAAGATCCGCCCGGTCACAATTCCTTATTGCCGTCATCTGTTTGTTGTTGATTTATTGTGTTGCTTTGTGAAAGAATCAACAATGAAACATAATGATGTTAACGCATTCAACGCTGTCAGATGTTGATCGGAGATATATCAAGGCAATATGTCTTTAATTCGTGACTGTTTACATTGTACGCTCCAGGCTCCGATTAGATTCTAGCACTCTAGCGTGATTGTACTGGGACCAGGTGATAGTGGCGGTGTTGATCGGGTGCAAGAAGTTCATGGCGTGGCAGCAGCGCCCGAACAGAACCAATATTAACTTTGCGATATCAGTGCACTCAGCAAGTGAGTGAATGGTCGAGTAGTGGAAGTTGAGGCTATTAAGTTACTACCTGCAGTAATAGTCTATATGTGTATATGAGCTCACGTCTTGTGTATATATTTTCTTATTACTGATGGACTCTTTTCTCTTTAGCTCGATAGTCTTGGATGTGGACTGTAAAGATTTAACCCTCTTATGGTCATGTGCACTACAAAAAGATTGAGAAAGATATGTTATTCGAAAATGTTTTGTAATTATATGTCTACGTAAAGCTTAGTACTTTGTTCGATTTCACGTGAAATTTTCATACAAAATTACAAGCGAAATCTGTTTTGGCGAAAATTTAGCTCGAAAATAAGTAAGAGTTTTTAGCATAAAAAGTTGCTTTGAAGTTGCTTTCGCTTTGAAAATATAGATGGCATTGACACATGTCTCCAATCATTTCACGCCAATTTAGTTTGTGCAGTTCATTTTTTCGAGCTAAAACATGACATTTGGTGTTTCAAATTTGAAAATTGAATGTCTTTCCAATAAGAAAATCGATCGAAAAATGAAATTCTTGACATTTTATCCGTCAGGAATGAGCAGTGTCTCTGCTTAAATCCATTGCCAACATTTGACCAGATAATGAAGACATGTCACAATTTAGCTTCACGATTAACTCAGTACCAGTCTTAAACTGCAATTAGTTTAGCATTCATTATTAGCTAGTTTAATATTTTAGTACATTAATTGCTCAGAATGATCATTTAAATACGATTAAGAATTCACACAACTGAAAACTATGATGCAAACAAACTTCGAAAAGCTTATGTTGATTTATAAATATCACTTCTTTGAAATGATTCTTATCAGAAATTATATTGATTCTTATAAGAAATTATTCAATAAGGCATGAGTAGCTGTATTTTTTAAAAATAAAGTAAAGTGTATTAAATATTATAGGTCACAAGGAAGATAATAATTGATTAATGGTATAGAGTTAAAAATGAGGACTCAAAATATCGACATTTGGAGCAAGTACAAAATGAGTAAGGATTTGCATAATCTCTATTTACTGGACTATTAGCAATGTACTGGCTAAGCTAATTTTAATTTAAGCCCGGTTTTACTGGCTAAGCCAATTTTAATTAAAGCACAGTTGAACTGGCTAAGCTAATTGTAATCAATTCTTTGTCCACAGCTTTGACCACAGCTATGAACAAATACCAACTGACTACCGTTTTTCAACTTCCGGTTTAGCAAGGCACATCTCATAATTTCCCCCATCCATAAGAAGAGTAAGCTCTCTGCTTCCAAGGTTGGGAAAGATTTTTGAGAGAGCATGGATAGAAATGATCAAAAGCTTATGTGAGATCGCACACAGGTAATTCCCGACCACCATTTTGGTTTTGGTCGCAGGCTCGGCACCAGGCACGCCATTTCCAACTTGGAATATCAAATTGTGTCTCATTTGAATAAGCAAAACATTCTAACAGTAGTGTGTGGTTTAGACACGAAGGCTTTCTATTTAAGTTGATCAAGTTTGGATTCCTGGAAGAGGTAATAAGCCTCGCTGCAAGATTTCCTACCAACAGATACGACTGTGTCAGCGTTAAAAGTGCCGATTATCTCATAGCACCGATGACGTAAGGAGTGCCATAAGATTCCGTCACTGGATCAATTCTTTATATTATTTATATCAATTCTTTATACCGCTGATCTTCCTGTTCCAGTGGGCAAACTCCAAGTCATAATTCTCCAATATGGCAGAATTAAGTCTTTTATTCGACGAATAGAACATCAATCTAAATAGCAATACGATTCAGCTATGCGTATTTTGCAATTCTTCTAAATATCGGAGATTCCAAACTACTTGCAACACTACGTAGAAACTCGCTGGCCGGTTTGGAACATCTAAGATTACTCCTAGCTTGTCTCTAAAGTCCCTCGGAATTGATTTGCAGGAATTTTGCTTTCGATACATCCGGTAAGCAAAGTCGTTGAGCCGTTTGCGATACGATATTTTTCGTTTTGATAGCAGCTTAAGACATACGAGGTCTGTCCCAAAAGTATCCGACCTGTATTTATATCTTCGCGCCACAGCACTCAGGCAACCTCTATAAGGTACAAACATCACCAGTAACTTCTCACAAACTAACCAGTCGCTTGCAGTTCTCAATAGGACGGTTACTTCATTCTCAGCGTGTATTTGTTTACAGTGTCTTTTTCACGTTCGTCGGATTTGTTTATTGTTAAAAATGACGGAAAGAACCGAGCAGCGAACTTGCATAAAATTTTGTTTTAAACTTCGAAAAAGTTGTGCGGAAACTATTGAAATGTTGCAAAAGGCTTTTGGAGACGAATGTGTGGGCAAAACACAAATAAAAGAGTGGTATAAGCGGTTTAAAAATGGCCGCACATCTATTGACAATGATTCTCGTTCTGGTCGACCTGCGACGGGAAAAACATCCGATAATGTTGAGCATGTGCGAGTGGCAATTGAACAAGATCGTCGTTTGACTGTGAGGAAACTAGAATATGACCTTGAAATATCAAAAAGTACTGTTTGCTCAATTTCAAATCAATGTTGACTGTTTTTTTTGTTTATGAAGGAGTCGTGCATCATGAATCTGCTTCTGCATGTCAGACGATTAACAAAGAGTACTACGTTGTAATTGTGAAAAGATTGCGTGATGCAATCAGAAGAAAACGACTGCACTTTTGGCAAACCGGTGCTTGGCTTCTTCACCACGACAATGCTCCAGCGCATGTAACATATCAAACCTTATGCAGTAGTATTTATGAAAACACAGTGTGTTACAGCTTTGCCAGCCTCCATACAGTCTTCACATAGCTCCTTACGACTTTTGGCTATTTCCTCAATTGAAAATGCCGCTTAAAAGACACCGATTCAACGACAAGAAGAACCAATGCGACGAATGCACTAAAAGCGATTTCAATAATTAACTTTCAAAACTGCTTTAGGAAATGGAAGCATCTTTATGGGCGTGTTGTTCAATCAAACGGGGATTACTTTGAAGGATGCTACCAACAGGATGACGAAAAATAAATCAAGCGTCAAGAAATCGAGGTAGGTTGGATACTTTTGGGACAGACCTCGTATATTCCACACACAATTGTTTTTCGGAAGCTCAGTTGAATCCGCTCTCAAATCATAAAGCTTTTTTTCGCTTTCTCCAGTGCTTGTGGATTAGGGTCTCGTTGTTGCTCTTGCCACCGCTTCAAAGCGTATTTCTTTGTTATATTGGGGTCATTCAACGATATTCTAGATTCCGATCTAATATACCTCCTTCGAAAACTTGCATCTAACGCGTTTCGCCGTTCAGACCCGGGGGGACATTTCTCCTTTATTTTGTTGCACTTTACGCCGCCCTGAGAGAGTTTTCCATCCAATGCCTCTAATTGTATTTTTCCTTGTTCCGATAATATAATTACTCGACTTGCGGCTTCGTATATGTGATCTTCTCCTACTTCTGTTCGATGGCAATATTTCCTTTCAGGTTGAAGTACTAATGGTACTTCTTTGCTCCTTCATTTGATTTTCCGCTCTCCCAAATCCAGCTTGAAACCTTAAGGGCCCATCATGTCCATTCCAAGTATGTACTCGTTGGTTATCTGTGCTGTCAGGAACTGATGCTGGAATACTATACATCCGAATCGTATCTGCCGAACGATTTCACCAACAACTGCTGTATAGATACCCCAGTAACCGTCTAAAATACGTATAGCCCAACGTTATTAAGTATCCAGGACTTCGCCATACCGACTCTCAAGCTTGATCTTTGTCGATAGTGATATGATGATCTTCGTTGTTGACTTTTGCTTGCAGACTTAAATCCTCAATGGGCGGACAATGAATATCAAACAAACTAGACTATTAGTCCGTCATGCCATACAGTGTCAAAAGCTTTATCGATATCGAGCACTATGAGACCAGTTGAGTGTTTTGATATGAAATTACTATTGATATGATGAACAACTTTGAACAGCTGATGAGTGGTAGGCATACCAGGTCGAAAGCTGGAACTTGGAGATCTTTTTGAATACAGAAGAGGATACCTTTTTCTAAAAGTTTCCTAAAGAAAGGAAGTAAGCAAATTGGTTTGTGAATAGAAGAATAGAATGTTTGCAAGGTGAATAAAAGATATCTCGTTAATCACAGTGTGCTGAGACTAGGCAACATTGTTGTAAATAGAGAATAATATCTCCTCTTGGAGCAGCTAATAGGTATTATTAAAAACTGAATCTTTTTATCTAAAAAGTCTGCTCTGCATCTTTTTACGGTTTTCGCACTAAATTCATGAAAATTTCTAATTAAGTTTCTCAAATTTTGTCAAAAATATGAGAAAAAGCGATGAGACTTTTGTTGCTAACAATCTAACTCCAAATTGATGTTAGTCTAAAATAACACCTTCTTCTAAGATTGACAATATTTAACTTTGGAAACCATTTTTAAATGTTTTAAAATATGTTTTAATTTAACATAAAATATTGACATGTAGCTTTTCAGGCTGTGAAATTGATCTATTTATTTATTTTATTTATTTAATTATTTTTATTATGTTATTAAACTTATTGAATTAATATAAACTTTGATAAAAATGAAAGCAAATAGCTTATACAAAGTAATTTAGATTCGGATATCATCAATGTAGCTATATCACGGAAAAATAATTCTAAATCATAAAATCACATAGAAAGTGTAATTTAAGTTTCTCATAATGACCCTGACCCTGAAGATATTAGATTTTTCCCAAGTGAAGAAATTTTTTTATGCATCATTAGTTGGTGGTAAACATACGTATATAATTGAGCAATTGAGTAATTATGTAATTTGTATTTGAGCTCTGAGCTTCACAAAAAATGAAAGCTGAGTAAAAATAAAGCATTTTTGGTTGTTTTTTGCGTTTGGACTGAGATAATGCGACCGTAAGTTGAATATTTTTTTTTTAAATTATGACTTGAGAATTGTTTTTAAAACATTTTGAGGTTTTTTTTCTTCTTCGAAGATATCATAATGCATATCTACAGCTGGGTTAAAAAAATATTAACATACATTAAACTACTTCAGCTGCATCGGAAAACCGAACGAACAGCCAACCGCTTTAGCTAACTTTCTCATAATAAGAATGACCTGACATATTCCACTTATGTGTGAGTTAGTAACTTTTTCAGGCGTTTGGCAAATGCACAGAAGATACAGGTTGTGTAAAGAGAAGCGCGCCGCACAGAGATACGAATATGAAGGCATACCGCATACGTGCGATTGTTTAATACTTGGTTAATGCGAAGCGCGATAGCGATGGCTATTAAACCACAAGCTGCTGAGAATCACCAACGAAGAACTGTTGCGATCAGTTGCTTGTGAACATCTTCAGTATCAAGGTCTTAAGATCGCGTCCAGCAAACTATGGACGAAGACCTAGTGTAGAGTACATATAGTTTGGTGTTGATTTTCACTGCTCGAAGCAACTTGAACTGTTTTTCGGGTGCGCGATTTATACACTTTGATCTATAGTTTAAATAATTACATTAGTAAAAATTTGAGTTTTTCGGTTTCAGTTCATTTACATCAAATTGGTTAACAGTTACTAGTTGAAACACTTATTGATTTCCTGAAGTGACGTAGATGTGCTAACCACTAGTGTCCCATCGAACGACCTTAACTAAGTGTTGATTCTTATGCGATTGAACCTATTGTGGTTGGAACTATGTGTGAACGTGGCCTTAATGAGAACCGTTAGGAGAATCTTTATCGACTGTCCGATCCAGCTGAACTACGTTAAACTGTCCTACGAGAAACAAGAAAGTTAAAGTTTTTTTTTCCCGAAACCGTTAAGTGTAAAAGTGATCGACAGTCACATCGAGAAGAAGAACCAAGAAAAGAGCAGGAACTGTGCCTCGAGCTCGTCTTAAAATTTGCCAATTAAAGGTGCACGACAGCACCTTGGGTGGAGTAACCGGTGCAAATTGGATTATACAAAATTCTTCACAGACGATATGACCTAAAATCAGTTTTCGGTAATTTTCCGGTATATCTCTTTAAACGGTGCAATTATAACGTTCTTGGTTGCACGCGTGGATAGCACTGAAGCGGTCAATTGTTCGTTTGCGTGTCGATGCGTTTCGTGCAGCATAAAAAAACGAACGAAAAATTCGCAAATATCTTGCCAAGAACTTGCAGTTGTGCGTTGGTAATGTCAGTTAAGACTTTTCTTCGCTTCCCTCATTGCTTCGCCTTCAAATCTGTGGATTAACGTAGCTGTGCTTCGAACGTCTTTCACGGCTACGCCGATTGGTTTCTTAAGTGATTTCTTGCATTTTCGTCTTGGCCGCAGTTTAACATAAATTTGTCTTGAAAGGTAAGTGTGCCTGCGCTTCGCATGCTGATGCAGTGGAATTCTTGTTCTTCCATAATTAGGGAAAAAAATCGAAAAATCGATAATCGCCTCGATTACGCTTTCTAATCGTTTTCGGCTGGTACTCGTGTGCTTGCCAGACTTATAAATCTGTGCATAACGAAGAAATGCGTAAAGCTTTCGAGTGACTTTGAAAGCAATTCGTTCATAGGCCTAACGGAGCAGAGCTCATATCGATACGTGTAGGTGGGATGAGCTTGGATTTGGTAAACAAAAAGTGGAAAGTTTTTCTTCGACATCCGGTGCAAATTAAACGTGGATTCAGCCTTAATACTTGATATAATTTCTTTTTCGATTTCATTGACTCGATGTTGAGATTGAATAATGAATTGCGTTTAATTCATCAATATTAGGTAGTGAACATTTCAACATGAGAAATGATTTTTTTCGTGCTTTGCTTGTAGAAAGTATTGATGGTGAGCAGGCTGCTCCTGCCTATTAATGCAACTCAGGTCAACCTAACAAAATTGCTCATCATTTTTTTTTCACTGTAACGCTCTAGAGTAAATGGATTAATACACATTGAAGTTAAATTAAAACAGTTATTTTTCTATCTCAAATTCAGTGCATTCATTGAAAGAGGAATTTTGGAAGGTTTCTCAAATGCAGAAGCACATCGATAAGTGGAATAAAAACTTTAAACCATTTCCTATAACCAAATGATCCGAATTCCCATCGGTCAGTGAAGCCAGTTTATGCAGCTGTTTCATTTGGTTTTCTTCAAACCTTTTCCGTTCTATATCGTTGAAACTTTTTCAAGCAGTATATGTAGAACTGTATACCGGCATCAAAGGCGGCATGGGAATATCTTTAAAATTTTACTATGTGAATATCTGAGATAATGTAAATGTTTCATTTTCTTTCTCCCGTGAGAAATGTTTGGGGGCAAAAACATTCGTTTATTTTATTCTGCAGTTATTTTGTTCCATCAGTTGCCGAATACTTTCAAATGGGAGATCTGTGCGTTTTTGTTGTGTCTATTGCTGAAGTTAAATCAGAAATTTATTAAATCGTATGTAATCGTTATAAATAAAATAGATTAGGTATTTCATTTTGTACAACTCGACAAGAGTATCTGCGTGATTGATTTCTCAAAAATGTATTATACAATTGCATCATATAAATCTTGAGTGGCTGATATTGATGACTCAAGCATCAAAATTTGCTTCAATTCATTAACTGGGTGCAATAATTACATTTTAACAACAGATAGAAAAATAAATTCAGAATCTTTCACATGTTATCCCAACAAAATTCCAATGTTTCATCTTTGTTTTGCTACTAATTCTTTATTTAAGTCAATCATCATCGAATCATTGACCTCAAATTTACATTTTTATTGTCCTAAACATTCCTGACCGAGAACTTCCTTTTGCACTTGTGCTTCTATTAGGAGGCGTACAAAATTTTTGTTTTTATTTTTTCTTTTTGTGATGGAATAAATCTTCATTGATTAGTTGTAGTTGAAAGAAAAATAATGATACATTAGCAGAACGAATTCGCTATACTTATCAGAAATTAGTCTCTGCCAGTATTTTCACAGTTTTCAGAAGAAACCGGTTGAGTTTACGATCGGTGCACATTTTGTTTGCGTGTAAAGAGTAATTGCCGTGTGATTATGCGTTCAAAAGGGTTTGATATGCTTGGGATAAAGTCGACTCGAAGAAACAGTACTTTTGCTATTAAAATAATTAACCACACGTAATGATTAAAGATTTTTGTACTTTCGTTTCAAAATATTTAATGCTTTAAGCTTTGATTTCAGTTTTATAGCTTTGACTGATTAAAGTCATACAATTATGTACTTGAAACGACCAAATAGTGCTTATAAACTTATTTTTTGCATTTTAATAACGTGCGTAGAAATTTTTTCATGAAAGTGCAACTAATGCTTTGACTTCGATTGAAGAGAAAATTACTTCGAAAAATACTCTAGCGCGTAGGTATGGGAAAGAATGATTTTCAGAGAATAGTGGATGAAATGATACTTTTTTCATCAGACGTTTTAGAGGCAGAAAGTATTTTTAAAAGTTTTGTTTAGCTTAGGGTTATTCTAACACAGCACTACGGCTCCTGGACTGCAAGTATATTTACTGAACTTCTCGCAGACATTATCCTATCAAAGACTAATATATCCCGTGAATTGATTTCGCTCTGATGATCCGATCGTAAAAACTCACGATCCAATATTTCAGATGTACGAAAAATAGCAGAATGAAAAATTTTGACAATTTGAAGCTAACATGATTCAAAAAGCATAAAAGCTATGTTTTCTACAAAGCGAAAAAATTTCAGAAAACTAGCTAGCTAGTAGGTTTTTTTTCTCGTGTTCTTGTCGTAAGTTGAGGATTACCCAAAATTTCATCAAAAATACATTTACCTAAACCTTGTTAGGATCAATTAGTTGGATGTTATTTGTGATGATCTGATATGTATTATTTGTAATGATCAGAAGCTATCGCCATTTGAAATTTAAAAAATAATTGCTTACTTTTAGTCTTTTAGCGCATGGGTCAAAAATAATCGGCTTAATAAATCCTGAACTTTATCATAGCGAAGTTTAAAACATTTGCGTGTCCCATTTAGTATACTGAATTCAATTGAATGTCATTTTTAATAGAAACATAAATGTACCTGGAAAACTCCGGCCGTGGGAGAGTCTTGTTGAAGGACACCTTTAAGCACAGTAGAGGTCCATGTGATATTAAGGATACTCTTGCTCGAAACCATTTAGTTCTTATGAAAAACTATACAATACTCTTCAAGTCGATGAAGGAAATATCAATCAGATCTGGAGGGCATGAGACTTCAGGTAATGTGATGCTACGCTTTTTTAATTCCTCGGTCATATGATGGCTTCAAATACCTCTATGCTCAAATACTCAAATTATTTGCACTGTAGAATACCATCTCTTTGAGAAATGCACGGCACTTAACAACAATTCTAGACACTGTACAAAGACTAGCAAGGAAATTCATAGCAGCTTCTTAGCTCCGCATATTTAATTAGACAAACGTTTATCTGTAGACAGAAAAACAGCCACCACTTTAGGCTCCACCTGAATTACATTACAGTGTTCCGGGATGTAAAAAAGGCAGCTTTAGATTCAGCATGCAATATATTGCTTCCAATTTCATTGCTCAGTTTCGAACTACCAGTATAAACATAAATAGACCCACTCCCATTGATCCTGACTAAGATTGTGAGTTGAAATTCGAAATCCGATAGAGTTTCCGGAGTTGTGCAGCCAACGTCTGCTGGAGAATGATTTTCCTCATATAGAATTCTTGCATGGCCAAGTTCAGTTCTAGTTCATGCTGATATGTAATGCAGTCTCACAGAAAGTCAAATAGCTTGCTGTAGAATAATTTGATGCATTGGCAACCAATGAAACAACGTGACAAGTGCCTTAGTAGAGGTGGTTCGAAAGAACCCTCTGACCTAAAAGGCAGTCAATTTTCGACTACTTTCTATCATTACCCAATAAATAGACTTTAGACCAGCTTACCACCAAAATAGCTGTATCGGCTCAAGCTTGAACTCGCTCCCATGATTTTCTTGCAAAAACAGATTATCATTTTTCATTTTACTTGAAGATTGGTTATAAAATAAACTTGAAAATGCTTCCCAAATTTGGATTTGTGATCGATTCTGACAAAAATATAAAATCTTTCCATTCACAGGGCATACTGATTTTTAACAGAAAAAGTTATGTGTTTGAAATGTGTATGCAAGCAGCTTCGTAGCTACAGCAAGCTCATGAACAAATCCTTAGAATCATTGAATTTCTAGAAAACGTATCGATTTTAAGGGCGCAAAATGCAAATCGTTATTTTAATGGTTTGTTCATCTTGATATTTTGAAGTTTATTTTGAACCAAATTACCTGTTTCTGCAGCCGTTTATTAAGCCGTTTATTAAGCTGTTTATTAGACCTAATCAAGAAAAGTTACGACAAGAACATCCAATAAATACGATATTGACATGATGTATTGATTTTACGAAGGAACAAGGCTATTACTTTGATACAATCGTACAAAATTTGGTGTGATTTTTACATTTTCGAACAGTTTGATACAGGAATGCGTTTCTCTTTCATTTTGATATGATTTTGTATCTCATCACTTCTTCTCTCAAAGAATATAAACCTTTTTAATGACAAAATTACGCCTTTCAATTAATTATGCTGCAAAATCGAATTCGAAAATTATTTACATGAAACTTATTATGGCTTAGAGAAGTCAAAAAAAAACATTTTGACTAATTTGTCGTCAAATTCTGAACATTTCCGATTTTGGTAATGAGTGATTAGCGGTGCATAAATAGTTAAATCCTCAGGGAATTTTCATTACGGGAAATGAGCCCTTCTTACCGTTATGAAAACACTGAATAAAAACTGAATATTAGTAAAAAGTTTAATTGGGGAAAATACCAGTTCTCAGTGGAAACTACCACTTCAGTCACAAACAAACTTTACTTGAGATTTTACTGACCTTTAAAAATGTTACTTCCTAATTGAAAATATAAAGTATTGACTGCAAAATTCGAATATGATTACTCGTTACGATAATTTCGTTGTTATTGACACCGGCAAAAGATAATCAGTACAAAGCATATTTATCATTCTATAAGAGCTCATATAATTAGCACCCATTGGAAGAAATAGACAACAAAGCTTGATTTTCCCTAAATTTTTAGACTTTTTCGGGCACCAACATCTTTTCAGGCTTATAACTTCCAATACAGGCATCATACCAAATCAAAACATATTTTCTATACTTAAAGTGTGATATTTATTGCTAGAAATGGTTCAGGAGATAGTTCCATTACATTTTTACATCATGAACTCCTTGTAACGAAAAGATGTAACATTTATTTGAATTCATAAAATATCTAAATTTTCCTTTCCTATAGTTTACGATACAGTATTAGCCACCAAAAATATTGCCACTTGTTCACTGGGAAAGGCTATCAGTAAATTTGCAAATCTTATTTGTATGATAGAATGATCCGCTGATTTCTATTGTTTTCGTTCTACTGTCAAAATAAAACAAACCAAAATAAGGCCTGCCATGCGCAAGTTTTTTTCGTACATTGAATATTCTCTGATTTGGAATGACTCTAAAAACGATTGGTCTGTTTTTCACTCTTTAAACTCCTGCTCTGCTATACCCGACTCCCTTAAATTGTGTGTTTGTCATCTCTTCGCAATGTTTTTCTCTTCAGTATACTCCCACTCAATGAGTCCCCCTTCTAATAACGTTTGATTCGAATCCCCCCTTGTTCCTCTTCACTCTCGACTAACCCTCTTGAAGCTGAATTTCTTACACCATCTGTTGATTCCAATTGCGCTCCTAGCACTGATTCCATTCCTAATTTGTTTGTAATTTTTTTTGCATCTTTCTTATGTGTTACCCTGTCAATTTTATTTAATATTAGTCTTTGCGCTGATAAATTTCCTTCTTCCTGGAAACTGGCAAACATTTTATCTATTTTCAAATCTGGTGAATGCACCATCATCTCGAATCATCATCCTATTTCCTACCTTCTCTGTTTTTACAAAATTATAATTAAGCGTTTTATGTTCAAAAAAATTATGATTCACTTAAGTATGCTTTCATATCTCAGAAACATGGCTTTGTTTAAGGTCGGTCCACATCTACGAATCTCATTGAATTTTCTCATACAGTTCTTTGGATTGTTGCTTTCAAGTTAATTCTACACATACGAATTTCTTTACAGCATTCGACTCTGTTAATCTTGAGCTACTCTTACTCTAATTAAATCACTATGGTTTCAGTGAGCCTTTACTTTCTTGGATATCTTTGATCTTAGTTTATCGCACCTGTTTTGCCTCATTCTTTGAAGTGTCATTCTCATCGTTTTCTCCCTCTTCTGGTGTATATGCTAGAAAGATCCATACTAGAATCGCTTGTGTTCAAAAATATTTCGGGCAATCGAAAATCAGCTGATGATCTGCTTCTTCAGAAAGATTTGAATTCTCTTACTTGAACATTTTCAAATATTTTGCCATGTGCTATTCTCTGAGGTCGCAGACTTATGCCATTCCTTGTTTGATATGTGAAACCGTTCTTGAATCTGAAGAACATTTTACTAATCTTGGAGTCACCTTCGATCGGAAGTATACATTTTATATTCATGTTCGCGCCATTACTAATAGTGCCTCTCGGATTGCTGGCCTTGCTATATGTTCCTGCCGCAATTTTTTTTAGTATTTCCACATGTGTTAAGATATTTGCTATCGTAGTTTGTTCCAAACTGGAATACTGTAGTCAATTCTGGTCTCCTCGTTTCGCATACCTTTCCAACACTGCTGTTGAATCTATTGAGCGAGGGCTCATTGACAATTTATTATTTAATTACAATTTCAAAACACTTATCGCTCCATAATCTCCCTCTGATGGGAAAGAGCAGAGTTAGCCTATCCCTTGGCAATTAAACTTCTTCTATAGCATTTTTGACTAACGAATGGTTGTGTGAGTGGCAAATTAGGAGGTCTGTTAACTTTCAAGTACCATCTTGTACAAAATCTTACTTTCATACATATCAAGTACATTGCGATTCATGATGACCATCTATACTGTGCTCATTCGTATCAAAAAGGCCTAAAAGTTGAATAGTTAAGCAGGCAGGAAAGAATTTAAAACAAAAATCTACCAAGCATCGCAAAATAATTGTCTCACGAAATTAGTGCATAGATCTAGCACAAGTTTCGTTTTTCGAGCATTTCGTTTTCTTATTCAGAACGCCGGTTAACCTCATGTTACACCTTCATTTTCAAATGTCTTCTTTTGTTATCTGGCACATCAATCAAAAAATCACACCCGAAACTAATTTGTATTTAAGACAGTATCTCGTTTTTAAAAACAGTATCTCGTAAAACCACAAGAATAGGAATATATATTCGTGTGTCAACAGTTTTTTGGGTTAGAAAGAAAGGTAAATATTTGAGAGCACTAGCTGAAGAGCTTTCAAATTAAATGACCTTCTGCGTGCTGTGACTTCACTCGATAATTCGCATGAAATCAAAATTCACACTGCTGGCATGTTACCTGACAAGAAAACTTCAAAGCAAAGCACGTTTATTCAAATTAACACTTCCTTCCAATGTAAATTCTCTTAATTCTCAGACTTCATGAAACTCTTCTACCAGCTGTCTGGATAGACAAAGGTTATTAGGTGTAATCTATCCTCGAATCTGACACGAAATACACATTGGATGCATTCCGAAAAGATCCAAGCCATTCATGTGAAACAAAACAAGTCACTAAAAAAGCTTGTTTACCTGTGTCCCGGTTGTGGGATGTGAATTGTTCCGGAATTTTTCTGAAATGTCCATTACCATCTAGCCACGATAAATTGAGTCGGCGACGGCTGACGAACGTATTTGGACAAAGTGAAACTGAAACTTTGTACTGTCGAGCCGCAGGTTTTATTCTGTGGAATTAGGCCACAAATGGTTCGGTGATAGGTTACTTCAACTTTCACCCGTTTTGCTTGCTAATTGATTGACATAACATAAATTACCGGAGAACTGAAGCTTGCGGCATGGTGTGATTATTTTGAATAGTACCAAGTCTAAACTCAAGATATGAATGGATGTGCGAATATAATTCGTTATATTCGTGATGTATTGGCGAAAGAAATGCACCGCAATTGTTAATGTGTGAAATTAATTACATTAATTGAAAATTACTGAATGTAGAAATTAAAAACTCATTTCCGGGAGCTGCTTTTGGTATTTCTTGTTCTAAATGGGGCAAATTTTGACATTGTTTAAGATAAGTGCTTTGTGTTTTGAATATATAGAAGAAAAAACAATCTAGTAAAAATGAATCATATATAAATTGCGGTTTTTGATGTTCAAATGAACTTCCTCTTTTTGATTGAGCTAGAAGTTAAGTACAGAAAATTCGTGATTTTACGAAGTCGCCTTTCAAGCCTGATTTGACTAAATACCAATTGAAGAGCTCTCCCCAGCAATTATTTCGTTTTTGATTTCATGCTGAAATTCGAAAGCTTAATTTTTCGATTTTTTATGGGGATTTGGAAGGTTTCTCTAAGCTGGTATTATGCTGAAAAATATAGCTCGTGCTTTAGCAGGATTTATCCTTATTTCCCATAGGTCGTGAAATTCGGTTATAAGTGCAAGCTGTTGCTGCACAATGCTGCAAATTTCACAATTTCCCAGTTAGCATAGTGGCATTTATCAGCAGTGTTAATGGTAAAAAGTGTGGGAGTTAAGGCTGACCCCTGTGGAACGCCAGCAGGAACACTATATTTAGTAGATATCGCATGTATTTTCACTGCAAACGTTCTGGTCTTGAGGAAGGACTCAATTATTTTGATGGCGTAGGCTTGAAAGAATAAATCGTTAGTTTAAATATTAGTCTTTCATGCCGTAGTGAATAAAATACCTTTTGCATGTCTAGTAGAACTAAACCAGTCGAGTGATGAACCAGTCGATTCTACTGATATGGCTAATGATTTCCAAGAGCTAATGATTAGTGGAGAAACCTGAACCGACACTGAATTGACAGTCAGGTGTAACATCTTTAGTACTTGTGATTTAAATCAATCTTCTAAGATCCTTAGAATCTCCTTAAATAGATTGTTTAATGATAAAAGCAAGCTGATAAGTCGAGAGTCTTAAGGATAATTTGCACACTTTTTCGGCTTCAAAATGTGAATTACCAGTAAAAAGTAACCTAGTTTTAGACCGGAGTTATAAATGGAGCACATTGAGACGATTGTGCTTTTAGGAATATTTTTCAACAGAATGCTAAGTACTTTGTTTTTGCCTAGGGATAACTGCTGAAACACAATGCGCCGCTGTGATTGTGGCCAACGCTGGAGCTAAAAGCAGTCAAAAATTCGGAAACACAAATTTGCATTGCAGCCGTACAATGCGTAGCTTGTGCAACCATAGTTGAAGTCGTAACTGACCAGCTTTTAACTTTTAAGCTTGCTCCAAGTTTGACAAGCTGAGGAAATCAAGGGCTTGAATCATTTAATGAGTATACATCATAGGCAGAGGAATAATTTTTTCAAGGTTCTAGACCTTTAGCCAACAAAATATTTAAAGAAATTTAAACTTTAACGGCTATCAACTACGGATGCAAGGATGATTTCTAAACTGTGTTTGATTGTATAGTGCTAGCTAAGTAAGCACTGACAAAAGCGTTGGTAGCAGCATAAACGGCAAATTGGTGGCAGCGAGATCAATTTTTGGTCTCAGCAGGGGAGCAGAAGTCACATGATTTGAAGTGAGAAATGAATTTTGACAAATTATTGATGCTGTTCATAAGTTCTAGTGTCACTTGGGCTCGAACAGATTCTGTGTGGTCTATAAAATCTTGCCTTTTGTCTTCCGCAAAAACCAATGAGCCTTCCGCAGGGTAAAGAGGAAGAATGTGACGAGGATTATGTATGACATATTTACGAAGTTTTCATAGATTCTTTTTTCTAAACTCATTATGAATATCATTATTAACGTTGTTTTATACCATATATGAAAAAAACTCTAGCGCACCTGGACCGCTAGAAATTCTAATTTTCGATGAACAATAGAAGAATCATGCAGATTGAAGAATCATGCGTGCTCCAACCTGTTTCGAGAGCAAAACCACTTTGATCTCAACAATGCGTTTAAACTCATGGGGTGGAAAAGATTTCAGCGCTACCGCTTGCATGAAATTTTAGATTTAGGAAAGTCAAACACTACAAAACTTTAAAGGCAGCACAACATAACATAAACAAAGAAAATGCTCAGTACGTGCAACATTTTACCAGCACTGCAATTAAAAGTCTCCCACAACTGCCTCACGTCAAAATCAAATTATTCTATCAATCTCGATTTAATCGGATGATTTCGTTGAAAGTTATAGGGATAGAAAATGTTTGGGATCAAAAAATAAAATATGTTTGGGATCGAAAAATTGCTGGAACTTAGAAAACTTAAACATTGGTAACTTATTTTCATTGTAAATGTTCCCGATATGAATACCTAATGTAAGCATTTATTGATACGAAAATAGAAAAAAACGCCTCGTGCTGGCAACCCTTTGCTAGCTTCAAAACCAAAAATATATCACATCTGTCTCACATTGAAATAAACCTACTCTGCGAATTTCCTTTTGATCCAATGATTGCATTGGGAGTTATAAGGGTAGAAAGAAATTTAGGGCTACCACCCGCAAAAGCTTTCAAATTTCCAAAAGCTTAATATTTGTTGTTTATTTCCCCTACCAGATCATTACCATTTGAAAATTCTACGATAAAATCGCTTAGTAAAAATATTGCAAATGAAAACAAAACCTACAATAGCTGGCAATCCTATCACGGTTTTTTAATCAGATTCTTTCTGAATCTGAGTCAAGCGCAAATGGTGGCGGAAATTATTCATTTATATATTTTACAGTCTGTGTAAAAACAAAAGAGCCTCGGTTTTTTCTTTAAATATATCTATCTGTTTTTCGCGGCTTGATACCAGTGTTAATTTATTTCAAGTTCGCTCACTATCTTATAGTAAACGCAAGTAAACCAAAATGAACGAAAAGTCTTCAAAGCGCGAGGAAGCGGTATTTTCCTGTTCGAACTTAAAGAGCCAAAATTATCTACTTCGTGGCTGCAAAAGTGATTCAAAAACCAAATAAATTTGTTTTGAAATTCAATCTCCGGTATAAAGTGTTCAAAAATACTGATAACTTCTCCGAATGGGAAGTGAAGCGAGCGGCTATGAACAATCATTGAAAGACAATTATCTAGCTGTTCAAGTTGGATACTTTTCTGCAACGATGCCAGGCTCGAGGTCTTCTCGTTAAGAGGGGAATAGATGTCACATCAAGACCATTGAAAGGCGTTTGGAGGAGGCTAATGTATTTTAAAATTTTGCACTCAGAGAAACATATCGAAAAACGTAAGACTTGGTCCTAGGTTGTTTTTCTAAAGAAACAACATTTTGGGTGTGGATTGGGCCTGGTTTACCCGCAGTACAAGTGTTAACCAGCGCACTGTTAAAAATCTAGTGACGCTGAATATTTGTGCCATGGTTCTATGAGCAGGGTTTCCAATGTTTAGAGCTCTTTTTGTTGATATTTAAAGCTCACTCTAAACTAGAAAAATGGTCCAGGTGTGCAAGTGCGGACTTTAAAAATCCGCTAAGAAGATGTTTTCACGGAAAAATGAAATTCGGTCTTGAAAGAGGATAATGACTTGAAACAAAAGCCACCCGAGCAAGATGATAACGACTCATGCTGACTCAGCAAGTCCTGGTAAAAACAAAATGGCGTCACCGCAATATACTGGCCTATACAGTTCCAAGATGCCAACAAGATGGAGATTGTGTGCGAAATGATGAAAACCCATCTCGCCGGATAACCTGGTCTTCTATGTCCACCATGTGAAATTTATGTACATATTAATTTAAATATTATCTCTAGCTCAGACTCTAAATCAGCTCGGCCAGTGCGATCGGCTCACCTGATCTTGTTGGAAGGTGACCTTTAACACTCGTCAGCTCAATGCGAAAAAATCTTCTGGATTCTCTGTAATGTTAAAAATAAATTTCTAAGTTCGCGGAGGAATGTATTTTCTTTGTTGATGTTTTGGTCTAAGTCAAATTTCAGCATTTCTCGTATATACTATTTCTCTTTACCTCCTTCATTTTGTTTGCAAATTCCTAGCTAGGATGGTAGCACAAATTACGGCGGTATAAATTGCTTTTGTTGACATCCGACCTACTAGATTGAACTTGGCCCCATCTCTAGAAGATTTATTACTTGGAAATTTATTTCTTTTGTCATTTTTCTATTCACACGGTTCACTCAATCATGCAAAGATCAATAGCAACACTCTCGTTCCTGGCCAAATTTTGAGTACTCAATAAATGGAATCTATTCAAATTCTTCAATTCGGCTCAATTCGATCTAAATAATGCATCTAGCAAAAAGAACACGCACAAACAGATAAAAATCATCATGATTACTCTCTATTGTATACTCAACATTTGATACACATCGTGACGGCCATCCTGCAGAAAAGACCTCAGCTAATTCACGATCAATACACCTATAACCGCTAGTAAAAGTATAAAATTCTTACAAAGGAAAGGTCATTCATCTTTTTTTCTCTCTCTAGTCAATGGCACAACGAAAAAAAAATTCTTTCATTTCAAATTTTCATTTTTAGATACGAATCGATTCCATTGTCTTGGTATCTTTCACTTTTTGTCACTTTTTCTTAGAATCTTTGCAACAATACTGTAAGCAATTGGTAAATCGTCTGCATACCAACCATTTGCGCCAGTTGCTCTTGAGCTCTGGCCTGGTCATTGACTCTGTGGTTAATTGTATTTACGGTTTTGTGATGTTTAGGATGATCTATGCGATAGCCGCGTACATGCATTTAAATTGTAGTTTGTTTTAATGAATCTGATTTTTTTTTCTTTGATATCAATAACCGTTACTGCTGAATAGCCTAATGAGAGTGTACTTTTGTTAATTACTTTCAGATGTTCCCGAATCGAAGAAAATCGAAATTATCGGGAGTGGAATGTAGAAGTGAATTGGATACGAGCTGGCAGCGGTCCCGTAATTGTAGATACGACAGCGAATCTTATCAGTTTCGACCTAGATTGCAGCAGTCGTACTGGTTTCAACATCTTCAGTTTGTCGTCGTAGTCGTCGTAGTTCTAAATTTATTTCAACTAGTTGCAGGCAGTCCGGTTTTTATGAATAATCCTAGCTTAGCGCATTGTAAGTATCCGTATTTTTCTAAGAAACAAAGTTTGATATTATAGTTTTTTCTTTGATTTCGGTTGGTTATTGGAAAGTCATTAAGGTCTGTCTGCGTCGGAATATTGTAGCACGCACATGTTGCTTTGGGTGATTAATGATGATTATTTTGATTCACAGAACTATGACTTGCATGAAATCTTGTGCGAAAATGATTTCGAACATGAATTTTTGCAATCAACGCGATGGATAAAGTTTCCAGCGGATGAATCAACACGAAATCGGTTTACAAAATTTAATTTATAATAGTTTACCTATGTCTGAGCCGTGTTCGCTAGCTTATGAAATTCCAAAAAAAATGAGTTTTCGACATGAAATTAATCTCCAAGAAATTAGTGGATGAAATGATCGAAAATCAAGGTCATCGCGAAATTAGCTTTTTCTGAAGCTTTGTAATGTTTTGCTTCACTAAAAATAAAAGAAAAAGTAAATATTGAAGAATATTCTCAAAATGTTCCAACTGTTTGAGCAGATATCGATTCACAGCCTGAAATACATATGTTTGCCTGATAAAAAATACCAATTTTATGACTCAATATCATAAAATCATTGCTCTCGAATGATATTAATAAGTAGGTGCTTGTATGTTAAGCAATACTTTCTCTCACGTAACTGTCATAGTCATAACGTGAATAACCGAACCAACACTCATTGCGACTTCATCGTTTTTTCCGCTTTATCGCCGTTTCATTGCAGCCATACCATTTGTGTGTCACATTCACATAGCGAAAACTGATACAGCAATGTCGTCATGTTGACCATAAATGCAGAACACTCACTGCCAAGCATCTTTCGACGAGAAATCGTTGTTTTCAATCGAAATCTTAAACATGACTATAAAATAATAAGCACGTGTTTATGGAGAATGTTTTACAACAATGTGAAAGAAACGTACGGTACGAGTTGCGCATCTGTTTATGTCAGTTGCGGTTGATTTGACGAGACTTTGAAGAATGTGAAATTTACAGTTTGTTTTTCAGCAAATGTTTTTGAAATAATAAAGCGGAGTTAGATTTTCGGCAGTTTAATGAATAGGCAGTAACTTAGAACTAGTAGTAACCACTAGAGTAACTTGAGCAATTTATTTTTCAATATACATTAGGGAAAGTAAATGATTATTGCTTGTGGTTTTTGCGAAACTCTAATATTTTAATGATTTGATGTCTGGGCATCATTTGTCTTTCATATCAACCAAACAAGTAAATGACTAAAAAAAATGAGCTGGAGAAACCACGAGAGAGAAATAATTAGCGAGAATTTCGTCTTCTCCAGATATCCAGGGGTGAATTTTGATGCATGATTTGATGTTTGAGGCATGAACCACTTAAACTTGAACCAATGGCTTCTTCATAGTGTCATCAAAACATGTCAATCAAGTGAAGTTTGTATTACTAATTGAATTATAGACTTGAATTACAGCTGAACGATTTTTAAAAATTTGAAGCTTATTTGAAAATCATTGAAGAATATATGAGTAAAAAAATTCACGTCATTTTTGCACACATACTAGGCTTCGTAATATTTTCCGCTGCGATTTTCCAATAAAAAGAATATACTGCAAAAAACAACAATTAGCTAATAAGCCATTGTAAAAGTAAAGTAACCTCACGCAACCTTTGTACGGGTCTGAGGGTTGAAGCTGGTAGAGAGCTTTATCACAATTTTACAATCAATGTGAGGGTGGAGTGATTAGTTCCGCAACTCACTTTACCTCTGATTAATTCAGCTACCTATTTAGTGCTAGGTGAACTCGAACCAGGGACCCCACACACAAAAAGCCAGTGCTGTATTCACTAGTTTCAATAAACCATTGTAATTGTACCTAAGTTTATTTGCGTCCTAGAATATATGAAGGAAATGTTGTGGCTAATTCAAATTATTTAAAGACCTACTTTCTAGATTGGAATTCTCTATCTCTTCATACAATCACAAACTCGCCTGGTTTTATGCCTGCTGCATATGAAATACCCGCCGTTTTCTCAATTACACATTTCGTAACGATGCCGCTGTTTTCAACCCATATAAATTCTTTGGCTTTTCACTAAATATTTTCCCTGGTAAAATCCAGTGACATCAAATGAATTCCATCAAGCAAATATACCAACTTTACCATCCGGATTCTGGGCCTGATAGAACTTGTCACAAAGGTCACTTAACTTACTTCTGTCAATTATTTTAATTTAAAACCAATCTTTTCCTTTTTAAGCTATATATATTTTAATTTCTTGACGTATATCTATATTTCAAGGGTAATCTGCCTCCTTCTTCAGTGTATACTCTCTAAATATCGATATCTGCCAAGAAATGAAAATATATCTAGCTTAAAAAAGAAAAATATTTGTTTTTGGTTGAAGCTGGAAAAAAATTGATCCACTTTAAAAACAATTACTTCAGCCACCTACTCCTTTATCTAGATTTTTCAAACATTGCTTCTACCCAGGATCTTTTTCAGCTTGTTTGAAACTGTTCATAAATCAGTCTACTTTTCCAGCTTTCGTCTCACTTCCCTTCTTGTCTGCTTTTCGAGAAGGAACTCAACTAAGCCGTTCAAAATAGACTTTGTTCTACCCCATTTTTTTTTTTGCTGATGAATCACATAGGCTCATCAAGACCATATTTTCTTTTCAATAACCTCAACAGTTGCCGACAATTTGGAAAACTTTGATGTGTTTGTTGAACCAAAGCTTAAATTTGGTCAGGGCATTGCAGGCAGGAGTACTAAGGTTGCTTGTTTGCACAATTTTGTTCTGAGATCCATTTATCTTTTCGCTTATATATCTGCTTCTCTCTATCTGCTATTTTTTCAGTCCGTAGCATCATCAGGTATTACTTTAAAGTTTGGTTTATCCACAATAAATACTTTAATGATGCGTTGTGCAAGTTTATCGTAGTCATAGTAATATAGAGACATTTATTGCATGGAGTGCATCCAGATGGCTCCTAGCACTGTGGTTTCTTATGTATGTTGTACCCCCTCAGCGCTATGTCTAATAAATAATCTTAACATCTTAGGAACCAAGCCATACCCCTTTTGGTACTTTTCTTATGTTTCTATACGGGTAGATTAGAGTGAAGAAGCAGTGGCCTCTTTACCGCAGGAGCGATCGGGGATATTCCTAAAGAGGCGAGATAATTTTGCGTATCGAACAAACTCTGCAGGTGATCATCATTGGGATTCAAAATAGTAAGAGTAATTAACTTATGTACGGTCCGTATTACAAGTGGAAATTATATACCTGTCTGCTTTTCAGATGGGACAATTCCCATCAGAGTGCTACAAGGCCAGAATTAATTCGCTTTATTGCCACCCAAAACGTCAAAGCGGGCTCAACTAAATCAAAATGGGCGAAAAGTGTGATAAGTTATAAAGAAGATTACCGGCTTCGCGGATAGCATTAAGCTGCCAGTTAAGGGCCGTTTGCCACCTTTCGCTGGCTTGCTATGGCTGCCAAGCGAATGCTTCACAAAGCTGAATCAGTTAAATCGTGATGGTACTAGCCACCTATGCGAGCTCCCTATGTTCAATTCCTGTAGCTTTGTAAGGTCGGAATGTGCCTATAGCCCATTCAATCTTTACCTCATCTACTATTTCCTTGATCAGCTGCTCGGACGACTGGTGGGTCGCTCGAAATTCCTCAACTCGCGGTGCCGTGTAAGTAAGTTTCCAGTAGTATGACCAGACATTCTTTCAGGTCCTTCACTCAGTCTCTGTTTTCCTTTCACTGAAACGTAAGTATCCTACTGATCCTAGCAGCTTCTGTGCCTCTTTCAATGCTCTTATAGAATTCTTTCCATGAGTCACGCTTGGCTTGTCTTTCTTCTTTTCGAAGAGCGTCAAGTCTTGCTTGTATCGATACCAGTCTTCAAAGTTTCCGAACCGCTTTGCGTTGTTAAACACCCTTCGTATGCAACTTCTAGCCTCTGTAAGTTCGCCATTCAACCATAAGGTAGTGTTTTTCTTTACATACTTTTCCGGGCACACGATTTTGAAATCTGACACTAAAATATCTTTGAATTGGTTCACTTGCTTGTTAAGTTTTCCTGGGCTCGTCAAATGCCGGTCGTCTATTGCCTTGAGGTGTCTATTTGTTTTCCTTGAGTAAATTTCTTATTGTGCTGCTTTCGGGCTCCGGACTTTTTTGGTGAGTTGCCAGAACTACTGATAATACGGATACCGTAACCACTGGTGATTTGAGAGCAACGGCAGGCTATACACTTGTCAACTATGTACACTTTCCATTACACTTAGAGTTGCCAGGGTAATATCAATTTTTTCAACCCTAATATAGTAATAAATTTAGGTTTGTTACCTATATTGAGGATATTGCGGCTAGTTGACATTAGAAACTCTAGCAAATACCTGCCTCTGTTGTTTATGTTGGAGTTTCTCTATATTTTGTTGTGAACATTTGCGTCACAGCCGATGAAAGCATCAGTTGTCATAGCTGCTTCTACCACTTTTTTCAGTCCAGGTGTGATGGGATCCCTGTCGTATGGCAGATAGGCCGCCAAAAGCAGGTACCGCTGCATTCTACTACCAGTGATCGTCCTCTCCCAACACACAGTGGGTGTGGTGTATCTCCTTCACAAAGCTGCAGAATCAAGATTGCATTAACCTCTTCTGGCGGCGATACAAGCCCTTTTCTTGTCCCTAGCTTTTAGCTGGAACACATTAAGACTCGAGCTTAATCCATAAACCGCATTCTTATATAGAAGCAATTTCTGTACCTGCACAATGTCGGCATGCTCTCGACTAAGGTGTCGAAGCAGATTGGCCGTCACCGCTTTACTGTGGTGCGGATTTGCTTCGACTTCCCTCAGTCGCCTTCTTCGATCCTACCTTCATGGTCATCCGCTTGCTTGATCAGCTGGGAGTCCAGCACAAGCACAAATTTTACTGGACAAGTTAAATCAGGCTCCGCAGATTGGTTGCTAAGTTTGAAAACCTGGTGTAATCTCTAGGATTAAACTTTCAGATTACAATTCTGTTTCTTTAACAAAGACAGAGCATCTGAAGTGTTTGAGTTGGGCACCACTACCTTAGCTGTAATAACCACGGATGTAATAGGCACGGATGTCTCTTCCACCACGTTTAGACCTAGATGGTCTCCGAAAATCTTTAGAATGGTTGAGCGAAGTCTCTCTGTCATGAAGACGTCCTGCAGATCACCGCAATGTGGCTGCAACCAATGTTGCAACCTTCAGACCGAGCTGACCCTTCTTCCGTTGACATGACAAACTTAAGAAGTTCTTCGGTGATCCACTTAAGAATCACGTCAGCTACGTCATCCTCAAGTCTCTAGTCCAAGTGTTCCTATTTGTCGGCGAGGGCCAGCTTAAGGCGACTAGCAGCTACATTCCTAAAGGACCGATCTACCGTCTCCTGTCGTGGCATCTTTATCGACTTACCTTATATCGAGATTTGTTCTTCTGAGCGTTGGTGATTGCTCGCAGCCAAAGCAGTATTTTTCACTTGAGTATCCTCCAGTGTCCCTTTGGATTCCAATGACAGTGTACTCTTGTCCACTTGGTCTAACAGTTCGCTACTCTATAGACCACGGTTCGCCAGGTTCCAGAGCAGGGAAAAGTGAAACGTAGGATCCAAAACCCTGCAATTGAACTTTCCCCTCAGTCACCAGCTAAGACCCGTCTCCATTCTCGTGCCACCGCCGCGGAGAGAAACAAGGGCTCTTTCTACCGGTTATGGGTAGGGATCTGTTCACACCGCCCATACAACTGGTGACTGTACAGGCGTGCGGCAGAATTAAAACATTTTTCGGGAGACGGATCTCTCACCAACCTTGGTTAAAAAAACTAACCGGATCATATGTGCTACTATGAGCAAACAAGGTAAGGCGATTTTCCATATGTTTTAGCTTTTGAACGGCATTTGAAGGAGGCAAATGTATTTTATCATTCCATGACGTTAAAACCTCTGCTTTCTTGAGAAACACATCGAAAAATTCCTCCCTTCCCTTATACCAATTTTCAATTGCCTGGGAAGTACTAGGACATGTTTGATGATACGTTGATGCACTTGGACCGTGCATACTGATTGAGTGATCGAGAGAGTGGAAGAAAGTAGGAAAAAAATGCAAGTTTTGAACTCCAAAAACCGGGTTTTAGATACAAACTTGGAAGTTTTTTTCATGGAAAAACGAAAATTAGTCAGATCATTAGACAGCGAGTCAAGTCTTGCATAATCGACTCATGATCGTGAAAGCGCTTAGTATGATTTCTTTACTAACCATTTTTTTTTATCATCAGCTTATTTTTATTTGAAAAAAGTTGCATTCCTCTTTTGATACGCCAGTTAAAATTTGCTCAGTGGCACAGAAAAATATAATTCCTTATGAAAAGGTTAATCTGGTTTTCTACGGCCTTTTGGCTTCCATACTTTTGGAGGGTCTGCCTATTTGATGGTACTCTTATGAATGAAGACCGGATACACTGGTCTCTACAACGCTGATATGCAGCTAAATTATAAGCTCACTAGAAAAATGTGCATCGAAATATGTTTGTGGCTTTCCGAAATGATAAATTTCGGTCCTGTTGACCTAAAGAGTTTGAGTGAGTTTATAACCCATTTAACTTTTGCATACGAACTGATTAGTCTCATCAATATTGCTTCAGGTATCCGAACATAATGTTCACCTTTTCCTTGAACTCCTTTTGATTACTAAATTTGCGCCCTGGAAAGTGTATTTTAAGCAGTATTTCTAGTTTGTTCCCGAAAGAAGCTGTAGTCCCCTATATCGAGATCGCTTTTGGACAGATCTGCCTGTATCCTAATAGTATGTGCTACGTTTTTGAAATTCTCACAAAAGGCATAATTAACTTTTTGTTTGCATTTCTTTAACTTTTTGCTTTATTTTGTAATTAGTGACGTGTTGAAATTTAGGAAACCTATTCTTGTGATTTTTCTGGGTTTCACGAAATCCCTGTCGCAGCATAGCACCCTCATTTGAAAAATACAAATTTTTCGGGACACCTGTCATGGCAGGATCGAGGATTATTCTGGTGATAGAATTTCTTCCAGTCCCATTTTCGCAGTGCAACTTGAATGCAGGACGTGTAGCTCCGCTGTGAAGCCACTTTGATAGCCTTCGTAGTCTGGGCACTTCAGTTGGTTGTCTGTAATTAACACTTTTTACGCCATCTTTTTCTAGTTCGAATGTTATATGTCTACGATCAGGGTCTGATCTCTTTGGTAGGACATTCTACTTCTTCACTAGGTGCTCTGCATTGGCTGTCATTATTCCAAAGTAAAGTCTAACCGGTTGTTTTAATATCAAACTACTTCTTTAAAATTCTAGTGAGTGTTCTTTGACGAATGTATACTTTTCAAAATACTGCACTGTATTATGCTCAATGATCTTGCTTCCAAGTTGTTGCTTTGTGACGTTAATCGTCCAGAAAAATTATTGTTAGTATTAGCTTTATCTTTTGCGAGTACTAACTTGCATTGCAGGTCACCAGCATTACGTATCTCCAAGAAACACAACGAGATCTGGCTTGGCCTGCCACCACAAACGTTCTTTCAATTCCGATCTTAAATTTAAATTTAACTTCTACAAGTTCCACATAATTCGTCATGTATTATAAATTATTCCTTTATTTTTAAGCCAATATTTAAGTTACTTGTATCTTTAAGTTATTTTGGTATAACGACCTTTCCACACGCTTACTCAAGCAAAAACAATTTCAAAAACTAGCAACAGCAGCTTTTATTTCTTCGTCTTCACTTCGAGATTAGTTCCGCTCTTGATTTGTTAATTAACACGCAAAATATAGATTCGCCTATTAAGACTTACTTCTTTGGACGTGATCCATGTAATTGGGACTTACAGACAATCCTCCAGTCGAACAACTCTCTAAGTTCACGACCTTCTCTAGATCAACGATCCGTCCATGCAACCAGCTCGACTCCATCAAACTACTTGTACTTACGGACTCACGTGAAGGTAGCTTTTGTGCTTCGTGGAGCGCAACGAAATCGATCATTCCATTGCTGGTGGCTGTTGCTGCTGGGCTGGCGTGAAAAACTGGTTAACCTCGAAGCCAACTGCTTCAAGATCATGGACAGTGAAGACATAGCGAAAATTTCTTGTCGTTCGACACGACACTGACACTTGGCAGCAAAGTCAAGGAAAGACCTACTTACGGCGACTTTTGCGATCTTGGCTGTGGTTGGGAATTTTTAAGGCAATAAGCAATTCGGGTCTAGCATGGGGAAAAGTGTTTACAGTGCTTGGAGTTCGTGATCGAAACATATTGTGAAAGATTTATCAAACGCCCAGAAGGAGGCATTTAATTGTTCAATACATCTATAAGAAAGTGAATAGAAAAAAGTTCGCATAAACTGTTACCTGAAGGATTTGAAAATTGAAACAAAAGTCAAATTTTTTGCAATCGAAAGTCAAGCGCAATTTTTCAAAATCGAGATCGGGCCATATTGCTCCAAAACGTAAGATGCTGATGTATGGAACCAACTCTTCAGTTTTGAAACCCTGAAGCACATCGATTGGCAACACCACCACCCAAAGTAAGAGTTTCCAAATCATTCACTTTTTGTCCATCTGGCCTGTTGGTGTGAAACAATGCTGCACTCTGCTCTGCAATAATGAAACCTGATTGCCTCAATCATGAGCCGGTTGGATGCTATAAGCAACCATACTGCTGCCGCTTCTACACCTTTATGTGGCTTTCGCGACAAGTATTTTGAGGTTTGCAAGATACTGGTCCGCAATGGTTAGCAAGTAGTGAATTGACCTAATGGGACAATTTCTTGTTTCCTCAGCGCGGCGCAGAATGAGTCAGGCAAGAAGAAATTCGCTTGAAAAGAGGTTGATGTGGGTGAAGTGGATTGGGTGATTATTCGATGATTTGCAGCAGTTGCTGAGTGAATTGGTAAGAAGTAATGCGACCGCGAGATGTGGAACAATGGAGCTGAAGTGATTGAGTTGTATCGGGACTTTCTTACGTTTGCGTAGTTTTCTTGTAAGACGAGGTGAATGCGCTGCTGAGTTACTCATATTGTAGAATCGAGTCGGATGTTGTTAGCCTCGTTCGATTGATTGGTAATAAGGAAGTGATTATGCGACAATAGAGGATATGATTATCGTACAAATGAGTTAGTCATGTAGACAAGTACTTGAAATTACCGGTGTTAAGTAAGACTTTTCTTGAGCTGAGTCGGTATTAGGGTCGCGAGTAATCTGATTGCTGTTTGCTTTCTTTCGAGTGCGAAAGTATGTAATAGAATCATTAGATTGTACAAATTAGTTGATGTTTCAATTGAAAATATCTGTTTTTGATCATTCAACGGAAGTGTTGGATTTTCAAGAAGTGCGTACTTTCATAGTGTTTAGTGGAAATAAATCCGGGTAATTTGTAGTAAAAACTGAGCTTTACTGATATAATTGTACTATGGAATTTAGGCTGTTGCTTTCTTTTAAGATATTTGGTATTATTAGTTAAATGCTACGTTTTTCTTATTCGCTTATTGCTGGGATTTTACCACTATCTGCAAGAGTCGTAAAATAATGTTAGAGTATTGAGGAAAAAGTTATACCAAATTTTGAAATTTTGGAGCAATTACACGTCCAAACATATTTTTCAAGTAGAAAGTATTTGAATAGGAGGAAATATAAAAATCTGATCATTAACTTAAAGCCAAAGAGAAACCAGAAATACTCAAGACAGAAATTTTAACGAGTGGCTCCTTTCAAATCAAAAACCAACCTTTATCCAACCAATTTTGACTTTTTATGATTTTGGTTTTTACTTGCATCAAATATCGATAGATTATTAGATAAACTGCTTTGCTGTCAAGTTGTTTATTTAATTGAATTCAACGTAGGTAATCCAATTTCAACTGCCTAGGCATTCCTCTACCTAGTGCAAAAACACAAGTTGTCCACAAAGAATGCAACAGCTTTGCATTTGTTTAACTCTTATGTATATTGTACAACCAGATGAGACCAAACCCAAAATATAACGTCAACATAATTAATTTGTTTTTATCTGCATATTCCAAAACATACCATCTGCGAGATCTCCCTTTGAAAGATTTGCAAGATCTTACATCCAGTTTTGTCCAGCTAGTTCTGAAACTAACTCTCGAGTATCTAGTCACCTTCGCGTCTTTTGTCACCCTCGTCGCTAAAAAAGCAGTGTATCAAAGCAATCGATAGAAGAAAAGATAGAAAAATGAAGCATTTTTCGATTTCTGCCGTAGTTGTGTAAGCGAGAGGTTGAAATGCGTTTGTATGACGAGAGCAGAGTGAAATATTGTAAAATTAGAAGGCAATTATTATTTGTACAAGTAAAAATATATTATTATTGATAATATGTAATTCACGTCAATAGCGAATCAATAAATTCGATTTCAATCAAAAGTTTGCATTATATTTTATTTAGATGTGGGACCTCTTTATTTCAGGTTTTTCAAAATTAATGATCCTTTTGTTTTCTGAAATTAATTTCCCACCCTACAAATCGTCTTTACAAATATCAGGAAAAAAATAAAATTTGTCTAAAAATTTTTCACATAATACGAGAGAGTAACATGCAGGGAGATTAGTTTTTGAAAAGTGAAATACAGTGGATTTGTTTTTTAGATGAACAGGTTCACGGACTTTGATTGCTTGTTCATTTCTTATTTTTCTATATGTGAAAGAGCTAAGCCGCTCTGCAAAAGACATATGAAAAAATTTGAAAAGCTGAAAAAAACTGGAAAAATTCATATGTTACATCCGAATCGCAAATATAAGTATTATGAAAACATTCAGATTCACATGAAATTCATGTTTTTGCCATATCAATCAATTTCAAATTGTATTTATTGCGTATTTATTTGTATTTATTTATTTGTCATTGTTGCTAAAGAGGAAAATGTTTTTAACGTGAATATTCGGTAAAAAGCAGACGCAAACAATGCAAGAGCAGTAAAATTTAAATAAATTTATATACAGAACAATATAAATTTGATGTTCATGTCATGAATATGACGTCCAAAGCCTCTAGGATTGCTGGCTTTGTTTTGCGTTCTTCGTATATGTTTACCAACATTTCCTCCTGGAGTCATTTAATTGTCTCCTTAGTACGCAGTATTCTAGAATACGTGTGCCAAATCTGATCTTCGCGCTTTCAGTATTTATCTGACGCAATTGAATCTGTTCAGCGTAGGTTCACTCGCTCGCTACTTTTTAGATTCAATATCCCCTATTGTCCCTACTCCTTTTGTCTTTTCATCCTTCGTATGTCCTCGTTGGAATCACGGAGATTGTTCCTCGATGAGTGTTTTCTTTTAAAACTTTGCCAAGGCATTTGTGGTCAAATCTTGGTTCTCAGATAACCAGACGTGAATCTAGTCATCGAAGTCGTTCATCTGAGGCTCTCTCTGTTCCGTTTGCACGTACGGAAGTCTAATTCCATTCGCCTTTGTTGTATCTACCCAGAACGCACAATGCCCTTAAGCTTGGACCTCCCCCATAATCTTTTTTTACAATTCAAGCATGTATTGAGAATGTTACTTTTAATTGCTATTTACCTGAGTTCTTATTTTAGTTTTCAAATTATTCAATTATTTTTGTTATTTCTGTTTTTTTGTTTCATTTTTTTTTGCTTTCTTGACGCTGGAATTTGGAGTTATATCTGTAGCGCAAGAGATAAATAAATAAATAAATAAGAAATACAAATTAGGGAATTGAATTTGTGGAGAAACACTGCCATCGAATCTTAAATACTCTGAAAATGATGTACTCCTAATTATCGAAGTAGCGTACAAGTAAGATTAAACTGAATATTTTTGAAAATTGCGAATTAAATATTTGCAAAAACACTAATTTGTTTAATTCTAATGAATCAATTGTAATGTCACAGAAAATATCAAACAAACAAAGTGTATGGATCTTTCGAATATTTAACAGCATAATATGCACGTAGTATTCCTAATTAGTAACACAAGTTAAGGCAGTATTCTGGTCTAGAGGCTCGACTTTGAAGTGATTTTACAGACGCAATAAAAAAAACCATAAACACTTTTGATATCTGTTTTTTTTTATCAGTTTTTTATTAACATTCTAAAAGCATAGAAATGTATTACAAAATAAATAAAAAACAAAATTGATCTAGATACAGTCCGGCGAAGTGAAGACTCAAAACAAACTTGTCTCATGTTTGACATGATTCCTACCTTCTTGGTGGTCTGAAACATAAATTGTTGGTGAATTCTGTAAAAAAAAAGGAATGTAAAATTCGTCTGACGTAAACGTTTTTAAAAAACTTTTTTTCGCAAAATGGCGTCCATGTAAAAAAAAGTGTTTTTTTTGCCTCATTTTTTCAGTTATGGGAATTTTCTCAAAAATCCTTTCGTCAGACCAATTTTAATAGTGTTAAAAAGTTTTGTGCAAAATTTCACGTAAATCGATTCATTTCAACTAGAGATATCATGTCAACCGTATCGAAAAAAGGCGTTTCGAAAAAAACGCGTTTAAAACTTGTCGTTTAGTGGTATGTTATACTTAATTTTTTTAAATCAGAGATGCCCGTCTCATGCAATGTTCCTTCTTTAACTTTAAAAGCGAGATTTTCTGGAGCTCTTTCAGCCATACTGAATTTTCGAAAATCCTCTTAAAAGCTTATTTTTAAAGGTCTGAGCTTTGAAAATATGCAAACGAAAAAAATCGATTTAATCAAATTTCTAGACCAGAATACCCCCTTAAACATAAGACAATTTTTAAGTTTGGTTGTACTGTTTTAAATCGCACGGGTACATTTAAGTGACCTTTCATTTTTTAATGATTTTTTTCATTCAAATGACGTAAAAGCATAAGGTTGGTAGCACCTTATCACCCTACACGCTATCAAGCATACCCGTCTATGAATAAAAGTTATCAATTAAAAATCGGATCGCTCGGTTTGACACTTGTTATAAATACGCATTTTTATTAAAGAAAAATTTGTGTTTAGGATTGTGTTTAAACGGTGTTATACTGAGCTATGTTTTTTATCAATCACGAACAGGATATTGCTTTAGAATATCTATTGTTAGTACAATACAAATTCAAACGACTGCCTTTTATTTCAATGAATGTATCATGAAAAGATTTAATCTCGCGCAGAGAAATGGTATTCAACTTTTCGCTGTTGAATTACAAAATTACATTAAAGTTTTAAATCATTCGGTTATTTGTATCCCATTTGGCATATGTTTTAAAGTTTTCCGCGGCCTGTAAGTTTTGCATATTGAAAACAGGAGAAAAAGATGAAATTAAAGTGTTCATTGAGAATCTAGTGCACGGAAGAGTCGAGCGAGCTTCATTCAGGAGAAAGCTTTTTTTGCAGAGAGTAAAGTACATGTGTGGTAAAAATTTTTAATTCGTTTTGCGCTCAACACACCCAAAAATCTCAGGAAAATCTCTATGGGCTGGAAAATTGAAAATGTA
The DNA here is from genome assembly GCA_947369275.1 of Nemotelus nigrinus. Classification (NCBI taxonomy): domain Eukaryota; kingdom Metazoa; phylum Arthropoda; class Insecta; order Diptera; family Stratiomyidae; genus Nemotelus; species Nemotelus nigrinus. The sequence continues at coordinate 201,738,529 of OX376372.1, read as the reverse complement.
AAATGATTTCCAGTTACTATAACTCATAATCGTTTGAACGACTTCACATTGAACCACTCCACTCTATCGGGACTTTACATCACCCTGTCCGGCGATTTCATCCGTCAAGACAGTGGTATTAATATTACTATCTCTTGAGCTTTCACAAGAATACTATATAATAAGCATTTTTTAAGTTTAGTACCCATTGAAACTGGAACCAACTTGAATGCCACTCAAAGGCATGATAGAAATTATGACGTAAATTCTCTTAACACGAACGTTTTTAATGCTCAAACACCTAAATATATATATATATATATATATATATATATATATATATATATATATATATATATATATATATATATATATATACATATATATATATATATATATATATATATATATATATATATATATATATATTCATTTAGATATTTAGCATTTCCATTTTATTTATTGATTTAAATCTTTTTCACTTTGCTGTAATTCGAATCTGGCTATACTAGCTACAAATTAAAGTACATCGCAAACATATACCATATCTTGAACGCTTATACAACTTAAATACCCCCAGATGCCCAACATTTCTATAAATCCAATGTCTCTGCAACAAAGATCAGCTCCAGAAAGAATTTCTGGTTGAGGTGGATGTCGAATATGACTCAAATTTTTTTCGTTAAATATTAACTTGATTCATAGCAAACTATGAGCTCTTCAAGTACACGAGTTAAATATCATTTTATATCGTGGAGAGACAAAAATTAAATATTTTAAGACTAATTTTTTCCTTGAGAAGCTAGGCGCTTTTAATTTTTTGACAAATATCGATATTTCGAAGGTAATTTGCTTTCTTTTTCGGTGACTATGTTTAATATGTAGTGCTTACTGCAAAAGTATGGATTTAAGTGAATTACCTACTAATTACTTACTTGTAGTACATTTTTAGTAAATTTATTAACTAATTTTTTTTACATTTTGTTGTTTATTTTGAGCCATAAAATATCTGTTCAAATACCTCAATAATGGTGATGCGAAATTACCCTGGTATGTGTTTAGTCGTCTATTTATCGGGATTTTCTATATGTTCAGGCTCTCGCATGCATCTAGTTTTTGTACTTGCTGTAACTCCTTTATCACCATGTAATGTTATGCTTCTTCTCCAGGATGTGTTTCGCTACTGCTGATAGTACTAAGGCTATGTGTCCTTTCCGTCGTGGATGCTACCTGCCGCATATGCTCTATTAGTCTAACACCAACTTATTTTTTTGTTTGGCCAATGTATACTTTGTTCCATTCCGGACAAGTTAGGTTCTAGATTTTTCTTTTTTGCTCTTTACCAGATATAGGGTTCTATTGCGATTGTCGACTGGATGACCAATCGACTGTTGTCGTTCGAAACAATAAAATTTTATTGTACAAGTGCAATCGACAAATATGTGTATTATTGTAAATTTAGATATAAGAGCTTATGAATTGTATTTGGCGCTTGTTGAAACAAACATTTTCATTAGAAATATGAGTTCTGTCGAGCTGTTTTTTTACGAAGAAGATAGTTCCGATTCCGATAATTGACTGGAGTTATGTAGAGCTAGAAAGAAATTAGGAGATACGTCCGATCCACTAGAATCAGATGTATGCTCTATCTTTTTCACTTATTGGTTCGTGCTCTCATCCTGGAAAATTTATTATTACAGCATTTATTATTACCTTTCAGACTTTTTCTTATGTCTTTCATTACATTTTGTGTTACTTCATAAAATTCCTGTTGGGCTTGCGTTTGCTTCTCTGGCATTTCTATCCAGACATCATTTTATTAATTTTTATATGCACGCACCTTTTGTTTTGTATTTTTTCCTGGCTTTTCCTCATGGATGCTACTCTGTTGAATTATGGACACTTCATTTTCCTTATTTAACTTACAATCTCCATGTTCATCAGTGTGTGATAAACCAAATTCTTGCTTGGATTTACTGACGAGACAATTTCCAACAAGCTAATCACAGCTTCCTCTATAATACTTAAAGTATGCAACCTATTAGGTCCAACACCAGTTGCATTCAATTCTGATTTATTTTCAATCATTTTCTTCTTAATTTTAAATTTCATATCAGTCCAAACCTAAATAGCACATAAAGTCTAAATTATTAAATAAATGTTTTTGCTGTAACTAGCCTTTAGCCATTTATCCCACTCGCGCAATAGTACACAAAAACACAAAAATACATGCTTTGCATGTGTTTTTGTGCAAACACCTCTTGCAATGTTGGCATTCTCCTGCATTAAATTTACGAGCCTTTCAAATTGCCTATGATTGCTTACTAGTTTACTCCTGTTACAAATAAATTTTAAAATAACTAATGCATACAGACTATAAATTACTTACATTTTTTATCAGACACATTTTTGATCGTCAGTCGTCGTCCATGTAAAATATCATCGATAAGAAGCGTTTGTCAAATCGACGCTTATCGATCACAATCGTCATTCATAATACTGAACTTCACAATCGACGAACCATAGTCGATAAGCATCGTTTATCGACTATTTTTCGACAATCGCAATAGACCCCATAGTTTAGCGCATAGTTTTTCAGTCCTATAGGTCGTAGATGCCTTTGTACCAGAATGTTCAAGAGCTTTCCGATTTTTTTTTCCAATTAATTCAAAAATGATTAGTGTCGTTAATTGATCACTCTGTATTTTGTCATTGTACATTTTGATAAGATTCTCAATTATTTCCTCGTCAAATCTATTTTGTCTCGCAATATTTTCAATATATACGAGTATATTCAAACATACATATATCAGTAGAATTTTATTTCTTACATATTTACAAAAGTTAAAAATTGTATCTTTGAAGTGAATTATTTGCCCAAAATGAAATCATTGGAGGACAACCATGTATAAAAAGAGTAGGTCCATGTCAATTCAAAATGTCAATACATAGAGGTTGATGAATATTGTACATGAAGAAACTCAAATAACATTTTGTAAAAGTCACAAAACATTTTTTTTCTTTCATTTAAAAAATAGCATTTTTATTAAGTTTTGAATGCGGTTTGAAAAATAATTAAATTTAAGTAGCACCCACACTCTTTGAAGCATGTTAGACATCTTATCAAAAACTTGTTTAGTACTGCTTGGAGGATAGCAACGAGAATCGCGTCAATTATCATTCAAAGGGATTGTTTTCAGTCAATCAAATTTGTTGATTTTATTTTTTGGTTCTTTTTGTCTTTCTTTCCCCACAAGACAAAATTAGGCGCAGAAAATTTAGGATACCCTGAGTGCCAATGGAATGTTGAGATTTCGGAAATCAGTTTATTGGGCAATTTTCGCTGTGATTCGGCCAGAACATCCCCCTCATGTGAAAAGATGCACCACCTTGTTCAAACCACGTTGAAAGGGGTTCTCTTGTGGCATAGTTCTGGAGAGAAAGTTTTTTCACCATTTTTATGTAACGATCTTCAATGACTGTAACTAAAGGACCGTTTTCTCTGAAAAAGTAAGGCATGACATTGCTACTTAATTCCACGCTGGAAAAAATTGTTTACGAGCCTCATTATAGTCCACCTGCTCTGAGGGGTGCGGCCAAACGTGCACATAAATTCTTTTTTGATGGAAGTCAAAAACTCCAATTTGTCATAACGGTGCACAATCGAAATTGTTGTTTCATTATCAAAATCATCCATTTTTGCTTAATTTAAAGATCAGTCATATTACCATAAGATTAATATATTAATAAAATTAATTTAAAACCAATCTTAATAATCAATCAAATTACTAAGTGGTGCTTGTATTTGATTTTAAAATGCTAATTCTATTTTAGTGAAGATCAACAACCAGCAATAGTTTTAAATGATAAGCATTTTATAATAAAATTAAGTAAAAAATGCTTTATTCTCCTAAATTTTGAAATTTATGCTAGTAGTATCCCCAAAAAAATTGCTATTTAATGTGCTTTTACAGTCATAATAAGAAGTATTTTTGCTAGAATACGCATTCAAATTCCACATGACTACTCGACTTTTCTTCAAAACTCAATATTTTAAGGATTTCCATGTACGATTTTTTTTAACTTATACAAAGTATTATACATGGAACGCTTAAACAATTAAAACTTTATTTGATTTATCTGATTAATAAACTGAACCAAAAAATGTTATTTGCACATACAGTGCGCTTCATTTAAATATCCTTTCATTCAAATTTAAAAAAATTACCTGTCGCTAAATGCTCAAATTGAAATTTCAGCATTTGCTTGGCCTTAAATTATAAGGTGTACAACATAACTGAGCTATTTTCAAAATTAATGTTCCAGATATGGTCTTAAAATCTGAATATTTTAAACTTATCTGTTCAAATGCAAATAATAACAACGTATTGTGCTTAATTCTTTTAATTCCTTCAGATAAGTTTTCCAAAGATAGTTATTGAATTCAAACAATCCCATTTATATTTCTTCTTCAAACTTACGACAAATTCTTCAAACATAAAATACTTTCGTATATTATCATTCAACCAACATTGTAATTTTCCTATACATTCGCATTCATAACGGTGTTTCAAAGAAGCACGAAAGTCATTTTCGGTTGAAGTAATTTCAATTAGAAAGCAGTAAAACTGAATTTGCATACCATCGAAATTTCGCTCGTGCCTTTTGTCAAACCTATTCGCATTACGGCCAAAATTGAATGTGACGCTCAACGTTGACAGCGTTGATACTTAATAATAGCAAGTTACTCGCCTAAGTCTTTTGTTACAAACTACCAGTCGCACTTTCGCATGTATTGTATCGCTCTCTGATGTATCGTGCAGATATTTCATTGTTGTTTAGCGTCATTTATTTTTTTTGCTGCTATATCAAGTGGACAAATAACCTGACTGAATACAACTTATACAGTTTAGCATTGTCGTCATGACGTTGTCGCTCGACGTTTTGACTTCTGATGGTGGCGACAGCAAGACGATTGTGTTTCAAAAAGCTTCGCATAGAGAAATGTTGTGCCTGTGGACAACATCACTGTCTTCGACCGGTCAGAAGATACAACAAGAGAAGAATGGTAAACAAAATGATGCGGCACAGTTGTAATATGTTGAGTGGACTAACGGTGCTTTGAATTAGAATTAATGACTGTTGGGCGAATGTGTTTTGTCTTTGTTGCATGCCTTGTGTGTTTTGGCTTTTCCCACACAAGAAGACAGGTGAATTTGTTTGCATTGCGGCCAGTGTAGTTTGAGCGAGTGCTGTTTACACACGCATTAGAAGACAACTGAAAAGTACTTGAGATGAGGTCGGAATGATTAGAGGTAGGAAATTAGAGCAAAATGTGCCCCACTTTTGAGATGAGTTTGAGTCGTGCTGGTGCAGTCAGAAGAATTGATTTTTGATAGAGTGCTTAGTTTGTAGTGAAATAATTTCGTTGAGTTATTTAGTGTTTATTATGCTTATAGCTTTAATGTCTCAATAGCAATTGCATAAACCTAAAAATTGTAGCACACATATATGCTAACTAGTTTGATTGTAACAGTTAGCTAATTTTTTTATGAATTTATTTTAATTCTAAATAGCCAACTTTTTCTTCTATATGAAGTTTCTGTGAGGTAGTTTTGCTGTGAAATCGAGATAATATTGAGTTTTTTTTCTTACTGACAATGAACTCTAATCTTTATCATCAAGACCTTTTTGTGTTTCTTTTTGAAAAATAAAAATATCCCTTCTGCTAAATTCAATGTTTTTTTTTTGTTGCGAAATTGCATTACACCTCAAAACTTGTTACTCCCCACTGAAATTTGTTACACTCCAGAGTTTTTACAAGGAATGTTAAGATTTCAAGGTCTACTTTTCAATAATTGCAAGCTGTTTGTGGCGTTTATCCTGGATTTTTCCGTTTTAATAAAATGTGTTATGTGTTGGAAAAAATCTTTCAAAAATTCCTAGTTTCGGAAAAAGTGAAGTAGGTAAGATAGTATTGTAACCATGAAGATCTATCAGATGACGGTTCTGTTAATACGGGTAAAGTTTTCCCTACAACGAAAGAGGTACGAAAAACCTAGTTTAATCATGTCAAATTAGTTGACGAAAGTTTGAAATTCAACCTAGATTTTAGACAAGATAAGCTATACCTGCTGTGAAATATTTTAGAAATAAATCATATTAACAACTCGGCTTATAGAAATAATGCGCAGATGCACAGTTACACGCTTATAAATGCACAGTTACAAGCTTTCATTGATACTTATGCAACTTGATGGTTTTTTTTTGAAACAATGATTCTGCTGGAGATTTCCAACGAATATTTTTTCTTTTAGACACAGGACATATCAGAAAGGTACATTTGTTACGGTTACACTATCTGAGAATTAAATGTATAAATGCAAATATTTTGTGAAAATTTTTTTTACTGAAAAATAGAAAAAGAAAAATGCAACAAAAAAACCATTTAGATAAAATTTAGGACTAAGAACTACTAGGTGAAATTAATACTTATTTTGACACCCAAGCAGAGTAATCACCTAGTAGTGTGATTTAAGAATTTGGTACTAGAGCCTGGATAAAGTTTTTCGTATTTAAAGAAACGAATTTGTAGAATGTTTCTGTATAGTCCCTAGCATTGCGATGATTTCCTGAGTCGATTGCGTCTCATCAGCGCTATCACCTAAATGATATCCAGACTCCTTATCAACTTGAGTGTATACCCGGACGGGACTTTTCTTATGTCGCAGATGGAGAGAAGAGCAGATCCCAGCAGCTCTAATTTGTGTTTGGATAGTGTAGGACAGTCGTGTTTTGTACTCTCTCTTTCTCTTTACAGTATCTGCAGCAGTTGTCTCCCTGCTTGTTTATCCTGTGGAGCTACTTTTAGCAACAAAGATGTCGTGCTAAAGCTCTACATGGAGCTTTGCTGCCACTTTTATGGAAAGCCAATGCTTTTTGCTCTTTTTTTATCGAAGCTGAGGTAGTCTTTTGAGTGTTTCAAACCGTCTAAATTAAACCAGTAGCTTTCAACTTTTCTTTTAGTCTATGAATTGATTTTAATGTATTTATCAGTCTTCGACAAGCTTCAGATAAGATTAACAGCAGTTCAGCCCCTTTTTTGGCCACGGTATCAACTTCCTCGTTTCCTAGGTGCCATTCATGGCCAGGGACTTGTGAAAACTCGAGGCTGTTCTGTGCCCCTATTTTATTTAGGGCCTCTCTTGCTTTTGAGAGTAAAGCGAAGTTTGTTTGATTGCTTTGACTCTAAAGTGCAACTACCAAGCTAAATTTCACTACCAAGCTAAATTTCCAAACAAAATAACCAAAAGCCTGCTTTTTCTATGTCAGGACTATTCAACTCCACTTTTTTTTTACTCTAGAATAGGGAATTTAAAAGGCATCACTGATGACTTGTAATGAGCTCACGTACTAGCAAGTTTTTCAAAATGATATAGGGAAGAATTGATCATGAAGTTTTGATGGATAAAGGTCGCTAAAACAGGATCCTGAATTCATACTAATGATCAAAAACGGGTTCGCATGTAAATCTTAGCGCAGTTATTTTATTATAATGATTAGATATATTTTATACTGTAGGTATTGATTAAAATGACTTGATAGTGTAGCGCACGGCCTATGCTGGCTTGTCATAAACAAGTAAATGTTGTCGCAGTCAGTTAAAAATATAACTTTCAAACAAGTTAAACGTTTATTCAAGAGCATTAGCCTGTCAGCATTTAGTCCTTAAAATATGAAACATACATTTTTTAATATGGAGAACTGGAACATATTTTGCAAAGAAAAAATTATTTCCATATTTACTAATGATAAACTGAAAACAACAGGAATTGAATAACAAAAATATTAAAAAATTAAAAAATTGTGAAGATAGGTTCACGAGATACCCAAAATTGAAGTAGCTGTAAATATTTATTTACTACTACTGTAAAAAGTTTAGAAAGAAACAGCACTAAGAAAGCAAATATTATAAGCAAAAGAAGAACATTGAAAATATGGAGCTTGAAAAACCTAATGAAGCTTTTAATAGAAAATCTAAAATAAGCGGTAAAAATTAGTTCAATGGTTCAACTGAACCTGCCATTGAAGTAAAAATTGTAATTCAGACAAATTAAATTATTTTCAAAACAGTTTTTACATGTTTCTTTTCACGATTGCTTTTTCATATTTTTTTTTTGTTCCTAATATATATTTGTTGACATTATGTAACGAAAATTTTAAATAATGCAACTGCTATCACTACGACTAGTCAGCTTCCTGGAAATTGTGTTTGCATTTATTGGTTGTTTTGGTTGAAATTGTATTGCTATCATATTTATTTAGCCTTTTGCTTTATGCTCTCCGTTATTTTATTTTATTTTTATTTTTTTAATTTATTCAAAAAGTTCGTCTAATACAGACTAGTAAAAACTTAAAAACAAATCAGTTAAAATGTACTATTTTTAGCTAAGCTCTTTTTAAAAGACGGTAAGCATAAATTAAAGTCAAATTTATGGTAATCATTGTTAAAATTTATTTTCTAGTTGGTCCGATAGGCAGGGACAGATAAATTGTTGACGTATCTCACTCTGTGACCGTTGGTATTGGGGCCAAATAAACTTAAAAGGTGTTCAGATGAAATATTATCCATGAGGAGCTTAACAGCAAAGACGTTTTGAAATTTTCACGTCTGTTATTAAGTGTATTCATGGCCAGTAAGTTAAGTCCATCAATGTTAGGAGGCAAGCGAAGAGGATCTGACCAAGCAAATTCACGCAAACCAAACCAAAGAAATGTTTTCTGAATGGACTCAATACTGTCCACATACACCTGCTCATAAGGCGCCCAAACTATACACGCATATTCAAGTATCGGTCTTACTAACGCACAAAAAAGAATCTTAGTAAGATATATGTCATGAAATTCTTTGGATCGCCTCCTCACAAATCCCAAGGTAGATGAAGCTTTTAATAAGATGGCGTTAATATGATCGTCAAAAGTAAAAGAATTATTTAAAAGTACTCCTAAATTGAGTACTTTGTCAGAATAGCTTAAAGAAATACTATTCAAAGAGCATTGAAGGCTCAACGGTACACTTGTCAATATTAATGACTAATTTGCTATCGTCACACCAAGTCGTCAGGTTATTTAGGTCAGCTTGAAGTTCCAAGCAGTCGTAAATATTAGATATATTTTTAAAAATGTTGGCGTCATCTGCATATAGTGAAATTGACGATTGTTTCAGGACAGATGACAGGTCATTTATGTATAAAAGAAAAATTAGAGGTCCTAAGTGACTACCTTGAGGAACACCAGATATGACATCTATTTCTGACGAAAGTGTGCCACGGAAATTGGCGTTAAATAAAGGAGATTGTCATTCAATGGGTTCTCTTGTTTCAAAATATATTTTTTAGCATCCTTTCCAGGTTAGCATTTCAATTCACAAACATTTTTCTGATAAGCATTAGATAAAAACGTTTTCAAAAATTTCAAACCATTTTTACTGACCAACGTTCTTTAGAAATAAAGTTTCGATATTCTAGTAACATCAAAATTTATTATTACAAAGATTTCGAGATTTTACTTATCATTTATCTCCGGCGCAGGGAGCAAAACAATTTTATGAAGTCAAAACTTCAACGATTTCCCGGAAAAGGTAGGACTAAATAAATCCCTCCCTATGAATTAGATGACTTCCTCCCTGAAAAAGATTGATTGATGTTATTTCATCAATTATTCAATCATGAATTATTTTTCTTATTGGAAATTTTCGAAAACATTTATTAATGTTTATCCGGTGGGCTTAAAAATAAATAAATTTTAAAAATTGAAATTTACGTAATGTCGTCTGGCGTTTAATGCACATAATGCCATTGAAACAGAAATACATAATTCTAGAGACCTAAAAATTTGTCAATCTCAATCACAAACTAAATTCACCAACAAGTGATGATGTCATTGAAAACCAACAAACACGCTAGCGTTATATTTTGTGACACTAAATCCAACCTATTAGTATAAATCTCCATCAAGTTTGTGGTTCAAATACGAACCTATTATCAAAGAGCCTGTGTAGGCCGGTGGGTGGTGACAATCTCATGGAAGATTCATCTCTGCAATCGTCCATAAATGGTCACAACTGCCATCGACTCGGCATCATTGTGGGTCAAGGATGAACGTATACGAGCAGAATTCTCATGAATGGAACATACCGTGTTGCGTGCTATCCACAGAATCACATTGTTCATGACAAATTTTCTAGGTAACTTACGCTCATTGCGAACCAAACAGAATAATTGCATTCTGAGCCACTACTAACAGCCAGAGCTAATCGAAAAATGTTCCGAGAAAATCCAGGCTAATGCGTAATCTTGGAAAGTGCATAATCGGCCTTTGTATAAACCTGGTAATTGTATGCGGAACGAGCTCTCGTATTACTCGGTCAATTGATGGTCAGAAGTAATTTTGAATTCAACGCTTTTCCTCATGAATTTCTTCGTGGGTTGCTGACTAGCAGTAGTTCATTGGTCGAATTAAAAAATGAAACTGCTCTGGAAATATGAAAATCTCGGAATCTTCTTACGATGGAAAAGTGAAAGGCGTTCTCGACTTGCAGACGTTCATTAAGATTGATCAAATCTCACGATTCATTTACATTACAGCCATATTATTCACAAAAATAATATGCATAGCCACTGAATGGTGAAAGTATACTGGAAAATGGAAAATTATTTTCACGTGTCTATGAATGAATGATGAGCGTGCTTAAACTTATCTAGCGAGAATCATAGGTTTTTGTTGTTGTTTGATGTTATTTTTCGTGGAATTTTCGGATTTGTGGGGTTCATATATGAAACACAAGTCTTAAAATTTTTGTTGAGATTGGTTGGATCCATACCGGCTTGAGAAAAGCAACTGCGTATTAGAATGAATTTGTGAGATGTGAATAAATTTATTCCAAATTACGTTCTGATATTTTGAATAATAATGTTTTCACACCAAAATAAGTTTGATGGGCTTGTGTGCCAAATCAGGTCCCAAATTTTTAGTCAGTATTAGTAAAGTCAAGTAATAGCTCACGAATTAAAACCAGAAGATTTTAAACTTTCATAGCTTTTTGAAACTAGAAGGGCTTCTCATGAAAGGCTATATTTTGAAATAAAAATCTGGAATACCACCCTGTCACTGATCTTCATTTAAAATAATAATAAATGTGCAGTTAGAATTATTCTTCAAAAAAACCGAACGCTATGGATGAGTTCCAATGAATTTACACACCAATTATACTAATTAATCTTTTTTTGTTTCTATGTGTTTAATTATTTTGTTTCTAAGCACATTTGCGATTCAGGACTTAATTTTTACATTTTTTTCTTTCAGTTCAAACTGGTCGAAACATTCGACATCTTCCGTGTGTTGTAAGAAAATCCGGACTATCCGGTGTTTGCATGTTTGCCATAGATTGTATAAAAGCCAATGGTACACACTTAGGAACCTGTATCGACAGATTTTATTTCGGATCATGCTGTCAAACACACGTAAGTCTGATTTTCTTAGTGTTTGTCATCCAGCTAATTTATTCACTTACTGATATTTGTCTCAATTAGGATGCAAGTGTTTTGCTTGACCAAGAAATCAGCGAGAATAGTATAGAGCAAAACACAATATCGCATTACAAACATGAACCAACGACATTGCCTGCAAGTGATCTTTTTAAAATCACTGTTCCTACAACTTCAGCAAAAACAACATCACCAAAAACGACTTCTACAACAACGGCTGCTACTCCATCGACGAGTAGCTCTGTGCAAGAACAAATCACAACTAGTATTTACAACATCACAACTGCCATCAAGGATGCCAATTCAACTATTATTCCAATTTATTTGAAGCCAAGACCTACCATTATTGGAACATCGACTGAAATTATCATCAATGGAATTAGTACCGCGAGTAGTACCAGTGCAATTTCCAGTAGTGCAAGCTCAGTACAAACAACAACAAATAGTCCAACAACTACACTTTTACCTTCACCAAAAACTACTACAAGTACATCTGCTATAACTACTACACCCGAGATGCGAACAGAATCGGACATTGTAACTACAACCTTATCCATAATAACAACAACAAATCTTCCAAAAACCGAAACAATACAAACAACCACGATCCCTACAAAAGTCACAACATTTCAAATAGTTCACGACGAGTTCACAACGATCGTGCCTTCCACATCACCACCGCGAATCGCTACACCCCCAACAGTTCTCCCTACTTTCCTACCACCACCCAGGCGACCAACTAGAAGACCAACACTTCCAACAACAACAACAAAAAAACCCTCGAAGAAAACTACACCAAAGGTTCGACCGACCTTACCTCCAGTTAACAGTATTCATACCGAAGCGACAAAGAAACCAATAAGAACTACTACTTATCGACCAAGTGCCACAACTACACGAAAGACAACTAACAAGCGACCAGGAACAAAACGGCCCTCTTCGACAAATAAAAAACCAACAAAACGACCTGGAACCACAAATCCGACAACTTCACCTCCAAAAAGGCCAACCAATAAACCTACAACCAAGAAACCAATAACAACTACAAAAAAGCCAACAACAACTACACGAAAGCCGGTAACCACTACGCCAAAGCCAACGATATCTACAACAACAGCCACTTCTACAACAACTCAAGCACCAATCGCGACTAAGAAACCAACAAAAGCCCCGAGACCAAAACCGAAACCTACTGCCGAAATAGTTAAAGTGCCTGTAACTTTGGCAACAGAGATTGTTCAGAAGGATGACGTAGGCAATACAACAGAAACTGCAGATATGCCGCAAACAACACTAAATCCTAAACCATCAACAGAAACTGAAACAGTAATATCAATAACGACAATGCCTTCTGTTAATTCCTCTGAACAGTCCGTTGAAACAACGACCAGTTCGTTTGATCTGCCTACTTTAACATCAACGAGAGTGGACTCCACAACGCTTCAACCAGAACCCTCTTCGCTAGTAACAGTAACAATAAAGCCTTCAACGTCTACTCCCATTCCATCAACAACGAGTGCTCCGCTCTCTTCAACAACCGAACCTGATGCAACTTTTCCGTCCGTGACAACCACTCTTACAACAACAACTTCCACAACACCGGTACCACCGCCTAAAAGCCCAACCACGTCTCCTCTACCACCTGAAATCACAACAGATCCACCAACGTCAACTGTAGCGGAACCAATAACGCTCACTACAACGACATCAACAACTCCAACACCAACCACAACAACGCCTGGACCTTTGGAGAGCACCACTTTGAGACCAGGATTGGTAACATGGACAAATATGGATGATATGCCAACAAATCTGTCAGTCTTCAATGGTACAAATGACGAAATATGGAGCCCGGTTCCGCCACCAGACTGGATACCACTCGCAACAATAAGTCCTACCGCAGTATCAACTGATTCTGACAGTAGCAAACCTCCAATTTACGCAGATGGTAAGCCTATTTGTTTTCAAAAAAAAGTAGCATAGCTTATGGGAATATTTTTAGAAATCATAACTGATGGTCCAGAAGTAATGTATTCCTCGACAACAACATCGACGACTTCACCTAGTGTTGCATCATTTGTCCCATCAATGTCAAGTGAAGAGGCACCAACTACAATGGCAGACTTAGGAAGCTTGGGTGCTCAAACTCCAGGTGACTTACTGGAGAATGTAACTTCACCGGCTATGCCCATCCTTATTGATTCAACTACGGAAGGTGTTCCTGACAGTTCGACATCTTCAGAGCAAATCGTTTTGAATAGTACCATAGGTTCAACGAACGTAAGCTCTTCAACATATCCTCCTGTATCTTTTGAAGGAATCGATTATAAGCAAAGTGAGTATTGAAAATATTTTCATTTTTTTTAATAGATGAATAACATATTTAGCTATAGCACTGAACTGAAACTAATTTTTATTTAGAGGCTAATTTTTTCCTTCAGAAGCTAAATGTTTTTAAAAAAATTTAAAATAAATTACTGAACATAACGATATATCAAGAGGAATCTGCGCTCTTCTTCAGTGTCTTTCGGTCCAATCCTAATGTAACCTAAACATTTAATTATGCTGCTTAATTTAAAAGCATAGTTATAGAAATTTATTCCAATTATTTTGACCTATATTCTCATAAGTTTCGTTGATTTTCCGAACAAGCCGGCATTATCATGTGACGTCTCGTATTTCCCTATCAGAATTTGATATTTTCATTTCGCCATTATCTTTTCAATCAACATTCTAAATCGCTTAATTTTCTAATCTAAATAAAGGAAATTCAAAACCCAAGAAGAAATCATTGAATTATAATTCATCTGCGCTGTCGCGAAGCCTGGCTGATTTGTGAAATATATTGGTGCATAATTTGAGTTAATTATGGGTGGAAATGGAGAAAAAGCAAGCAAACTGATAGGGGCCCCGAGTGTAAAATGAATGGATGTAGGTTGTAGGTTATTAGCCTTTGCGTCTGGTTGAGAAAAAAACCAGTTTCTTGAATGATTGGATATGCGAACAGGCAAAGAATATCAACTTACGTATGTGCACATGCATATCATCAGCTGGACATGCATGGAAACTAACGGTCGAACGAATTATATTTGTCTAATTGTAGGTTTGCAGCTGATAGAGAGATAGCAAAAATTCAGTTGTCTACTAACCTTTGTTTTCCACTTGGAAGGTCTAAAGTTTTGTTAGAGCTGAATTGAAAAACGGCTACATGTTTTCCTTTCTTCTATATTTTTTGATGTCCGTACTGACACGGCAGTGATCGTCATAATTATGATATAAAAAATTCAGCATGATGACAAAGATGCATATAATTTATCTACCTGTAATGATTGTTTGTGAGTTTATTGTTATTTAATCTGCTGATTGTCAGTGAAAATAGCTTTTTCCAAAATTAGCTGCGTTCTTTTGAAAAATTAGAAACCGTTTTTGTCGCTTATCCTAAACTTAACAAATGCTTTTCAACACCAAGAGACGAAAAAATGCATTTTCCCAATGTGATTTACTAACACTGTCGCTTGCCGGATAAAAATAAAAATAATAAAATGAATTTTGGCAAGATGGTGGTGGGAATTCGATAGTTGCATACATACATATGTATGTGAAGATGTGAAAAAAATTTACGTTGTATATTTTCTGGTAAAAAGTTTGAACTCAATTATATTTTAGAACCATTTCGTGAGATGTACATATATGGTTGTAAAATTTGTCTGAAATACTTTATTTAGCTATTATTTTCACAGACGAATTGTTCACAGCAATTGTTCACAGGCTTCATTTTAAAAATTGCAAACTATTCATTTGGAGTGAAAAATGTCATTTGGTCCCAAACACTTATTTATGTGTGTATATGCCTGTCTGTACTTGTATAAAAAAACTGAAAAATGTAGGTACTTGTAATAAATATGTCCGATTGCCTCCGCTAATTGGTGCGCTCTAAACCGGCTTTCACTTAACGTTGAAAAATGCTCAGTTATCTCATTCTCCCAGAAATCATCTCCGATTAATTTCAGCAACACTTTAAACGATACTCTTTTAACTCGCTACAATAAAGTTCGTGACTTAGGAGTACTATTAAACTCTGCTTTCACTTTTAATGACCACATTGACTCAATAATGATAAAAGCCAACTGTTAAAAGCCAACTGTTAAAAGCCAACTGTTAAAAGCCAACTTAAAAAGACGATCTAAAGAATTCAATGACATTCTTCTAACTTAAATCCTGATCTGCTCTCTGGTTCGCCCTATCCTCGAATATGGGTGCTTGATGTGGTCTCCATATTACAAGGAGCACATAGATCGCATTGAGTCTGTCCAAAAGAGATTTCTAATTTTTGTTCTTAGTTCTTTCCGCTTTTCTGATCCTATTCGCTTACCTCCTTATGAAAACCACTTGCAATTATTGACCATGGACACTCTTGAAACTCGACGTCAAAATATCAAAGCTCTATTTGCTGCGAAGTTACTCACTGGAAACGTGAGCTTTGAGTTTTTACTATCAAAACTGAACTTTCGTGTTTGCCACGGTGAACGTAGCGCCTTATCAATCCCGTTTCATAAAACCAATTATCGATGGAATTAGAGATGGGCAAAATGCCTCATGACACACCACTGACACAAATGCCTCATGACACTGAGTATTTTACAGTATTGCGCCGTACTCTCAGTACACTGTTCGCTTCGCATTTCATTAAGTTTATTCAAACGAAAGCTTTCGCTCACAGACTATGCTGTGCATTTTTCAGGCGCTGCACTGTAAGAAAGAGCTATGCCTCATGAGCCTTTAGGCATTTTGCCCATCTCTAGATGGAATGAACCAACCTGCGCACTAGCCCGAAGCTTTAACTCAGTGTATCAAAAGTTCGACTATAATTATACTGTTGATATTTTCAAGTGTTGGCTTGAATGACCGATTAATTGTCATTCATAATTTCATATGTAAATATTTTTTCTGTAGTAATCATTCTGTTGATGAAATTGTCAATAAACAAAACAAAACATATCAGTGTTCTTGAGTCTACGATTGTCGTCGATCATATCAATTCAAAAGCCAAAACAGTCATTTAAACCAAGGCCCACTAAACCAGGCCAGATTTGCTTTGCAAACAGCCGATACGTGTACCGATCTCTTGTTTTTAAGATTCACTAGTATTTTTGATGTATTTGACAGTTCTCACTGCCGGACATTCACTCAGCGGTAGAAAAAAAAAGATTGTGCGGACTGGTTAAAGGTTTTTTCTTAAATCCACCATATCGCACATTAATTACTTTTGAGGGCGGCCTGGTTTAGAGGACCTTGATTAAACCACCTGTTCTTTTTGGGGGTTTTTCAAATCTAATTTCGGCAAAAGGCCCAAATGAATCATTTGATCAGTTTTTCTTCAGAAAAATGTGCGATTTACCGTATTTCAGTGTTCCTGTCCTCAGTGTTATTTAAGTCCTCAATTTATTACTCGCAGAGAAGCCCCGTACTGATCATCAATTTTTTTTCGCTGAATTTATGTAACTATCACTAAACTTCCCATGCGATTTCAAATGCACTTCACTCCTGAAATCCAAATGCAAAAGCTCCAGCGTAAAAGTTCCATTAGAAAGACTGGTTTCACGTGATGAAAAACTATTCAAACTCTTCCGGGTGTTTCATATTGTTTTTGTGTTAACAACGTTGTTAGCTGATTGCGCTATATTTTGTGATTCTTCTTCTTTTTTCCTTACTGCGTCTTCAATTTATTCTATCCGCAAATGGAAACTTTCCTAATCTATTGGCACTGTTGTAGCAGCCAGCAAATTATTGAGTTTGAGGGTTTTTTTCGCTGTTGGAATGTGGGAATACCTCCTGTGTAAGAACATGTCGGATGCTTACCGACTAAAATCACCAAGCTCCTTCTTCTTCCACACTTCCCACGTGACTACTTATACAGCATTACTTTGCGGGGGTGGATCAGCCCTAAGCTGCTTCTATAGGTCCTTACTTTTTCCTTGTTTCTGTCCATTTTTGCGTCACATAGTTTGCGGTGTATACTTTTTAGTACTGTTTTGACGGTGCTGATTTCAGGTTGCTTGAGATTCCAGCATACAGTGTACGATATTTTCCACTGATGTCCTTGTGCCTAGTACCGTATACAAATTTTGTATGCTTCAAAGTGGCGAAAGTTGATCATAACGTGTTCGGCATCCTCGAGTACATTTTTACTAATTAGACTCTCCGATGTCGTGAAACAGTGCAGATAATTACAATACCCGCCATGTTCACTCAAAAAGTTGAGTCAAAGCATAACTCGTTTCTCCGTGTCTCCTTAAAATCTATTGCACAAAGTTGGAGATTAATTTGTGGCTCCTCCTTCCTACTACTCTATCATGAACGCATTAACACTCGTCTTTCAATCTCTCGCGTGCTTTTTGTCTCTATTTCGTTTATTTTTGCAGAGTCAAAGCGCTTCATTCGCAACAAGTTTAATGTGCAGCCACATATATAAGAGAAAAGGGATAAGAAATCGAACGAGAGAAATGTGCCTGTTTTTGACTTTCTGTTTACTGGTGTGAGAATGAGGTACGGGTGTGTACCCTACACATACGGCAAAGCCAATGTGAAAAAACCACGAGAGATCGCCATTTTGAACGTCGTTTGACATTTCTTTCCCCGAACAGACAAGTGGAGATTAAAATGCTTTTTATGAATGAAATTAATTATGATTTCACACAAAAACAAAACGAAATCGATGCCAAAGGTTAATTTTACTTACCCGAAATACGATATCCCCTGCGAAGCACTTTGATAGCTACTTTTGCAGCCTGGAACGCGACACTTCATTAAAATAAATTCATTAAAATTTTTAACCGCTAATTTATTCGCGAAACCGAAACAAATTATTGCGCACAAACATAGATGCACGTTTCTACCGAATACGCCGAAAAATTTTCAAATTTTATTTGATAAATTTTGACTGAAAGTAAATGTTTTCAGTCGCCGACACAAATCAAACTAACATTGACGTTTCTTTTCGTGTTGCTCGTTGTATGTTTTTACACCGATCTGGTGTTCCCAGTATTAAGACACAGCATTAAGGCTTTTCTGTTGTGAGTGCGGCAGAAAGGGGTGCACTGAGCGGAATTTTTTTGAGAGAGCAATGTTGTATGTGCGTTAAAAAAGCCACACTTACGTATGGGTACACGGATAGCCATTTCGTATCCATTTTCTTTCATATCTATGTGTGCACCATACTGACTATACCACACGTTGCCTCATAAAACGTTGTTTAAAAGGTACAGCAGGTTCGGAGTCCAATCAGTCGGTGGGCCGCTTGCATTTTTCGTTCATATGATTTTATTTGCAGTGCTAGTGCTCACACTGGTGCTGTGTACAGTTAAATAGAGCTCTTTACTCTTGAAATCAGTGCTTTTGCTTGGGGCTGCTAATCTAAAATAGTATTCTAGAGAGTGCTGAGATAGCAATGGATGGCCCATTATCTGCTTTCTCCAGATGAGATTTGAAGCTCCGTTTATCGTCAATAGTTATGTACGCCCAGTTCGTTTTTTAGCAAGTCGCCAACTTTTATCCGTGTTACTGATAGTTTCCTTCCAAACCGTCACCTTTATTCAAGGATGCAAACAATTTTTGCTTGTTTTGAACGAAGCTTGATCTGAGAGAACAGTGTAACAAAATAATTGTTCGAAATATGCATTTTACTAAGTTCTACCGTTGTACTGAAAATGATATTTCTTTTACCTAGTTTTATGAAAAATATATGAACGTTTTAACGACAATGACCCCAATTTGTAATCTACTTCATTTCTTATCAATTTATTCCAATTTTTAAACAACCTCTAGTTCAATTTTTTTCATGAATTGTAAACCCTGATCCTACCACTATCACGTTTCTGAGTAAACGTAGCATTAGAATCGTATTGTGCATTATGTTCCAAAGCAAGGGTCCAAGAACTTATCCCTGTGGTACTCTCGCCGTTACCAGATGAAGTTTTGGTGCCTTGTCTGAGTTGTTGCATAAGAACGTTACCAAGTATTCGACAATTATCCGTGCTAACTAGCGTGCCACTCTATTATCGACCAACGCGCCTACAATAGGGATCCACTTCGCAGGGTTAAAGGTGTTAAGTTGGGTGCCATTCTGACAGCGTCCAGAGTCTATCGCCCTTTTCGAAAACCAAATTGCCGGTCTGAGAGTCCCTTTTTGTTTTCGATTTCAGATGATACCTCCCTACTAGGTCCATTTTCCTTGTGCAGGGGAACCAGATTGAGTTTTAGGCTGACATACTGTGGGGATATGAATAATCAGGCGCGGACGGTGTTTTTTCCTGCATATGCGAGGGTTTGAAGCAGATATTGAACCCAATAAAACCATTTTTCAGATGATCATCAAATCTTAGAGGAGTATTTTTTTTTGTTTCTGAGTTCTATTGAAAAATGCAACCAGCCATAAACAGGGAGACAATCCTCTTCTTCGTGAGTTTTCTTTTCCAGTAGATCACCAAGTAGATTTGATGTCCTTCCCTCTTTCATTCAGCCAATTTCAGGCAAGTTTCAAGTAGTCTTTATCATTCTTTCTCTACTCCTGACAGTAGTTCTTGTCTTATAGCCAATCTTCAAAGAAACTAAGTTCTTTTCTAACAGCACGCTTGAAAACAAAGTCTTGACATCAAATGATGCAAATAGCTCATCTTCCTCTATTGCTCTCATTTTTCCAAGCCGTTCTCTCACCGTCTATCGATTTCATACCAACCTATCACTAATCTTTCTTTAGACTTTTCATTTGTTCACAATCATATTTGTCAGTTCATCGTTTGTTTGTTTTTAAATACTCAACAAACAGGAACGAAGGGAAAAAACTTCAAATAGAACACTCCAAAAATAATACATAAGCGAGAAAAAAATATTTATTGAAATAAAAATTGGCAATACAAAAAACGTTAATTTCAAGAATATGAAAATCATATTAACCGCCAAAAGTAACAAGTTTTACACCACCATATAGCCGAACCATAAATGGCACACTTACTATCTGTTTTGTATAAATTTATTTTAATCAAATTTGAAATCTGAAAAATGTCATCTAAATTTATATTGTAAATTATTTTTTCATAGAATTTAGCTATCTTAAATACATCTTAATATTTTTTACTGATATACATACAAACATACAAGACTCTCGATATACAACACTCTAGATTTAGATGGAAATACTGAAAAATTTTAAATTTAATTTCGTCATTCATTTATATTGCACTAACCGCTTTTATCTTTTGCTGGCTGCTGATTGCAAGTCACAAGTCATAATTTCTAACTCATTTTGATGGGTCGAAAACATGACTCCTCTTAGAAATGTAGGGTCGATTTTTATAATGAAATAATAGATCGTAATATTTAATTTTTGGCACAATTTCTTCTGCACATATATTCGCTGAAATAATAAAGTTTTAATTAATCAGTCCTCTCAGTGAAAATAAACTGAGTTCACATTACTAATTTAATGTCTTGAAAATCTTCAGTTAACCTTGAATTTCCTGTTAAGTTTAGTTTATCTCTTACGTCCCAAAAGTATCAAGTATTATTTAGTTGTAATATTTTGACTCCTGCTGAAGATTAAATCTTTTGAGGATGGTAACGGTTTTTGTATCTTTTTCGTCTTGTTATTTTTTTCCACTTCCAGGCTTAGTTTTTTCATATCACCGTTTGCTTAAGAACTATGCAGTGCTTTTAAATTAGCAGCCATTTCCTTTTTGCTGCACTCTCAATATCATTGCTGCACAAATTGCTTGTTGTTGGTCAGGAGACCGACGCAGTGAACGATGTCCTAAACGTAATTAATTATGAAAGGTTTACTTAGCTATGTATCTACCAGGCTTGTAATATGTGACCAGTTTATAGTTCGACCGGGTCTTCGTTATAACACCTAGAATCACATAAATACAGTACTTATGTATACATAGGAAATCGCCAACCAATCGCTAAAATCACCGACCATTAATCTCAAATCGACCAAAAAGTTAAAACCAGTAACAAGATAATGTTGTACACACTCATGTCATTTTAATTGCACACAACACCGCCAATTCCAAACGAGAGAACCTTTTCATTCCACATGTTCAAGTGCATCCGACATGCATTTTCCGTGCATTTGATACCCGATATCGGCGAATTGCAATGATAAGGGAAAATGACTGTACTTGTTCGGTGCAAATGCCGCAAATAAAACACACCTGGAATCTGTTGCCCTACAAAAACCGGCACTTATCTTCTCCGTCCGTTCGATTCTTCGCTGGACAGTGCATGTTTTCGTGCAGTCATATATCTTTCCAATATCGCTTTCGGGCATTTGCATGCATTCCGACCTGTCAATGTTTAGGTTATGCCTCCACTAAGAAAATATATTGACGTATATATGTTGATAGACATACTTGCTAGCAGATTCCCAAATGTTATTGATAAATATTAGATGTAGAGCTATGATTAAGAATTTTGAACGATGTCTCTCACATATCGTGAAATAAAATTGCGATAGTTTCAAATATAACAGCTGTAAGCCAAAATTAACCATTTTTTTGTGACAAAGCCGAATAATTTCGAATAATTTAATTTCTTCACAAATATCGATATTTCAACACAACCAGGGCTAAATATACATGTTTGATTAACTTCATTATTAAAATTAACGGCACAGGCTACTAATTTCCTAATATACTAATTGCCTCCGAATCAAGTTTAAAAATACTGATTTCGTATGAATTTTTTTAAATGTGAAAAAGATTAGGTTAGAAGATTTGATTTTTTTTTTGTACACTATTAATCTAATTTAGGTACTATTTACAATAAAAATAATATTTAGGCCTGCTGGCTTTTGATATTGTTATTTTTTTATGTTTATCTTTTGAATTTTATGTTAATCTTACACGCTAATTATCATACCCATCCATGTACAGTGTCTGGGATTATCCTAGCAATAGCAATACAAAACAATCCTAGCAATATAAAATCTACCTTACGCTATGACTTTAGTCTAACTTAAACCTAACTAAAATTAACTTAGCCTAATTAGACCTAATTCCTTATCCTAGGTCTTACATCCAGCCTCTTCTATTCGTTGGGAGGCCTACATAATTAAAAAGCGCATCCATGAGCTGTTGTTGACACGCTATTTTTGCAGGGTGCATAAATGGCTCATTAGAGCCATTTATGCACCCTGCAGCCAAGTGACCGCATCAGTCCGTCCTCATGTCCGTCTGTCAGTCCGTAGAATCTTGTCGTTAATTCTACAACCCGATTCCTAAGCAGCTTCAGTTCCGACTCCTCATACAGAAGAAGGTTCTTCGGACACCTTTTAGTCACCGGGTTGTAGAACCTAACAGTACAGTAGCGGCAGTTTTGGAACAGGTAATCCAGGATGGGGAAGCATAAGTCAGAGGCCGGATCAGAATCTGGTAGCAAATAGACTTAGCTCTGGTGGCCTTACCCATCTTTTTTGGCAAAAAGAGGTCTGATGCGTTGAAATGTGGACTAAGCAGGTTTGATTTTACACCGCACATAAGGATTAAACTTCAGGAATTCGTGGAAGTCAACACCGAGGTGCTTTAGAGATGAGATTGGAGTAACCTTAGAGGTTCCGAACGAGACAGCGAGTGTTTTGGCCTTGTTGCGGATTGCTTGGGATCCCCAATACTGAGAAGGATTGCGAAATACACAGAGTTGTGCCTTACTGCTGTTTGGTTTGATGCCCCATTCGTCAAAGTAAAGACTTAGTTCTGCCCAAGTAGTATTCCAGGCTCGTCGCTGCTTTGAGCGGGTCTTTGCTCGATGCGAATAAGAGTGTGTCGTCAGCATATTGGAGGACTTGGAATTAAGGTTGGCTTGCTCGAATAGGAAGATCAACAGTGAATATTGTATAAAGAATTGGTCCAGTGACAGAGCCTTGTGGTACTCCTGATGTCACAGGCCTGTTGGTAGAATTCGCTCCATTAACGCTGACATAGAATTATCTGTTGGTAAGAAAGCTTGCAGTGAGTCTTTTAACCTCTTCCGGGAACCCAAACTCAATCAACTTAAAGAGAAGGCATTCATCTCATACAGAATCGAAAGCCTTTTCGATATCTAAAGCACACACCACCGTCGGAGTGTTTTGCACATTCAAGTGAGATACAATTTGATCCTGCAAGTATGAGATGGCACGCTGCGTTTCGTGCCTGTGTCTAAAGCCAAACTGATGTTCAGGAATCACCAGCGTGAGTCCACAGTGATGTTTTATCATTTCTAGCCAAATTCTCTCAAAATTCTTCCCTAAATTAAGGAGCAGAGAGATTGGGCGGAAATTGCTGGCCTCGTTGTTTTTTTAAATGTGATAATTTATATAAATCAGAAAAAGTTATAATTTCACTGTTCAAATCTAGTATACACCTCGGTTTCAAAAATTATCATTTCTTCCTCCTCAATTTCACTTTGAAATATATCGGTATCATTTTTGATTCCATAAATTTAGTTTGTAAAGTTGTCAAATTGATTTGTTGAAGAGTAAATTTCACTAGCTCAACCATCACCTACATGTGTAGGATTGTCAAACAAATTTTCGAATCGGAAGAAATTGGGCTTTAAATAGTATACCATATAAACTGAGGAGCATTTTAAGTTCAGTGATATCAATTCAATCAATATGACAAACTTATTCAGACACGAAATTAATACACAACCATTTAGTCATCATAAATTATTAGCCATCATTAAAATTCTCAGCCCAGTCTCCAAAGCACAATCAAATGAGTAAATCATACATCTATCTTCGACAAATCATGATACGAAAGAATGTCAGATAATATGTCAAAAAGTATTGATATCTGTCCACCCATGCGTTTGAGTAAAATATTTTCCATGTACATACATACATCTGAGCTCCTTATTTGATCATCTTCAGAGGAATGCCATCTTCATTTCTTTGCATACTGTTGTGCTCACGTACTTGCCAAAGTAAAATCGCAGCTATAGCTAAGGATACGTTGGATATGTTGGCTGAAGTTGCTGCCAGTACCATGCTAACAACAAAAAGATGTCTAGGAGGTTGCAAGAGATTCAATGAACTTCGGTTCAAGGCTGTTGTTGATAATTAGTACTCGTACGTATCTACTCTTTGTTATTATACGGCTGCCGTGAAAATTAATGCAATGCAAGTAGGTTGCACCGACGTCAAATTGAATTTGTGAGATTGCCGCTTATGGTTAGAATAATGTCAATGACTCTGAGTATATGTAATTATAATGTTGTTTATGCGATCGCAGAGTTTGTTTTGTGCGTATCGAATTTCAACTGATATATGGGGGATAGTACGGCTTCGAACGCTAGAATATTTTGTTTTGATATTGTTCTTTTTTTACGAAATCAATCGTCAGTTATATTTAAAAATAATCTTCGATTTATTAATGTAAATTGATTTTGGGAGCTTGGTGAATCAGAAACAATAAACTTTTCAATCCAATGTTGTACTGCTACCTTACGCTTTTGTGACTACCGTTTAATGCGACTGCACATTTTTTAAAGTGGAAAATGTCGTGAAGCCGGAAAATCGTAATCTATCGTATTTATAATCAATCATATTTTTCCTCCTGATTGCTTTTGCGCACCTTAAAAATTAAGGTCATATCTCTAAGGAGTGAAAAAAGGTCTTAGGGTTTGACGAAAAAAATTTCAAAATTCAAGAAAAATTATCTTTTGTTGCTTTTTTAAAGCGAAAGAGCTTATTTTCAGCAAAATGGGCTCACCATGTGAAAACTTGTTGTCATCATCTCTTAGTAGATGATCTCAAAAGAGATCTGGACACGATCAGAAGATGCCGCTACGGAAGGCCGGTGACAATGGCGCAGAAGAAGAGGAGGAAACTGGAGACGGAGATAGCTGCTGAGCAGAAATAGAAGTAAGAGAGGGAAAAAATAGAAACTTAAAATAAATCTATGCCCCTTAGTGCCAAAAAAGAGGTGATTGACTTTGATTACCTTACTGTCAGGTGTCTGTGGTTATAATGCGTTATCTAAAGGAGGAATTGTTGAAGTGAAAAATATGTTATTTTTTCCGAATAAAAGGAAGCAGAGAACAGCTGTGATAGAGATGGTCGAGACGCTAGCCCTCAAAAGTTTCGCTACCGGTAGAGTCAGTGTCGTGTAAAAAGGACCGAAATGATAAGCTGCTACGGGCGTTTGGTCTATGACAACAACAAGAATAATTTTAAAAGCCCAGATAAAAAAAATGTGGTCATTCCATTCATCGTTCGGCAAACTGTTCTGAGGAGCACAAGTGCATGTTTTGCGTAAAAAAGCATGATGTGAGTAACGCGAGACACATCATTGGCTCAAAAGGCAGCAGGAAAGAAAACGATGGCTCTTCAGATAACATACAGCATTGCAGAGAAGCTGTTGACCACCACATGCAGTTATTGGATGTACATAAGAATCAGATTGTCCTTATTAGTGAGCTTTATAAGAGGTAAAATTTGTCTGCTTGGTTTCAGATACCACAGAGTACCCGGTGGTTGGTTGATATGGAGAAATAAGTGGGCTGTTAACGTTCACTGAAGTGTACTATCCGTAATATCATCTGCACTGTAGCAGAGATGATGGCAAGGCTAACCCTTTTGGTGCTCAACATAGACTTTACGGCAAACCAAAGAAGGCCCAGCCTTGCCGAATATATTTCCGATGTCAACATGACATCGAAAAGATTGGCTTCATCCGCGAGTGATTGAAGTATGATCGAGGACTGCACTAGTAGTGAAGATGCTGGTTTATTTTTATTGCCGTGAATACTTTCCGGTAACATGGCGGAGAAGCTCTTTGCCACGGTAGCTGCCAACTATTAGATTACTTAGATGATGATCTATCTGACTGACAGCATAGGGTATTCAGCTCTTGATGCTACCTCAGCAGTGATTGTACCCTCGAGCATACCTACTGCATTCCTGACTACTTACTGGTAATGATGCAGCACTATCTTAAGGGTCAATAGCTGCTATTCGACATCCAAACACGGTGTTTGCAGAAAGCATATCGCCCCAGAAGCCACACAGAAGTCAATCCATAGATTTGACCCCAGGAACATCATTTTCAATAGACTGCCGCGCCTGACATGCCAGTAATAATTACTTCCAGCACTACTAAGCTCATTTGACTCAAACTTAGCGAAGTCATGAAGTGGTTGAGATGGTGTGTGATGCACCATGACCAACGGATGGCGCTGTCAAATTCGAAGATCGTCGTGCCGACACAGAGGTGGATATCGATTGTCATCCCGATGGCACTAGGCTCCGCAGAGGCCCAAACCAGTAGGTCAGTCAAATACCTAAAAGTGACACTAAAAATCACATTTGTGGACACTGGACTCAGGACTCCGAGAGTCGTGGTCTCGATTGTATATGTTGAGAAAATGCTCCCAACAAAAAGGTACTGGCGCACCTACTGTTCCTAAAGTAAGTGGGTGCTGATAGGTAAGCAAGCACGACTGTGTTAAAGTCACGCGAGAGTAGATTCTGGTTCAAATATGATTTGGTGCCATATACGTTTTCTTTTTAATTCGATGATGAAAAATTTTGATTTGAAAAGAAAATTTTTATAATAAAGTGGAATTCACTTAAACCTCCGATATGTTTTTATTTTCTTTTTCTATTATGTTTGTCATAACATTTCACCAACAGCCGATACAAGAATAACCATTTCATTATTTATCATCATCACTATCATCACTGAATGTTAGAACAAATAACAACACCTAAACCTTAACTGAAACATTCTCAATAAGTCATTCCTAATGGCTGAAAATAAAGTTTTGTTACACTTGTGCTAAGGACCGGAGAGAAATTCGATGTACAAAATTACCATCTAAACTTATCAGCACTACCATAAGTGTTGGATAGTTTGACTTTGACGGATCAGATTGACGTTTGATGAGTGGACTTCGACTGCAAATAGGCGCGTTGTAAATATTAAAATCAACTCAGCAAATTTTTACTGGAGCTTGATGCGCGTAAGGATGTCAATGACAGCTGCAAACTGACTAGAGATATTGAAAGAGTGTCTTACTGAGTTTGATTTTTCTTTAGGAAACGGTATTGCTGCCATGGAAACGATATTGCATGCGAAAAGTAGGCAGACTAGTTGATACAGAGAAACATATTTGTTTGGCGCATAGCGTTCACTTGGCAGTTTGTGATGTTCTCTATAATAGTAGGCCCATTCCAGATTAAAGAGTTGATGAAACAGCTGATAGCCTAGACGACGACAACGAAGACTTGGACGGTCCTGAATCAGCTTTCTACGTTAAACCCAGTCGCCTGGAAGACATACTAGATCCAACAAAGGATTATGACATCAGCGCATTTATAAAGAAAGTTTGTAAGGTAGCTTTATAGTTTAAAAAAATCTCCAACGAAAAATGATAACGATCTTCAAAACTATGTAAAATACGAGCAAGGCAAAGAAATGTCTCTTTTACTGGATTGCAAAACAAAGTGGAATAGTCTCTTGACAATGCTCGAATGGTTTTTCATTTTGAAAAATAGTATATATAGAAAAATAGAAGTCTATTAATGACTTATAGACCTGCAATACTCAGATCGATTGAAAGCAACTGAGTTTGATTCGATTCAAAAAATTATTGAAGTTTTACTCCCTGTAAAATTTACTGTGGGGGCCTTAAGTCGCAGAGATGCAAACGTTTGTCAAGATTTTTATTTAGGCAGTTAGGAGAAAAACGGTCAATTCTCGCCAATACTATGAAAATTGCAATATTGGACCAAATAAAAGAGCGTCAGTGTACTGAGCTATCCGGTATCTCCAGAATCCACATTGTGCCAGTGAAAATTTACCAAGTGAAATAGAATCTCTATCTTTGAAACCAAGCAATGCAAATATTAAATAAAAATACTTCAATGATCCAGATGCTGAACCCTTTGCTTGGTAGCCAAAAAAATGAGGAAAGTCCAGTAGATACCCATATTGAATCAGGACAAGGTAGTTGTCAATTGACGCTACAAAAAGAGCTGCAAAGGTATGAAAATCGTGAAATTTTGCAAGAATCTGATCTTCTGAAAACCATTGCAAAAGAAATGTATCTTTTCGAAAGCGATGGCACTCGTGGGTATAATTTGGAGCAGGCGTACCAATATTTATTGACCGTCTTACCAACAAGTAACGAGTCAGATGGAGTTTTTTTCCGTGGCGTCTAACATCGGGAATAAATTTACAAGCAGGCTTGGAGACGATACTTTGGATGATTTGCTATTGCTTCAATGTTACTTCCGAAAAAATCTATGAGCTTTGGCAGAATTTTTTATATGTTTCTTTAGTATGTATCTCAATTTTAAGAGTTGCGATTTGTTACTGTGATTTGTTGTTGTAATTTTTAATATTTGTAATTTTAAATATATGTGTTCATACTGTCAACGTCTTGGATAATTAAAATTATTGTTTTTTTTGCATCAATTATATAAATTAGTAATTATGCAGTAACATATTTTTTATACTATTTTGAACTTACTTATTGTTGTAGTTTTGAAATGATGGTACATAATACAATTTGTTTACTAAAAACTTGCCTTATTTTGCTGTTTTTTTTTTGAATCTCGAATCCCAGAGTCCCGGGATTTACGATTTTTTAATCCCTTAATCCCGGGATTGAAAAACTGTTTCGGGCTTGGAATCTCTAAATGGGCTCTATTCAAAGTTTCAATGCTTTTTTTCGTGAATAAAAATAAATTAATATATGTTACTGCTATTGAGACAACTTATGATTTATATTCTGAGTATCGTGGCTATATTACTCAGTATCCAAAACATACATATCACTCATGATGTTAACAATCAATAGAAAAATTGTTCCGTCTAACAACTAAGATCACTTGAAATTGAAACATGCCAGAATTTGCGGGGATAAATATTTGGATACCGGACCACTAACACACAGCCAAACAACTTTCGCAGCCAGAGTTTAAAGCCATGAATAATTTGTACTGAAAACACAATTTCAAGAAAAGTACATCATGCAAGAAATTTCAAAGCTTTTACATTATCTCCTTGAAGTCTAACCAAATCCAATTACATATCCATTGACTTTCTAATTAACTTAATTTCCAGCATATAGGATAATAACAGCAAATTGCGCACAGCAGGAGTACTCCCATTCCGCTCTCTGGCCTAATACATATCCCATCTTCTCGTCATAGTACTAAATCATTTCCCATTGCAGCTCAGCAAGCACCATTACGTCGTAAACGTAATCGACTTCGCATAAGACAAACGTTTGCAATCATCCTACCGTTTCGCTTTTATTTTAGCTCTAATTACTTTAATTACCCCGTGGCTACGCACGTACTGATTTTTATACTTTTCCGTTTTTCCGTTTTTCAGTTTGCGGCAAAAGAATGTTCCCAGAACCGCGAATTGTTGGCGGATCGAATGCTGCATTTGGCCGATGGCCATGGCAAATATCGCTAAGACAATGGCGAACCTCGACGTACTTGCACAAGTGCGGTGCTGCTCTACTGAACGAGAACTGGGCAATTACAGCAGCTCACTGTGTCGATAAGTAAGTATGCTGGTTTAATTAGATTTTTTTGCCGTTGAAGGAATAGTGGGTGTAGAAAGTATTTTCCAGCAAAGAATAAAATATCCTTAGATATCGTTGAATCTAATAAAGTTTATGTTTGGTAGTTTGTCAGTATCTTAAATATATTTAATCATGTTTACTGAGGAAATATATTCAATTTATTCAACTACATGTACAGACCGTACTAGTGCTTTGTGCACCCAATGTTTCCTTCAACAATTCATTACTCCTTTTCAGCGTGCCACCATCGGATCTGTTACTCCGACTGGGCGAATATGACCTGGCCGAGGAAGAGGAGCCGTACGGCTACCAAGAACGAAGAGTACAAATCGTTGCTTCGCATCCGCAATTCGATCCACGGACCTTCGAGTATGATTTAGCATTGCTAAGGTATAAAAACGGCGAACATTTAATAGTTGCGATTAGTCCTATTTTTACGATGTGATCCTTGTTGCATTGCAGATTCTACGAACCAGTTGCATTCCAACCAAACATAATTCCAGTTTGTGTTCCCGGAGATGACACCGATTTTATTGGTCAGACGGCGTACGTGACAGGCTGGGGCCGACTCTACGAGGACGGACCACTGCCCAGCGTACTGCAAGAAGTCTCGGTTCCAGTTATTAATAATACGATATGTGAGACAATGTACAGGAGTGCTGGATACATTGAACATATACCGCACATATTTATCTGTGCCGGATGGAAGAAGGGTGGATATGATTCGTGCGAAGGTAATTTAAAGTTATTTTTATGTTATTACTCATTATGGTTTTAAAGCATTCGAGCAATCGTAATGAATAATTGCTGTGGTAAGATGTTTTGGACTTATTTTATGGTTTTGAAATTATTATGTGGTCTCTAGTTTTTAGAGCAAGCTATACTTCAGATATTTATTGCAAAAGTCATGGTCATCATTTATTTACATTCGAAGCATAGGTCATTCGCAACATTACAAACGATTATGGAACATACTTTGCCAATTAATGGGATGGATCCTGTCTGAACTTTTTTTGTAATTAGAAAGCTACAATTTCACTACTGTGCAAATACCGTTAAAGTGTACACAGTGATGTATTGGTTTGTTAATATATAAATGAGAAGGATGAAATATAGAAGGATAAAAGGATAGAAGGATAAAATATAAGCCACATTAGGGTTTTAATGCGATTGATTGTCAGGCCAGTGGAAAAACGACTATATTTTCAAAGTTTCATCAAAATATATCCAGTGTTTGTGATAGAACAATTAAAAAAAATCATTTCACTATTTATTTAATTACTAACTATTTTACAGGCCGGAGCGCCATAGCAAAAGTAAAAAAAAAACTATGACTAGAAAGGTCAATCTATAAAAAAAAAGAAATGGAAAGAATAATAAAAAAAATAGTAATCAAAATAATAGTAATAGAAATAAAAGTAATAAAAATAATAATAAAAATTAAAGTACATTAACCAGAACCTGTGCGTTCACGGGGGAGATATAGCTTTAATTAAGAATTAGTAGTCATGAATTATAAAAACTAAACATGAGTTTTTGATTTGATGCTTAACTTGTGTCGCGTATGTGACAGAGCATGAAACTAGATCTTTTCGTCCCTTTTAGGATTGCGCATCGAAGGCGAATAACAGATCGCGCGAAGAGTGTACCAAATATTAAAGGTCATCTATCAGAACGGCCAACGTTTCAAAGCAATAACTTCAGACAGTGTACTGCCGTGCTTATCATAAACGCTCTATCAGACATTTTTTTTGCAATTTTGAATTAACTCCAGTTTTTAAAACTGCATACTCTATTACATCATTCTACAAAATATAAAAAACCTGTCTTTTGCCCAAGTATGTTAGAATCAATAGTAAAAAAATGTTTTTTTTATATATCCGCATGCTACAGAAAAACACAAATCTTTAAATTTCTCGCAGTTACTAAAATGTAGATAAGGCGTTTATGCTAAGGATGACAGTTAGATTAGCAGATAAATTTACTGCCCTACTAAGCACTAAAGCGGTATCTAAAAAAAAATCGAAAAGTTGATTTTTATAGCACTGGAAAGCTTAAAACAATACGCAATTAATGAACTATGCCTTTTAATGGTATCTTGTTTAAAACAACCTTAAGAAAGTTTTCTAAATCTAAGTACTCGATGTAGCCAAGATTCATAGATGAGTGGAAGACCGCTCGCCGAGAAAAATGGAGTAAGGGGAATCCTCCACCAGCTCCAAACGAACCCAGTTCCTGGTCGTCTATCTCAGTTTTACCTTAAGTCACTAAGGGAATTAGAGTTACAGTCTGTCAAGAATGAGTTTACACATAGGGAAAAAATTCAATTTTTCATCTTTCTAATTATAAAATACTACTTTTTGTGCATGTAAATAATTTTTTTTTTCTTAATTATCGTTATTTGCATTATTTCCAAAAATATATACAAAAAAAGTACAACTTCAATGCAAAAAAAGAACGAAAAGAACAACGAAAACAATTATTACAATTCTTGAAGTGTCAAGAAACTCTTTACACAAAAGTTTTTTTTTGCATTACTGCAACGATACGGTAAATTTACCGTAATTTTTGGTCTGTATTGTAAAGCTCTATAAATTTGATCATTAGTGTGTGATTAATTTTTGGCTAATACGCATAAATAAGTGAGATATTGTGTTTTAAAATGCCAGGCAAAAGATTATCCTTTGAGTTAGTTCAGATTATATACTATAATCAACAATTAGGTAAAAGTGCACAGGAACTGTCGGAAATGTTTTGTGTAGCACGAATGGCAGTCTATAACGCCATAAATCGTGCTGAAAATGAGAATAGATTGGAGCCAAAGTGTGAAGGTGGCTCAAAACCAAAAATATCTAAACGTATAGAGCGCCTTATGATAAGGAAGCTTGATAAAAAACCCTGGATTTCGACCAGAACACTTGCTAGGGAACTCAAGGAAGAGTGTGATGCTGCTGTTTCCCATGAAACAGTACGACAGGCCATCCTACGAAATAAGTTCTCATCAATAGCTGCACGAAAGAAACCACTGTTTTCTGCACTAAACATCGAAAAGCGTTTTTCTTTCGCTATGATGCACCTTTTTCAACCCGTTGACTTCTGGGACGACGTCATATTCTGCGATGAGACGAAAATGATGTTGTACTATAATGATGGACCGGCTAGAGTGTGGCGCAAGCCTTTAACATCGTTGGAAAATCGAAATATCATTCCGGCTGTAAAATTTGGTAAGTTGTCCGTTATGATTTGGGGTGCTTCTCAAGCAGAGGAGTAGGAGACTTGGCATTCATCGAGTCAACCATGGACGCCCAACCATATTTGCATATCCTTAAAACATATTTGGCAAGCAGTGCGCAGAAATTCGGGTTTATGCATAACAGCAAACCAAATTTTAAGCTTTACCAGGACAACGATCCCAAACATAAGGCGAACATGGTGCGAATGTGGCCCTTATACAACTGCGGAAAAGTGATGGATACGCCAGCCAAGAGTCCGGACTTAAATCCCATCGAGAATTTATGGGCTTACTTAAAACAACAAGTCACTAAAAGGCAACACAAAAACCGAACTGCCTTAAAAATTGCGATTCTCGAAGAATGGCAAAAAATACCAACCACGTATGACCTGCAAAAGTTGGTTCATTCAATGAAAAATCGGTTGCGATGCGTGGTGGATGCCAAAGGTGGCCATACCAAATGTTAAATATACCAAATAATATTAAATATCCTGTAAATATGTAAATATTAAATACAATAATAATTTGTGTAAAGAGTTTCTTGACACTTCAAGAATTGCAATAATTGTTTTCGTTGGTCTTTTCGTTCTTGTTTTGCATTAAAGTTGTACTTTTTTTTGTATATATCGGTTGGAAACAATGTAAATAACTATAATTAAGAAGAAAACATTCATTTACATAAATAAAAAGTAGTATTTTATAATTAGAAAGATGAAAAATTGTATTTTTTTCCTATGTGTAAACTCATTCTTGACAGACTGTATATCAATATTACTACTTTTACAAAACTTCAATTATCTCGAAACTCGCTTTCATTGAGAAACGGCTTTTAGTAGGGCAGTTTAAGCAAGAAACACTGATCAAGAAACCCTCTGAGGTATTTCAAACACGGGATTTGCAATAAGAATTATTGATCACAATGAAGAGTTTGTATTTATTGAATACAAAAAGGAAGAGTGTGTATGTATTTTTGAGTACAGCCCGAAATTTTTAATTTTTTATTTATATTCGACCAATTTCACTAATGAAAAATACATTTATAAAAAATTAAATGAAAATAATTAGTGTCTAATCAAAAATGGATTCGACATAAACGTAATGAATCCAAGATATATTTTTTTTCAATAGAGGAAAAAATTTGAAACAAAGACCCAAATGGTAGCCCATCATGCCTGCGCAACATAAGTTAAAAATGGGGAGCGCTTAGTGACATTGCAGACAGCTTGGTGTCTGGAGGGTTGTTCTTCATTACGAATAAACAGAAATAAACATACATTGGAGGAAAAAATTTCATCAAATAATTTGAACAAAGAACATTAGGTTAAGGTACAGTCTAAGTATGCTAAGGGAATGAATATTCAGGATGGTAAGACACTCTTCAGTTGAACAATAAAAAACAGCGGAGGTCACTAAGGAGGTAAATAAATGAACACACGTCTAGGTATTTAATGAGAAAAGGGAACAGCAAAGAACGAAACCAGAAACTTTTGATGCCCTAAGGGTAACATAAAATATATGTGTAAATCAGATTTCAACTTGGCATTGAGAAAACACCAAAATCTTTGTGCTGATCCACATTTAGCAAAATATTACCTGTCATAGAATATTCAAAGTGTAAAACATTTGGTTTAAAAGAAAAAGATATTACTTGACATTTGAATACATTAAAGAAGGGTGAGTTCCTAGTACACCTCGCATTTAAGGCCATGAAATCTGACTGCAATAAAAACTGATCACTTACAGACGAGATATTACGAAACAACTAAGATTGTTCGTATAAAGGTGGTACTTAGATGAACCACTAATTATTCATTAATGGAGTCTTGTGGCACACCAGAAATGGTATAAAAAGGAAATGAAGATCTGCCCAACTTTTAAGGTACGGCTGAAGATTTAAGACGAAAACCAGAGAAGAAGGAAGCCGATATGCCAAGTCATGTAAGCGTGTCAAGCAGGATGTAATGATCGATCTTGACGGAAGCTTTTGAAATACTAAGTGTTTTGATGTAAATATTGAATAACTGACATCTGCCAACCGATTGACTTGATTAGACATGTTTTTAAAACGTCAATTCAGTATAATTTTAACCATGACACCGAAACAACACAACAAATGACTGACGCTGCACATTGCAAATAGTTGTTCAGTTGTGCTAATTCAACGTGGATATCGTCGAAAATATCATGGCCAACAGGCGCCGTCTGACAATACTGTTCGTCGTTTGTCGTCAAATTTTGTTGAGAATGAGACATTGGGAGATTGTTTGCATGCCGCTCATCAA
The DNA here is from genome assembly GCA_947369275.1 of Nemotelus nigrinus. Taxonomy (NCBI): domain Eukaryota; kingdom Metazoa; phylum Arthropoda; class Insecta; order Diptera; family Stratiomyidae; genus Nemotelus; species Nemotelus nigrinus. The sequence continues at coordinate 201,702,908 of OX376372.1, read as the reverse complement.
CGACCAATACTTTCCAATGAACTGGTTGAAGCGGTCAGAGAGAACAATTCAGTTTCTGCAACGAAAATTCCCTGGACGTCTGATGTCAAAAAGAGCCGAAATTGTCCTAGATCTTCAGATTTGACTTCTTTTTGTGAGGTTTGTTTGAAAAGCAAAGTGTAAGCCAGTCAATCTCAGACCAGTGACGAGCTTGAGGCAAACATTCGTGCCAAAAGCATCGCTCTACCTCGTGAGATGCTCGAAAAGGTAATGGAAAATGCAGAAAAAACGGCACATTTTGCTTTGGCCAATAAAGGAGACAACTAAATTGATGTTTTATTCAAAACCTATTCCAAATCAATCGCAAAAGACCAAATTGAATCCAGGTGCTGTGGACGATCTTTTTCAAAGTTATTCAATGTTTAAATATGATGGTGCAAGAGCAGAGGGCAGAAAATTGACATATTCGACTGAATTTGTAGAAGTGGAGCGGCCTTTGATAAAATTCTTCTTAAAAAAACCTCGACGTCAGACTCAAAAATCTCCAAAATAGTATAGGTTCTACTCAAAAAAAGACCCAAAAAGGTGTTACAAGACAAATTAGTTAGGTTCATATTTTATGTAAAATTTATTATATTGATAAAGCTTTCCATTTGTTGTCAATTAAGAAAGATTCTTCAATAGAAATGTTACTATATACAGTTTCAGCTTTAATCAAATAAATTATATTATGTGTAAGCAAGTATAAAAATCAAAAAAGTATAAAAATCATTTTAACAGTACCATAACAAAAGGAACTACAATTACCGTGGCCTAACGCGCCACGGTAATTGTAGCGCAAGCAGATATAGCTCGTGCCATACTTAACAGCAAGCTAATCGAAAAGCTGATGCTGAGGTTTATTATTCTATCAACAAGTGTGTATGGCAATGTGCAGTTCATAGTAATAGAAAATAACGCCGGGGCTATTCTGTTCTAAATGCGATCCAGAATCTATCGCCTATATACCATAATGTAAGTGCCATTGATCTACGAGGAAACTAGATTAAGGCGCATTTAGACTCTTCCCGAGACATGACAAGCATTGTCGAGTACGAGAGTGTGAATGGTCGCCTCGTCTATTCTCACCTGTTTTTCTCCACTCACATACATGCCAAGACTTGACAAGCACGAGAGTGTAAATCATTTTTTCCCGGCGACAAACTGGTTTATGAGGCTTTCTGAGCGTTTAGGAGGGTCTCGTCTTAGCTAGAAGCCGCTCAAAACTTTGTTGTTTTTACGTATCAAGTCAGATAAATTTGAAAAAAATCGTTCCGTTGATGAACCGTTGCAATTCGATTTGGAAATCAAGGACAACATGCATCGAACATTTGTAAACAAATTTCCGATCAGAGGAAATGCTCCCAAACTACACCATATGTATATCAGCGCACTTAAACTTCACCTTTCTAATCTTCTCAATTCGGAAAGGAATAATTTTATGGCAAAATGAAATAAAAAAAGGCTCTATCGCTGGAATAAACAATTTTTAAGTGAAGAGTAATGAAGTAATTTCACAAGCGCCCCGACGAAGCGATTGGCATATGTGTACTCGGGGCATTAGATGTAACATTTGGTGTTGCATATTATTTATTTCTTAATCCAAGTATCATGTTTTAATCTGATTATTATTTTTTTCCGAGGTTTTCCTCATCAAGGAATTGTTTGACCCCCATTCCAAAAAAAACCCCGGAAGCTCTTCAAACCCCCAATCTGGCAACGCTGATCCGAGGCTTTGTTGCTGGAAATTTAATTTCAAATTAAATTAAATTTCAATTGAAAAGAAAGTATAAGAGGGATATGATATATTAAGCGAAATTTTAATCGTATAAAATACTCATAAAATCTTAAAGTTTACATAAATCATTCAAATAATTTTTGATGAGTTTTTCTCAATATTTATTTGCTGAGTTAACTAATTTTACTGTTCCGATGAATTTGATTTGCGGAGAAAATAGTCTTTCAGCTTTATTTTGAATCGAATATTTTTTCAAAGAATGATTAATTATAAGTAAAACAGTTAAAATATTATTTTAGTTAAAGGTATTTAAGACGACCAATAAATTGTTCTAATCAAGGATTTGCTTGACATTTTCCTTAAGAAGCTAACACTCGCAGGAGCTCTGTATCATATTATAGATAAGCCATCCGGTGATGTCTAAAATATTTTGCAAGAGAAACTGAGTTTGCCTTTCTTAAGCCTAATAGTCCGTTACTATTGTTATACAAAATATTCAAAGAATCTTCAAAGTATTTCAATCTCAGAATTTTTTTTTTTTTTTGTATGCGATGTTTATAACTATTTTCTGTTTTCATTGAAATGTTGATTACCTTCTTCAAATATATAACAACTTAAAAAAACTTTTTATTTTAGGTGACTCCGGCGGACCGATGGTTTTGCAACGCGATGATAAACGATTCCTGCTAGGTGGTGTCATATCATGGGGCATTGGCTGCGCCGAACCCAATCAGCCTGGTGTTTATACTCGAATATCAGAGTTTAGAGATTGGATCAATCAAATCCTACAATTCTAGTATAAATTCGTTAACTTATTTAAATTTTAACATTAGCGTAATTTCAATGTAGAGAATTTTAAAAATCAACGACATTCATATTATTAGACACAAAGTTCTTTTTGTGTTCAACATAAATCGATAGAACTTGATATGATTAATGTAACATAACAAGCACTGTTCAAATCATCAAAATGACAAAGCACATTGAAAAATCATTTTGACATCTTCGTCAGAATAACATTAGTGAAAAAAAAATCATTCGTAAATTAAATATTGTAGGGACATATTTCATATTTTGTACTTAAGTCAAATGTAGCCATGGGCTTGTTTGGGTTCTATCTAGTATTTTATACATGAAATACAAATAAAAAGCTCTGATTCAATGTCAGCCCTAAGTAACTACTGGGCTGAATTTGAATTATTGTTTTTTGTTATAAAATATTCGCTTTGTGGGTATCCACTTAAAAAAAAATAACCAGTGATTTCCTTTAGTGTAATGAACGTATCTGTATGTAGTTTAATTGAAACATTCTCTTCAATAACTTCGAGTATGCTAGTTAATAGAATATATTATCATAATTTACTCACTAAGTAGATAGTGTTTTTTAGAATTTATTTATGTTTTATTTATTTATTTATGTTATCAAACGATTATCAGTTGATAAACATTTTCGCGATACAATGTAATGTTTCATGCTGTATTGGTAGACGATAAATTGAATTTGTTATTTATTGTAAATATATGAAAACAATATTATGTTTTTTTGATATCGAAGGAAAGTTTCGTTTCTTTTGGTGTAAATTGCATTTAAATTAAACGTGCGTGTACTGAACATTTGAGCGGTAGATGGTGTTTAGTATGATTTAGCAGAGTATTGTTGTCATCAGAAAATAAATATTTTGAACGAAGCACAATACTAATTTAAATCAGCATCATAGCAAATTCCAAATTCAACAAATGACGAAAGATTTGCTCGACATTTATTGACTCCCCTGAAAAAAGGAAAGAATTATAAAAATGAGTTTACCAATCATAATCAAAGTATTAAAAATGCCACATAATATATGTATACGAAATTTTCTTAGACCAGGAATACTTGCCAAACATATTGTTTAATTCATTTAGACGTGATAAATTTGGTAGTAAAATCAACTATTAATGATTTATTTTGGAAAAGTTGCAGACAGAAGTTGAAAAAATGTTTCGACATATATATTTGCAGTATCACTGAACTTGTCAGAAAACATGAAACGTTTAGAAGTACCCTAGCTAGCTGTAACATAGTGTAAAATAGTGTTTTTTCTCGAAAGATTTTCACATCAAGCTATTCGAGAGACCTTAGTAATACATCAGTCAGTGAGCTAAATCAGTCCAAAATTAAATATAAAATATATTAACTCATATAGAATCTATTGATGGCTTAGTTCAGTAAATATCTTTCAAATATAAAGAAAATATACTCGAAATTTTGCGTCTCAGCTTCATAACGAGAATTTTTGGACATGTTTTCCCCCTCAAATCGCTCTTTTCTTAAACATTTATAGCTGCAAACATTTAGTTTACAGAAGCAGATATATATGTATCTTGAATTTTAGTAAGCAAGCTCTTTTTAGAACCCGTTTCGATTTAAAAACAGTATACTAACTTTAACTTTATACTCGTATATTTAGAAACAGCGTGTTTTTTGGTCTTGTTGCGAATTGTTTGCGATCCCCGATACTAAGAATGATTGCGAAATCCACAAAGCTGTGTCTAACTGCTATTTTGTTTGTTGCCCTATTCGTCAAAGTAAAGAGTTAGTTCTGTCAAGTAGGAGTCCAAGCTCGTCGCTGCTCTGAGTGAATCTTGGCTCGACGCAAATAAGAGCTTGTCATCGGCGTATTGAAGAAGTTAGAATTTAGGTTGGCTCACTGGAATGGAGAGGTCAGTGGTGAATATTCAATTGGTGAATATGTTCTTTCAATTGTGACACAATTTGATAATGCAAGTATGGTATGGCGTACTGCGTCCCATGCATGCGCCTTAAGCCAAACTGGTATTCATGAGTACCTTGCGTGAGCTCACAATGATATTTTAGCTTTTCCATTCAGATATCCTCAAAAATATTTTTCAGAATACGAAGCAGAGAGATTTGACGGAAATTGCTGGTCTTTTTAGTTTTGCCATTGATCAGGACAATAATAATTACGATGGAGAGAATTCTGAGCATAGAAATTGGTACATGTTTAATAATGAAATAAGACATTCCATCATGCCCAAAAGACTTCTTACTTTTTATACCGCACAGCAGTTGCACTCAATATCCACTTACAATAAAGTAAAACTTGTAAAGGTTATTTGATTGTAAGAAAACTGTTTATTTGCATCTTGCGGATCATTTGAAAAATTTTGGGATGAAAATGTGGCCAGTGGCTCGTTGTGTGTATTAAGGAAGCAATTAATTTCCTTTATTACCATTTGACAGTTAGAGACAGAACCGTATAATGGAACAGCATTTAACTGAGGTTGCAAACTCATAGGCAATTTGTCAAAGGAAACAACTTAGCCTGATGGCTAGGGTTACGCACAGCAGAATTGTCAATTGTCACCACTATCTCCTGGCTGTTATAGATTTTTATTTTCTTTTTTTGATTGTTATCATATTACTTTTGCTTGGTTCAAGTAGCCTGTAATCTTTCTGAAACGCAAACTACCATTCGATTTCTGTAACAGATATAAGTTTGCTGGTTTTTTTATTGTTAAAACCGTTAGAAAACTGATTTTCAAAGAAATGATCTTTGAGTGGCTTAAAAATGTGGAATGACGTAATCTATGTACGTCTTTGTAGTATCATATCAACAATTTCTTACTCAAGGTAACAAAAATGATTTCCTTACAGCATCTCATATAACACAAAAGTTCAAGTGCAATTGTTCAGTCCTGGCATCATTAATCCAACGCAGCAGCAATAAGTATACAATGTTTCAGCGATTAAACTATGTCTGGAACTTCCATTCGAAAAATTTCGAAAAATTTTAACATTAGTTGCTTATTTTATTGTAAACGCTTTGCCCATGAATACCAAATGGAAACATCTGTTGGTGCAATATTAACGAAAATGTCTGGTCCTGTTAACCCTGTGCTAGCCCCACAGCCAAAAATGTAGCAAGTCTGCTCCAAATTAAGTTAAACCCACTCTGTGAATTTCGTTTCGATTGGGTAACTAAGCTGGAAGTTAAAGAGGTCAAAAACATTTAAGCGTTATTATCCGCAATTTCTTTTTGAATTTTTGAATCCTCAATATTTGTTGTTGATTGATCATTCTCATTTGAAAATATAATAACATCGCTTAGCAAAGAAATCTCAAAAAAATACAAAAATTACCAAACCTGGCAGCCCTCTCATAATTTTTTTACGAAATTCCTATGGCAGCTGGTCGATAACAAGGCCCATTTACTTCATGAATTTCGTTTTGATCTCATGACTAATTCGGAAGTTATAGGAAAAAAGCTTTACTTTGTTGAACAAATTTACAAGAATTATGTGACAAAAATCACCATGCCTGGCAACTCAATTCTGATTCTTGAACCAAGTTTTTACCAAATGTGGTTTGGACTAAGGCCTAAGTACTGTATGAATTTCGTTAAAATTTGATGGCTAAATCGGAATTTAAGGGCCAAAAAACAGTTTTTTTCTCAGTGATTTTTCAAGATTTCACCATTATTACAGTGTCACCTGCATTTCAAAATCACTTCTATCAGACCTGGTCCTAGTTACTATCAACACGTCCTGTAAATTTCATAATGATCTCATTATCCGGTCGTCAGTTCTCGTGAAGAGAATTTTCGAGTGCTGAAAATAGAGGTAATTTGATGATGGGCTACCGTTCTTGTGCAACGCGGAATTTCGAAAATTGAAGAAAATAAAATAATTTTCAGGAGGGTTGATGATTTGAAGAATTTTTTTTCAGGAGCCTGCCGTAGCTACAGGGTGCTTGCATATTCTTAAAACTGTATGTTGTATAGTTTTAGTCAGCATTGATACGCTCTATAAATTTTACGATGATCCAATGTTTCTGCCAGAAATTATGATAAATACAAATTTGAAAAAAAAATCCTTGCTTACTTTTAGGCATTCAGCACCCACATTGGGCTCAAAATTTCCTATTTTTTATCATGATCAAGCATAAAGAATAATAAACTTTTATTTTCAAAACTTTTTTAAACAAAAAAAATGTACTCTGCATATAAATATAGGGGTACCTAAAAATTCACTAAAATGCCCGCCGCCGCCAAAGGGTTAAAGATATCTTAACAACTTTCTAGGTGGCTCAGATAAGTTACAGAAGTAAGCACGTACACAAAACAGTGTCAGAATTAATGTCCTGTTATTATCATTTTCTCAGAGGCTCTATAAGTTTGTTAAGCAAATAAAATAAAACAATATTCTCGTAATTCACATACTATTCTCATATTTCAAATACTTTTTAAGTAAAAAGTTTATTTTCTTTCAACGCAATAAATATCGAAAAAATTTTCCATAAGGATCAATTCTGGATTTCAAAGATCGATTCAGGGATGAGAAAAATCTAGCTTAAGCCAAAGTTCCTTCCAAAATATACTAAATTAAAGATATGTGCACTGCCGGCCTTAGCATAAACCTTCTACCTACATATTAGTAACTTGGCAAATATTCAATGATTCATGTTTTTCTGCAGCATGCAGATGTATGGAAAGGACATTTTTGACTATTGATTTTAACATACTTCCACAAAAGACAAATTTTTCATATTTTGTAGTATGATTTAATAGAGTATGTAGTTTTCAAATCCGGTATTAGCTCAAAATTGAAAAAAAAGCCCGATGGAAGGTTTAGGATTAGCGCGGCAGTACAGACTTGTAGTTCTAGATCCGTACGAGGGTCGTCGTGGGATTACTTTACTTTTACAGCTAGGTTACAATCACTGCTACGGATATCTACTGACAGGGGTTGACGACGAAATTTTTCAGAAGTAATATCATGAAAAGCAGGCTGCCTTGTCAATAGAAACATTGAAGATTAGCTGAATGTATGTATGTGCCGAAATTCAAATGTCACTATAAGATTAGCCACAATCTATTGAAGAAAGTTTATTATATTTCTATTTTTCTGACTTAGTTTTATTGTTCAAGCATATGCATGGTAGAAAACATTTTAAACAACCTTGAAATTTGGATAGCCCAAAACAATTTATATTGATGCATCCAAAAAGTGATATTAGCAATTGCCGTAAAGCTTTAAACGGATTTTATATACGTAGATAAAATTTTGAGGAATTGAAATGGAATGCAAATATGTTTTCTTCATAGCTCTCCACTGTGAGATATTTTAAACCTTGGAAATTTTTAAATTATGCGTTTCGCTGCACCTAAAAAATTCTAATTAAAGAATTATTCAAAAAAATGATAGGTAAATATCCCCGTAGAAATACAAAGTTAATAACTATGACAAATAGCTTCTTTGTTGTAAGTTAATCAGCAAACTTATTTCAAATCGGATTGTGACGAATCTAACAAAGGGAGCTAACATTTCCAGAGTACTTAAAAAAGATCTCGGATCTAATTATAATTGAATCGAAGATGAAAACTTTAAATCTTTTGTAGATTACAAAAAAGCAGCTACTACTATAAATGTGTAAAAAATAGATCACATAAAATCCTAAGCAGCAACCAAATTTAACTAAAACTATACGTTTATTTTGCATCTTTTGGTACAATGTCGACAAAATAACACGAAAAGATCATCAAATCTACTTCTCGGCAAGCCCAACATATTTTGTGAACTTTGTGTTAGATGGGAAATTATACAGGTGGTTATTATAGGCGTGAATAAATTTTGAGGACTGCCACCTGAAAAAGATTCAAAATATAAGATAAATGGAACATTGAAGAAAAATTAGCTTTATTTTATTGCTAAGTATAAAGTATATGAAATTTTCGTGAAAGTATCTCTTGGTAAGAAAAACAATGAAATTGCTTGCTTCATATTTAGAGCAATTACCGTAAAAAAAACGCAAACGCATTGAAAAAAAAACACATTCTACTTATGCTAATTGTTGCTTCGAAATTTTTTATGCTGGAGTTACAATCAATGCAACACAACATTGTTGCGCAGCAAAACGAGTTTGAACACATGAGAACGTATGAGAGCAATTACAATGATCTAACACAACTTTGTTGTGCAGCGAAATTTGCTCAAACCTCAAATTTGTCATGGCAACAACATTTTTGACAGTATCGCATCCACCTGTTCCTACGAAGATCCGGAAAATGGGAAATGGCATATGCAGATGAAAATCAGAATTTGTGTTTTTTTTTGTCTCATTTTTGCTTTGCAATATACTTTGCAGCTTTTGAAGGATAAAACATTCACTGACTTCACTTTCCGAGACATGAAAGGTCCAAATTATCAAACAACTTTTTCTTTAATTTAACCAGTGACAGATGAATGTTGAATTGCTTTCATTGTAACTCGTTCCACCGACAAACCATGGCATCAATGTGGTGTTGCATTGATTCTAACTACAGCTTTAGTAGTATCTGCAGGTGCAAAAATCATCGAAGTTGTCAACTCTTACCTAGTTTCCCAACCAAAAATTTGTCAAATTAGGTTTGCATTATGACCAACCTACCAATTAATTTCGTTTTACTTTGATGACAGTATCGAAGGTAATAAAAGGAGAAAGATTTGTTTTGATAGAATATAATTTAAGATTGTACTACAGCCGCAAGGTTGATTTATTAATGAAAATTTTATCACATATCTACTTAAAACCAATTGATCCTGTGTATTTTTATCTGATATTCCAGCTTTGAGTTCTCGCAAATACAAATTTCATGCGCACTAATATAGGCACTTTGGTAAAAAATTACCGTTCGTGTGTGGTGAGGAATTTCGAAACGTATTCTTTCTCGACGGTTCTTAATATTACACACATACTATAAGAGAAAAAAAACAACGATTGTTTCAATTTCAAATTTTTGCGAGCGGTAAAATGGATTTTGTTGGTAGTGAGACTTTCCAGCCATTAACCATTAACTAAAATCTCTGCTGTGTAAGTGCAACCCTAGCCAGCCTCGTGAAAATACGATTTTTTTATGATAATTTTCTCTGAACACAAGTCAATGAAGACAAATCATGTCAATAAAAGTGAGTCAATCATATTGATAAGAATTATGCTGTCCCTTATACCAACAAACTAGTTGTCTGTGAAGCACTATGAAAAACTTACTGGAGAGTAATGATGATGTACATTGACTGTGCACGCTGATAAAGTGTAATGGAGAGAGTGGAAAGAAGGAGGAAAAAAAACTTGAATGTACACGCAATATGAATTAAAAATACACGCAATATGAATTAAAAAATACATTTTAGAGAACCATTAATTCAATTTGATCAAGCTTACTTCAAAGAATGAGTCTATGAATCTTAACTGTGGAAAATTTAAAGCTATGTTAAAGAACATTCCCGCTACCTATATATTTCAATCGGCATTCAAACTCATTCGAAGTTAATTTATTTCATTTTGAGATAAATCTGAGTAATTCTTCTGGTTGCAACTACATAAGCTAAACTATTATACTTATTAAATACATAGCATATCTATCGCATTTGCTCCAGCTACAAGCGCATCTTTCTTCCTTTCTCGAACGTCCATCGTTATTTCATAAAAATAAATTAACATGTTCCAATAATTTACACCTGCTTGCAAAGATGTTTCCCCAGTACTAGTCTCTGAAATTTCGGTTTCCTCGCGGTATGGCTGACGTACCTGTCGGGTAGTTACTTGGTATGCTGCATCGTGTTCAATGCTAGTTCTTGGCTATTTAACTTAGCAGTCGCACCAGCAACAGTCTATTGAAATAACCCAGTGACCCACTTCCGCGTTACTGCTTGCTTGACTTCTTTCTCAACTTGTTCTTCCATTGACCATGGTCGATCGTTTGTCGATAATTTTGTTTTGATCGTTTCCACTTTTCAAGCCTAATTTTCGTTTCGGTCGCTGCTAACACTGGTGCCACTGCGACACCGAACGACACTGGCACTAACTGACTAGTTGAAAATGTGTTTTACTGGAGAAATGTGTTAAGTATTATGTTTGTAAGATAACATGTTTTGGGGAATTGATGACGAATGTAATTTAGCAGCATTGTAAAATTACATATGTTTGGGATTACTTCTCAGTCTGAATACGAACTTCTTGAATTGCTTGGGAACCAACAATACGACAATTAGGAGCATAAATAAGAAAATTTGTTGAGCTCGATATGGTTCTCAGTCAATAATATTGTTGTTTCATTAAGTTTCTCTTCTAGGTACGCCGGCTGATTGCCACTAGTTAGAAAATGAATGAGAAGAATATAAAATTAGATATTTTTATCTAAATATGATATCCACTTCTTACAGTATCACATATACACGTCTCCTTTAAAATTTTTATAAAGGTGGGCAGAAAACATACTTTGACAAATTGGAAAAAATTGAAGTTACTAGAACTTATTTCTGAAGAAAAATGGCTAGAAAAATTTAATTTTGTTCATGAGATCACTCACATTTATTATTTAAAAGTACAAAACATATTATACCGCTGATTGCTGTGTGACAAGAGTTCCGTTAACGCTGGCATAGTATTGTCTGTCGGAAAGAAAACGTACGGTGATTCTTATTACTACTTCCGAGTATCCACACTTGGTTAGGTTTAATTAAAGCTCTCGTGCCAGACGGAATCGAAAGCCTTCTCGATATCTAATGCGCACACTTCTTTTGGAATGTTTTGTTTATTCAATTTGAATGAAATTAGACATTCGATTATCCTGTATCGTTATCCTGATACATCAGGTATCCGCTATAGGGAATCTGCATTTTGCGGATTATCTGAAGGATTTTTTGATGTAAATGTGACCAGTGGCTTGTGGTGTGTATTGAGTTCCTCTCTTACCATTTGGCTGTTAAAGCAGACCATTCAAGCAAAACAGCATTCAGCTGAATTTGAAATGCCGATGCAAACATGTTACGGTGTTGTTAAATTAGGCTATTTCAAAAACAATAGCAACCTGCCCCATGTAGGCTGCCCCCAAATGGAATCGCGTATCCATCATTCATTTAAATAGGTTACTGAATTTAACACCACTCATAAGGAGCTACGTCTTGCAGCATCCGCTTTGTGTCTTTTCTCGGTGAATGTGAACAATGTTGTTGTAGTCTACGAAATTTAAAGTAAAAATGGCATTTGAACGAATACATTTACCCTTTGTGGATACATTTTAAAATTGAAGTCGACTGATTAATGTTTAACTGGATACAAGGATGTGGCTGTACACAATTACTGATTACGATCCGACATGGAACTCGATGTGCTTGTGAAGTGGTGGTAACTGACAATTATTCGGTTTGTTTCCTGCAAATGGTATTTGGAGCTCAAGTCCGAGGTGTGCGTACGCTCGATTGGGGTGCCACGGGTGCGATTTAAACCCGGTCTCAATCGACAGCATATTGACATGTACAGTGAATCCTGAAATTCGGACGATGACGAAATTCTGCATTCAAAATCTTCCACAGGACCTACGGCGATGAAAACGAAGTGTTTTTCGTAGATGTACTCACCTGAACACTACTTCAATGCACATCATCTTGCTCCGAAGCATGTCATCCTGCTCCATTTGGTACTTCGTGACGTTTTACTACCGCCCGAAAACGCCTAATAAACCAATAGCTCGAATTTGGTCAGGCCGACCAGGGTTGCCAGGTGTACGGTAATAACCGTATTTGTACAGTAATTTCAAGCACCGTACGGTTAAAGTTGGTAAACTATTACCGCACGGTAATTTTCGCTTTTTCTATAAATGGCTGATTTTGTGTATGTTTGTGCCAACTTCTGTTACCTGATCTTCTTGAAAATTCCACCAAATCATATTCCAAGTAACCCAATAAATGTATTTCGAAAATGTTACGCACTTGCTGTTTCGTATACTTCGAGTAGTTGCACCCTTAGCATTTTAGGATTTGCCACGAACTGTGCCTAACTTTACTAACAGCTGTAACGAAAACATTCCGTCAGGGTATTACGCGAAAAATGTTGTTTGGTTTTAGATATTACGTGGATCTATATCTTTAACTTTTACTTACTCTGTAAAAGTTGAAGATATATATCCTTCTATGAACGAAAAAATTCTACCCTTAGACATAGCTTATCTTCCTCATTGTGTGGAGGAATATTCGCGGCATATTAGAGATAAAAATTTAGTAGCCGATTTCAAACAGGAAAATCAAAGTTTTATTCGGAATTGCGCCCAATTTTATGAAATTGCTTACGTTTTTGCAGCCCTCTTTTGGCTGTAATGCATATTTTAAAGCCGAGCTGGCAGTAGACGTCTCAAAAGGAGACGAATGCCTTTCCTTAAAATACTTATGCAGCTTTTGTCCCAGAATATGAAATGGAATAGATATTCAAGACTTAGATGATGAGTGGAGGAAACTTCCAATTTTCCGACGATTGACGATGAAATTTGCTGCTTTTATTATAATTTGGGTAAAATTGAGTATGAAGCTGGAAAACAAAAATTTGCTGTCATGTCCAAATTTCTGTTAGAATTTTTTTGTTTGCCTGATTCAAGCGCTTATTGTGAAAGGACTTTTTCGAAACTTAATTTGATCAAAACAAAAAATAGGAATAAAATGAATTTGGAAACGCTGAATGCAACAATATTAATGTCAAAATGTATCGGTGAATCCACTTGTATGAAATTTACCCTTCCAGAAAGTAGCACAAAAAATTTAACCAAGATATTTACAAATAAATACTTGCCTAATATGTATACACACCTTATTGTACTTGCATGGAAGTAGAAAAGTGCGTGAATCAATTTATGTTTTTCGTATTTTTTTACAAAGCATGTCAATAAATTTTGTTAGTTATGAAATAGTTCCTCAAATAAACTATAGTTTTTAACTGAAAAACCACCTTTTCTCTCTCAATCATTATTTTGTACTTGTATTTCGATCAATTTTGCAAAAGTGCTGGGAATACGACGTCGACGTATACAAAATCTTTGTCGACTTTAAACAAGCATATGGCAGCATCAACTGAGGCGCTCTATATAGCATCATGCTGCAATTTGGTATACCGGCCAAATTAGTGAGACTTATAAAGATGACGATGACCAACTCCGTCTTGTAAGTCCAGATCCAGAACAGATTGACGGATCCTTTTGAAACTCTGGGTGGCCTGAAACAGGGCGATAGAATAGCACCCACACTCTTCAACCTGGCACTTGAGTTCGCTATTCGAGCAATGAACCTGAACACCAGCGGCACACTACTTTTTCAGTCGACACAATTGGCAGCGTACGCGGATGACATTAACATCATGGCTCGAAAACTGGCCGATGCAGAAGAACTTCTGCTTAGACTTGACATCGCAGCAAAGGAAGTTGGACTACGAATCAACGAGGACATAACAAAAGTTATGATGCAATCTAGGACAAGGACGCCAGCGCACACGACCATCAACGTAGGGACTTTTGCATCAAATTCCTGGACAACTTCGTTTATCTGGGTAGCAATCTATTGAGTGATGCCAACGAAACTGACGAAATCAAGGGACGGATACAACTAGCAAATAAGACATTCTTCTCGGTCCTCCCCATTATGAAATCGAAATATGTGCACAGAAAGACTAAGCTTCGCGTTTATAAAATTATCATAAGACCTGTGCTGTGCTATGATTACCCAAGCCTCCGAAAAAATGATCGACACCTTCGAACGGAAAGTTCTACGACGGATTTTCGGGGCTAAAGCATGCAAAAAAGGCAAAGCAGAATTATAGTTTTGTTTAAAAAAGGGTCAAGTAAATTAATGAGGCGACGAGGCGCAGTTCATTGAGGTGCCTGGTTGCCAATCGTAGATGCAACTGCTCGAGACCCACTAGCTGCAACTTTTTCTTTTAACTTCTTGTAACGTTAGTACTTTTTAGAATATCATTTAAAGTTATACTTGAGAGTATCTGATAGAATAATAAGTACTTAAATGAGTTATGAATTGATTGTGAAAAAGTGAGTGGTGAATAGGTTTCGATGAACTTACTTTTGGCATGCGTACTCCGTATAAGAGGCCAAGTGTAACGTTTAATCACAAGTTTTGTGAAAATAAAGATTTGTTTTCCTTAAAATTGAATGAATAAGAGCAGTTGCAGCTAATTATTAGAGAAAGTAGAAGTTTTGCTCGGAACTACGATTTTAGAAGAGTATACGGGTAGGAAGCTAAGCGACATTCGAAGCAGTTGTGTTGATAGAGTTAGGGAGAGTATCGAAAGCAAGGCGGTTTTGTGGAATTGGAAGTAAATTGCTTTGATTGGATCTACATTGCAACGGTATAACGCTGCTCCGAGCTGAGATTGTTATTTGGCCGCGCCGTTCAAATTCACTTGGTGAAAGGGGGCTTAGGACGCAGAAATACTGGGCAATAATGGAACTTGGTGCTCCAACCCGCTAGAATTTCCGGTTAACCGAACCTCACTCAGCGGCACCAGGTTCACCATTTTAGGTGAATATAGAGCACTTTCGGCTGTCTTTTCGCCTAGCTGGTACTCAAAGGAGTCAGGCCGGGGAAACACCTTCTACAAGGCCAAAAGTTAAAAAAAAACAGCACTGCTTGATGGTCAGGGTTGTGCAAAATGACATTATCAATCGTTACCACTATTGTGTATGACAAGTCCCAGCTTATAACTTCAACAATCAGTTGCTTCAACAAAACTTCAACAATCATTGGATAACAGCGACAACCTCTCTAAGCGGTCAAAATGTGAAATCGCTTGAAAAATAATTAGTTAATTTTTATTTTAAATTCAAAACCAATCCATACACTCGTTGACTAAACAAAATGTGCACTATGTATAGGAGACAAGAGGATGCAAGAAAGCACAGTCTGTATAGGTACGCTAAATCGCTCGATGACCAACCAAACTAAGTATAAGGAACTAAACCTTGTTTTATTTAAACTCAAATATACTCGAGCTCTTATTACGCGGCCGTTAAATTCGCTACGCAAGAGCTACAGCTACTCCAAGAGCTGCAAAACAACCAGGAATAATTTCTTAATTTTTCTTTGAAGACTCCGTCGATCGAATCTTGAGTTCAATCATTAATAATTTTAATATTAATATACACCATATCGAAACAACTTTACACCACCATATTATAGCTTTTATATTTGCCAGAATGCAGATTAATTTTCTTAAACATGTCGAGACTTAGTCAGATGTTAGCTAGTCTTTAGATAAAATACTCACTGCAAAACTTAGCAACAATTTCAGCGATGATTTTGCCGAGACAGTTGATATTCGAGAGTAATTACTTTTCCAACGGGTGAACCCTCCATGGCTATGGCGGGCAAATCCGCTTTTACTTACAGTTCCTTATATGTCTCACTTTCATGTGCTTAACAATTTTCGGCGTTAGCGCATAGTTTTGATATTTCAAGGGTATATTCTGAACAGCGATTGGTTATTTTGTCATTGGTGTACTATATTTGATTATCAATCTGATGGTTTGTTAGGTTGTTCGTCACACAAATATCAGGATTTCCCAGCATAGAGTCCTTCAATCGTAGTTTTTGAGCATCAGTTGGAGTTTTTGAACGACTTAAATGCCTTTGGGGGTCCTACCATGAAGTTTAAAAGGAACGGAACTGAAGTCCAGGCTTCACGACAAAGTCATCCGACATATGTAACTGTTTTCATCCAGCAGTTTTGAGATCAATATTGCTGTACAGGTAGTCTGACAGGATAAAATGGTTAAATAATTTGGCATTCCGAACAAACTGACACGGATGAGCTACCATGACCAATATAGCAAGCCAGGTTAAAATAGTTGGACTGCTATCCAGACCAAATAACATCACCAATTTTCTCCAAGATGTGGATCGTCCGACCTGCCTCTTCTTTAACCTGGCATTTTAGAAAGCAACTCGTCAATGCGTCAATGAAGAGAATCCCTATCGTCATCAAATCCAGTCAGATAGTGGCTTATGCCCAGAATATTGACAATTTTTTAAGAAAATTAGGGCTGCTGATTGACGGAGGTAAGACAAAGTGTATGATGGTGAAGTACATGATTTGACCAACACATAGTGTTGGTCAAACTACCAGGAAAGTTAGCCATACATTTTAAATAGTGCGCCCCTTGAGCTACCTTTGGTCAGTTGTAGTAGCTGATAGCATTATGGAGGAACAAACACGCTGGTAGTTGTTCACATGCAGCAAAGCTTACTACAATCTAGCAAGAATCTCCCCCGAACATCAAATTTTCTGCTGTACAAGACCAGTGCTCAAGTACAAATCCAAAACTTGGGTACTCAGCAAAATGCACTCTGGCCTTTTAGTCACGTTTTGGAGAAAAGTCTTGTGGAGAATCGTTGGCTCCATGTACGAAGAACGCCAATTTCAGAAACGTCGCAGCCATGAGTTGTCCGCTATCTACTATCTACTTACTTACTATCTACTTATCTACTTAGATTAAAGGCAATTATAACATATTTCGGTACGCTGTTCGAAGTTAATATGTACCTACCCACGTTCTTCTCGGACTTTGTGTTTCCTTTGTGAGATTTGATTACTTAGTTATTTTCCCAAATATAAATTGGAAAGCACATTTAACTTGTTTTTTCTCACTTCCAAGGACAAAAAAATACTACTAAACAAGAATCTCGAAAAAGCCCTAGTTTATAAACAAAAAAGTCTTGCGCAAGCTAATCAAAAATTGGGTTGAAATAGGTCTGAATACTACATTTGTTTTGTGAAAACAGTAATATGATCATCGCACTTAGTTTTATTGGAAAAACCAACATTTTCTTTTATTGTAAGAACTTCATAAAAAAGTTATTTTGTCTTGTTCAACTAATGCTATGCTTTTTCAATTAAATCGAAGCTTTATTAGGTTATTGTTTGGGTACATAAAAGAGCAAAACATTTCCGACAATCTCATAAAATCAATTTATTTTTCACTGCAGGCTGCGATCTAATCATTCTCATCATAAAAATTGAAAATTATTCCAACACAATTTCATTTTTGTTGACAACACGTCAGTTACTTTTAACTTTCACCTGTTGTCACAAATCATAATTTCTTTCGTTTACGATCAACGATTATTTCCTTTCGATGTGTAGAAAATAACATCAGAACAATAAATAAATTCGTTTATTGCTCTGAGAATGTATCTGAAATTTTTGTTCCCGTTCGAAAGCACGCTCGGAAAATACAATTAAATGTTACCTTTCATTCGATTTTTTGACTCGCTACACGCCACAGGCTAATTTGGCAATCTTGCTGAATTTCAAGTGGCGTGCCGAGAAATTGGCAAAAGTTTTAACTTTGTCCACACCTGAAATTGGTTTCAAATAGCAATTTCCTGTACCACCCAAAGCTACAGGGTACGTTGAACGCGTTTGTTGAGCGATCGCGGACTATCACGCACAAAAACGATTTCATCAATCGACATCATTGGCAAATTAGCTTCTTGTTGAAGCTGATATTGTATGCACTAAAAAATTTTAAATGATTGTAAAGTTCGATATGCTTTGATTTATCCAACCTGAATATGCAACGGAAAGTTAATTGTTGCAATCAACGTATCAAATCAATTTAAGTTTCAGCTGAATTTGATTAAGACTTTCGTGAGTTATAATAATGCAGTATGCAACTACAGTGTTATCTCTCTATTATGACTGCCAGGTTACTACCCACATCGAATCAGATAACTTCAAACTTTCTTCTGATTTTTCCTTCCTGAAACGAAGCAATTAGCAGCTGCGCTAGCCTAGACTACAAACAGATGCATTCAAACTGGTGCAGACCACAACAAAACGACCACCTGTGCTACATATACCTCAAACCTTAATTGTATCATTTTTCAAAGCCTTATTGTTCATAATTTCATGCATTTAATTCATTTCACTCGATATCGAATTGCAATATGGATGGTGATATTCACCTTTCTGCAATTTGCGCACAATCAATGGCTCCAACCGAAATTGAAAGGGCATAGTTAAATTTCATTCATCATTTTAATCATCCAATTTCTTATGATTCTGGATCCGATTGGTTCCGGCAGGGATACAAACAATGTATTTTGATTTTTTATGGATTGGACTTGTTGTTATTAGATGTGCACATGGAGAGATTTGTATCAAAACTATGTCAGTTATGGTGCTTTTGAAACATCACTATGATCTTCAGGTCATATGAGCCAATCATGGCATGGGTTTATTTTCTTCAAATTGAAATTTAATGCTTCTGAAATTAAAAAGGTTTACTGATTTGGCCTGAGTTTGAAATAATACTAGTTTAATATTCGACTTTCCACAGCAATTGTTTCACTCACAAAATATAATTTGAGCTTTTTGCATAAACCTTAAGGCGGCTTTAGATATGCGGTGTTTGTCAAATAGCGAGCACCTAGTTTGGCAAACTTCGCATGTGTGGTTGGGTTGCTCGCCTAGTGCTTGCCCTAGGCCAAGCACAAACATTCGGGTGCTCGCTATTCCCGTAGCTTGTCGAACTTTCAACAAACATCAAAGTAGACGAGCACTATGTCGGATCCCCGCAGCTCGTTTATCTTCCAGTTTTGACGAACATTCGGCAATGCCCGAATGTCTAATTCACTGTGGTTGTCATTCCGCAAGCACCAAGCCAAATTACTTGACTAGGTGCTCGGTATTTGGCGAATAGGAGGTGTTTGACAAACACCGCATATCTAAAGCCGCCTTTACGCATACTGTAATTAAAACTACGCTGCCTTGCATGATTTTTATTAGTTGTTCGAAAATATGACACTAGTTTTTTTTTTGCGGTTGAGATCGATTAATCAATTCAACAGCGAATTAAGAGATGATCACATGTTGTCAGGTAAATTGTAGAAATTAGCCTGCAATGGAGAATGAAACGCAAGAAATACAACTCAGGCTACAAATAGTCAGCATGAAAACTTATAACACTACCAGGCTCAAAACTCTTTTAACGATTCATCAAGTAATTCAGTGGTTCTTTGGGCAAGCTGCAGTTTCCATATCTCAGTAAAAGAAATTTTGTATCAATGCTTAATCAATGAAAGATATAAAGCAGAATTTTTTTGCCAAATTGCTCTGAAAATGAGAATTTGGACGAGAAAACTCAGATTGAAAAGCTACTGCAAATGGTCAAAACAATAAAGAAACTGGTGAAGCTTAGTATCTGCAATAAATTCATCAATGCCGTATCGCCAGTTAAGGTAGAAGTGTTTTTGCAGCTCAAAGGAGATGTATATTTCTTGATATTAAAAAAAAGTGCCAAACCTACCAAAAAAATTATTATTTCTTGTTTGCAATTTATTAAATTTCGTTGAAATAACGCCAAATGAACCAGTGAATCAATAAAGCAACATGTTATTTTAATTCAATACCAAGTAAAGTTCAGACCAAAGTATTACCTAGATGCAAGCTAGGTCACCTCTTCATGGTGCGTCTTGGGGTATGTCAAATAATCTAGAATTTCCTTATGTAGGATGGCCACTTTTGTTCGTGAACTATTTTTGCTTCACGATTTCTTTATATGTCGAGTATAGACTGGTGGTTATAGCGTTCTAGACCTAGTATTCGTTCATTAGGTGCAGTAGCGACAGAGTGTAATCTGCTCATGAGCTAATACAATAATTTCTGTCCCATTTCTGTCCCCCTATTGTCAATGATGCCAATTATTTATGTATCATTAACACTGCGGCAGGTCTCAAAATGCGTTATCTGTCTCGACGCCATAAAGTTGTTGGTGTAGTTTTAGTTGGGGTGGACTCTTGATCAGTACCAATCTGATTCTAGGCATATATCCCCATAAGGACTTGTGCCATCCCTCAAATGGCCTCTTTGCTTGCGTAAATAGGTGACTACACTATCGGATTGAGATAGAAACCCTCAGTGAAGACTCATACAATTAATAAGAAACAAAATCTTAGCTTAAATAAGAATGAAGATTAATGAGAAACAAAAACTCGCCAACCTCAGCACACCCTTCTCACTAGGAATACCGATGACATCAGTCAAATTGACCACTAGGCCAAAGTACCTGGAAGACATTAGGAAGTCCCTGGCCGATGAATCTTCCTGTGCAATGGCAAGGCAATTCTGGGTTTTCGTCGAGGCGCATCGGATTATGCAGCTATAAGGCTGAGCTCGAAGTGCTCTGCGTCGTGAGTTGGCGTTCAGAGCTGTGGCTTGGACACTGAAAGAAAAACTCTTGGTTGAAAATCGAACTACGGAAAATAGTCCTTTTTACTATGTTAATATAGTTAATTTAACGATATAAAAGTAGTTGGCTCTGGTTATACAAAAAATATCGCAACGTTCATTAAATCAATTGTTTTAATTGTTTCATAACCACGAAAAATAGTTGATCAATAGAAAAATATTCATCAATTCACTCAAAACTTCAACGTTTTGAATTATAAACAGTTTTTATGGTACTCAAACTACTTTGCAATAGTTAATTTCAACAAACGTAATTCAGTGTGCAACGTCTTTGGAATTATTCTACGCAAAATAGAATGGTTTCAACATTTGGACGTTTTTCATGCTCCGAATGAAATTTTTTTGTTTATCAACCACGCGTCATGGTGCATAAAAGTAATCAACAATTTCCTTATGGTTGATTTAACTATAGCCCTAGTTGATGCAAAAACAACTAAGGAAAATTGTTGATTTTACCCAGATTTTTCTTTCAGTGGAGGACGAAAAGGAATTCGTTCTCAATTGCATGTGCTAGTGCCCAGCATTGATGAGGAAGAGGGTAGCGACACTTGGTGCACCGGTTTCTTCAAATTTGACCAAAATGTCCCTGGTCAAAGCGAATGGTTTTCAGACTTTAGTGACTAGGGGAGAGAAAATAGTTATGACATCACAACGGCAGGGCTAAGCACTTCAACCTTACCCAACCTTCCTTTGAAACAATACACCAATTGCCTGAGAAATATTTATTTTTATAAATTAGTTTATGTAAAATATGCCACAAGAAATGAAGGAAGTCAAAAAGTCGAGTCGAGGTTGCCAATTTAGGCACTTTAAGAAAGCTGTTGACACAGTCAAAGCAAAATCAATTTATATGAGCATTCTAGCAAGTTATATGAACACTTTTGACCTTTGCTCGTTCTTGGTTGTAAGTTTGGTTTTCTATCGCTATTCCTCAAAACCGTCTGGAAAATTTTCTTTTTTACGATACTTCTCGCGGTGGATTCTCTAATATTTTTGTTTTTGTGATTTTCACCCTGAATGTTAAAAAACTCTTCTTAATGTTCATTCATTCCTCTAAAAATTGTATTTTATCACACTCCGTCCCATTAATAAAACGATTCAGCTTCGTGCGCGTTAGCTTTGTCAAAGTCTACTTTGATGGGTTTGGTGTGAACGAAATTGATTTTGACAGCAATCCTCAATAAAACTACAATTTCAAGACCCGTTGATACGGTAAAAAATAACACGGTCAATCTGGTTTTACTTAAAGTTGGATATATTTTGATTCGAACTCCTTTTTTTAGAAATACTTTGCATTTTCACGCCAGTACGTATTATTTTGTATCAAACACTCAAAATTTTATCACATTTAATTAATTTGCTCAATAAAAACAATAATATTAGTAGCTCTTATTCAGATTCCAAAAAGATTGTTACTTTAAAAAACATACATATTGAACAACATTGAAAAACGTGCATATTGGACAAAAAGTAGGGTATCACTTATTTTTTTAAAAAGCTCGAAAAATATAAAAATCAATTTATTGTTTTTAATTTATATATTAAGTTTAGATATTAAGTAATATAATTCACAACTTTAATATTTGGTATGACGCCTTTCCATTTCGTGGCATTGAATAATCCGCCTTTGGAAACTATTGCAAAGTTTGAAAATGTGGTCGTTGCTTAGTTGGGCCCACTCACTTCGTACTCGTTCAATTAGAGATTGACGATTGGTTGGTATAGGTTCGTTGAACACTGCCTCCTTCAATATTGCCCATTCATTTTCAATGGGATTAAGATCGGGTGAGTTGCCTGGCCAATCCGTCCAAACCGTTGGAAAAATACTCTTTCGCATCTTGCATTAAAATGGGAGACATTCCTCTTGGGTATTGGCACCGGTTGCTCAGGCACTTTCCGTAGATCGGCAACATTTTGTTCGGTAGTACTCTCCATTAACCGTACAATTTTCGTCAATGGTGATAAGTTCGGATTTTCCATATAAACTTATTCCACCGGCCACCATAATATTAAGCCCTTGTTTGGGTCGTTGCACTGGTTCAATTGATTTCGGGTTCGATGTTCTTACTCGCATATTTTGTCGATTTGGTTTCGGAAAGAGTTCAATCAGAGATTCATCCGTAAAAAGAATGCGAGCTCGTTGCTTCTTGCCCCTCGCATTGTCCAGGGTAAAACCATCGTCAATTAATCTTCTACAAAACCTTTTCCTGTCTTCAATGTTCTTCTCGGTTAGAAGCGGCTTCGTTGATCTCACGTATGAGTGTTTTCCCCATGGGCGGCTCCTGATGTAATTTTTGACGGTTGATCTGGAGACATTTTTTCATCGACGCTGGAACTCTAGCGACTGGTTGAGGATTTTCGTCGCAGTTCTTGTTCCGACTCCAACTTTATCTTTGACCAGCATTCTTATTTTTTTCTTGTCGGCTGGTTGTAGCACATGTGGCCTTCCACTTTTTTTGCGCTCTTCGATTTTTCCTGGAGCTCGCCGAGTCCACGAAAAAACAGCCTTCCTTGTAACACCGAGCTGTCGACTGATGGAAGCGATGGTTTTGCCCTCTCGGTGCAGACTCTGAATCTGATGCCGTATCTCTTTTGACAATGCCATAGTTCTACGAAAAAAATATCCATTAAAGAAAATTCCTAAAATCTTGAAAAAAAAACAAATTTTTGTTAGAAACACAAACCTTAAATTAATTGTCTACCGGAAAATATGCTTTTCAAAAAAAAAGATCAACACTAAATTTATTCTAGAGTTTCGGCTTTGATAATTTTTAAATTCGTCACAGGCTTACTAAACTTCACTTTTGTATCAAAATTTTTGAATTTCACTTTCGCAGATCGTTCAGGACACAACTGTACTGAAAAATGAGTACCTCTTTTATACGCACTCGCCGTTTTATAGCCCTGTTTTTACAGAAATTACCTGAAACACGTGGTTAATCACCTATCATAAACCAAATGCATAGAGTTACTCGCTTGAACATAGAAAACAAATGATATATTTCAGTTCAATAAAATACGGATTTCCCAAATTTAATTAGTTCGGCTAAAAAGATATGTATAAGATTCACAGACTTACATCGTACTGCTAGTGCAAGTAATGCAGTAAGCTGCGGTGTCAGTTTACTTTCTAGTTATAGTTTATAAAAATATTGACTACATTGCATTTGGTGATGAAAACACCCTATTTTCAACTACTTCTCTCTTGCATGGTTACCGGACCTTGGATGCTCTGTTGCTCCAGCCTGTAACTTAACGAGGAGATATTATCATTACTTAAGTAATTTAACAATGCACTATTCCATATGGTGATATTCGAAAAATGTAAATTGACCTTTTTAAGTTCGAGCCCGTATGTTCATCCTAAAAACCTTGAATAATCACAAACGTGAGCGACCCATAACCTACATCCTCCGTTGTCTCAGCCCCATTTTCTCGCACGTTTCCTTCTCATCGCGACCAATAAATTAAAATCCTTTCAGCCAATCTAGAAGAAACTGCGACATGCATATCTCCAAACATCTAAGCCAACATCGAGTTGAATAGATCATCTGCTAACTCAGATCTGAGGATCACGTTTTTCATTTACCATCAATCACCGCATTAGCGGTCATAATGCAAACAATTACTTTGATTAAATACATTTCTTGGCTTCAAGCCGATCTTGGTCAGCGTAACTTTTGACACGTGATTGAATTATTGTCGGTGGCGGGATGAATGGTTGAGAAATTCAACGAGAATTTTAAAAACCATCAGACAATATAGTTTGGAACAATGATCAATATTTTATGAATGTTTTGGACCTGGCCGCAAGCAATATATAGAATAATGTTTCTTGCAATTGGGGTTAATATAAAAGTCGTGAAACACAACGAATACTGAGATAGAGAGTGCATTAAACACTTTCCACAATGTTTTTGAATTGGAGATATATGTAAAATTTAGAAGAAAAAGTAAAATTCACAGTTTATCTGGTGATCGATCGTTTTGCAGTTTTTGCTTTTAATAATGGTAAAAGCTATTTTGAGTATTGGCACTTCAGCAGCTAAATTAATTTCTAATTTTTAACACTCATCAATTTATTTGTCATTCGATGCATTTAAATGAAAATTTTTTTAGTAGTTTCTTAGTAGTTATATTATCGGAAAATAGTAAGTAATAAAAGCTTATCGTATGCAATAATCTTCACAATCCACTAAAAAATAAATAAATAAAAACATAGATTTTCCACGTGGTCCTAAAATTTTGAATTGGACATAAAGTTCCGGTCGTTAATGGATTTGAATCTGTTACATACATAACTACATATATGTATGCTGTATATAAGTATATGAGAGCATGCATTCGGATTTATTAGGCATTGCCTGGGTTGTGTCGATGAAGACCTGTAACACTTTCATTGTCCACTATAAAATTATTAAGATGTACTGGAAATCTACAATGCTTACATTTCAACCGAATTAGACAAGATAATTGTAATAGTGATCCAAAAAATCTCTTGAAATCCCATTAGTTTTCGGAGATTATGAGTACGAGTGTGATGGAGAAAATGGGACTTGTAAGTCAGAAAATTTCATATTTTTTTTAACGCAATTGCGTCTCGTCTCACCTAGATGTTTGACAGTGGAATTTTTGATTCAGTCACAACTAAAATTATTTGGTATATGTGAGGATGCTTAAAGAAAATTGTTATTGATATCTATGTGTCATATAGCAATTGTAAAAGCTCAAGAGTACACAAAATTGTGGTGAAATTCAAATTGATTTGAATTATTTGCAACAAAAACGTTACTCGTACACAAAATTTATATTTTTGATGTACAGTATCAATTAGCATTCTAATTGCAAAGTGCTTTTCATTCACCTAGATAGCTTCCAAGATTGTGACACAGCAATATGAATAGAAGTATAACAAAAAGACCTTCCAATAATATCAGAATAACTCAAACTTAATGATTGAAGTGTTTCAAAAGTTTTATGTGAGCCATCCGTAGAGGTAGTATACGAGCTCTTTGTGTGCTCTTTGCACTTTTAATAGAAGGCTAAAAGCAAGCTGGTGGTATGTTTCAGTTGAACTAGGTTCATTTATTAGCCTATTCATATTTCAAATCAAATAGGGGTTTCAAACACGAAACATAATATTTTTAATGTTAAATGTTTTATATTAAATTTCGGAATAGCTACATACTTCGACAATGTCGGGAGAGCTTTTGATTTTTGCTACCGTCCTTGAATTCATAATTGACTGCAAATATTTCTTACATTTTTTTTCGTTATCTAGAATGGTACAATGTCCAAACGAACGAAGAAACATTAAAGAAAACAAGCTCACTGGCTTTGCTATACTTTAAGATGCAATAACATTTTTTTATTATTTCATATAGAAATTTCATATAGGTACATACATACTATATAGATTTAAGCTTGTGGAGTTGTTTATAGCCTATGTGTGCAAAAAACCTTTTTGCCTCAAGTTTCAAGCAGCATATGTAGTTTTTGCATACAGTGGCTGACAGCCAAAATGATATCTTATGAATAATGATTAATATCTGTCAGCTTCTGAATGAAATATGAAAAAAAGTGATGAATTGCAGATTTAATGTTTATTTATCATTTAACTGGAAAAATAACAAAAAAAATTATTCATCAGAGAAAATTACGGTTTTCGATAAATGTTAAATATGGAAAGGTTTCTTCTGGGTAGCTCTACCATTTAAATTTGCATTCCTGAATATACTTCTTATAGTTTGGGGGTTGTTCTTTTTACTGAAAGTCCTTTCAGCAAACTCTGTTTCAGAAAAAAAAATGGTTTTGAACTTTTTTGACTCAATTTCCTAAACATTTTCTCGCACAAAATGTTCAATAATATGGTGCACCGTTTAAACACTGCTTTTAACTGTCTCAGACATTTTTTTTCTAGATTTTCTGTCCTTGAAATGGTTTAACTCTTAAGGTAGAACTATAATGCAATTAAGTGAACTTTAAGTAGCTTAAGTGACAGTACGGTTGCATAGAAAACAAGCGGCATACCCATAATGTACTTATCCGCCGTTTCGTTAAGTTTCGTTCAATTCGGGCCACTTAAGTGGCGTACGACTGGGACCGTACATCAATTAAGTAAATTTGACAAGAGGTTTGCGTAACGACTAAAACCAATAGAAGGCACGTAAAATATTTGAATATGTTTTCGTGGATCGCTTGGTATTTTTGCAGGAGGTAGAAGTAATGATCGTTCGTATGCGGTATTGTAGACGCAATAATAGGTATGTGAAATATTTGAATATTTTAGGTCTGTTCGCGTACTTTCAGTCACTGAATTTTACTGAATTTTCCTGAATCATGTGGTGGGGGACATTTATGAAAAGTACACATTTCCTGAAAATTGACAAACAAAAGTGTCAGTTGTCGGTTTTCAGGAGAACAATAATGATAATAAAGTCATCCTAAGCGGTGATAAATTATTGTCACAAAAATATTCGTCCTTCATAATATTATAGGCCAAAAACCATTTGACAGTTTTCAGTGTTTTTAAGTAGCTCAGACCCTACTGAAAAAGGGAAAATTTTCCGTTTTCAGTAAAACGGAGTGCAAAAACGGCTTTATTGCAATTAATTGCAATTAATCGTAGTACGAGAACATACCTTTTATTGTTAAACGGCTCATTAACAGTTTACAATATAGGAAGTAGTAATTAGATGTCTCGAATATGATTCTGTGTGACATTGTAAAAATAATAACAGGTATTTAAAATATTTTTTCGTCGATCACTTAAATGCTATTTTTACAGGAGGTAGGAATAATGAGTTTCAAACATAATTTCAAAGAGAAAACGCGTTGAACAACATACGAAATATTAAATTATATAGTAGTTTATTTACTTGTATCTTTAAATTACTTACTTTTAAAAATACAAGTACATAAACTACTTAAAATGCCGTCTCACAGCTTTTTTCATTCAAAGAATAACCACACACCATGCTTCAGCTGTCCACTATTGAATATTAAACTTCAGCAGTAAAGACCTTGTTCATTAAATATATTCCGGTCGCATACCAATATTGCTCAAAAAACATTTCTTTCGTACACTTATTTGAATATAAGCACAAATTAAGAGCCTGCACCAAGCCCATCTTTATAGATCTCATAATCTACAGCAAAGTGCTGAGGTTCAGCTCAGCTACAATTTTCTACGATTTCTTGCAACAGAGCTAGCAGGCTATGAAGACAACTATATTTCAATTGCAGCAAAAATCTATTCAAATATATTGCGTAAACGCTCACATCAGTTCATCTCATATGCCTCCAAGTTCAAATTCATATTCGCCACTCTGACGGCAGCTTCATGAACCTTCACTTAATTCTATTATGGGCAAATTAACCGATCGACTTCAATTGAGTGAATTTTCGTTCAGTTTCAGCGCTCACTTAAGTTCACTTAATTGCATTATAGTTCTACCTTTACTCTCTAACAGAAGTGTGACGACCCATCGCGCATTAAATGTCGTATTGTTCCTTACATAATAAAGACTTCGTTCAAAAACCAAGGTCAGACTGACAGTAATCATGTCTGCAATGCGATATTCTTTCACCACAAACGGATTATTAAAATAATCGGTAATTTTTCTAGGAAAACCCGTTTCACATCATCATGGCTGTGAGGTCAAAGTCAGCTCTTTTCTGGATTTTTATTCATTTTTATCGTAACCGATTATATTTGTTTGTTATTGTTTTCACTTTAATGATAAATACACATTATATCTGCAATTTCTCACAAGTGTTTTTCTTTATTTCATTCAAAAGAAGCCAGATATTGATCAATTTTCATAAGTTATCTGGGTACATCATTTTGGCTGTCACCCACTAAGAGATTTTGGAATTTTGTTAATTCTAAGACTTATAACCATGGGTATCTACTCACATTTAAATCTGACGACTCCTATTTTGATGATCCCTTTGATATTAGTAATTTATTTGCTTCTGTTTTCCGTAAAGCTTATCGTACGGACTTTCCAAACTCCAGACACTTTTCGCCCTACTTGACGAACTCAACAGTTTCTTCTTTGGGGATGAAGGTTTAAAAATTGACGAGGACACTATTATCACATTTGTTAATAAACTTGACACCTAGCCCAGATGGCATAACTAATTTGGTCTTGAAATATTGTGTGTCATCACTACATCCTGAGCTGTCTTATATTTTCAATGTATCCTTAAAAACAGGCATCTTTTCTCATTTGTGGAAATACTCCGCCGTCACTTCTATATTCAAGAAAGGGAGTCGTGATGACGCTTGCAACTATAGACCTATTGCAAAACTTCCCTGCGTCGCAAAACTTTTTGAAGCCATAGTCACGAATGTTGTAGCCTTTCATTGCAAATCCATTATGGCTTCGTATCAGCACGGTTTCACGGTTTCACCAAATAACCAACTTAATTGAAGCTGGCCTCCAAACTGACTGCGCCTACACAGACTTGACGAAAACCTTTGATAAGCTTGATCACTCTATACTTTTATCTAAGCTTCATTCCTTACAATTCTTTTACTTGTTTTTAAATTGGGTTGACTCTTGCTTGACGAATCGAACCCATCGTGTATCTTTTCGCGGTGCCTTGTCATCTGAAATTAAAGCCACGTCTGGTGTTCCACAAGGTAGTCATCTAGACCCTTTACTGTTCGCCTTATTTATTAATGAAGTAGGCTCCATTTTGCAGTCATCTTCTGTTCTTTTTTATGCCGATGACGCTAAAATTTTCAAAGTTGTGAGAAACCTTAACGATTGCAATGATTTGCAGCAGGATCTTAACAGATTTGCCAAGTTGTATTCCGATAACAATCTCCTATTTAATCCTGACAAGTGAACGATTATATTTTACACACGCAAAAATAATCCTGTAATCTATGAATACTCACTTTTGAGTAGATCTTCTAATAGATCAGCGATAGTACTCGATTTAGGAGTGTTGCCGTATCAATCCTTCACATTTGACGATCACATCGATCCAGTCGTTATGAAAGCTAGTAAAAGAAAGCCTTATGTTTTGTCAAGAGACGTTCGAGGGAATTCAACGACATTTTTCTAACTAAGACCCTCTTTTGCAGCTTAGTCAGACCTATTGTCGAATATGCGAGTATTGTATGGTCACCATATCACAAAGTCTACATAGACCAAATTGAGTCCATTCAAAAGAGGTTCTTACGTTTCTGCCTCCGCGGTCTTCCGTGGTATGACCCTTTACATCTACCTCCTTATCAAGACCGCTTAAATCTTGTACCTTGAACTCTCGACGTCAAAATTCCAAAATCTTATTTGCCGCGAAAATTTTGGAAGGCACCTTTGACTCAAACTACTTATTAAGCCAACTTAATTTTAACACTAATAACAAACGTATCAGGCGGGTTAACTTTTTGTCAATCCCTCAATCATTGTTGCAATGAACCAGTCACTGCAATAAGTAGATGCTTAAACGAAGCTTATTATGAGTTTGATTATCATTTATCTGCAGCATCACGTAAACGATTTCTGCATAAGAATAATTAATGTTTATTGTATGTGTATAGTCTAGATTAGACAAATTTAATAAATGAATGAATGAATATCTTCAATGTATAAGTTTCCATTTTCTCCGCTTGCATACTCCCATTAATTCTTCAACCTAATTTCCACATGAACTCTTCATTTCCACCTTTATTCTCGTCCTTGAACTTAATTTGAAGTTAAATAAAAACTGATAGTTTTTGAGTCTGATTAGAAGATTGAACTATGTTTGTACATATATTGCATGGAGAATGAGTTAATTTTTATTAAATTCTTCTATTTAAAATTTAAACAAATATTTCGCTCCAAATTTGCTTTGCGTTGTAAATAATATGCTCTTATTAATGCAAACGCATTTTAATTCTCATATATATATGTATGTAGATTCCACTGCAGATATTTCACGCCATAATCGAAAAACAAAATTCCCCGAATCGAATTCCGGAATACTAATTTTGTAGCTATTGACCTCTGTAAATAACAAACCATTCACATGTTTTCAGAAAACAGCCCACCGCAACAATATGGAAAGTGAAATGAATCGATTGCAAAAATATGCATTCAGGCATACATACATACATACATACATCCATAATGCGTGGGCGATTTGCTTTCATTGCCATGAGAATCGAAAGGTAACTTACAGCTTCTCAGCTCTCATTCCGATTCGAATAACTTTACAAGCCAATAATATCCTCCGTGATAAAAATCATTATCGTCAGCAGATCCGTCAATTACCCGACACAAAACGTTTTCACAAAGCTGTTTGGTTTCATGTTTCCTAGCGATTTGGTTCCGTGCATTTTGCGCACAATATGGGTCAATCCTAAAAGGAGAAATAGTGAAAACGGTCGTGACGACTTATCGTTGCGATAATCATCAATTACATTGTGGTACATCAAACCGGCATTATTTCTATCGAAAAGCCTGTGCACTCAGGGCCGGGGGCTTAGGTTCGGCCAAACCATCATACAGGTTCATGTGAAAATTTCTGTATGGTAAACTAACGAGGCCTCACGCTGGCCCATAGCGAACACTATGAACTTGGGCCATGTCCGATTCATGGAGCCGACAGATTGATTTCCAATCGATTCCACGTTTTGTCGATGACTTGAATCCGCGGACTCAGCATCAGCTCAGCAGTAACCAAATAAGATGATGCTAGAAGCAACCAGTGTTTCTGATCGATTATTAAAGATGACGACGAGTAGAAAGTGAGAGGTGTAAATAGTAAACACCTACATCTTGCATGTTTGTCGACGTTTTTCTCGGTTGTGGATTATTGTCAGAGTCGGTGCTCTTTTTTTTGAGTAAGCATGTGACCAATGTTTTTATGGTGGAAGTTGGCTTCAAGATGCATTATCATAATAGCATGTCTGCATCTTTCGTGGATATTGAAGAATCAAGGTGAAGTGGAAACCACTTAATTAACTGTACTGTTCAGAAGATGGGAAGCATTTGGGCCCCAAAACCGATCGATTGACATAAAAGTAACAGTAGGTGTACTTTCATTGCATGTTAGGTGCCAAATGGGAAGAGAGTAGGTTGTTCAGATGCTTTCTGTGCATTATCGATGTGGCATGGTATTTGAAATGAAAACAAGTAAACGCATATTGCTCCAGGTGAGAAATGGGACTATTGAATGCATACATCAATTGACGCGTGAACTACTTACCTACTGTTGATTTTTGGTGGAATTTTGTTTTTCTATTAGAAACGTAGGACAGACAGGTTGGAATCTTATCGAGGTATCGAGGAAATGAGCTATTTTCTTGATGTCTTTTTAATTTTACTTTGATACTCAGGCTGACATATCTGATTGCTGACAAATTAGATACGGAATAAATTTAACACAATAATAAGCATTGAATAAGGGTGTTACATCATATTAAGCTAAAGATGATTATGTCAATGCATTCGATAAGTATTTCTCTTCATTTATTTATTTCTGTTTTACTGCAGGTATTCGTCTAATCCCGAATATATATTACAACCAAAGCTACTACCGTTATTAACCATTCTTATGCAGAATTCATTTAAGGGAAGCATAATTGATTCGCGAAGGGTAGAGAAAGAAAAACACATGTAGTTTAGTACTCATGGACACTTTATTATGAGAGAATATGTGAGAGAATATAAAGGTAGTTTAGTACTCATGGACACTTTATTATGAGAGAATATGTGAGAGAATATAAAGTGTTGAAAAATATTGTAAGGCTAGATCTAAGAAAGCCTATATTATATCAATTAATGGAAGATGAGAAGGAACTCAATCTGAAGTTGCGTAGCATTAATGCCTAGCTTCCCAATGCATGTACAATGTTTTTCCACTGTTAATGGTTTAGTCAGAACATCTGCTTGCATCTGGTTTGTTGGAGTTTATTCTATACTTAATGGCTAATCCTTGGTAGCTTGTCTGATGAAATGATGTTTGATATCTATATGTTTCAATCTTGGATGATATACTGGACTATTTGCCAACTTTCCAGCTCCTTGATTGTAATTGTCTAGTGTAATTTTAGCCAAATCTTTGAGCCCAAGCTCCTTAAGGAATCCGAAAAAAGATTGCTTTGTTTGAAGCTTCCGTGAGAGCCAAATATTGGGCTGCCGTCAATGAAAGTGCAGCCGTACGTGACTTTTTCGACTGCCAAGATACGGCTGCTCCTAAGAGAACGCTCTTATAAGAACGCGATACAGCTTCTCCAGTCAGCATCAATATATCCGTTACGACTTTTACCTGTCTTCACAAAATTTAAACCATGACCGCAAGGTTATTTTCGCCTCTGTCCAATGTCCAACAGCTACATACAGGAGCACCCCAATAAGCTCGCGAAAAAGTATTTTTTTCGCTTGTTTCTTCTTTGCTAGTGTAAGTTACGGCCAAATTTGCTCATGCTACCATTGGAGTATTAGTTGGTTTACAATTTGCCATATTGTATTTATTTAGTACGCTGCGCATATAATTGGGTTGACTAAGACTCATCTCTTGGTTTTTTCTTTTAATTTCTGTGCCAAGATAAAATTTTGCTTCACCAAGGTCCTTTATTTTGAATTTCGACTTAAGAACATCCTTGATTGCGTTAGCGGTATTTGAATCTTTTTAAGCGATTAGTATATCACCCGCATATATAAAAATAAATAAATTATGTTGTTTGCTCGAATATACGCACGGGTCTGCAGTCGTTGGGATAAAACCTAGTAGAGAAAAAACCCAACAATAGTGGCCATTGGCCTTAAAGTAAAGGGACGTTGTGTTTCGAACGACACAGCGTTCAAATTTTGCCACCTTTTCATGTTCGTTAGTGGTGGCCGAAAACCAGATAGGGGCAATCTTGGTGAGGGTGGCTCTAATTAATTTCTTATAGGCAATAATTTTAGCCCGAGTTGGTATGATGAAGTTCGGCTTGAAGATACAGCCTATGAGATGGTATGCGCTGGATGCCTTGTGGAGGCTTGTTTGAACATGCTGACTGCAGCTCCAGCGTGAGTTCAGCTTTCTGCCGAGGTACTTTACCGTCTAGGAAAGAGTTATATAGATTTTTTCAGAGCTTTGATTTGCTTCCTGAAATATATGTGATTGCCTCTGAAAAATATCAGCGCACTTTTGTTGGCATTTATCTGCAAGCCCCATTTTGCATAATATGCAACAAGCTGATTTGCGTACCTTTGTAACACTGCCGCTATAAAGTGCGGGCTATGCGTATAGATAGATCGAAAGACCTTTGAGAGAACCGTTTGAAATTTCTGCGATATCTGCAGTACAAGTGTTGGATAAAATAGGCCCGAGAACGAAGTCTTGAAGTTCACCTGATTCGATTAGAAATAGGTCAGAAAAAGCCCCGTTGAAGGTGACGAAACCAACAAATTTGATAAACCAAGCTAGGAAACCAAAATTGATCATGTTGTTCATTAGTCCTTCAATCCAAACAGATTCGAAGGCTTTCTGTAGAGCAATCAGACAGACACCCAAAACCATTTTGTTTTGGATGCTTTCTCCAACAGCGCTTTTCAAAAACATTAGCGCGCCTA
This sequence comes from Nemotelus nigrinus, assembly GCA_947369275.1. NCBI lineage: Eukaryota > Metazoa > Arthropoda > Insecta > Diptera > Stratiomyidae > Nemotelus > Nemotelus nigrinus. The sequence continues at coordinate 201,668,521 of OX376372.1, read as the reverse complement.
CTGTGGAGTGTTTGGTTTTAAAGCCAAACTGTCTTCCAGTTCTACGCAGTAATTCAGATTTCTTTTGATGATCCTATCGAGTAGTTTTGCCAAGTTTGAGAGGAGAGAAATCGGACGCACGTTCAGGATATAGCAGAATCCTGACGCTGTTGGAATAAGAAATATTTTTGTACGCTTCCAAGCAGTAGGAAAATATTCAATATTTAACCAAGAGCTGAAGAGAATATAGAGATGCTCATAGAAAAGTAGGCAGCCTTTTTTAAGGTGAAGTTAGAAGATTTATTTTCTTCAGAAGATTTCTAGAGTAGAAGGTGGAAACTTGAGTACGAATGGTTTCCTTATTCACGAAGGTACCATGGCCTTGAAGACTTGTGGAAGGATTTGTAAGACAGAATCTAGAAAAGGTCAACAATTTGTTGTCTTGCTGTAGCTAGATACAGAAGGCTTAACGACTGAAGCAAAATGGGAGTCAGAGCTATGCTTCTCACCACGGTAGATAAGAAAAACGGCTGCAGCAATAGCATATGCTGTAGCGTTGTCTGCTATCATTAGTATTAATCTGCGTTTATGTATATCGTTCGAAGCAACAAACAAGATGAGATTATTGAAAATGTATGATGTCCAACCACTATCTAGACACCACTTTGTTGATATGTTTGTGCCGTTGGCGGTAAAATACAACTCATCTACGTATGTAACAGCCTCATCTCTACTCGGTTTTCGTTTCAACCAACACTTTGATGTTTTATGCTTGCTTTTATTGCACTGTGTGCACTTCAATTTGGGCCACCACTTAAAGTTATTGTTTGTGTCATTGTTCGCTTGGGTGCGAAATTTCTGTTTAACCAACATTACTCCGTCATCTCAGGTTGATTGATGTCTAGTGTTGTCCTCTTCGTATTTTCATTACTTTAATGCTAAGAAGGAGTTCCCTTATTTTGATGACACATCTGAAGTTTTCGAAACTGCTTGTTAAGGTATATAACAGCAATGTTGATAGCAAATCGCCATTGATTGCGACATCTATTGCATTGCTCTTCTGGCTTTGGAATTTCACCACTCACGTAGCTCCAAGCATAGTTTTTTATCAAAACTGCTTCCACTTGAATGTGCTACGTATCGTAATTGCCTTTTCGAAGTGTTTTTAACTTAATCGCACTATTAGATGTGGCTTGATACTCCTCGTCAAACCATTAATTTCTGCCTTGCCGGGCGATATATCCCACTCCTTTTTTGGATACTGGATGGTAGTCTAGACTTCGTTGATTTATGTACGTGTCAGGCGTGAGTTCAATTTCCAAAGCAGTTGTATACTCGACCTCTAAGGTCTACTTTCGAAGCTTTTCGACATTGAACTTACGTCTTGAACATGATTTGGCTTCATATGAGAGTGATATTCAACATGAATATCGAGCTTTGACTAAGTAATGGTCGGAGTCGCAGTTGGTCCCACGGAAAGATGGCACATCGGAATCAACATATGACCGATCTGATTAAAGGTGCGCATCGCCCAGCGGGGTTTTCACATCATTTGGTAGCAGAGAATCATATACCCTTTCCAGAAGGTTATCTTTCAATGTTTCATCTTTTTCTTCAGTGGCAGCATGAACGTTCAACAGCCAAACGTTAAAAAACTTTACTAGAATGCAAATCGCACACAATCTTTCGTTGACGAGCTTAAAATCGATTATTTGCAGTTTCATTTATTTCTGTCTACGATGGAAGTCACTCCAAAGTCATGACTTCCAGATGACTTTCCACTTTTGAAGATTGTGTACAATCTCAAATCCATAATATCAGCACCAAACAGTTTCGTATCGCAGATAGCGATAATGCTTATTTTGTATTGAGTGCCCTGTTCCAAAAGCGCCTTCATGGCTCCCGGTCTGTACAGGATTCGCACACTCCATGTTCCAACTGGGCAGTCCAATATTTCGTTTGAAAGGTCGTTTCCACTGATCCCATCAAAGTATCCTAGGCAAAGTATCGGGTTTCTGACCGTGTAACATTTTACGGGACTGGTTTATTGGCTCATTGCCCAACCCCAACCTGGAGGGCCAGTCTGGATAATGTTCCCGGTTTAAGGCACAGTAAACTTTTCCTCACACTCTAGCATCATTATAGCAAGAAATATCATGAAGAATCCCGGCAGCCACCAGATGTGAAATCATATCTTCGGGGAAGTCGAAAGTAGGACACAGTAGCAGAGCTGTAGACGTTGATTCCAGTAATCATTTCTCGGGATTTGAATTGCTTCTTCGGTAACCAACACCCAATGACGCCTCCGTGGCCTATGCTACCATTTGGCTGCCAAAATTGCTCTTACTTAAGACCAACACATTTGTGATATTCATATTGACCTGATGATATGGTTTTGTGTTCTCCTAAACAAAAATGTTGGACAAGATTTTTTGAAAATATAAAACTAACAGGGTGGCCAAAGCATTAAGTTGGTAAACTTTTAGACCGTTGATTTTTTAGGAGTCCCGATAATTTTAAGGGACGTTTCTAATTTTAAAGTTTACGAGCATTATTAAGTCCGTTGAATTTCGCAATCATTTGATGGCTCTGTCAGAAGTTATCACAAGTCAATGTATAAAAAAAAATGGTCTGCTTCTATGCACATGGCTTTTAGTGACTATTTCCTTCTTAAAAATTTCATAAAGGAGTAACTGGGACGAATGTTTTTCGGACGACAGTGAGATGACGGCGGCCGTAGAAAACCATTTCGAAGAGAAATCAAAAAATATTTTTTCAATAGTATAAAGGCATTCTATTCATGATGTCAAAAGTGTATTTCACTAAAGAGAGCTTTGTATGTATTAAAGTTTCTGAAAAATCACAATCCTTACAGAAATAAACTTGCTTTAAATTTTTACAACTTACCGAAAAAGGAAATTTGTCTCAAATACAAATACAAATATCTGCAATTTTTTGTTTGCATAATCAAGCTTATCGAAAACATTGAAAACAACTGTTTTTTTACAGATTGAATCTGTAGATAATGTTTTCAAGCATTGAGTGTTTTAAATATTAATAAACTAACGAAAATCAATGCAATCAAAGGAAAAATTTAAACTATTCTTAATCTATAAGTTAGTAGCTAAATTTAAAACAAACAATTTTATAGCTAAGCAGGGTTTTTTTTATAGCTAAACCTAGCTACAATGTATCTAAATTGGCATCTTTTGCTCAGAGAAAATGCTTTGCGCTATTGCGCTAAATGCTTTGCAATAGTCAATTGAAAATAATACGCTCCGGGTCTTTATGTCTCTCTGTGTACCTCTCTTATTTTCAGTTAGAAGAGGCAAAAAAGGTGTTGGATAGTTCTACATTAGCTTTGAAGATGTCTACTAAATTTTCACGTCAATAATTTTTTAGCAATACTATGCAGTCTAATGTTTTTACTACTCTTTTTGTATTGATTATTCACCAGTGAATGTTTCTTGTATTTATGATTATTCACCAGTTAAAGTGTTAAATGGAATAATTTAAGCTAGTTTAAGTTCCGTATTAATAATTGTCATGATTTCATAGTAATAAATCGGGAAAAATGTTCTGTTTCGAAAAAAGAAAATGAAATAATTTACAAAATAATTGATTAGAAAAATATAAGCCTAATATAGAGCTGATATTAGCAATACATTTGAATCTTTTTATTACTTTCAATTCAAAATGTTTTAACAAAATTCTAAAGAGTTAAAATCACTCAATCAGAGTAGCCTGATGAATAAGAAATCTACTATGAAAATTTTAAAAACAAGTCATTCAGACTAAAATTGCACCGACCATTAATCAATGGTTTTGGGAACCTAATAAACAATTATTTAAATTCAGACTACAGCGGATGAATAAAAATTAATCTAATGAATAAACAACACGGAAACTTTCAAATAACTACGTTTGCCATTAAGTTTTGCATCAGCTGCTTTTTAACTCCCTATGCGTAACTGCTTGTAACTTAAAGTGTAACTTAAATTAATGGAATTTTTTCGGACCTGCACTAGTTGTTTTCACACTGAATTTAAATTTACAAGTTTAGACAATTTCTTCACTATGCGAAATTAATTCCTTTTGTTGAGCTTTCATAAATATTAATTCACCCATGCCTATCTTTCCAATCGCTCTGTTTAGCAATTTTTCAACTCGATGTAAATAACGACCGAAACCCAGACCGAAATATTTTATGAATGCTTAATTTTAATAGATCATAAGATGACGCGAAATTTAAATATTTTGCACTGACCGGTCGTGGTTCGGTCATTCATCTTCAAAGTTCATCTTTCTATCGCTTAGCCAGAGAAAGTCTTTTGGGAAAGTAACATCACATTAGGATTCCGAGAACAAAATGTTGTGTTTTTTTTTCGATTATTTTTCGAACCATAACTATGATATCTCATCTGTTTCCGAACAAGACGAAAGTTTTCAATGTTACTTGAGTGCACAATTTATATAAAAGATAAAAGTACGTACGGGCACTTACCCATTGCAATTTAAAGTCATCAATTAACTAATGAAGAGCATTTTTCACAGAAACGGTCTGACGCTTGGTCGCTGAAAATGGCCTGCAGCAGGCTTTCAGTGTGCCTAACTAAAGTAATTTCCAAAGCAATTCGCAAAAGATATCGTTGCAAAAACCTGCCTAAAAAGCTCAACAAAAATGCAAAATAATTAGCATTGTTTTTCGTGTTTATTGCATTCAATGTTGGTTAAGTTTTCACATTTAGTTGCAATACGAATTTATCTTTGCATTTCGGCTGACCGGTGGCGCAGCAAAATGAGTTGTAGGAAAACTATTAACATTTGTACTTTCCTAGCAATATTATAGCAATTTAAATTCTGATAGTGTTCGTTTTATGGAACTTGGAGTTGTTCAAGAACTGTCCGGCTAATAGTCGTGTGAAATGAAAGATGTCACCAAACGAAAACGTGCTAAAAGTGAAAATGGTCAGCGAGCAGCTGGAAATCGAATGGAAGCTGGGGCCCTGATGTAAATTTTATTAGTTGGATTTATCATGCTTTGCTCGTGTGTGGAGAGATTTTAACTTGGTTCTACTAAAAGAAACTTAAACCAAACTGGATTGTGTTCGGGTAATGAATGTGGACTCATTTTGTTTTTTCAAATGGTTTTAGCATTCCAAGCCGCTAGGTGCATGAATGTTTAGTGTTTTGGTGTTTTATGGGAAAATTTCCAGTAACTCATCAAAGACTCTGTCTTAGCTTTTTTTTCTAATCTCTTGACTGAACTTTTAGACTAGAGGTTAAAAGGAAACTGAGATATATTTTAAAGTAAGTTGAAAAACTGCAGCTTGGAATGGAAGGACATATTTAAAATCAACTATAAAACATTTTAAAATATCAAAAGGAGACCTAATGTCCAAAATTAAGGCAATAAACGTTAACGTCATTAATTCGACTGCCTACTTTCAAGATATTTTCACAGTATTCGCTATGATTATGAATTTCGTTTTGCAAATCAGAGCAGTAAAATATAAACATACAGTTCGAAACTAAAAACTATCTAATTAAATCTCTAAAACTTATGTCTTTTATTGAAATATTGCATCACTTTATTTCAATAAATCTTTTTTTATATCTTTGATTTTCGATAATATTGAATATTCACGTTACAGGCTTTAAACTATGATTGAGTAGTTTTCTGTGACTACTTTTTGAATACATAAAACATGAAAAGTAATCTTACAAGCGTTGATTTTGGGTCTAGATTATTGGCTTTGGTATTCGTATTCGGATACAAAATAAAGAATGGCATGTAACATAATATATATGAAAACAAAATACAGTGTAATATCAATCAAAAAAAAAACTCTAGCGCACCTGAACCGCTAGAAACACTAATGTTCGACGAACAGTAGAAGAATCGTGCAGGTTTTGAGTGCATATTCCACCACATGTGCTGCTTATTACGGCCAAATTGTTTCAAATGCCACGTTTTACTTTTGTCTCAAGAATGCATTATACCTCATATGGTAGAAGGTTTCAGATATTACCACTGGCATGAATTTCAACGTTTATGAGAGCAAAACACGGGTTAATTATATTCATTACCAGATGCTTATATCACAAAATTTTGAAAGCAGCATCTCATATAATATCAATGAAGAAAATGCTCAGTGCCTGCAGCACTGTAACTGAAGTTGTAGTTTGGGGCTGCGATCCGAAAAATTTGCAGAACTTTGGGAATTGAAACATCGGTTATTTATTTTCATTGTAAATGTTTCCGGTATGAATACTAACTGTAAGCATTTATTGATACAAAAGTAGCACAACCGACTCGTGCTGGCAACCTTTCGCCAGTATCAAAGCCAAGAATATATCACATCTGCTTCACGTTGTTATATAACATTTGAAGTTATGGGAGTATAAAGAAATTTAGGGTTACCTGCAACGAGTTTTTTCAAATCATCGAAAGCTTAATATTTGCTGTTTATTGTCACTACAATATCATAACCAATTGAAAATTCTACGATAAAACCACTTAATAAAGATATTGAAAACAAACACAAAACCAACAATAGCTGGCAACCCTATCATGGCTTTTCAACCAAATTTGGCTTGAATAATGTTTATAATACGAGTAGGTTCCAGTAATTGTATGAAATTCGTATTGATTTCATGACTGTACTGGAAGTTATAGGGCAAAAAGTTTTATTTTCCTGAGCGAATTTTCAAAACCAAAGACACAAAAATTACCATAGCTGGCAGCACCAATCGAATTTTTCAACCAAATTTCAACCAAACAGAGTTTAGAGTAAGGTTCAGCTATTGTGTCAATTTCATGAAAATCTGGTAACTTATTCACATTTCATAGGGCAAATAGCATTTTTTTTTCTTTGTAATTTTTCAAGATGGCACCACTGGAACAGAGTTGCCTACAATTCAAAATCGCTTCTATCAGACCTGGCCCTACTTAAGTCCAATGCTTTCTGTAAATTTCAATTCTATCTGATTATTGATTCGTGAGTTCCCGTGAACAGAAGTTTTTGAAGCTAAAAATATAGGTTAACTGAGAAAGGGTTACCGTTCTTGTCCGACATGAAATTTCCAAAGTTTTACTTTGAATGTGTAGATTAAGTATGAGATTTGTATACAGATTGGTTTTATTGTAGAAACGGACATTTTTTAGGATATTCGATGGTTTGAATGTTTTCACTTCCAAATTTTCATTCTTTCAAATTTAAGACACCAAAATTATCATAGCTGGCAGCTCCAACCGAATTTTTTGACCAAATTTCTATCAAACGTGGTTTAAAGTAAGGTGCAGCTACGGTGTGAATTTCGTCAAAATCGAACGATTCAATCAGAATTTATCGGGCTAAAAGCAGTTATCTTTTTTAGTGATTTTTCAAGATGGCACCACTGGCACAGAATCACCCGCATTTCAAAATCACTTCTATCAGACCTGGTTCTATTTAAGACCAATACATTTTCAATTTCAATAAATTCTAAATTTCAATAAATTCTGTTCATCGGATCGTGAGTTTCCGTGAACAGAAGTTTCTAAAAGAGAAGTTGCTAAAAATATAGGTAACTTGGGCAAGGGTTACCAGGCATGCCCGTTATACCATATCAAATTTTATTTTTTGTCTATGTAAACAAAGCACAAGATTTACATATGAGTGGCTTTTTTTTAAGAAACGGCATTTTTTCAAGAGAGACGATGATTTGGAGGTTTTCACTTTCAGTGCCTGCCCTAGCTACAGGGTTGCCAGCACGCTCATTTAAACGTACATTAATCTACAACTAAATAAAACAAACATGTCCTGAAAATTTCGTAATCATGGAACAGCTGTGTCAAAAGTTATCGCAATTTAAAAATTTTCAAATTTTCCCGTTCTCTTTTTAGGCACCCAGCGCACACATGAGGTTAAAAAATTCCAAAACATTATCCGATTCACATGTAAAACTTGTTCGAAATTTATGTCGTCAACTTTATTTTTGCAAAAATTATTTGCGTACGGAATAATAGGTATATTAAAAAAATCACTAAAATGGCCGCCGGCGCCAAAGAGTTAGAGATTATTAATTTTTTGTGAGACCTGGCACTATTCTGCATTTACATCAATGTGTCCTGAAAATTTCAGCTCAATCGGATGGCGCGTTCCTGAGATTTTTTCACTGAAATTTTTTGATGATATATATATATATATATATATAGAAATATGAATTTTTGGCCAAAGTGATTTTAATACTAATGTTCTTCTTCGAACATTAGTAATAAACTCATTAAATTAAACTAAAGGAATTATTTTAATTTTTAGTCAAAAATAATAAACATAATAATAAAATATTTATCAAAGAAAAAAAAAACAAAATAAACTATAAACATCAATGGTCCAATAATAATGCCAATAAAATAAAGTTACACAGAGTCTAACCAAGGAGATGCTATGCATGTAGATTATTTTGATTACACTGACATGCAAATGCAGAGTATTTGTGAATCATTAAAATATTTTGCATGTGGGATCTTGCCGGCAGGATAAAATTTATAGTCTACAATGCGATAAAACAAGTTGGCATGTAACTGTGAACTCGTTAAAAAAAAATTGAGATTTTTAAAAGCAAATACATTTTATTTAAACTTGAAGCGTTTTTGTAAGACATGTCGAGAGCAAACGGAACATTACAAATCTTCTCAAACTTCGAATTTAACCGCTTTCAGAGTTTTGCTTGGTAAGGATAGGATTCTGATAGTGTTGGTTTTTTACAAAAGCAGAAACCGACATTGAAATGAAAATATGGAGCAAGAAAAATATCGGAGCCTATTGGTTTAATCTATAGGATTTAAAACTCTAAAAAATATACCTTGGCTTCGATGCAACACCTCTCTGCAAAAGTGGCATAAGAGCCCTATACGCAGCACTGACAGGCCAAATTCTTTATCAATCAATCAATCAAGCTAAGATCAAAGCTTGTGTTGTCGAGAAAGTAGAGCATCGAGTGTTAACGTGTATGGTCCTCTGTTCAAAACTAATTATTAACATACATCCGCCTTTGAATTAGTTTGAGATTGACTGTAAATTAAATTCCCACCATCTTAAGGGGGTAAATACACTTAGATTTTTGAGAAAATCGATTTTATTTTCTTTGCTTTTTCTAAAAGTAGCATATTTCAAGAACATTTTCTGAAAATTTCAGACGAATCGGACAATTCTTTATGGTGATAAATAACTTTGAATGAAGTCGTCTCTAAGGCATAAAGCGTGTTTTGCATGCTTTGGAAGCATTTTTCTCGAAACCAAGTCGGTGATCACTGTAACTTGAAAATGGCGTTATCGATCTGCATGAAATTTTCCTAACTTATTTTATATGTAATTATCCTCTGGAGGAACGAAGTATTTTTTATTGGACGATATTTTTTTTCTCAATGGCCGAAAATGTGATTGAAATTTTGGTCGAATATATAATTTTGAATTTCAACAACCGGCATTTTTCGAAAAATCAAAATGTGCCAAAGTCCTTCGGTCATCCGGAGCACTATGTCATTAGCTAATAATCCCCGATTTTTTACTAATTTTCCAAGAAAATTTGTATCAAACTCCCTTCGCCGTTAATTCGTCATATATAGATATACATATAGATATATATATATATATATATATATATATATATATATATATATATATATATATATATATATATATATATATATTTATGTATATATATATATATATATATACATATATATATATATATATATATATATATATATATATATATATATATATATATATATATATATATAGATGTATATAACAGGTAGGTCTGTGATTTGCTAGAATTCAGATATCGTAGACCTTTTGGCGGCGGCGGGCATTTTAGTGAATTTTCAGGTACTCCTATATTTCCAAGCAGTGTACATTTTTGTTAAAAAATGAAAATTTATTATGTTTTTAGTTTGCTTATGATAAAGAGTTGGAAATTTTGATCCTTGTGTAGGCGCTGAGTGCCTAAAAGTAGGCAAGAACTTTTTTTTCAAATTTCGATTTGTCATAACTTCTAAGAAAAACAATGGATCATCGTGACATTTTTAGAGCGTACTGACGTAGACTAAAATTTCAAGACTGTGCGGGCAACTCTGTAGCTACAGCAGGATCCTGAAATAAAATCCTTCAAATCATCGACCTTATTGAAAAATTTTTGATTTTTGAAAATAAATTCAAATTATCGATAAATTTTGACTTTTGTCCACCAAGTCAAATAAAATATTTCAAAAAATTTTATTTGACAAAGTGGTTTCGAAAGCATGCACTGTTTCTCATCAGACACCAGCACACAGTGCATACTTGACTGGTGTGACCACTTGCAGTTGTCAAATAAAATTTTCAAGATAAATAAAAAATTTTCAATTTTTATCATCCCGCAAAAATAATTCCAATTTGATTCTGCTTTCGGAGGCTTATTCCGCAAAACGATCGAGTTTCCCGTATCAATTATTCTCTGCTTTGATAAGCTTTAGAGACGATATACGTTGTCTATGCAATTATAGACAAGAAGGGAACCGTGATCACAAATCAATAACCTTAAAATTATATTCACTCCTATAACTTACAGCGCAGCCATTCAATCGAAACATAATTCATAGGGTGAGTTTAACACAACGCGAATTAGCTATGCTGTTTGCACATGATTGCCAGCTCCGGACAATTTTGTAAATATTGCACTCCCAGATGCTTCCATTTTGTATTCATAAGCAAAAAATTTACAATAAAATAAGCAACCGATATTTAAATTATCTGAGTTTTGGAAATTTTTCGGATGGCAGCCCCAGACATAGTTTAATCGCTGAAACTTTCGATGACATTCTTGGACGAAAGCGAAATTCAAAGGATTGGTTGGTTAAGCACGAGCATGTTATGGTAGATTTTCTGCTGCTGTGTTGGACAAATGCTGCCAGCACTGAACATATTCATCATTTGTGTTACAGGAAATGCTGTCAGAAAATGATATTTGTTTCTTTGAGTAAGAAATGGTTGATATGATAGGTACTACAAAGAAGTGTATAACGTCTTCACACATTTTTAAGTTCCTCAAAGATAATTTCTTCGAAAATTAGTTTTCTAGCGGTTCTGAGGCGCTAGGTTTTTTTTTTTTATTTCAGATTTATTTATTTATTTATTTATTTATTTATTTACATATTCAACAGATAAAAAATCCAATAACTGAATATAGAAACATATAAAATATACAAAGAATCTACTAATGAATGAATGTAAAATAGAGAGCACAAAATAATAATAATAAAAAGATCAAATATCATAAACAAAGTAAAGGTGAACATGAATAAAGATGATCCAGTGACAAGCTACAGTGATCACGCCAAACAATTTTTTGTGACTCCTCGAAAATCACTCTATTTTAACTAATTTTCAATCTGTTGCCTTAAAAAAATTACAATAGCTTCTTCAAATATATGTCTTTCAAGTTAAAACCACATTTGTTATTAATTATTTTAATGTGGATCTAAAAAAAATCCTAAAAAAGAGCTTTTTTGACGTCCAAAGTGTACCTGACCCCTTAAATCTCCAAATTAAATAAGGGCTGCAATGGTGCAAATCTAGTTATTACGATTGAGCTATAATTTACCAATTGTAGGCTCTAATATCTTATGAGTAACTACACAAAGCTTAAGCTGTGTTTGTTAACTTAATCGTTCCGCATTTATATTTTTGCAATTTGCTACGTAATTGTACTTGGATACAGATAGCCTAGTTGATTGAAACAAGCTGAAACATTTTTTTTTTGCGAAGCGTTTGAAAAAACTACTAATAAGAACAAAGTCGGAAAAATGTATTCGCTTCAGAATACATTTAGAAACGCGGCTGAGCACATTTCATTTTCATTTTGAATAACATCGAAGGATATATACTCGTATATAGGTCTATTTAACAAACGTAAACATTTTATCAGATACTCATGCTTAAAAAACTGTCTGTATCTCGTCTTATGCGATCAGTTGTTTTTTGTTGAAAGTTATTTTTCATTTTCTGGAGTTTTGTTCTTCAAAGTCCAGTCAAAATGGTACACTGCTAAAATTCCATGGGTCAAACATGGAAAAATTCCGCCTACCTTATTTTCAACTAAGATTGTTTTATAAACGTAGTTTGTTTTAATTGTTCCATAAATCAAATATAATTATTACGTAGCTGGTCAGTCAACATTTGCTTCACACGATTCACAAGAGAATTATTTTACATGTAATATCTTGAAATGTTGCATAGAATCTGGGAATTCCAGTTCCATAAATGTGAAGAAGCTAATAAAATGCAAAAAAAAATTAAAACTCATGAGATTTCGCATTGTTATCATGTTCACGTTCTCCTCTAAGATGGATTTGCTTGAAGAAGAAAACATTTAGAAAATATTTTTCAGACATAAGTAATTCGAATAAGTTTTTGAACAGCATAACCATAGTAAAAAAACAGTGAAATTACAACAATTTATGAAAGCTTTATTAATCATACACTTCAAAGTGCATGTTATGGATTTGAAAAGTTAATGCCTCATCAAGCAATCGAATGCAATTATACTTTTTATTTGAGCTTTTGAATGAAACGCTAGAAAATAACGAAAGTCGAGTAATCAAAAAAGTGCAATTTACAAACCTATCAGCAAATTGGCATCTTTAACAAAGTAATTTCTCTAAACGTTCACTTTCGATGGAAACTCAGTTCTCATAAACATATTGACAAGCACTTGCGCGCATGTTAATATACGAGTACGAATTATGTACTCACATCAGACACCACTAATTGCTACAATATCCATACAAAGGTTCACTCATGAGCCAAAAGCTAAATAATGTTGACTATCAATTACTATCGTCGAGAAAGTACAACCCGAGCGGAAGTTTGAATGCCTTTAGAAATTTACAGCCAGCTCAACTTCATACTTCGACTCAATTGAATAGTGTTAATTACTTCATTTACGAAGAATGTTTGCCTCTGCGTGTCTTATCCCACGATTATCCACCACCGTAGACGAGATAGATTGATTTTATTCGCCGCGCAAAGGTGAACGATTAGACAGGCTTTTCAATACGTTTCGAGCAAATTGCACAATGTACCCATTAATCTGTTTTATGTACACACTTGGAGCTAACGAGTTCGAATCCAAACGAACACCACCTACCGCGCAACAAACAAAAGATTTGTCGTAGTTTCATTCGAAGATCAGAAATCTAAAATGCCATGTTTCAGTATGTACTCGTATGTACTCGAAATATTACAAGCTCGAGATGAATCGGATGCAGCGAGTGAATCAGCATGTTATTAATAAATAAATCATCTCAAGTGGTCCGCTCTTCCGCTAATATCTACACATATTCGTTACCAGGTTTCGTTGTTCTGTCAGGAAGTTGCCTGTTTTTCTCACTCCCTTCGTTCACGCTGGCCCGGTCGATTCGGCGGAAGAGAAGGTTGTTCGTGAAAGTTCGAATCAAAGAAATTTACGATGTTTGGATTTAAAAACGGTATTGTTACACCGCAATCACATGAAAATTGAGAAAGTAATATTGTATTGTTTTTTTGAAGTTATTTATTGTATAAATTTGGGAAAAGTTGAATAAGTCGAAATTCGATGTTACTGCGAAAATGATGAGAATGTTTTCATTTTCGTTCGTATCCGCGAATTTTCATTGAATTTCCTGAGAATATTTATGAAAGTTTTGAGTAAATTTACATTAAGATGAATAAAAACGCAATTTTATAAAACACTGCTAATTAAAAATCTACTACTAATTGGAATAGGCGATGAATGAAACTGAGAATCAACCTTGAAAATCGTAAAATTATTCTATGAGATAAAAACGTTTTACATACATATGTACTGCAAAATAGTTCTTGTTTGGAGAGATGCCAGCAGGAACTTATATTATACGAAACAGCTTCAACATAACTTTTAGAATGGATCGATGATGCAGTTCGGTACTTTTGTTGGTACGCTAGACTTTGTATTCTCTAAAGAAAAAAAAGTGTTCACGTTATCTTGTTATAGAGAAACGATTAACATACAAATGTATTTTAATGTTCATTGAAACGCAATCCTGTGTTCTATTTTTCTCACTAATGGCAGGCTGTGGGCCCAGGAGACATATAGTAAATTAAACGCAATTGGTAAAGAAAGTACGGAAAGTTTCTCTCGAGAATAGTGATGGGGAGAAAAAGTGATTCGTGTGCAAAAAAACAGCCTGGAACAGTACACAAAGCATTGAGAGACTCAGCGGGGAAAATCACGAATCTCGGAAACTGCAGGTGAAAAATGTTCCGATTAGCAGCGAGCTATGGCCAAATGTTTACAGTGAAAAAGGAAAAACCGAAGCAAATCGCGTTATGTGGGACGAAGAAAGATCAGAAAGCATTGGCTATGATTATGCTAAGTATATCATGTGGCCAATCTAACCACATAAAAAAAGCCGAAACATCTCACGTAGCGTGGACACATATAACAACTTAAAGGCAGCGTTTGCAAGGCTGTACAAGTAACTGTTCAGAATAAAAAAGGATCCAGAAACGTCCATGACAAAGTACCTTAATTATTTTACCAGCAAAGCCGAGCAATTGACAGAGGCAGGTATTAATACTCGTATACCCAACAATTTATTGTACATCTTGGTGCTTGGGTCGTTACCCGAAGAGTTCGAGAATTTCTCCGTGGCGATCGAATTGTGAAACAAAATTCCCAGCGTAAATAGCTTAAAAACTAAACTTTTCGATGGAGAAGCTCGACAAAACAAAAAAGGTAAAAAAGAGGAGCAGTGACAACGATGAGGCACTATATACTAGGATATTGAAACAAACAAACTACCGTACGAATAAAATCAATAATATTCATTGGAAGCAGCAGCCGAAATTCAGTGGAAAGTGCTACAAGTGTGGCAAGCTTTGACCTCGTGAAGGTGATTGTTATTCGAAAAAGAAACGCGAAGCAAAAGGAAAAGACGATGAATGATACTAATAGCTTTATAAGACCGAAGCGACGAAATCAAACATTTAGTGCTTAGATAGTGCGGATAGTGTATCAAATGACCAACAGAGGTTCACCATTCTAAGTGAAGAACTAAATAGAAGAGCACATACGGCATGGGATTAGCGGACGGAATCGTACAGGGTCGGAAAAATGAAACTAAATGTTACGGTTCGAAATGAGGTAGGGAGTTGTGTTGGTTAAAGACTAAGTGTAAAAAAAGAGAAAAAAATATTTGTGTAGTAAGTTTAGGTTAGGTTCAAGGAACGACAACGCTGCCGATGATGCGGTTGCGCGCGGCCAGGCCACGATGATTGCGATCGGTAAAAATATCACGAACCACAGCCTCCGTGACCCAGAAGCAAGCAGGCTGCCAAATTAAGTCAGGGTCACCATATCGTAGTATCGGTGGGCGGGTAATCGAATGTCACCACAATCCGGTGGATTGCCCAACGCGTTCTTCATCCAGTAGCACTATTGCAGACAAATCGAATGGACACCGGCGCCCATGTCACTTCAACACAAGATGCGTGCCTCATCGGTCATCGAATGATAGCTTAAAATAAAATACAATTGAAATCAAATATAAACAGCGCCCCTTTATTCCGAGAGGCAATCTGGCCAAAATGATGCAAGCTGGTTACACGCTTCTGAATCGTAGTTAACTATTGTAGCTATTTGATGAGCTCTCGAATTGAATAATCTACTTGTTGTTTATTCACAAGATCACTTCTTCGAAGTTATGAATTGATAATAGATTAGCTGTCAAATAGAACAATTGACATATGAAAGCCCGGAATCGGATCCCAGATAAGAAGCAAAATGTGCGATGAAGAAGCAAAATGGCGATGCTCTGGCCAAAGTACAACGGCTGGGTTGATTCCAAAGTGCAAAGTAGCTTGGGTGTTAGGCCTCGGGAAAGACACCTCTCTTTCCATCTGACAGAGTAAGTGGGCGGTCGGCATGATTACATTTTCCTGAAAGAGTCTAACATTTTTTCTTCTTTTTCGGCTTTCTGGGTGTATGTTCGGCCGATTAAGCGGAGCTAGGCGGAAGGCTGGCAGTTAGAAGATTTGGCAAGTTCAAGAGTTGCAGATAGTCAGAACGATTTTGTTGGAAATAACTGCTGAACGTGTTGGATATAACCAGAAAATATAGTGGTCCTATCGCAAATGCCATAGCTATCAAGAATTAGTTGTCGTCTACGACAGTTATTCTCGAGAAAGGGCCCAAGCACGGGATTAAATATATCTAAGGTAGTGTAACCTTTTTGCTATCATAAAAAGGTTAGGTGGAAGATTTATAGCTTTTTCCAGCTAAAAAAAAACCCTTTTCCCAAATGAAAAAAAAACCTACTCCCACATGAAAAAAGATTTGTTTCAATTAAAAAATTTTTTTTTATATTAATAGTAATTTAATATATAATTGAATATCTCAATAATACGAGCAAAAACAAATATACTAATACTAAACACTAATACTAATAATTATTAGGTTGCTGCAGATAAAATGGCCGATTTAGTAATAAATTTGTAAACAGCTGTAACTTTTTATAAAGACAATTTATTTAATCAAAATAGGTACCAATAGATGCAACACACTTTTCCCAATGAGATACAAGTACATTTATTCCCTTTTTTGTAGAAGTCCGAGTTTCTGGTTCGAAGAAACTCCTCGAAGGCATTTTTGACAGAAGCTTCATTATTAAATCGTTTTCCTGTCAAAAAGTGATCCAAATGTTTAAAGAAATGGTAATCTGTTGGTGTAAGGTCTGGTGAATATGGAGGGTGAGGAAGAGTCTCATAGCACAACTCGTTTAATTTTTGGACCGTTGTTCTTGATATATGAGGTCGTGCGTTATCATGAAGCAGTATCACTCCATCCCTGTTGACAAGCCTAGGTCATTGGACTATCAATTTGTGATGCATTTCATCCAGCTGAGCACAGTATTTCTCAGCATTGATGGTTTCGCCAGGTTGCAGGAATGAATAGTGGATAAATCCAGCTACAGACCACCAAACAGTTACCATTATTTTCTTTGGATGAAGGCTTGGTTTCGGCATGTGTCTTGGCGCTTCATCGGCATCCAGCCATTGGGCCGATCAGCGACGATTATCGTATAAAATCAACTTTTTATCGCAGGTCACAATTGGGTGCAAGAACGGTTCCTTTTTGTTGCGGGAGAGTAGAGAACTTAAAATCTCCATCCGACACGTCATGTTTTGCTCGGTAAGATCATGTGGCACCCATTTGTCAAGCTTTTTTACGTTTTCAAGTTGTTGCAAGTGACGGCAAACTGTCGAATTGAGAAAGTCTAATTTCTCGGCAAGATCCCTTATGATTTGGCGGGGGTCAGACTCCACTAATGCACGCAGCTCGTCGTTATCGATCGATGGACCTGGGGTCCACGTGGCTCACTTCCAAAGTCCATATCTCCGGATCGAAATTGTTCGAATCACCGCCGAGTGGTTTGTTCGCTAACTGTATCAGGCCCAAATGCGCTGTTGATATTCCTCATTGTTCCGTTGCGTTGTGCTCTAATTTAAATTCATGTAGGAAAAGTAGTCGTTTTTGATTCACTTCCATGTTCACTTTCTCTTTTTATTTTTACGATAACTATGAAGTGCAAAACAGAAATGACTCCATAAACCAAGGAAGCAGTATTTATACTTCAATATGTCATATCATTTGCGCCGCCTTGTGCCAACATAATACACTAAAATTGCAGCCAACTTTATGTCATAGCTAAATCGGCCATTTCATCTGCAGCAACCTAATATATACAAACGATTATTGTTGCTGGGCAACCCGTAAGTCACTGCCGGAAGTTTACAAACATGCCCGAAACATAATATGTAGCATCGGTTGATTTTATGATCGACACTGCTCTACCTATTACCTCCACCAGTGCCTGGCCTTCACCGCTCTATGTCAAAAAGGCCCGCACCGAATATTTAATTGTGGAGAAGGCTTCCTTTACAGGGTTCAGTGTAGGTAAGTATGGTGGCAAAGCTTCGGGATGAGAGTTGCGTGTTTTGCTTCATAGACAACATCTTGTGTTTTGTGAATTTTTGCATAAGGCATCATTATGTAGGCATTTCTCATCGAAAGGGGTAGCTTTCCAGCCAACTCACGGATAAATTTGGACAATTTTGAACTACTGCTTGCCCCAGCATAACTTTGGAATAGACAACGCCTTGGCTATTCAACGCTAGTACAAGGGTGGTGTTTCTTCCGCAAACTGTTGAAATAGTTGAAACTGCCCGTGTTCCCTTTTTCGAGCGAGCCCTACTCCGACTTAGATGCATATTGAATCCAGACTCATCTATGAAAATAAGATGTTCACGATCGTCGAGTACCCAGGAACTGAAATCCAATGCAAAACTTTTACATTTCTCAATGGACTCCGCCGAATTCATACGGTCCACTTCAACAAAGGCCTTTTTGAGGGTAATCGCAAGTTCTTGCAGACCTCTGCTTATGATGGACTTGGTCAGACTGAAGCCTTCATCTATTAACTTACCTTCTATCTGCATAAGAGTCAAAGATGGGTGCGCTTCGACAATCTCCTCGATCGTGGCTAGCGCGCCAGGTGTGAGTAGCTTAGTGCGTTTTCCCCTTTTTTTCGGTTCAAACAATTCACAGTCATTTTTTTTTTTGTATGCTCTCAACACAGTTTTAGCTGTGTTGACATTAATACCAGCTTTATATGCAGCATCCTTAACGGTGAAACCTTCTTCGTACATATTGATGAGCATGGTTTTTTGCACATGGCTAACTCGCTTGTTGGAGCTTTGACGCTGCCTTTTACTCCTAGGAACCTGCATTGGCGTCTCGGTCGAATCAGAAGTGCTCATCTATTATGAGTTACGCTAGTCAACTGTATAAATATTTCACTAACAAGACACTGTACTACTAACAACAAACTGCACAAAATCTTGAAATTAATGATTTTTAATAGTAGTTCTCAACTATTGCACATGATACAAATGATCTACATGCTTCTCATTACACAAATATATTACCTTTCTCGGATATGAAATATCACAAACAACAGTTGAAAATTGAAACGAATAAGATTTATTCCAGATAATGCATATTCCGTTTATCAGAAACCAGAAAATTCAATACGGAACTCATCTTATGCATTGAAAACATATTTTTATTGCTGTATTCAATATGAAACTAATATTTTTCGGTCAGGTATAGCTTAGAATTTACGTATGTAAGGTACTTATACTTTGAATGTTATGTGTATCATTAGTTGTATTAATTTTTGAAAATTTACGGGCAAGACTTTTTCATTTGGGAAAAAGATTTTTTCATTTGGGAAAAGGGTTTTTTCGGCTGGGAAATGCTATATTGAAAATTAGACGCGTTTAGTAGTTTTTGAAGCTAAGAGTGAATAACGTAGTTTGAATTGTGTTTTATTGAATTAAGTTTGGTTTGTTTTTTCCGGCGGAAAAATTAATAGTAATAAAGAGTGTAAACGGAAATTTACTCGGATTATATGGTTTTCTCTTACGATTTTTATGGCAAATTGTGTGATCCAGACGAACCGTCGCGATTTCTTGTTCCCTCGCGAGTGTAGTTTGGAACGGAAAGCGAGTGCCGCCCGGATCCAACCCATCTCCGCGAGCCGAAGCCGCCGAACTATCATTAGTTCACTTACGACTAATGATTGTCCGGCCGTTTAAGAGTGTAACAATCTGAAACTGAACAATAATAAAACGAACAGAATAAAATCAACGTATCAGCGCTCAGAAATATGGTATTTAGTTTTAAAAATGGATTCAAATGACGAAGACATGAATCAAGACTGTAATAGCAGTAAAACAAAACGACCAATACATCGTGCATACCATAGAAGATCGCGTATTACAAACAATTAAAAGTTCCGAAAATCTTGAGAGATGACACAGACATTTCACACACCTGAATTACATAGATTTGAAGAAAATGCATCCACGGGCATTGTCAGAGGTATGAATTTAAATTCGAGAAATAATAATACTGAGTGCGTCATTTGTGCAAAAAGAAAAATGCAACAACTATCATATAAAAATTCAGAGAATCGGCATAAAGAAAAACTTGGTCTTATACATTCAGATATTTTTTTCTGACTGATGAGCACAGCCTCGTTAGGTGGAGCCAAGTATTTTGTTACATTTATGTTACATGACCATTCACGACATACTGAAACAAAATGCCACGACAACGATCGGATGAAAATAAATTTCAGAAACGAATCGAAAAAATAAACTAGATGTATTTATATAGCAACTAAGGACAGACAATGGAAAGGAATACACTTTCGGAGAATTCATAAAGTTCCTTGCAGAGGAAAGTATCAGAAGACAACTAACCGTAGAATACACGCCGCAACAGAATGATGTGGTAGATTGTGTGAATCAGATCGTAGTGGAGATGGCACCCTATCGTGCAAAAGTATAAGGACATCGAAAAAATCGATTTTTTGAGTTTGTGATTGTTTTTTATTGTGTTCAACAGCATTTTATGATTAAATCTTGTGTATAAACTAGTAAGTATACTATTATGTTATAGCTTATGTTCATTACATGCAAATTTTGCATAAAAATATTTAAAAATACCGAAAATATCACGCCTAGTTAAATCAGGGTTTTTTCATCAATGTGTCCACCTCGTGCTTTGATGATTGCAGCGCCAATTCTTAGCAGCTTTTCGACCAATTTTTGAAGTGTTTCAGTTGCTGAATTATGCCTTTTCACTTTTAGACTGTCGACCAACTGTTTTTCACTGGTCACCTGCATGTTCTTCACCTGCCGGTCGCGCTCATCCCATAATAATTCGATCGGGTTGACGTCAGGGGATTGCGGTGGCCAATCCATGATTTTGAGCAAACTTTTCTCTTCTTTGGACCGTAGATAGTTTATGCACAGATGGAATGTGTGCTTGGGATTATTATCTTGTTGAAAGATAGATCCGTTGCCAGATTGAATGGTACTTCGTTAAAGAATACTGTGATAGTGTTCCTTCCGCATTATTCCGCCGATTTTGACCAGTTTTCCAACACCATAGTAGCTGAAACACCCCCAGGCCATCATAGAGCCTCTGCCATATTTCACTGTTGGGAATTATGCCGTTCATAATTATTTTGATGAACATACTGGTGCCGCGTGGATCCGAAAATCTCGAACTTTGATTCATCGGTCCATAACACCAATTATCACTGATCTACTGGCCAATGTTTATATTTTCGAGCAAACAATAATCTTTCCCACTTGTTTTGTGGTCGTAGAAGTGGTTTTTTTCACAGGAACGAGACCAAAATATCCCTTCTCTCGCAAGCGACGTTTGACAGTATCAACCGAAATTGGGTTCATCAGGGTTTCATTGATTTCAGCACGAATATCTAGTGTTGCTTTGAACCGATTTTGCTTGCTCATCAATAAAATGTTTCGATCATCAGATTGAGTTTTTTTTTTGGTTGGCCGGAGCTTTTTCGATTAATATTTGAGTTGGTTTCGGCGAACCGCTTCAACGTGGTTTCAACTTCACACTTTAAAACATCAAGGCCGTTTGCAATTTCACAAAATATTTTTCTCAAAATAAGTATTTCTGAACGTTTTTCAATTGTAATTTCCTTTTTTTGAGCCATTTTGAGCGGTCAATATCGATTTTGCGCATGCAAACAATGACGGGAATGAATTTGCCAGTTTTAGTGCACATAGAATACAGCAGAGGACGCAAAGAACCGTTATTTTTTTGACAGGAACTCAAATGATCCAGAATGATTGTTTAAGAAATTAGCGCCCTTATTTGAATAGTTTGAAATAAAATAATTGTTATTACATTTGAAATTACAGGGCTGAAATGATGTAACTTAAGGATAAAAATTTTTGGTTCCATCATAATTCCATCATTTTGGCTTATAATAACCAGCTAATTTAATGCTAATATATGTAAATCATAATAAAAACGTCTAGTTTTTAGTTTATATGCAAGATTTAATCATAAAATGTTGTTGAACACAATAAAAAACAATCACAAGCTCAAAAAATCGAATTTTTTTATGATGTCCTTATACTTTTGCACGATAGTGTACGTTGTTTCATGCTTACCAAACTCATTGTGAACAAAAGCAGTCAATACGGAACATGTTTCCTAAAAAATTTCTTGATGACAAAACCCCATAGGAAGCTTAGTTCGGAGAAAAACCGTTCGCTGGAAATTACAGATTATAGGAAGTCAAGCAATTTTATTGAACAAAAGTGGCCAACGCAGAAAATTCGATCCAAAAGGACAAGAATATGTACTCAAAGGTTAAATATACAGACGGTGGAAGCTTTATTTAGGAATTTCGTTAAAATTATCATCTGGAAGATAATTTGGCTTTGGACAAATAACTAAAGTATAAACGTTTGATAGCAGTGTGCAAAGACTACATAAAACTTAATATTACCTTTAGTACAGTTAACTAAGGCGTCCTATAGTATTGTTGCTTGCAGTACAAATAAAATAAGAAAATGAGCTGTGTAAACTAAAAGCCAATTAGCACCATATCGCACATACCACTCTCTTGCATATTTTAGGTCATTTTTTTTTAAATGAACAAAAACAAAAGACTTCCTCATGGCCATTAAAAAAATTTCGCAGTCAAGATCAATCAAAGATGCTTGCATGTTTCCAACCTAATCCGAAACGACAAATTGATGAGTCCGCCACGCAGCTCATTAGTCAGTCGATCGTGTACAAATCGATCGTAAATCATTCACTCCCAACTCGAATTTGCAATGTTAATGGCGGGACAAAAAACGTTGATCAAGTCATGTCGTATTTTTTGGACCAAAAAAACAAAATCCACTGTATTTTTATCTCCAGCCAATTAATTTCAGCATCACCATCATTAATTTCTACATACATCTTCTTTAGGAAAACTTTTAATCCAAGTAAACATGAGCTATTCTCATATTTCATAATTTTGCATTTTCTAAACATAAAAAACTTTCGCTTTTCACAAAAACTTCTACACATATTTGGATAGGTATCAATCAAACAATTAACTCAATGTATAGTTTAGTTTTCAATTAAGTTATTAACAGTAATGAAGTTTTGAAAATTATTCAATTACAGGAAAATTTCCAATTTGAGCATTCTATTCTGACAACAAAGCCACTATAGACCAATTTATCACATAATAACATATAAGTACCGCACAGAATGAAGTAGCTTTTTTACGCTGCAAAAATCTCACATCAACCGTCGTTTTTTGTTAATCACACATTCATCGTAAAATTGATTTTCCCGTAGTCGATATCTTCGATAATTCAATGCGAAACTATCACGACCGTAAACTTTCATGAGAAGATGGCAAGATGAATTGGAAGAAAAAAACTCTCGATTGTAGTGAAACCGCACGTATTTACCTTGCATTGAGCGTTTTAATTAATAAACAGCAATTTTAACACATTTTCACTAAAATCTCGAACTAAACGTGGATTGAGTGCAAAAAGTGGTTTAATAGATTCAATCGGAGAGAAAAAAAACGAAGGAGATTATAATAAAATAAAACTTGTAGAACCACATTGTAAGAGTTCGTCGATTTTGTGTGCGGCCTGGGTCAAATGAATAAATGAAAAATTCACGAAAAATTTCCAAACTTTCTTGAGATTCAGTCAGTTGGAGAATTTGTAATAATGGTAATTGTACTGCTGTATATCATATTAGTACGGATAATATTAACAAGTACATAGTTGAGACACGAACCGAAAAACCCAATCAAAAATTTATAGAAAGTGAAAATCTTTGGGTGCGTTCAAACACGTTAGAAAAACTAAAATAGTATTAATGAGATGTCTAATTTATGAATCATTATCTGAGTATGAAATATTTTTCATATTTAGATCTCTGTGATTTAGATATTTACGAATTTTGACGGATTTCGTACAGCTCAAAGCTATGAGTCTGATTAGAATGCTGTGATTTATTTTCTGAACTTATTCGTAGTTTTTTAAAATAATATTTGGTACTAAATTTCGCCGCAAGCTGCTAAGCATATTTGAAAATTTAATGATTTCATTGCAGCCCTCTCAGCAATGGGGTGCATTTTCAATCACCTCTCTGTGGTGCGGGTCGGGTAACACCAAATAGTCTAGGAACTCTTGGCATAATAAATGGCAAAAAATAAGGATTGTCCCAGTAAAATTTGACTTTTTACTAAAGAACATAAAATTAAACCTTTTGATCTAAGAAAAATAGGGCTATTTATTTATTATAGCTATCTGCTAAACATATACCGAAACTACATCGCTTGGAGTGAAAATTTTGAATTTTTCGATTGAGGCCCGACATTCAGTTTTTCACTGAGGTCTCATTGACGATTTCGTATGCTTTTTTCCATTTTTTTAAAAGTCGGGTACATTTGTAGCTTTCCCATTGTTTTCCCAATTCTAGTCCAATATTGTTCTTTTGGTTTAAATTCAGGACAATTTGGTGAGATAGCCTCCTTGGGGGCAAAAATGACGTGGTTGCTTTCATAAAACTCCAGCGTTTTCTTATCATAATGATTTGATGCTAAGGTGTGGCCCAAAACAAAACGGACTCTTCATGCCTATTGATGACAGGCAACAATTACTTCTGCAGACATTCCTCGAGGTAAACTTAGGCATTCATTGTGCCTTTTACTTTAAAAGCATATCACTCTTTACGCTACACAACGACAAATTGCCTGCCACACCATGTACTGTCTAGGAAATTCACTGGTATTCTTCGACTCAAATACTTTTTTTACAGCAACCTTTGCTTTGGCAGTGTAAAATTACTGACTAGAGATTTGCCTGAAGTACGTTTTGACATAAATCTCGTCATCTTAAATGACACAATCGAGATTCGTTACATATTGACCGTATAAAATTTGAACCATCGTTTTAGCTACTTTTGCCTTTCCGTCACAAAAATCTGGAACTTTCTCCACCTTATATAATCTCAGAATGTAACGTTTTTTCATTCGATTGACCGTTGATTTTGATGTATCAAAAACTACTACCATATCTCGAACGGAAACGATGGGTTTGGCTATAAACTTCATAACAAATTTTCTCGTCCTTGTCCTTGTCTATATTTCCAGATTTTCTTCCTAATCCTCATTTCCTTGTAACAGAAAGTCCCTTTTTTAAAATCACTATCACTCATTTGACCGTGAAAAGCTATGTTCTAAGATCCTTAGCAATATTTGAAAACTTGATTTCGGGTTTTTCCACGTATTTGAAAATAATTTTCTTTCGCACTTTTTCTAGTTCCGACTCTATGTTGCCACTTGAAGAACACCTAGAAGAATGAATACAAATATAATTTTCTGTCGTTTATATAGAAGGTTACCATGTGATTCAAAGATTTTAAATTTTACTGAGACAGCCCTTACTATCCTTTTTGACTTAATCTTTTGCACTGGTAGAATAGATACTTTTGGCACAACCTAGCAACGAGATGATTTATTGCATAGGGGCTGACGGATATGTGCGTGAAATCGCTATTGTGACATCCGACTGCGATATACAGCAGGCTAATGCCATACCACCTGTGTCCCCTTAAAATCTAGACAGGCCTCAGAATACATTTAATGTCCGTATCACCAAGTCACAGGTTTGGTTGAAATTATTCACGATTGGCGCTGATCCAGATCTGAGAACCAGACACAATGAAAGCTGACGCCAAACATGACATGGCTAAGCAGCTTTGCATAGACGGCCATGAGACCGTTGAGGTGATATCACAATCGAACTTAGATAGCGGCTCTGAAGAGTACCCAATTGAACCAAAATGACAACCTTGAAGGTATTTCGCGTCATTTGCAGCGGAAAAACGGAAGAACGACAGAGAAACGAGAGTAACAGAGCAAAATGGGACAGGCATATACATACAACAGTTTGCTTTTTTGAGGAGACCGATGGGCCCAAAGACTCTTGCTCCTAGCACAAACGTTCTTGGGCTAATTGATTTAGCGACAAACTCTATTCCTGCAAATAATTTGTGAGAGCGAAAGGATGAAGGGCTGGTAAAAGCTTCAAGCAGAATCTGAAGCAACCATAAGGTCAACGACTGAAACGTATGAAGCAATTTTAGAAGAACTGGAAACCCTACAGCTGATTTCGTTCGAGAAGGATGTACTTAATAAATGTAAGCGGAAACTGTGGCCACGCATTCTAAAAAGTAAATGTCGTATTGGTTAAAAAAAAGAAAGGGGAGTTCTTCAAAAAACTAATCAAACAAACCGTGCTAGTTGGAGAAAAATAAGCCACAAAGAGAGAAATTAAATAAGGTGGAAAGAAAAAGCAAAAAGGAATGGCAAGAAAGTAGGAGGATTTGACGGTGAAATTAGCTCTTGAAAAAACGTACGCAAATGTCAGCCGAGCGATCTGCAAAGGAATCTAGCTGGAGGAAATTAGCACACAAGTACGCTATATCAGGAAGCCCAAAAAAGAGATGAGGGAGATCTGCTGAAAAACGCCAGGTGTAACAAATGTTTGGAATTTCAGAGCTCGATCCGAGTCACCGCCAAAGTTCAATGGAACATAAAACTTATATCTCCTAGAAATTTAAGGTAGTAGACTTTCGTTACCTCAAAGCTAAAACACGATCTGGGGTAGTTGATGAAATGAAAACATTTGATTTCCTCCTAATAAGCGAATTGTGCGAAAAAGAAGTGTGTGAGTGTTAGAGATGGGCGAAGTGCTAGTCTTCAACATCATCCTAATTGGTAAAGCTACGATGGATATTATATACGACTGAGTAAGCAGGTGGACGGAGGTGGTATGCTGCTACCGGTGTTTTGGTGATAGCCACACCAAGAGACTCTGTAAAGGCCCAGATCGTACTGGCATCTACTGAAAATGTTGCTATCCAGGTCATCTATGACAAACTGTTCTGCAGAGCCTAGATGCAGGCTTTCCGTTGAGAAGAATAACGTAGAAATGCTGTCAAGTTTGAGTCTGTTTGTACCAAACACGGGTTTTCATACCAAAGGCAATTCTAGTGAGTCACTGAAGAATGATAAAGGGCTACAGATAGTGACCGCAACTAGAAAGCTTTCGACATTGCTGAAAGCAAACACGACAGCGCTGCTTATTCTGGAAAACTTTTGGTGCAGCCAATTGAAACAGTAGTACTATGGTGGTCTCAGTAAACGTGAGTCTGAATGAATAAGCTCCCTTAACCAATGCTCAAGTGACCCATGAGGCAGGTGAAGCTACCCCTACTAGCATCATTATATCTTAAAGTCAACCGTGACTGTTGCTAGAGTTATATAACTCCTGTCTAGTAGCGGGAGTTTTTTAAGTTACCCAATCTGCGCTCATCGAAGAACGACGGGATCTGAGTACAGGCTGCTCTGCATATAAGACGATGCAATGAAGCTCCTCGGGGAATTTCTGAAACCATGGTTGTTATTAGCTATTTGATCAGTTCATGATCTATTTGAAAAGCATGGCTTCAGAAATGAAAGTAAAATCACACTACCCCTTCATACTGGCCCAACAAATGCTATCTCAGCAGTAATTAGGATAGAATGAAGAGCTGCATATGATAGCGTCGCACCAGTTATTTTACTGCTAACGCTAGAAGTACATTCAATTGGGCGAGCTGGACCAAGGAGCAACTATTTGCATGGAACCCTCGAGCATTGCCTTCGCATTTTCGATTAGTTGTTGATCGTGTTGTAGGACTATTTTTGTGACCGGAGACTGCTGATGGACTAATGCACCTGGAAATACAACATATGTATTTTTGGTGGATTATGCTAACTGTTTGGCATTAGTTCTAGCTTTTAGGACTACCGAGATAAGAATTTAGGATTAATCAAGTTATAAGAAGGGTATAACGGTGAATGACAGCCTTACCATATCACTAGCGTGATCGTAGTCCACGACTGTCCTGCTGACGAAATGGAGGATATCGACAGTTTTTCCAACTACAGTAGGCTCCGTATGCATAAGCTGGTAACTTAAGGTGGTAGGAATGTTATATGGCTCTAACAGCTGTTCGCTTGCTGAGCCGTTTGAAGAACAATATCGGTGGCCCCAGCGAAACGAGACATGTCGACGACAAATTTCATATTGCTCTAAAGGGTGGCCAAGCAAAGAAGTTTAGAAAGCGTATATCCAGCGCCCAGCGTACAGATGCTCTGCATGTTGCCAGTAGTTACCATACGGTATCGGAAAATGCTATGTTGATGATATAGCCAGTAATCCCGATACATTTGCTTGCGCAAGAACTTACAGAAGAGTACCACACACGCTATGAACCGGATAAAACGGGAGCTCAAGCCCAACAGCATTAGCAATAACACTGGCTAACAAGCAACAAAAGCAGCTAGACGACATAACCGAGACGACTTCCGAGCCCATGGGTCAGCCGTAGTCACCGATATATTGATGGGAATGGGAATGGTCACTATATATTCTTTGCGTGCACACGGTTAACAAGTTCGAGGAGCTTGGTCACACCATTGTCAATTGTGGAAGCGATGCTTTGTACCGAGGATAGCTGGCGCACAGTCTCAATATATATTGAAACCATTTGGAGAGAAAATACTGCCTATAAAATAATAAAAAAGCAACTCTGCAAAGAGCAGAAAATATTCAAACCAAACCTGCTTTACGTGCACTAATCCTGTGAATTTAGTTTTTATCTGTTGACAAAGTTGGATCCTGCAGGGTTTGAAAAATGTTAAGGACCACCACCTGCAAATTATTTAAAGTATTAGAAATGGAAACATTCGTTCCTAATTTTCTTAACAATATAATTATCATTTGAAAGTTCACCGGTATTCACAATCTCTTTGTAAAAATAATAGTAAAATTACACTAGATGGTATCCTTTTACTAATTTTCCGGATAAAAATTGTGCATGAGTCTGCATAAGTTGTAGGCCAGCAAACTTTTATTTGCACAAACGTTTTTTCAATACACCACGACAGCCATATGATTTCCAGCACATTCATCGAATGCTTATCAAACTTGCTCGTACAAAACATAACAATTCATGCTCTAAGTTTCATATTTATCTTTCATACTGACAGAATTTATCGCAATTAGAAGGGTAGCAAAACGTTTCCGCTACTTTAAGGCTTTTAGCTCCCATACAAGGGTAAATGTTTTCAGAACGTCATCATATCAAAGTTTAAAACACATTCAGAACTTATTTTGTTTACTTGAGATTTTCGAAAATCAATTGGTAATAGAGTTCTAAGCTTACCAAAGCGTTAACAAAATGCACGCCGGTGCCAAAGTGTTAAAGATAATTATTTTTTATTTGTGAAACTTGTGCAACTATGTATGTACCCAAAAATTTCAGTAATGGAATATATATCCGCCTTTTTTCCCAGTTTGTTATTAATTTAAATGAACTACCAAAAAATTTAAATAAAAGTATGCAGCAATTGGATTTTTTTGTAGAAAGAATCCGAATCTTTTGATTGGAACCAGTTTTTGAGCTGCTTTCTGATATTTTCACGAAGGAATAAATCTAACTAGAGCTCTAGAAATGACTGCATTGATCGAATTGTCTGGAAAGTAGCAGAGAAGTGCTGATATTTCTAACTAGGCTTTGACTTGTTTTACTACACAAGGCCTGCTGGTATTATGTAATGTAATTCGATTTTTGTGTCTATCGTTCCGTCCCGACCACTTTTCAATCAAAGCCCAGTTTAATTTTGGCGAAACAAAAATATTTAAAGTAGATTAGGCATTTTTTGGCTTTAACGCTAGCAAAGGGTTGCCAGCACCAAGCTTTTTGGTTATTTTCATACCAACATTATATTCCATTAAATTTTCATATGGCAAACATCTGGAATAAAATAAGAAAACTCTAGCGCACCTGAACCGCTAGAAACACTAATGTTCGAAGAACAGTAGAAGAATCGTGCAGGTTTTGAGTGCATATTCCACCACATGTGCTGCTTATTACGGCCAAACTGTTTCAAATGCCACGTTTTACTTTCGTCTTAAGAATGCATTATAACTCATATGGTGGAAGGTTTCAGATATTACCACTGGCATGAATTTCAACGTTTATGAGAGCAAAACACGGGCTAATTATATTCGCTATCAGTCGCTTATTTCACATAATTTTGAAAGCAGCATCTCATATAACATCAATGAAGAAAATGCTCAGTGCCTGCAGCACTGTAACTGAAGTTGGTGTTTGGGGCTGCGATCCGAAAAATTTGCAGAACTTTGCGAATTGTAACATCGGTTATTTATTTTCATTGTAAATGTTTCCGGTATGTATACTAACTGTAAGCATTTATTGATACAAAAGTAGCACAACCGACTCGTGCTGGCAACCTTTCGCCAGTATCAAAGCCAAGAATATATCAAATCTGCTTCACGTTGTTTAATTACATACGAAGTTATAGGGGTATAAAGAAATTTAGGGTTACCTGCAGCGAGTTTTTTCAAATGATCGAAAGCTTAATATTTGCTGTTTATTGTCACTACAATATCATTACCATTTGAAAATTCTACGATAAAACCGCTTAATAAAGATATTGCAATTAAACACAAAACCAACAATAGCTGGCAACCCTATCGTGGCTTTTCAACCAAATTTGGCCTGAATAATGTTTATGACAGGTTTCATTAATTGTATGAAATTCGTATTGATTTCATGACTGCACTGGAAGTTATAGGGCAAAAAGTTTTATTTTCCTGAGCGAATTTTCAAAACCAAAGACACAAAAATTACCACAGCTGGCAGCACCAATCGAATTTTTAAACCAAATTTTCATCAAACAGAGTTTAGAGTAAGGTTCAGCTACTGTGTCAATTTCATGAAAATCTGGTAACTTATTCACATTTCATAGGGCAGAAAGCAGTTTTTTTTCTTTGTAATTTTTCAAGATGGCACCACTTGCACAGACTTGCTCACAATTCAAAATCGCTTCTATCAAATCTGGTCTTACTTAATTCCAATGCATTCTGTAAATTTTAGCTGTATCTGATTATTGGTTCGTGAGTTTCCGTGAACAGAAGTTTTTGATGCTAAAAATATAGGTTAACTGGGAGAGGGTTACCGTTCTTGTCCGACATGAAATTTCCAAAGTTTTATTTTGAACGTGTAGATAAAACATAAGATTTATATACCGATTGGTTTTATTGTAAGAAACGGATATTTTTTTGAATATTCGATGGTTTGAATGTTTTCACTTCAAAATTTTTTTTTTCAAAATGAAGACACCAAAATTATCATAGCTGGCAGCTCCAACCGAATTTTTCGACCAAATTTCTACCAAACGTGGCTTAAAGTAAGATCCAGCAATTGTGTGAGTTTCGTCAAAATCGAACGATTCAATCAGAATTTATAGGGCTAAAAACAGTTATTTTTTTTAGTGGTTTTTCAAGATGGCACCACTGGCACAGAATCGCCCGCATTTCAAAATCACTTCTATCAGACCTGGTCCTATTTAAGGCCAATATATTCTGTGAATTTCAAATAATTTTGCTCATCGGATCGTGAGTTTCCGTGAACAGAAGTTTTTGATGCTAAAAATATAGGTAAATTGGGCAAGGGTTACCAGGCGTGCCCGTTATACCATATCTTTTTTTTTTTTTGGTTATGTAAACAAAGCACAAGATTCACATATGAGTGGCTTTTTTTTTGATGAAACGGCATTTTTTCAAGAGAGACGATGATTTGGAGGTTTTCACTTTCAGTGCCTGCCCTAGCTACAGGGTTGCCAGCACGCTCATTAAAAGCTACATAAATCTACAACTAAATAATATCAATATGTTCTGAAAATTTCGTAATGATTGAATAGCTCTGTCAAAAGTTATCGCAATTTAAAAATTTTCAAATTTTCCCGTCCTCTTTTTAGGCACCCAGCGCACACATAGGGTTAAAAAATTCCAAAGCATTATCCGATTCATATGTAAAACACGTTAGAAATTTATTTCGTTAACTTTATTTTTGCGAAAATCATTTGTGCACGAAATAATAGGTATATTAAAAATATCACTTAAATGGCCGCCGGCGCCAAAAGGTTAAAAATAACTGACATTTAAAGAGACCTGGACCTATTCTGCATATACACCAATGTATCCTGAAAGTTTCAGCTCAATCGGATGGCGCGTTCCTGAGATTATCTCACTGAAATTTTTTGATGATATATATATATATATATATATATATATATGGAAATATGAATTTTTGGCCGAATCGATTTTAATACTAATGTTCTTCGAACATTAGTAAAAAATGTATACCCACCAAATGCTAAGCATAATTTTCAGACCGTGGATATGTCGTTTAGCCGTTCAGGTTCACTTGATCAGTAAGGGTTTTCAGTGTTAAGGCTCATCATGATCACTAAAGGTTTTCGCAATAAATCCATTTTGTGTCACCAGTAACTAGACTCACTTCACCAGTATCCATTCGATGCAGGAAACTATTCCTTTAATAGGAATGAACCTGCATTCCCACGTAAGGAAACATATTTCAATATCAGTCAGTAGAACTTGCTATGCAAAGAACATAATTTACAGAGACATGAGACTGGTTCTTGAAAGGAAACTTTATTGTGCTTCAGTGTCGTCAACAACTTTAATTAGAATCAGACCTACATTTTCTATTGAAACATCCTACTAGACAATTACCCTTTGGATACTCTAAATTATCCAAACTTTAGCTTGCTTCCCTACCCAATATTCATCATGGATCAAATTATTGGAGGCAAATATTTCGTTAACAAAAACATATCGAAGGCTCTGCTTGTGCTTATTTAGTACACTGTTTTGGATACCAAATAAAGTCAACAAATGTGAAAGTACACATCAAGTTCATAACATTTTTAAAAACTCGTGAGTCACGTTTCAACACGTTTTGAAAATTCTGTGAGCTTCGAAACAAACTTCACTAGTTTGCATCAAACAATCAATCTTTCGAGCTTCTTTTGATAACAGCATGTACTCATCAGCTTCAGTTCAAAATTGCATGCTATAAAACATCTTAAATGAGTATCTATGAATTTTATGAAAAATTCACCACAAAAATACTTTCATTTGTCCATCACCAATGACTGAGTGCGTACATACGCCATTAATTGAATAAATCTTAAATATTTTTCAAAAATAAAAATTTCACCTCGACCAACTAGCTATACGACATTTCAGCACTGTTATCAAATCAATTTCATCTTTTCATCATATTGCATGTCTGACCCAGGGTGTCATCCGAATTGCTATTTAAAAAAAATTTACTACACCTAAGCATGGGTCATTCATCTTTCAGCTGGCAATGGTCTCGAAAGTCAGTCAGGTTAGTGCTACGAGCGAAGTAGTGAAGCGTGCTAAGCAGATTTAGATTTTCGCATTTTTGATAAACTTTCGCTATCGACGGAAACGTCTTCGAATGAAAGTTTTCGCCAAAACGCGTTTGTTTCAAAATGAATTCTTATATTCATGATTGGAAAGCTCAAAGTCGTGCTAATTCATCAATGTAGTAGGCCTATTAACATATCAATGTATCTTCCCAATATCCGCCAAATTCTTCACTGTCGTGCTGTTGAGTAATTTTAATTTGCAGTTGCTTGGCAATCGAGCTGTTTTGTCAAAAGTTCAGATAAAACTGTTGCGTCACTGTTGCAAGCAACTGTATAGGTTTAGTTACGTTCTAGAAATGATATAAGCTGCGGTACATATGACGGAACTGGTTACAAATATTGCCCTACTTATGAAAGAATTTGCTCGAGTACTAAGCAATCAACGACAACACTCGCTGACATAATAAGATTCATAGATACAGATAAAATTCATAGATACAGATAAAATTCATAGATACAGATACAAATCGATCGCGCAATCCACTTCATGCTAATCAAGTATGTAATCCATTAGTAAAGTTGCCTAATATTGCCAACATAATAGAGTTTGCTCTAAATTTGCGTTTTTCCTCTGAATCACTCACTAATACTTTAGTGGAGACACAGTATCTGTATGTAATCTCTGTTCAGACAGAAGTCGGACAGTAACAAGATCATTCGGATATGCATTCAAGCAAGCTATGAATGGGAGCCATTAGACAAATTACGCTTCCATGTTACTCGCATTAACAGTGGCCTAGTGTCCGACGGATTTAATGCGATGATATTGAGTTTGTAGTTCGACTGTACAAATGGCTCACAATTGACCCAGAATGGACGTTCCCATCAACGGGAAGCCAATAAATCCTCTGCCAACAGTAGTACCTACTAACTAAGAAGTCAGCGCTAATGAATCTGGATCAATATCTTAGCACAGCAAAGTGGAGCTATCTAAGCGAGATTCCAAGATTGGACTTATGCGAGCATGAAAATTCCCTGTGTTGGATTGAGTGTGCAACTGTGGTGGCGGTCGCGTATCACCTCTGTGGACTCTCGATAATCGAACAGGTAACAATGGAAGCGTACGATAAGCGTTCGGGAGCCATTCACATCGTGCGGGGCATTAAATAGAATTTACGATAATATGGTCTGAAGGCATTTTATTGTTGATCCCTAGCCACCTCATCGTGTTTTGGTACATAACATTTTTTTTAACATTTGACATCTAGTGCAAATCGACTAGATATCTAGGCCGGTGCTCTCAGAACAATTTCTAGAAAGGTTAGCAGTATTGGTTTGCTCGAGATTCCGTTGATCTCGGATAGTAACTAAAAGGAAGATCGGTTGATTCGAAACAAATCATCAGCTGATAGCTCAGCCTGAGAACGATTTTACTCAAAGACAGTCGATTGAAAGTACGTTCTGTAAAATTCTATCATATTTCATTACATTCCTCTTTTCAAGGATTCATCGTTTTCATTGAGAGTGATACGACCGTTCCAGCATATCAGTGTCTATTGCTACCGTTGCTACTGGCTTCATTCTGTACGACTCCGGATGGCTATGCCATTGGTATGACCAATGGCTAATGCGCGAAGATAATCATGCATGAAGAGCAACTCGTTTTCAGTTGCTACGCACCTGAGGTAGTAAGTCAATCCAAATACCGCTACGCGTTTTGTACCAGTGGCCCCGATTTGGCGACGGCTTATTTTTACGTTTGCGTTAAGTACACTCATATAAACCAGTCGAGCACAATACAAATCCGTTCGCAGCGAATTGTATGCAATACCAGAATTTAATGATATGAGAATTTCGACAAAATGTCGCTTTGTAGTCACTTTGCTGAGAATAAAATCAATTGAAGGAATTTGTACGAGTACTTGAAATCGGAAATTTACATCGCTATGATTTCACTGTCAGTTGCTAGTGAAATTTGTTTACAACTTTTGTGAACTCTGAAAGGTAAAGCGGTTTACTATATAGGTCAGTTAGCTTACTTTGCGAGAAATTTTACAATAACCTTATCTATTTGAATACTGCCAGAAAATGAATTCGAACGAATAGTTTGAGGCTTCTAATAACTTGCATAAAGTAATATTATTCACATGTCCATAAACTATTCTGTCATCTTTTTTTTGGTTTTGACAAACTTTCTTATTCGTATACAGGCTATACACTGTCAAAACAATAAATATTTGCGTCGAAACGTTACATGTGAGTTTTCAAATAATACCGTAAATTGTTAGCATCAATCATGGTTTGTGAAGATTCACTTGTATGCCATGTTTGATATTTTTTTTATGATTATCGAATTTGATTTTTAATACAGTTCTTTTTATAAGCTATCATAGAGTTATTAGTATCACTTTATTGTATTCACACTCTATTCTATTGTATCTATTAGTATCACTCTATTGCCGCTATTTTTAACTGTATAATCATATATTTTGTGGATAAATACTTTCTCTTATTCATCATTTTATGGCTCAATCTTGTCATCTGCTCTTGCTACTTAAACAAAACATATTCGAAGAAATCTTAAGTTACACAGCTATTAATTAATTTGCATAAACAGGTGCAAAAGCCGATAAAGTTTATTCATAGTTTTTGAATCAGATAGTTGCATTTAAGTATACAAAAAGAAATTACTGAGTACCATTTTCCCACCCAAACTTTAAAATTTGAAAGAAATTGCGTTGAAGTAGTTAAAAAAAACATTTCCAAGCGCCAAAATTGAGCAATTTTTAAAAAAAAATTTAAGGAAAAAATGTGAGACATTAAAGAATAATGGAATAATTAATTTCGGCGTCTCCCATATATGTCTTCCAACCACCATAACTAAGCATCCGCTCCAAAGAATAATCTCCTGAGCTTTGGCATTGTCATAAATAAAAAAAATTATCAAAAGCCAAGTTAGTCACATGCGGCAGATTGATATAAAACAGTTCTCGGGTGTACCTAGTTTGATAATGTTATGTATGCACCACCAACTGCGCATAGCGCCACCTGAAGTCAAACATCGGAGATCGGAGCTTGACATACTTCAAGTTGAACTGGACTCATTCTCATCATTGAACGTCAGTCATCTTCGAGTCGTCTTCCGGTCGTCATACCCACACATTGCTATCTTAACCTTTGTAACATTTTATATCGAATTAAATTGTTTAGTTAGTAAACGATCAGTCTTTAAATACATAGCAAATTTTGGTGTCAGAAGTGGGATGACAGACTTACCGGAAAAGTTTTTGGAAAACCTTACAGCAGCCATCACCGCTGCATTCCAAAGGTCAGGCGACAACTCTGGAGCGGAATCAAAGCCACCACCTTTTGCCATGCAAGAGTATAAATCTTCAGATGGCACAACCATCAGCGATTACTTCAAGCCATTCGACTGGGCTTTGCAGCTTTCCAAGATCCCTGAGAACTTACACGCCAGCTACGCACGTGTCCACATGGGATCCGAACTCAATAAGGCTCTAAAATTCCTATTATCTCCCCAGCTCCCAGAAGACGTCACTTACGAGACAATCAGGAAAACATTGACCGATCATTTTGATTCTCAAAGGAATAAGTACGCCGAAAGTATTCGATTCCGAACCATCTGTCAATCATCAGGTGAGCCTATCTCAAAATTTGCCCTGAGACTCAAGCAAGGCGCTGCATATTGTGAGTACGGCGAATTCCTTGATCGCATGTTGATCGAACAATTATTACACGGACTCGAGTCGAGAAGCATATGTGATGAGATCATCGCCAAGTCTCCGAAACAATTCCAGGAAGCGTTTGACATCGCGAATACCCTGGAAGCCACAAGGAACACGGCAACCCAAGTGAAAATTCCTGATAAATCATCACCAGAGCCAACAAATAAATTGGGATATGCTCCGCCTCAGTTCAAACGGACCAGCCATCGTGTATTCAGCAAATCATCGCCAAGTACACGCAGTCAGCGTCAAAAGTCATTTAAGTGTGGCACAGGCAATAATCTCAGTTGTAATGGATGTGGAGGAAAGCATGCTCGCAGGGAATGTCCCTATAAAGACGTAACGTGTCATGAGTGCAAAAAAAGAGGTCATCTTGCTAAAGTGTGCCGTGCAAAATCTAAAAAATCCGACAGCACAGATCAATGCGACAGTGTTTACGCGCTCAACGGAATCAATCCCCTCACGTCAAATAAGTCAACTGACAGGCAGTTGTTATCAGTCAGAATTGATAACAAGCCTATCCAGATGGAATTAGATACCGGTGCTCCTTGCGGAATTGTTAGTCTCGATACGCTACGTTCCGTTAAACCGCATTTTGTACTTGCGAAGACTGATAGACAATTTAGAAGTTATTCGGGACATTATGTACAGTGTATTGGTCGCACTCCGGTCAATGTAACAGTCGGTCAAAACACGAAGAAACTGAATGTATATGTAGTGAAAGGCAATTTCGAATCGTTATTCGGTCGCGAATGGATCTCACACTTCGTGTCAGACATTAATTTCAAAGAAATGTTCGTTGGTAGCATTCGTTCGCTGAAAACTTCGGTGCCAAGTTTATCTGCCGAACAAATTAACACACTTAACCTAGTTTTGTCACGTCATGACAAAGTGTTTAGTGACAAACCCGGTAAACTCACAGGACCACCTGTTAGTGTGCATTTTAAGAATGGGGCGAAACCAGTATTCGCGCGGGCTCGCGAAATCCCATATGCACTACGGGACAAGTATGCGCAAGAAATTGAGGCTAAACTTGCGTCAGGACTATATGAAAAAGTAGATCATTCCGAGTGGGCTTCCACGACGCATGTAGTCGCAAAAAAGAATGGAAATATTCGCATAACTGGCAACTACAAGCCAACATTAAATCCACAAATAGTTATCGACGAGCATCCTATTTCGAAAGCAGAACATATATTCAACGGAATGAAGAAAGCTCAGTTCTTCTGTCATTTGGACATTGTGGATGCATATTCTCATTTGCCAGTGGATGAGATTTTCAGTCACGCCTTGACACTGAATACACCAACGCATGGATTGATACGACCTAAAAGAGCTGTTTATGGTGCAGCCAATATACCTGCAGTGTGGCAGCGACGTATTGAAGAGGTCGTTCGAGATTTAAAGAAGGTACGCGTATTTTTTGATGATATCGTTGCTTTTGGTGAAGATTTCGAGGACATCTTAGTCGTTTTAGAAGAAGTTCTTTGTCGATTGGAGTTGCATGGTCTTAAACTCAATCGTACCAAATGTACATTTATATCACCATCTATAGAATTTCTAGGTCATCGTATTGACTCTAACGGAATCCATAAATCGGACACTCATATCAAAGCAATCCGGGATGCCGCAAAACCATCCGATTTCGATGAACTGCAACTATTTTTGGGAAAAGCAGTTTATTATAGTTCGTTTATACCTAACCTTTCATCCATAGCTCGACCGCTTCGTGACATGCTACAAACGGAGAAATTTACTTGGAGTCCCTCTGCTGAACGAGCTTATGAAACCATAAAAAACATCCTTATTTCACCACAAGTTCTAATGCCGTATGATCCAGCTTTACCATTGTTGCTCGCAACAGACGCCAGCAAAACGGGTATCGGGGCGGTTCTGTCGCATCGTCTACCGAACGGAACTGAACGCCCAATCGCCTACGCAAGCCGTACAATGTCAACTACGGAACAACGTTATCCTCAGATTGACAAGGAAGCACTAGCCATTGTATGGGCTGTTCAAAAGTTCTTCCATTATGTCTACGCACGTCACTTCGTTTTAATTACTGATCATAAGCCGCTAACGCAGATCTTACATCCAACCAAATCCTTACCTGTTTTGTGCATAAGTCGTATGGCAAACTATGCCGATTACCTCTCTCACTTCGACTATGAAGTAATCTTTAGACCTACAAAGGAGAATACTAACGCTGACTACTGCTCTCGTGCGCTTGTTACTTCTGAGTCCGTCAATAGTATTTGGAACTGTAACAAGGAGGGAAGTAATAATGATGACTTCGGCGATTTCATGTTACACCACCTTAGTCAGCTACCAGTTCGTGCCGAGAGGATTGCCAGAGAAACTAGACAAGACGCGTGTTTAGGAAAAATTGCTCAACATCTTGAATCTGGACAAGGCCTTAGGAGATGCGGGCACAAAGCACCCGAAGTCAACTACACCCTGGCAGGAGGCTGCTTGGTATTTGAGCATCGGGTGGTTGTCCCAAAAACCTTACAAAGTAATATTCTCCAAGATCTTCATGCTGCGCATCTAGGGATCGTCAAAATGAAAGGAATCGCCAGATCATTTGTTTATTGGCCAGGTATTGATGCAGACATCGAGCAAATAGCAAGATCATGTCATCAGTGTGCGAAAACTGCACATCTTCCTGCGAAATTTCGCAATCACCACTGGGAGTATCCGAAAGCTCCATGGGAACGCATACACTTGGATTATGCTGGACCAATCGCCGGTTCTATGCTGCTCATTATCGTTGATGCATATAGCAAATGGCTAGAAGTAGCCATCACGAAGTCAACTACATCTTCTGCTACAATAGAAATACTCGACAAGTTATTTGCAGCTTATGGTGTTCCTGTCACAGTGGTTACTGACAATGGTACTCAGTTTTCTTCCGACGAATTTCGGTCCTACTTAAAATCTGCAGGAGTC
Source organism: Nemotelus nigrinus (assembly GCA_947369275.1). Taxonomy (NCBI): domain Eukaryota; kingdom Metazoa; phylum Arthropoda; class Insecta; order Diptera; family Stratiomyidae; genus Nemotelus; species Nemotelus nigrinus. Next base: position 201,628,543 of record OX376372.1, on the reverse strand, counting down.
AAATATCATAAGCTAACGGCACCTTATCACCCATCGACTAATGGTCAAGCTGAACGCAATGTGGGTACGGTCAAAAATGCATTGCAAAGCTTAGCCACAACGTCAGCTACATTGAAATCAGATCTCAACGTTTTTCTACAGCACTATCGAAGAGCACCACATTCAACAACGGATCAATCCCCTTCAAGCCTTTTCTTGGGACGTAATATCCGAACCAAATTTGATCTTCTTAAACCCGACGATGTCTACACAAAAATTAGTGACAAACAACGAGCATCATTCGACTCGTCATTCAGGGAATTCAATGAAAATGAAATAGTCTACTTCACGTCTAATAACCCCAAAATGGATAAATGGATTGTTGGCAAGATAGCTAGCAGACTTGGTGATATTCATTACAAAATAATCCATCAAGGTAGACAGTTTAAACGTCACATCGACCAAATAAAATCTTGTTTATCGAACTCTGAGCTGAGAGATCAAGACGTCATTCCAGCAGCTCCGAGAGTACGTTACTATACACCTGAGCAGCCAGCAAAATCTACTGAATTGGAAGGTCTCGAATCATTTTCAGACGCATCGCATTCAGTACCTATGGAATCCTCTGAGAATACCCATAAACAGAGGCATGTATCTACTGCAAGTCAACAAGATGTAATCACGCCACGAAGGTCAACGAGAACTCATCGACAGCCTGATAGATACAGCCCCTAAATATTATCACTTTTGAAACGAGGGAGGAAATGTTATGTATGCACCACCAACTGCGCATAGCGCCACCTGAAGTCAAACATCGGAGATCGGAGCTTGACATACTTCAAGTTGAACTGGACTCATTCTCATCATTGAACGTCAGTCATCTTCGAGTCGTCTTCCGGTCGTCATACCCACACATTGCTATCTTAACCTTTGTAACATTTTCTATCGAATTAAATTGTTTAGTTAGTAAACGATCAGTCTTTAAATACATAGCAGATAACTATCAATTTTATTTACTTTAAATGAATTTCAATGGAATCGCAATTAAAAGTTAACCGGGAGACTGCACATCTCTATACATTATAGCAATCCTTGATTTGAAATCAATTAAATTGAAAGTCAATATTTTGCATGTGCAATCAATTGAAAATGTCCAATATTTTACAGAAAAACATCACTAAACCTCTAAGTTACATATGATATGTTGATGAAACAGAAATTATATTACTTGCATCTATTTTTACTCCTTCTTTCCACTCTCTCTATCACTCTATCAGCATGCACAGTCCGTGTGCATTATTATGAAGAGCATTAGTCATAATGCACACTTCACTTTGGCTGAAAATTCATATTTCTATATATGTATATATATATATATATATATATATATATATATATATATATATATATATATATATATATATATATATATATATATATATATATATATATATATATCACATAAAAAAATTTCAGTTAAAAAAATTTCAGCAACCCTTTGGTGCCTGCGGCCATTTTAGTGATATTTTAAATGTACCTATTATTCTGTTAACAAATAAATTTAGCAAAAATTAAATTTACGAAATTAATTTTGAACGTGTTTTAAATGTGAATATGATAATATTTCTGATATTTTTAACCTTATGTGTGCGCAAAGTGCCTAAAATTAGATTGGAAAAACTTGAAAACTTTTGAATTGCGATAACTTTTGACCAGACTATCGGATCATTATGCAACGTAAACGACATATTGATGTTCCTAAGTTGAAGACTCGTGTAGTTTTTTTTTTAACGTGCTGACAACCCTGCAGCTACGGTAGGTATCGAAATTGAAAACTTCCACATTATCGACTCTCTCGAAAATTTTTGATCTTTTACAATAAAAACCAACTCATATAGAAACATTACGCTTTGTTTGCACAAACATTCTAAAAGTTTTGAAATTTCCGATCGCAAAAGAGCGGTAATCCTCCTCCCATTTAGCAAACATCATAAACTTCTACTCACGGGAACCCACGGCCTAATAATCAAATGTATCTGAAATTCATAGAATATATTGGTTTTAAGTATTCTGATTCAGTTACCAGAATTTCATGAAATTCACACAGTAGCTGAACCTTATTTTAAGCCACGTGTGATAATTTGTAGGAGCTGCCAACTATGGTATTTTTGGTGACGTGGGCTTTGAAAATGCCCCATGCCCCATAACTTCCAGTACAGTCATGAAATCAAAACAAATTTCGTATGATAAATGGAACTTATTATAGGCATTATTGAGAAGGAATCTGGTTAAAAAGCCATGATAGGGCTGCCAGCTATTGTTGATTTTTAGTTGCAGTGCTGGTAAAGTGTTCTAAGCACTGAGCATTTGTTTTGTTTATGCTATGCTGCTTTTAAAGTTTTGTAGTGTTTGGCTCTCCTTAACCGTTTTATTGCCATTGTTTTTTACTCATATATACTTAGAAATGCCAAAAAAAAATTTTTGTTTTTGATGTCATTTACCACAACTCATACAATAGCGCGCCAAACAGCAGCGTGCAGCAGCAACTTCCAGCGCGCTAAACAACAACTGATTTTGTGAGCGCTATCGCGCTCTTGGCAATTTTGAATAGTACGCATACGAGCGCGATCGCGCTCGTCGGCACTCAAACGGTTAATCTTGGAGTTCATGCAAGTGGTAGGCCTGAGATCTTTTTCGCCTTATGAGTTTATCTACATTGTTAAGATCAAAGCGGTTTTGCAGTCGAAATAGGTTGGAGCATGGGTGGTAGAATATGCACTCAAAATCTGGACGATTCTTCTATTGTTCATCAAACATTAGTATTTCTAGAGGTTCAGGTGCGCTAGAACTTTTTTTTTTTGTTCGGATGACCGCATAGTTAGATATACTACCCTCTTAAGGATAAACGCTCTATCTGACATTTTTTTCATTTTTGAGTTATCATCGGATTGGAAAACTACATATTCAATTACATGATTCTAGAAAATATAGAAAAGCTATCTTTTGTGGAAGTATGTTAATTCAATTGTGAAAAATATCCTTTCCATATATCTGTAGGCTGCAGCAAAGTACAAATCTTTAAATATCTCCAAAGTAACTAAAATGTAGATAGAGCTTTTATACGCATTTCGGCAACATAGGAGTAGACTGATTTTATAGACCATCGCTCCATAAAATTGCATAATTTAGGAATAGAAGTCATATCTTGCATATTTTCTGTAGAGGATGTTTCTCATGAAATAGATGATTTCGCGAAGCTGTTCTGCAGTGTGGAGTTTTGAAACTAATGACCGGACAGGGTGGAAAACGCATGAAATTTATCAGTAATTTGTAGTATTCATAAAAACAACAAACTTTCAATTCATGGTGTCAAATATTTTTATTTACGAGCCTGTCGTAGCTATGTACAAGGCTGCCTATACGTGATCATGCCATCAAAACTCTTACAGGCTTATTTTTTCTCCCCATCGATGTGTTCCGTGAATTTATTTATTTATTTATTTTACCAAACAAGGTTTAATAATATTACATATAAATGAAATTAATATAAAAATAAAAAATAAAACTAAACAAATTTAAAAACATTTAAAATAAGTACAAATTACAAATAAATACAATGCAAATAAATAAACATTCAATAAAGAAATACAGTATAGCAAAATTACATTCAGGTCACAATATTAGGCAAGCAAAATAAAATTAAATAATTAATTAATCAATTATAAAGACAATTAGCCCTAAGTCATAAGAGGATATACTAGGCCGGTTGACTAGAGAGGGTATGATAAGTATGATCTATATCTATAGATAGCTATAACTATTTCGTATTTCACTGGTATTTTTGATTACTTAGCACAAAGCACTCCTTTGGGCTATTTACCAACTTTTTGAAATATTTAGAAGGTGACGCAAACACTCATTGTTAGTGTTTCTTATACAAGGTTTTGATGGAAACAGATTTATTTATTGCTATAATTTTATTAGGAAACACACATATTAAGTAACATAATTTATTATTATCATGAGGCCTGCCCTCTTTTGTTTTCTATAGTCTAAAATCCGTCTTTTGAAATTTTCACATACATTTCGTAAATATTCTACTTTAATTGCGTCCCATTAAACTTGCATATATCGAATCAGCTCCTACCAATTTGTTGCTCTAGAATCTCTAAAGACACTCTTTTTTATGCCTAGTACTATACTCTTCGCGAAACGAATTCAACGGTCAAATGCCATACAAAAAGAGCTTTACTGACGAATTGAAAAGCTCTTTTTGTATGGGATTCGACCGTTGAATTCGTTTCGCGAAGAGTTTAGTACTAGGCATTAATCTGGATCATACATTGTCAATTGAGCTTAAATCAAAGGAATTACTAAGCCAATCAATTCGCACATTAGAAAACTGCTCATAAATCGCCTCATAAGTTTTCAAAGCTGTATTCGCCTTGGCCCCATCTTGCATCAAAATCACATTACACCATAAATTGGTGGTTGTTATTAATATTGTATAAAAACAAGGAAGAATTTTTCCCTATATCAATAGGTACTTTTTGGTCAACAAAAAGAAGTTAGCTTGCTCTGAGACTGGTCATTCCGCCCACTACCATGACACTTAAGTCGACTTTCGGGATTTTTGTTGCGGTAATTTTTGCGAGATGGCTAGTCCTTACTATCCCATTTAGTCGATTAGGTATTGGATGCAGTTGCATCCACGATTAGTCTGTAAAAAGGATGTTTGCACGCAGGGATCGACCACGGGCACCGTCAAGAGTAATTCCTAAGTTTTTAAACTTTTTACAGAAGTTCAACCGGTCTCGTATGCTTTTACCGGAAAGTAATGGAAACGTTTTAGCAATCTCCTAGTAGCTATTAAGCCATTTTCGCGTTCTCACTTCTGGTTTGTTTTCAGCCAATGCTCGAATCTTTCTTTTTGTTCCTGTGAAAAGTACCAACGTTTGACCACTGCTTTTCATATCATACACGTTTCCTTTTTTGCCGTTGCGTTATTTGTTTTTAAATTTCAATACGCTTTGAATTCGAATATTTACCATATTATTAATTAATAAATTTACGCTTCCAATCGTCCATTTTGTATACCACAGGCAACTACTGAAGCCAATAAAAGAAACTTTAGTACATCAGAACCCCCAGAAACACTATTGTAGGATGAACAGTAGAGGAATCGTGCATATTTTGAGTGCATATTCACCTCACGTGCTTCAACCTGTTTTGAGGTTCATGTACCACTTTGATTTCAAGAATGTGTTTAAACTCATAAGGTGGAAAAATTTTCAGGGTTGTCACCAGCATGAATTTCAAAGTTTAGGAAAGTCAAACACTGGTTACTTATATTCATTATCGGTTGCCTATCTTACACAATTTTTACCATCACCATCTTTTTATTCCATCATCAATTGAAATGTACTATTATTCAACTATTGATTATAGCTGCATACTAACTATCAATTTGCACTGCATTATTTTGGCCAACATATAAACACCAATTGAAATCAGTTGTATAATAAACTCGTGTCAAATGTGGCCTTCGTCAATCACATATTACTAAGTCAGCATATCAATTTCAAAGACATATTTTCAACTTTAAACCATCCTATCATCAAATTTTGAATTACACCAGCGACCACTTTCATTTTGAACTTGAACTCAAATCATAAATCACAAGAAAAAATTTTCTCGCGCCCTGAACATTAGAAATCTTTGCAAATATTTCAAATTACGATCTCAAACTGAAATTCCGAAAGTTACTTGAAGGAATCCCGGAAACACTGCTATAACACATTACCCAGCAAATAATAAAATTTGACGCTCTTTACGACGAAAACTCAAATCACTTTTAATCATGAATGGAAAATCAAATTATACGCAAATCTACTATCTGATCGTAGTACCGGACGAGAGTTAATTTTTGTGTTGAAGATGAAACTCGAAGATCGTCAGATGTTAGTGGTTTAAGTCGTAACAAATGCGATTCATACTCAAGTTGATTTACATTAATTATGGATTCGCCAAGTTTTTGACGTCTTGTTTCTGCTTCTCTATAGTCGGACCTGTTAAGTAGCACATAAAATTATTTTTGCAAAAAAAAACAGAGTGTTTTGAATTTTTTCCGCATCGAGGATCATGTGGGATGTGGAAATTGATTAATTTTTTTTATTTCATTTAGCTTTTAAGGTAAAAATGTGCGTCCACCGATTGTTAGTCGACAAGCGAGTTGAATGGAAAGTGGAATGCTTGAAGTTAAAACGGAAGCTTACAAATAATTTGGCATGAAAATAAAATGCTAAAACAATAAAATTGCGAGAGACGCCTGCAACTAACTGAAAACTAAGATGTTTTGAGACCGTTAACAAGATAGATGTGAAATTTTTATTAGTTTTATCATTTTGAAGTGCTATGTTCGGAAAAAGTTTGGCAACTAATTAAACATAGAGCCATAATATTATTAGCATGCTGACTTGTGCTTCATGACTATCAGAAAGTAACGTCTTATACCGTTACTCAGATTTGACACTCTGTTTTCGAGTTTCACCGGACATCATAACATAATCATGCAAACTAATGCTTGCAGGATTATAATGTGCATAAAATGTCACACGTGCGCGTATAGATCATTAGTTTCAAAGCTAAGTAGCCAGCAACCATTTTGTAATAGCAAAAGCAATAAGTCCAATAAAAAGAGCAATTGTACACAAAGCTAACAAGCATGAATCATCACTTTTGAGCTTTATTTCTTACAAATAGTGTGACAATTTATTAGATCCAAACACATGGTCGACCGGAAATTCGTGCACAAGCATAATTATGAAGGGTAATTCACGGATTACCATTAACTACACATCAGTAACGTTACAAACCGAAATTTCACTTGGTCACCTACAAATCCCTCGCATTCCGTTATATGCTGAGAAAATTAGGAACAAAGCTAATATCACTGCTCCACAAAGAACAATTGCATCTTAACATCACAGCAACATATAGGCCTTTCAATAGACCATCGACCAAAAATTATCAATGTCATTCTGGTGAAAATAGTTTAGACCTAATTCTCTGTATTATGCTTCTCGTTGGACGCCACTTGTTCGCCAGGCTCTCATGAAAATAATCTTTTTGTGAATTGCATCTTCGGATTTTTGACAATTGTAAGAAGCTTTCGAACGGTATGTGCCGCATTGTACGGATGGACAGTGTGGTGTTTTGTAGATGATCGGATTACTAATCATATAGATTTGTATAACCGATCAATTGAATGGCAATTTCTTTTCGAGTGCTTGACGATTATGGAAATCAACTAAAATTTTTTCTGATGAATAAATAAAATTTAAGGGACTTTAAATAGATGGAAAGATGAAAGAGCTTCAGACGAAATAATTTAGATGTTTTCTTTTACGAAATTTAGCTTAGTCATGGCTTTGATCTAGTGTCGCGATAAATCAGTTATTTCAAATAATTTGCGTGGATGTAGTAGATTGGTTGAAAGCAGATTTTGGTGATTTGCAAATATAAAACTCAATGAATATATGCTCTGATATCACATCATTCAAAACTCATTTTAAAACAATAACAAATATATTTCTATCCCACATTTTTACGACGGATAGTAATTTCCAGAAACGGTTCTCAACAGAAATTTGAAAACGTTTAATTTAATAGTTTAGGTAGAAAAAACTAGTTGAAGATAGCCGCATTAAAGAATACATACAACAAACACCACCAACAAGTTTAAACGCATTTAAGATATATATTGCAGTATAAATTTTCATGTATTTACTCGCTAGAATTTTCTAATGTATTTTGAGAAGGTTGGCATTCACATCAACGGCAAATATTTGCACTTAAATTAACTGGGATAATCCTGCAGCCGGTGCGTGTATTATATTGTTTTTCCCCTAGTGTCGATGGGTAAAAATAATTTGCTTACCAGATCCCAAGTGACCTATCACCACGGGGTATGTGAGGTTTGAGTCACTAAAAAAAGACCACTTACAAGTCCATGAAGTTCCGAGTGGGGACCCACCTGAGTACAACTTACATCTGGCGTGCTGACTCACCTATCGGTAACCACGGATTTCAGAAACTGCCACAGCTCATGGGTCGGTAAGGCAACCCTCCTCCCGTTTCATGGGCAGCAATTTTTGAGAGATACTTTCTGCTCAGACTGCGCGCCAGTTCTCTTCGGTTCATTGCATTGCATCCACGATCGTCTCCGGCGTTGCAAGGCCAATCGTGGACTCAATGGCATGCCTTAAACCTACGAAGTGACTGCACATAAAGAATGTGTGAAAAGAATGTCACACGGTACCCATTCTTTTCAGGTATTTTCTGATGTAACCGTACCCTGTGACAGAATGACAGAGGTAAAAGTTGACTTCTCCATGGCTACGATTAAGGTAAGGCTCAATAAGACCAATAAGCTTAGCCTTCCAGCGTTCTTTATCACTTTTGCTTGAACAATGTTGCCAAAGTTAGAGGTTTAGCGTACGCGCGTGCGTCAAAGCCTCAGTAGTGTCCAGCTCTGAGCGAAAGAGGTACGCTCTCGCGCTAGTAGGTAGTTATGTGTCAGCATCAGGATGCCGATAAAACTACAAACGGACATCAACATCCTGATGCCAACACTCTCAACACTAATATCAACACGGTACTCGTGCATCGCCATAAAATACATGACGATGACGGCCGGGTTGAAATTAATAGAAATGATGAAAGAATCAAGTTCTTAGCATCAACAAATCGAAGACCCACAGTGGCTTCGATGTAATAAATATTGTTGAATGTCTCGTGAGAAAAACGAAGACCAACGTGGCTTCGAAGTAATTAATGATTTTCAATGTCTCGTGAGAAAAACGAAGACCAACGTGGTTTCGAAAAAATATCTCATGTAAAAAACGAAGACCAAAGTGGCTTCGATAGTAGCGAGTAAGTAAAATAGTGCAGTCTTAATCTAGTGTCCTAAGCGTAAGTTTGTGTTCAATAAAGCGAGAAATATTTTTCAAAAAAGTAGTTTTTATTCAAACCAAAAGTTATTACTGGCGCAGCCTACGAAACGAACTTTACAATTGGCGAACTAATTGTATATAGTTGGAAAAATTATTTGGTTTTCAGAACATTAAATTTTTTCCAATTTGCAATAACTAATGTCTACAGCGGATTCAAAACCCGAAGAAGGACAAAGTTCATCCGATTTGGAGCCTTCACCAGCCACAAGAACACAAATGGACCTGGACAGGATTAAGGAGGAAGCAAGGAACTTTCCGGTTTTCGATGCCAATCCAGCCAATATTTCCCTGCACATTTGGATCCAAAGTGCGGAAGAATTACTATTGGATGCAGCGCAGTATGACGATCGTGTATATTTTTCAACGCTAAAAGCGATTACAAGATCCATCAGGGGACGTGCAGCATCAGTACTTTTTAAATTGGAGAATCTAAACAGCTGGGAAAACATCCGAAATCTGTTGTGCAGCCATTTTGGAATACACGAATCTTTTGACACACTTATCGAAAGATTGGAACAAGTAAGCGATCAAAATTTTATTAACGCATATTATAAGATAGAAAAATGTTTAAATAAAATGAACATTAAATATATGTTCGAAAAACAAAATAGTAACGTTGCAATTTTCGCACCTAAATTCAACGAAAGTAGAGCTATAAATAAATATTTAAGAATTTTACCAATAAATCTAGCATTAAATGTGGAATCAAAAAATTGTGATAGTTTAAGTAAACTGTTCAATAGTGTTCGCGAAGTGACAAATAGAGTGAATTTTAAGAATAATGTGCGTGAAACTTATCATGTTGATTCGAAACATAATAATCGTGTCTCGCAAGTAAAATATGAAAAACGTGATAATAAATACCAAGGTACGCGAAAAAATAATCGTGAGTTTTCTAAACCTCGTTCGCAAGAACAAAATTTTCAGAAAACATGTCTCCCATTTCACTTCCAATAGCAGTGCTTACAATTTTCAATCAAAAAATTCCTGTTTTGATTGATACGGGTGCTTCTTCATCTAGTTTAGACTATCGTTACTTTCCGCACTTAAAACGCGAAAGTTTGAAAGTTCCCATAACAGTTTATGGACTTGGTGGTTCGATTCAAATAACACAAAAAATAGTTACACCAACTCCAAAAGAATTTAAATTTCCAAACAGTACAATGTCTTGGCAATTACAGTGCTTTGAAAATAAAGAATTTAAAGCAATTCTGGGACAAAACATATTGATTCCTATGAGAGCTCAAATTTTTCCTTATAATGGTACATTTACTATCAATGGTCAAAGTATTCCATTTACATACATAAAAGAAATCACACCGGTGTTTGAAAAAAAGAAAATTCTTAATGATAGTTCGTTTTGCACAAATGCTCTTACAAACAGCATTCCAATAAACGAAACGAATGATCAGCTATCTAGACAGAAAATTGATTCTAACCCGAGAAATAATTGTTTGATCAAATTAAAGTTGTGTGAGGCTTTTAAAAATGTTCAATTAGATTTCAATCATCTCACTAAAGATCAACAAGATCAAATTCATAAACTTTTGTATGAATTCCGTAACACTTTCTATATTGAAGGAAATCCTATAAATCCCAATATAAATACAAAGCATAAAATTTTTACCAAAAACGATAAACCAATTTTCTCCAAAATCTATAACTACCCTAAAGTGCATGAACAAGAAATTAACCGTCAAATCTTTAATATGCTTGACGATGGTACGATAAGAAAATCGTCAAGTCCATACAACTCTCCATTGTGGATTGTGCCTAAAAAGAAAGACAATTCAAACGAACAAAAATGGCGTGTTGTTATTGATTATAGGAAGCTTAATCAACACACTATTGATGATCGATTCCCTATTCCTAATATTGAAAATATTCTAAGTAAACTAAATGATTCTAAGTTTTTCACCACACTTGATCTAGATAAAGGCTTTCATCAGATTCCGATAGCAGAATCTGATAAAGCAAAAACGGCTTTTAGCACTCCAACAGGACATTATGAATTCAATAAAATGCCGTTTGGTCTTAAAAATGCTCCTGCCGCTTTTCAAAGACTTATTAATGAAGTTCTCGATGGCTTAATCAATAATGTGTGCATAGTATACCTAGATGATATACTTATTTTCAATGACTCTTTTCAAGATCATTTAAAATCTATCAAAATCATCCTTGAAAGACTTACTTTTTTTGGACTTAAATTACAAGGAGATAAATGCAATTTTTTCAAAACAGAAGCAGAGTATTTGGGGCACATTTTGACTCCAACTGGACTAAAACCAAACCCGAAATTAGTGGAAAAGATTAAAAATATTCAACTTCCAAAAACTAGTAAACAAATAAAAAGTTTTCTGGGTATTACTGGTTATTATCGACGTTTCATTCAAAATTATGCTAAATATTCTTTACCTCTTAATAAATATTTAAATAAAAGTGCTCTAATTGACATTCATGATCCTGATTATATTAATGCATTCGATACACTGAAAAACGCATTAATTGAACCTCCCATTCTTCAATATGCTAAGAATAATTTACCTTTCGAAGTTACAACGGACGCATCCAATTTCGCCATCGGAGCTGTCCTAACACAAAATGGTCACCCAATTTGGTATATCTCACGTGTTCTCAACAAACATGAATGCAATTACGCTACAATTGAAAAGGAACTTCTAGCAATTTACTGGGCAGTAAAAAAGTTCAGATTGTATTTATATGGCCGAAAATTTACATTAAATACAGACCATCAGCCATTAAAGTGGTTAGCCTCAAAATATAAAGGTAAAGATATAAGTCCACGCTTACAGCGTTGGTTGCTGGATCTCGGGGAGTACGAAATGGATGTTAACTACATCAAAGGCAAAGACAATACTGTCGCCGATTTCCTATCACGATTAAAAAATGACAAAATATCAGATGATGAAAATTTTCAAGTTGAAAAATACAATGTATCAAACAAACCTGTTAATCTGTGTAAACACAGAATAATTTTGACTGAAAATAAAACAGGCAATACATCTTCATATTATAAATATTACAACATATTCATTTCACAAAAAGATATTGAAGAAAATAAGTTGATCGATTTTTTAAAACAAAACATTAACCCTGATTGTAAATATGCCTTTTAAAGTGAATTAAAACCACAATTCGGAAATCTTGTTCTTGATACTATTAAAATTCTTTTCCCCAAAGTTAATTTTACTTTACATAATACAAAACTGCCTGAAGTCACTAACACACAATGTAAAGAAATAATTGAAACACTTCATATATCCGGAAATCATCAGGGAATACAAGAAAATTATATTCAATTGAAAAATAAGATTTTTCACCCAAAATTAAAAACTATTCTAACTTCCTATATCAATAACTGTGAAGTCTGTAATATGTCAAAATATGACCGACATCCTTTAAAACCGAGTATGCCCTTAACGGAAACACCAAATAACATCAATCAAATAATTCATGTCGATGTTTATCAAGTTGATAATGTAAATTTTTTTACAACACTTGACCGATTTTCAAAATTTGTCTATGCGGAAGAAATACCAAATCTTGAACATGAAACTTACAAAAAATGTTTCACAAACAATTTAGCCAGATTCGGTAAACCCGTCAAGTACATAATGGAAAATGATTTTAACAGTAAAGTCATCAAATCTTTCCTCGAACATCAAAATATAAATTATCATTTCACCACTCCAGGAAATCATACAGGTAATGCTGATATAAATCGTTGCCACAATTCTATAAACGAACAAATTCGATCTTTGAAAGCATCTCAACACAAAGAACCCATACAAGAATTAGTCCAACTAGCTTGTTTTAAATATAACAACAAAATACATTCTACAACTCATGAAACACCATTTGATATCCAATTCGGACATGTTGATAGAACAAAAGTATTCAAACAAACCCTGAAAACTAAAATAAAACGTCTAAAAACGGAAAATAGAAATAAAGAAGAAATAATCGAGTTTCCTGTTAAAGTATTCAAAAACATTACAAACATCAGAACTCCAAAATCTGACCCTAAATATAAACCAGTAGAAATAGAACTAATCGATCAAAATAAAATACTTGAAAGTAAGACAAAAAAGAAAATATCACCTAAACAAATTAAACGACCGAAGAAATTTCAAGACTTTCCTATATTAAAGTGGGAAAATCCATCAGATCCAAATAACTCATTAGAAAAATGGTTAACGGATGAAGATCTCGATGCATACGGTTCACTAATTGAAGACCCTAAAGTTAAGTACTTTTCTCCAAAATTCCTCAAATGTCTATCGAGTCCTCGATATCAAAATATTCAAGCATGGACTAAAGACATAAATATTTTTGACAAAGAGCTAATTCTATTACCCTATAATAAAAATAACAACCACTGGGCCCTTTATAGTATAAATCTAAATCAAAAAGAAATTCATTACTATGATTCTTTAAATTTTCAACCCGATAAACTAGTACAAAATTTGTTCAAATTTTTATCAGATAATTCCATGCGTATTTTCAAAAAACCTATTGATATATCGGAATGGAAAGTAATCGCAAAAACCTGTCCAAAACAAGACAACACATACGACTGTGGTATATTTGTTTTGACTAATATTAGGTATATATTAAAAAAACAAACTCCTAATTTCCTTCAAAAACATATTCCAATGTTTAGAAACAAAATTATGCTTGAAATAAAAAATAAAAAACTCATGCCTTTCAAAGAACTCACTTCCCATATTAATACTGTAACTTCATAGTTTCAGATCAAATGTTAAACATATATTTTGATATTTCTAATAATGATATCCAACACATCAGCACTCATATCAATCAAAGATGTTTCATCACACTCTGGCGTAATTTTGATACCAAAAGAATCTACCAAATTAATTCAAGATCACATACGGATTTACCATAAAATTAACATTTCACTCTATGAATCAGCGTTAAATGAAATTGTCCAAACAATTATCCCGGATAAATATGTTGAAAATACAATCAAATTAATTCGCACTGAGCTTAAACTTTTAACTAACAAAATAAAAACTGATACTTCCAAATACCCAAGTAACCCTTACTTCAAATGCTTTCAATTCGAAAATAAATGTAATAACTTGAAACCATTTAACATAAAATCATTTCCTTCATGCATTGATAAAGCTTCAAAAAATTTTGTTTTCCGGCAATTGGAAAATACGTCAATATTTAAGTACTTAGTAATTACTTCAGCTCTCGAGCTTATCAAAATTTGCGAAGATTCAAACTTTTCATACAATTTATTATATCTCGAATCTGGTTACATATCATATCTTTATTCTAAAATGCAATTTAATTTACCTCTAAAACTAAGACAAAATATTGATCTTTGCCAAAATAGAAATAAAAGTTCAGAGAACTGTATTACCAATACATTTGACACTTACCTACAATTATGCGAAGAATGTTCGCATAATCGTAGCAAACAAGGTTTATTTAACTTCATCGGTAGTGGCTACAAATTTCTTTTTGGTACAATGGACAATGATGACCGCGAAGAAATATTGAGTCATTTAAATATCATTGACCAGAATAATCACAAAAATATTAAAACACTAAACAATCAAATTAAAATCAATAGTGTTTTCGAAGAAAATATTAGAAATATCCAAGAATCTAAAAACAACAATAACAAGCAACTTGAAGATTTATCAAAATCACTAGTTTCATCAATGAAAGACTTACAAATACAAATCACAAGCATTGAACTTAAACATTCACTCGATTTAATCAAAGACGAAATAGAAAAGGTCCTTGATAATATAAATGCTGCAAAAATAGGAATAATAACTAGATCCATCTTAAGTGAAGATGAAATTTTCGAAAACGATATCGATTTCGATAAACTAAAAGATATCACTATTTGTGCATTGTACAAAGAAAATTTAATTATATTTGTTATTAATGTACCTATTTTGACAGAACTTTTACCTACATATTATATACGTCAAATACCCAACAATAATAATTATACTCTAGAAATCAAAATTAACGAAGTTATCGAATACAACAACAAATATTATGAAAAAACCAAATATTTGAAAAATCTTAATAAACATTTATATTGTAATAATTGTAAAATTCCATTCAATCAAACCTCATCTATTGAAGAACTCGAAAAAGGTCTCATACTATCTATAAATTCAAACAAGATTCTCAAAAGTACCATTTTATCAAAAAATATTGTACTTACAGGCTTAAAACTAATTCAATTCTCAAATTGTGAAATTATCATCGACAATCAATTATATACAAACTATGTAAAAGAATTTGATTCTACATTAACACTTGATCCTATCCCTAATTTTGGAAACATTTCGACAAAAATTAATTTAGAGAACGTTCATTTAAAAAATATAGCAAACCTAAAGGAAATAGATGAATTAAAATACACAAAAACCAGTCATACTTACGCTATTTCCACAGCAATTGTCTTAATTATTATCATAATTATCATTCTCATTTGCTTTGGTATAAAAATTCAGTTTAATTTTAAACATTCATTACCGACAAATAAATCACCCCATCGCAAAACATTCGCGGACGAATGTTCATCTAGGGAAGGAGGAGTTATGTGTCAGCATCAGGATGCCGATAAAACTACAAACGGACATCAACATCCTGATACCAACACTCTCAACACTAATATCAACACGGTACTCGTGCATCGCCATAAAATACATGACGATGACGGCCGGGTTGAAATTAATAGAAATGATGAAAGAATCAAGTTCTTAGCATCAACAAATCGAAGACCCACAGTGGCTTCGATGTAATAAATATTGTTGAATGTCTCGTGAGAAAAACGAAGACCAACGTGGCTTCGAAGTAATTAATGATTTTCAATGTCTCGTGAGAAAAACGAAGACCAACGTGGCTTCGAAAAAATATCTCATGTAAAAAACGAAGACCAAAGTGGCTTCGATAGTAGCGAGTAAGTAAAATAGTGCAGTCTTAATCTAGTGTCCTAAGCGTAAGTTTGTGTTCAATAAAGCGAGAAATATTTTTCAAAAAAGTAGTTTTTATTCAAACCAAAAGTTATTACTAGGTCGATCAGGATTACTCCCGATACAACCATCACGTCCGCTTCTGAGACCGTACTACAGACCGTAGCTACAGATGATTCGCAGGGCACCCCTGCGCTGGACACAGGAAATGCGGTTCCGGAACTTCTTAGTTCGAAGAGTATCTCACCGAATTCCTGCTCCATATAGCAAAATGGAATTGGTCGTCACCATCAGCAGTTTTTGTCTCGTCTCACTGCGTCCGCCAACGTTGGCCATAAGCCTACTGAGCGAAGTGACGACTACTAGAAATGGTTCAAATAAATATATGGTTCAAAGCTTAGTGTCCAGGGTCACTCCCAGATGCCTGACCGACTTGCCGTTGTGAATCCCGACGGAGCCAACTCTCCTGGGTATGATAATTGGTATCCTCCGCTTGGTCAGCATGACAGTTTCAGTCTTGAGACTGCCAGCTAGAAGCCATGTTAAGTCTAAGTTGAGCAAAATTGGCAGATCTAGAAGCATCCACTCCTCCACTTCTGGCGAAACTGTGTTATGAGTTTATTTTGGTTGAAAATGGCGCTGCCACATTATTCTATGAGCTACATCAGGCTTGAATAGGTAAAGTTTTGATGAGAGTTTTCGGTTTTCAAGATTATCAGAGTGCTTTTAGGATGCAAATAGCGTCAAATAGTCTGTATGTAAGTATGTATTTCTTTACTGTTTCGATTCTAAGTTTTTTGTGAATGTCGGTATTTCTTACGTACCAAGGGATACTAAAAACCCTATGAAGGGCGATCTTTGGCAAGCTTGTAGTCTTTTTCTGTTACTTCTAGAGATTTGTCCGAAAGCTATGCAGCCGTAAAGCAGTATAGGTCTTAGAATTTGTTTGTTGACAAATGCTATATTTGGGGTGCATAGACGGGGTGATTTTAGAAGACGGTGAAAGGCACTTTTGATATCGTTTGAAGATACTCGTTTGTTGCTAACGTGTGCGGTCCTTTTTAGCTTGCTGTCGAACATCAGACTTAAGTGTTTTGCAGTCCGTTGCTAGTTTAACGTTTGGTCGTCGGCTATTAATTATCGTGGCGTCGGCTATTAATTATCTGCCTTTTTTTGCGAGAAACAAAGATTGGTTGGGGTTTGTCAGCGTTAAACTTTGTCTTACATCTTTTGAAGTATTCCAAAACGATTTCAATGAAGCGTCGCAGAATAGAGGCCATATAATTTGCTTGCTGGAGGTGTCAGCAAATAGAGATATGTTTATTTTGTTAGAGGTGGGAATATCTTATGTGTACAAGTTGTACGAAATTTGTGATAAGGGGAATCTTTGGGGCACTCCGGCTGCTATGAGATGATTTGGTGCGATGAGATGATTTCTATGCTGACTTGAAAAGCTTTATTTTGTAAAAAGGATCCAACAAATTGTGTGAATTCGGTATATTTAGGTTATTTAGTTTGACAATAAACTAAGCATGCCAAACTTTATTGAATGCCTGACCAGCACTGTAGGTTTTCTTTTTTTATGGGCTGCATAGTTTTAATACCAAATTGTTCTAGGGGCAAGCAGTTGTTTTGGATGATCGTCTCTTTGAGCATAGGCGTCTGCTGTATCTTGGTTTAGAAAATTTAAGCCTAGTAGCTGCATGGATGGGTGGCATAATTGGCTTGTTTTTGCATTCAAAAATATTTGGACAGGCTCCATAATGAACCATTTTCAGGATCAAGACTGCATGCTACCACTGCTCATTTTTGAATTGCGAAATCTGAACAAAAATTACATTAGTTAATCGGTTAACTTCATGCTTTAATCAGGGATCACCGGTTAACTTGGCACGTCTGCGAATTTGATCTCTTAGTCTTATGAAGATTTTGATGAAATGCGGAAGCTCTTAAACATCTTAATAACCTGGAAATTTCATTAGTGACAAGCTTTATAGATTCTTCCAGGTTACTATCTGTAGCTAGTGATTGGAAAATATTTTCGCTGGACAGTGATATGTGAAAGGTTTACCATTCGGATGTGGATTTTTCTATTATAGGAGCATCTTGAATGACGTACTCTATTCGAAACATGGCTGGCTTATAGTCGGAGGGAAGTTCGTTCAGAACGTTTATGGATATGGTCTGGCTTATATTTTCCAATATTCTCATGTCTTCTCATGTCATTCTTAATGGCACAAAAAAGTTTAGGTTCTTGTGAAATGAGCTAGAAGTCTTCGTGATAGAAGAGTTAGTTGGCTTAGGTGCTATATTTTCGTTTGGAGGTGGAAAATTTTAGCTGGGTCGGACTAACTGTGCAAAGGATTTTTTGAGATGTTTTTTGGGCACCCTCCGTATCTTGCAAGATGCTCACCGTCACAGTTTATGCTTTGGCTTCTGCTTTGGAAGTTTGGTGCATGATCTATCATTATGAAGACTATCACATTAAACATACCTAGAATGTGTATGACAGCTATTTGAATAGTGGCTAAATTGTTAGTGATTGTGGCTCTGTCCTTGGCCGGCTCTGGGTTTTTGTGCACCAGCCTGGCAAACTAAGTTGCAGATGGGCTTGATATTGTAAAAACTTTTGGCGTCCATCCGGAGGAGAAATATAATGAATTAAAACGGTCCTCTTTTGTTTTATAGATAAAAAAAAATCTTCCATAGACTTAGAGCCTTGTTTCTTGACCTCTTTGAGAGCGAGTTCATACATGTCTTTTAAAATAACATTGAGCTATTTTTCCTTCTGGCAAGCAGTACGCACTATACTACACCTTGAGATCTCACAAAATTTTCGAGATCAACCTGTGATCAGATGCCAAGATGTTTTAGAACCTGAACTAGTCCTGGTTACTGTTCAGGCTGGCGGAGAGTTTTTGGGGCTACGTTTGGAATAGTCACCAGATTTTTTTCTTGTATTGAAATTCTAAATATTTTAATCCCATTCTAGAACTTTTATGATAAAATAAGTATAGTTTCAGCTTTGTTTGGTTATGAAAATAAACAAGATTAACCTGTCCGAATTATTCAAATAACGAGTTGAAGTATTTTGTACCGGTTTTATGCAGAAAAAAATTTGCTTTTCAAATATTATTTCAAAATTAAAAAGAACAGTTAATTTTCTATACCAATCAGAATGTTTAATCTTTTTTAGATTTAATTTTGAATCTGAACATCGGCTCTTAAAAAAACCTTTCATCAATTTCTTCAATTATTCAGAAGCTCATAAATCGGCAACTAAACCTCATAAAAAAACAAATCGTGTATCCCCGTCCGTATCCTTTGGAAGTACCATTATGCACGATCTAAACGAAATTGATTTCATGATATTTTCCTAAGGACTTCTCATTTTGAAGCTGGATTTAGTGATCTTGGATGCTGGGGTGAGCATGGGAAAAACCATCCTCATTTAGCCCACTCAACAATTGACTAATGCTGATGACGTGGATATGATGTGACATAAAATGAGTAATTCATTAAAGAATGCGAATTTTTTTAGCGAAAATGTTTAGTGCTTAAGCATTCAAACTAGGCTAATTGTTTTTTTATATCAACTTCATACTGAAGTAAATTTGTCTTTTGCATAGGCTAAAGTGTATTACTTTGGTCAACTGATCACTTTCCATTTTTCAAAATTGTATATTTTCATAAAAGAGAAAGCCACAGCTGAGTGCAACAATTAGTCAATAAACTGAAGTTAGTTATTAAACTTTAGCTCTGGAGATTACATCAAATACTCTTGTCGGTTTGCTTCTTAATAATATTTTGAAAAGCACAGAATCAACACAGTACTCGAAAGTTGTAGTCACCACACGTATATGCATATTGTACTAGTTGTGGTTCAATAGCTCTAGCTATGCAGAGGCTTAAGTTTTATAGTACTAAAACTCTGCTCGAGTATTTTTCACAAACCATACCACACCAGCGTTCCCATCACACCTTAGTCTATATCATTCACCTACGGGCCCAAACATCTTAAAACTAGCCCTTTGGCCCATCGTTAAACACTTCACTTTCCTTGCATTCATCCAAGCACTTGTTAGACTCCTGAACTTGGTCTTGACTCATTATTACTTTCTCTAGTATTTCCATACACATGATTCCGTGATTACACATATTCAGCTCGAAAAATGATCCAAAGCAGCTGCTTCCGCTGAACCGTACCTAACAGCGTTTTATAGCACTCTTTGAATGTTCCGTGAAGAAGAAAAAAAACTGATTCTTCGGCGCAATTAAACTTTCACTCTTATTGGTAAATGTCGAAATGACCATTTAGACGAAAATAATTTTTCGGAATTTTCATGCATTCGAAACCAATTACAAGCATACCACCCAATTCGAAAAAGAAAAAAAAACAGCAATTGGTGTGGAATCGGCACCAATCCGACTCAGGCCGGCTCGGCAGCAGCATGATCTGCTGCAAGAATTTCCATTTCGGTGTGAAATGCATACAATCCAGAAGATTAATTAATGACTGCGTTAAGCGATTGTTTAAAATTTTCACCCATTCTCCGATCAAAAGCCACCACCGGCTTTTGTAGAAATAAATTGATTTCGGCCTCCGATTGATAGGTGCCGAGAAGCTTTGATTAGAGTCGATTGTGAGCTGAGCACTGACTGGAGGTTGTTGCAATTAGGGAACACAGACACCAAATGCAAGAGAATTTCGTTTTTCTCGACTGTGGTGCGGTGTTTTCACTTTCTTTTGCGAGCCATGGGTAATTTTGGAAAAATTATTTAAAAACACCCAGCGAAGATGATTGGATTAATTCGTAGCGAAAAAAACCTGTGACCGTCATGTGAAACGTGACTGGAAAGAATTTGTCAGCGCACGAAATGCAATTGGCAGCATTGTCTCAATCTTCGCCAGGGCTAGTTAGCTCCATCCGGTACAGGCTTATCGTCTCCACGAGAATTGATTCTGCTTGACTTGAGCCCTGTAGCCCACGAGCTGAGTCGCGAAGAAAGTTAGCACTCGCGTTCATGTCCACCAAAGTCACTTTATTGCCTTTTTTGCTGAACGTTGTTGCTCAGTGCGCCGGCAAGAAGTGAAATTCTTATTACTATCGCAATAAAAGTGCCCAGAAATACGCTAGTGTCTTTGTTGTTGCCTTCGTCGTTTCCACTGGTACGTATGGATGCATTGAAGCACGAGTGACTTTGCAGTGAAATTAGCCTACTCTGGTGCCCCATTACCGAAAAGGTAGCCTTGGCTAAGTGAATTGCATGTACGGCGTAATGTATATGTCGCCAACTATCGCGATAGCACCCGTGAATGTGCGCAGAAGCTGATGGGTGAATGATGAACGCTACGGTGATATCAGTTGTTCGGAATTTGGTTATCTTTGCAATACCGGTGAAATGTAAAAATATCGAGAGTCGAGACATGGTTCTCAACATGAACTTTGGATATGATTTATGTTTTATTTGGTGTGTGATATATTTTATGAAACTTTCACTACAACAAGTGACAGGATTATTGAGTTTGAATTCTAACAGAGGTACAGGTGTCATCTGATATTAAGTGCACTTGAGAGTTGAAGAAATCGAAGCTAGGTTTTAAAACGTTTGAAATCTTTTTACATTTCAAATGAGGCTGATGACCTGTGTGTAACAAATAGGAAAGTGTTTGACATGTAGAAATGATATAAGCACCCAACCATACATATTAGATAATTAAAGTACCAATTTGGGGAGAAGTACATACTTTCAATTTTTTATGATTGGTGGAATCATGTATAGATTAAGAGGTTTAAAAATATATTTTCACCCAAATTGATTTATTAAGTCATAACTTGAATCTTTTTAATAGTTCTCTTAATTACTTGGGACAAAATATCCTCTGAAACGAAGATATATTATAATGATTACGTGGAGTCTTTTGAAAATGTAGCAAATGTCGTTTATTCCAGTTGAATATTTATGCTATATGGAGACTAGGATTTGGCTATCACTTAATTATTTTCGCATACTGGCTTTCCTGAGCCCCCAAAAAACATTTCATTGGCTACATCTATTTCGTTTGTTTCAAAACAGCCGAACAGTTCTTCAATTCAATATAATCCAGAACTACTCCAATACAACTCTTGATCTTTTAATCTTCAATATCTAAGCGGACTATCTCATCTTATTGCTTCTATATTTAGTAATCGACGCACTAGAAAAAAAGTAGAAATCAACTCCAAGCGGTAGCTTTTTGTCCCTCCATTTTTACATAGATGATTATCCTGAGATTAATCGCTTCTGCTATCCGTTAGATTGACAAAGCATTTTCTTATCTCTTATATGTGAAAACTACTTTATACTCTTTACAGGATTCTGTTTTTTTATGCGCTATTTATTATATGCACATTTTAAAAATAGTTGACATAAAGATCTGACCATTTTCGGTATAGTGATATTTGTTTTAAAATCGTTTTTAATTATTTTTAATCTTTCACAAAAATATTATCACTTAGCTTGTATAACAGCTGAAATCTGATTAGCAATATTTTATCTCTTTACTTTATCACAAACATCCGCAACAATCTTTGCATCTGCTACAAAATGTGAAACCAGAAAGTGTGTGGGAAGATTTATCCATACCAACACCTTCTGCCTCTCAAATTTCATCAACGCCATCAGAAGCACAGACTAAAACTCAGCTCCCAATTAAGTCTCTGATGAAAATATGCATGTCCAGATTCTCCAGCGATACTCAGCCTGAGGAGGTTCTTAGCTAGTTTTAGTCTTAAAAAGTTAGAGCTAGTCCTTTAAAAACTATACTGCCGTAAGCTAACAAGAGTTGCTTTAGGAGACCAGGTGATAAGTTTATTCGAACTGAATTAATTTTTTCTAACATACATATCTATCATATGATCATTTAATATAAAAATTCATGCTCCCCATAATATCTTATTAGTTATTGTTGCTCATATTCACTCCTTGGAACCTCTCAGCTCACGCTAATGCTTCAAATATAAGTTCTTCTTAGATTACTAGTCTGGACTAAATTCATTTCTAATTACCATTGATTGTATCGGTATTTTATCAGAAATTGTGTTGATTATTTTTATTACATTTGTGAATGAATTTTACCTTTATTCATATCCAGTACTTATCCCCGGAATCGTGAAAATCCCCTTACTTTACCAAATGTATCATCTCGAACCTATTTAAAAAGATCGAAGCTTTTATTAATATATAATTGGTCAGGTTTAGTAGGAGACTTCGAAGCTTACCGTAAACTTAAAGCTAACACCAAGTTTTTCATTAATAATTCGCACCATTTTTATATTCAAATCAAATCAAAGCAAATGAAATGCGTTGTGGCAACTTCAAACATTCTAAGCCTCATTGCAAACACCTGCGAACCATTCGGAATACTCCTTCAACTTCATTAAACATGGAAGTCGAGTTTCTACTTCCTCTCAAAGCAGCTCAATACTTGCTCAATACTTGTTGTGCTCTGTGTTCTCCACAGTTCCTTCTGGGATATTATCAACATCTTTCTTACCTATTTCTTCTATTACGCATTATATTGTTGAGTCCATAATAGGGAAGCTCAGATATATTTCTATTGGAAACCGAAATATTCATATTCACTCTTTTTTATCTTGCATGACGATATATATTCGCATCCTTTAACTCAACTGAGTCCTTCGATCTAGCTGCCCCAAATCCACTGTTTTTGTGTAAGTGTAATATAAGAGGCAGCTAGCAGTTCTGCCACTTTTTTGCTCAAAAGGTAGAACGAATCATTGGTATGCTGCAAATTGAACCGAAAATTTTTGATATCTTCAGGGATAGAAATGTCCGAAAATAATGCCTGTGAACCCATTTTTAGAGATACTTTGACAAAAAATGCGGGAATTTAGCGAATAAACTCAATAGGCGAAAAATATCTCTAGATACTTACGTTTTTGCTCTGGAAGTTTATCCATAGATGGTCACTGCGAATAGGTACTTCATATTCCACCTCTAATCTTATAACTTTTCCTAACTTTGTTGCTTCTGCCTTAAACCAACGGATAAGGTGTATGTCATATAAACCGACTTCTCAAAAACTTTTGATTCTGTTGACCACAGAATTCTCCTTGCAAAGCTTCGAAGTTATGAAGTGTCGGGTTCTCTTTTGTCTTGGTTTTCATCCTATGTTTCTGGTCGTTCTTGTGCTGTATCTGTGCAATCATCCACCTCTTCCCCTTTCTGTCCGCTTTTCGGTATTTCTCAGGGCTCCATTCTCGGTCCATTATTATTTCTAGTATTTATAAATGATCTCCCTTCCTTAATCCGTTCTCCCTGCCTCTTGTTTGCTGATGACTTTAAGATTTTCAAAGTAATTGAATCTACCAACGACTGCCTCCAACTCCAAAACGATCTCTGTACTCTGTGCGACTGGTGCTCGAAAAATTCTTTTACTTTGAACATATCCAAATGTCATCAGATGTCCTATACGTATAAAATCTCACCCTTAATATATTCCTTTACTCTGTACGGCTCTTTTATTACGGCTGTGGATAATTTTGAGGATGTTGGTGTGCACTTTGATCCAAAACTCAAATTTGATCTGCACATTGCCTATATAACCGTCAATGCCTCTCGTATGTCCGGTTTCATTCTTAGATGATTTTCTTCGTTTACCAGCATCGCAACCTCTTTCCATCTGTTTTTTTTTTCACTTGTTCGTAGCATCCTAGAGTGTGGTCTCCCCGTCATAAATATCTCAGTGATGCAGTGGAACACGTTCAGCGTAGATTTACTCGCTCAATGTTATTTAAATTCAACATCCCTTACTGTGGTTATAGTGATCGTCTTTCTTTACTCCAAATTCCTTCATTAGAGTCCCGATGAGTGTTCTTTGACGAGTGCTTACTTTACAAGCTACCCTATTGCCTCTCAGATCTTGGTTATATGCTATGTCTACTTAACGTCAATCGATCAGATCAATCCCAATTAATGTTCTCTCTTCCCTTCGCGCGTTCTGAAGTTTATTTTAACTCACCGCTAGTGCGTATGCCCAGGAACCATAACGATCTTCAGCTTGGTCCTTTTCCGCTAACGTTCTGTCAATTTAAGTCGCAAATTAAAGATATAACTCTTAATGCTTCTTATAATGTTTGACTTTCTTTTTAATTTTTTTTTACTATTTTTGTACTTTCTTCAATGTTAAATTGCATATTAGCTTTAATTTGTTGAAGTTCTAATATGTACATTTCTAATATTTTCATTTATTTGTTAATTTTTTCTATTTTCTTCTTTTGGGTTTATTTAATATTTCTATTTTTGTATTTGGGCAGAAGCCTGTTTAAATGGATTTCAATAAATAAATAAATAATAAAGAATATTCTTCCTGACTTGATTGAATATAATTGCCTACAAAAAGTAGCTCAGCATTATGCGGTATCTGCCTTTGAGCACCGAGCGATTTCTCTCGTCAAGTACGATCATCACGTTAAAACCATCTTCATCAGTGGTGGGGTTTTTGTGAGATTCCTGTGCCTTAAAATCGATTATTTCTTATTAACACCCAGATTCAGCTTCTCAAAAGGAACTTTTTTCCTGAGTAAGGTCTGTAACTGACGCTAAAGTTGCCTTTCTGAAGCCTGTGGCCACAGGAAATGCTATCAGCGAGTTTAAAAGCTCGTTGGCATTGAAATCTTCCACGACGCTAACCTGTGAACTTCCACTGCAAACAGGATCCTCTATTGCAATCATACATGAAATCCAAGCCCCTGCCACACGCAACATGCCCAGCACGAGTGGGTCTCCAGGTTCACTCAAGTTTCCACCAGCAGAGATAAAACCCTTAGGATTCATCCTCATTGTATTTGCCAGGCTATCGTTGTGTCGCATCTTGCGATGCTCAGGTCACCTCCACTACGACAAGGTGGTGGCCGAATGGAGCGGATAATAACCCAAGCCAAAAGTTCCGAAAATGTGTTTTATATATGGTTCGACCCCCTTTAAGAATTTGGTTTTGATTAACTGGTTGCATTGGAAATTAAATAGGTGCAAAGGTTCGCAGGGTTGGTGCCCGGAAAAAATTCAAAACTTACTAAACTTAAACATATTTTATTTATATTCTTTGCAAACTTATTAAAATTATTGGTAGCATCTGTTAGGGCAAAAATGACCAATATTTGGCTTTAGACTTATTTTGCATCCAAAATTCTGTTCAAATTAGTCCAGTTATCAACTTTAAACGAACAAATAATTATTTTCATTATCTGAATTCATCTATTTTGATTTTGAAGTATCTTACTTTTGAATTCTATGATTTAGCCAAATAGGCTTCTTCTTCCTATTTTCAACTCATTCTGTTTTTGTTACTGGAATCTAGCCTATAAAAATTAAAATAAATAAATAAATGACTGCATTGGAAGTGATAAGTAAAATAAAAATGGTTTTTGATAAGCGATATTTTATGATGGCATCATTGCCTAAATTTGCAAATTACTTTTAATGAAGCTGTTCCTACCCAAATCTTGTTACTTTTGTGGGACGTGAAAATTTTTTAATGTGACATGCTGCAC
Source organism: Nemotelus nigrinus (assembly GCA_947369275.1). Taxonomy (NCBI): domain Eukaryota; kingdom Metazoa; phylum Arthropoda; class Insecta; order Diptera; family Stratiomyidae; genus Nemotelus; species Nemotelus nigrinus. The sequence continues at coordinate 201,601,999 of OX376372.1, read as the reverse complement.
AAAGCATTGAATATATAAATAGTTCGTTTTTTCTCTGAGCAGAAAACATTTTTCAATCTTATTTAACTTTTAAGCCCTCGGCGCCCATATAGGGTAGGAAATTTCCAAACTATTAAACCAAATATTAAACATTGCTAGTTTTCATACTTTTTTTTCTAGAAATCCTTTTTTCTATAAAAATCTAGGGGTACGAAAAAATTGCCTCCTCGAAAGGTAAAATATATCTGAATTTCTACTTGCTGCGTGATAGAAAAAAGCTAAATTTTTTAAGCAGAGTTATTTTAATCTGAATTTTCTTTGGAAATCAGTAAAAAAAGATGCACAAGTGAATTTAAACTAAAATGATTTTGGATACAAAAACAATCGGCCAAGATATCAGATAAACCTTTATTATTAAGCACTTTTCTTGAAACTAACATCCACAGTTAATTTATTTTGTAATAAATGTAAAAAAATCAATCGAAAGGTTAAAATCATTCATATTCCCACTATTCACTACAAATCTGCTACATAACTTTCCTTCCATTCAACTTTAAAACCATATCACATACACACAAACCGCACCAAGTCACCGCACTGCGCGACATTGAGACAATTTTATTTTCAATACCGAAGAAAGCTTAGCATTGATTGCAATTAATCCTCGCACGCCAGCAAAAACACTTTTAGCACCACCATATCACAAGCATGGGAAATGCAGATGGATATCTGAGATCTCCAGTTTTCAAATTCCATGTCTCTTTCGCAAGCTGCTCGCTTGCTCTTCCCGTACTACGATTACGCGAAACGGCAAAGAAGTAGAAGAAGCTTGCTGAAGAAGACCAAAGATCCAAGACCAACAGTCGACACTACTGAGGAAGTCTGACTGAGGTTTTCAGTGTTTTTTTTTCGAAGAGTTTGGGTCGGGGTCCGTAAAGTCTTGCCGGCTTGCTGGAGACTCGAGTAGCTCAGTTCGTTTTTGATAGCGTCAGTGTTTGGTCGCAAACCAAACATATAAAATTATCAACTATCTATTCGTATTGCGCACGGTTCTGTGTACTCAAGTTACTTGCAGCTAGCGAAAAGTCTGCTTCGAACAAAGTGAAAGTTTTCTATGCAAAAACATAACAATTTTTCCGCGGTTTCGTATCTATTTCGCAGTTTTTAGAACACGTTCTCGTTCTCTAAGACAGTTTCTAGTTTTTTCAAGTTGTTTCCGTTGCGTTTTTGCCGCGGATCTATGTTAAAAACGAATATTTGAGATAAGTGCAAAGATTTTGTACGAAATGTACGAAATCGACGAAACCCGTTGATCAAAAAATTAACCACAGGCATAAATTCACATTAATTCATATCAATCTGTTGTCTGTTTTAAACTTATGAAAAATTGCTAATTAGTGACTAACTTTCTTGATTTTACTGTTAGTTAGTTGGCAGTTAGTAGAGTGTATAGAAGAAGTCGATCTCCATCTGCTGGAGAAGCGGTAAACGGCGTATCAAGTCAGAACCGAAGAATCAAATCGAACAAGTCGAACGCGGCCCAAGTTTCGTTTAGCGTGAACATATCGACGGAGCGCATTACCGAGATTACAGTGATTGAGAAATTATTAAATTTCATACATGAATCGCGAAAGCACGCAGTGATTAACAACTGCCGTTCTGAACTTGGTGTAATTGTTTCGAATTCCTCGGCGTTTCGGTCTCGGCCGCACCACTTGCTGCGGAAACGAGGGAATGTTTGTCAAGCTAAAAACGATGTCATCGCCGATTAAGTGGTCTAACTGTTTACTAGCGGCCCTGGGTGCAGCTCTCTTGCTGGCCGCTACACAACTGCCTCAAGCACGTGGATTAAGCTCAGTGGATGGACGTGGTATGTGCTTTTTTTTTTGCTAAGTGTTCTATTGTTCAATGTCAGACAGGTGACTAGAGCGGAAAATTATGTCTAAGTCATTCCAACGAGATCAGTTTAACCTAAATATTTGTCACGATATTCACGAGCGATCAGAGCCTATGGCTCGTTTGTCTGGAAAAGTAGAATAGTGTCTACCTTATTGTGCTATGGAGCCATAAACAAAACGCATTTCGCATCAAGAATATCTGTAGATGTTCCAGCGGTAATCTCCGGTATCTTCTTCGACCTCATCAATTTGTGCGTGTTGAATAGATTCATAGGTGAAATAGAGCGCATAATATGCAAGATATATGATTTGTTGATGTATCTCATCAGCGCTCTTCTTTTGTTCGTCTCATTTCATATTACTTCGCACCAACAGCTTTCCAGAGTCCGTATGTAGGTACGCTCATGCACCAGCCTCGTTGAATCAGGCTACACAAATATGAACTCTTCCGGTATTTTTTTTCCCCTCAATCGTGCCGATCGATCAATGCTGGCAGTAGCTGTTTGTGGTGAAGAAGTTTTTGTTGGTCTCGCGATGACGAAAAATTTCGTTTGCATAATTTTCCTAACTGATTCTATCTATTAGTTCGTTTCGTCGATTTTTTATTGATTCGAAATCGTATGTAGTCAGATTTATGTATGATACGATGGGCTCGATTGTGATGTGTATGCCATGGCCTTTTTGGAGATCAGCCAAATCGGCCATTGTGTCGATTTAATGGAGTAGAATGGAAACGATTAGAGAAATTGAATGATGTTCGAATTGAGATTTTGATTGAGAAAATTGGCTTGAAGATATAATTTTTCGGAATCAGATAGTTTGTTTGTGCACGTGCTAGTAGTAGAATAGCGACATTTTGGTTGAAGGGGATCTGTGAAATATTTAAGACATTTAATTGACACCCAATGTGATTAACTGAATTCAAGAAGAATAAAAATTCTAATGTCTGGAAGCCTATTGACTCCTTAGAAATATGAAAACATTGGAAACGAAATAATATGAAAATTTATTGGAAGTAAACCATGGTTAATAATAGGTTTGTCGTCAATGGAAAATACAGTATATCTTATTCTTTCAACGATAATGAAATGCTAAAATCTTTTGTCTGTAGCTCCAGTGATTGAATCCCAGTTTTTAATTTTGTCTTCAAAGATCTATCCAATTCTTTAAGTCTGTAGTAAAGTAGCTAAATTAGTTTCGTTAGAATAATGTTTGATTTTATATTATGGTATCATTTTGATTTCAAATAAAATCACTAGCCAATGTTAATGAAAAAAATTCAAAAGCGTCTTCAAAGCAACTAAAAGATATGCTGGGAAAAGCTAAGCTTTTTGTATTGATTTGAAACATCTTGAAACATTTTTCACTTAAAGATACAAATTTTATGTGAGTGATCTTTTTCTAATCCAATGGTTGCGTTATACTATTAATGGAATCTACATGTCTCTGTAATTTATTATTTGGCAGACAAATTTTATCAGGGAAAATTCATTGATTTTCAACATCATACGAAAGAGAATAACAGTTTTTTTCTTCAAAGTCTACCATTTCATTGTTCTGGGATTATGATGTAGCAACTTACCGTTTTAAGTTTTTGGCCTTTAGTCTTATTGTATCTAAATCAGACTGTTGGAAATGTTTGATAGTCAAAAAGACTTTGAGTCATCAGTTCTGCACTACTCGAATCCGTAGCTTGATCAAAAAAGACTTATATCATACCAAGGTCATTTGAGAACGTTTTTCATTGTTACTATCACTTATGGTTAACTAAAAAGTAATTAAAGCACTGTGCTTTTGGTGAATTTTATAATTTATTATCATCATTATATCCAAGAAGTTAAAATCTTCAGTTTCATCGTATTAATTTGCTACTTAAGTATTCTAAGCTACTTAGGTCTTCTATGATTTTTATTAATAGTGTTTAACATATTGTTAATGGATTAATCATATGCTACAATGACATTGTATATAGGAATCGCATCTATTACCAAATTTTTCAAACAATAACTTAAATTGTGAGTCTCTGTGTCTGTTTTCACTATATTGGATGTATTGGTTCCCTACTTACTGTCTCAAAAGATAATACTTCCAACAAAATATTTCAGTTTTTATCACTTATTTTTGAGCAAGTTATTGAAGGAGTCTTTTCACCCTGTAGCATTTTCAATTAGAGTAGGGTGAATGGTATTTTTTTGGATAAACTGAAAATTTTGAATCCATTTTTCAATGACATCTAGTATAAGTTGGGTTAATATTAAATGAGATTTGTATATAAGGGTCAAAGCTATTTTTCAACAAATCGAAAAATTTGGTTTTATTTTTCAAATGACAGCCAAAAACTGAAACTTTTTGGAAACGGTACAGGATTTATTTTGAGAATAGAAATTTCTGCAAGTATGAACTAATTAGTTTTGCGCTTTGCTTTGCTCCTGATTTGGCTCTGTCATCCACTTAAAGTAAAAGTTTTCTGTACCTGAATTTGAACTACGAAGCCAGAGCTCTAATCACAAGGATACAGCAGCTTATAATGTTGCCATTTATATTTTCATCTCATTAATTTAAAAAACAACTTAGGAGTTCACATGACAATGCAACACACAAATTTAAAAAAAATAAAATTGAATTGAAAGTATTTTGAAAAATTCTTACTATCGAAAACTTTTATTTTCCACATTGCATAGTCCATGAAACTCAGTAATTAACAATTAATTGTGTTACCCGATCAATAATGCAGTGAATTCGAAATTAATTGAGCAATTCGCACAAGCACATCTTCGTACAGTTTTTACTAATTAATATCTTTATTAACTTTTTTTCTGATAAGACTTGAATGAATGTCGCAATTCAACCGTAAAATATTCCTAGAACCGTCCAATATGCCTGCGAATTTATGCATTTGATAAGTATCATTTCTGCAAAATAATAACTAGTCAGAGCTGATCTCATTCGGGCTGACACAGTCCTGATTCCAGCTCCACATCACCTAAAATGTTTCAACGCTACCACACAATCATATTCTGCAGGATTTTCGCGTTCATTCAAATTCTCTTATTTCTAGCTAAAACAATAACTCGTTTGCTTGTTCAGCATTTACAATAGACTTTTATAATCTCTTTCAGCGTTCAAAGTCATTTTAAATGCGAGCAAAGAATTTTATTAGCGGCAAACATTTTATGCTTTGAGTCGTTTGATGAATGAGATTTTCAGGTTACTGGCCTAAGTCTTTTGTTTTACCGTCATGCAAAATTTTTATGGCGCTGCGGTTTTGTTTGGCGTGATATTTAGTTGATATTATTATTTTTGGATGTGTTTAAATTTCAGGAAATCATTCATATCCTATTAACATTTATATATACAAGCGTGCGTGCACAGCTAAATTCTTGTATTCAATACATTCTGGCGTAGTGTTTGATAAATAGCCTGGTTGCATCAAATCGGATTTTTGAAACTAATTATTTTTAATTTTACCGTTTTTTATCTAGTGGTTTATTCATCAGACAATTTGTTTCGCAAACAAATACATTTTTTTTGAGGTACTATTCTCGTTTAAAAATTTCAAAATATCGATTATCTTTATATTTTTCGACTCCTAGATCTTACAAAATAACATTCTTAAATATTCTTACGCAAATCAATATATCACTTTGTATAATAACTTATAGCGTACCCATCGGCTCTAAGCAAGTATTTTAGAAACATTATCTGCGTTTTTCTCGAAATGACGTTTTTTCACACTTCGGTCAGTTAATCTTCGGATTGGCTGATCCGATTTTGATAAACCTCGGTGCATTTTGCTTGTTAATATATTCTGCAGAGTAATTTATCACAATTTTTAAATAATTTTAAAAGAAAATATTTATGTAACGAAAAAATTGCAACAAAAAAAAAAAGAATTTTTTTATATGTTTTTTTTTGTTTCCGCCATTTTTGTTTTTTAATCGATATTTCAAAAATGTTGGTGAATTATCCTGTCTAACATCTTACTTTTTAATAGTTTTTGTGATATTCTGTTTAAAATGTACCAATCCGGAGAATAATCCTATAACTTGACATTTTTCAACAATAAAAGAAAACTTGTTAAGAACGCATCACTGCGCAAGTGAGTTCAGTTGAGACTAGGTAAATTTTTCATCAGATTTTGATCGAATGCAATAATAAATTTTCAAAATGTCGGAGTAGTGTTAGTAAGGTATATTTTCTAAAACATCAGGAAAATCAAATATGAATACATTGGAAAAAAAAAGTTGTTTGGGTGGCTACCTAGTACTGCGCCAGGCTAAGCAAAAATATTGAGTTGGATTGAGGAAGTTCAATTAACTGGGAAAAGTTCCAAAATTCAATCAACTGAGAAAAAACTTAGTCTTTCCTAAAATGAATTGTTTTACAATAAAGATAGAGTGGTAAACTTTGCTCTAAGCATTACTAATTTCTTTGTGGACTGCATAAATTAAATATCTTTTTTTCGTCTTACGCACAACATTCCGCCCTATTACTGTGAAATTTGCAGTAGATAAACAACATTTTCTAATGTCATGCTGTTATTAATTTAAATAAGCTTCAACAATCAGAAAAAAAATATCATAAACAACCTTTCAAAAAGTTTATGAAAGGTTGTTTATGTTTTTGAAGGGAATGACAATGCCCCTGTAATTTTTGACAGAACGTTTATAAAAATTTTTGAACATGGGATAGCAAGAAGAACAGTTTCAATGTGATGAGAAAATAATTTTTGCGGCTATTAACTAATTGAATAACGCAAAAAAGTCAGAGGAACTACATCGGGACCCAGACCAGGAACTTAATCCCAATCAAGTACCACAGCAGCTTTATGCACACTTTAAATGATGTTCCTGCATTTTGCAAAAACACTGCTAAAACAATATCAGACAAGACCTACTGGCTTCCCGAAATTTAGCTAATTATATATATATATATATATATATATATATATATATATATATATATATATATATATATATATATATATATATATATATATATATTTATATATATATATTTATATATATATATATATATATATATATATATATATATATATATATATATATATATATATATATATATATATATATATATATATATATATATATATATATATATATATATATATATATATATTTGTCTACAAATGGATAAATTTCTGTTGATTTGGATACTAAATAAACAAAGAACAATAACGGTTTTATCGTTTTGTGAGCTTCTAAAGTTTATTCATACGACTTGTATGTATCTTGAGTTTTTATCAAGCTATAGATCAAATAATTTTTCTTCTCTTCTTTTTTTCTACTCAATTTTAGGGACATATCTTTCTACCGCCTCAAATGTCTTCTCTTTTAATTATATTATTTAATAAAATTATATGAAAACCTTCTCAAGATCTTGGCACAATCAGGTGAATGAATGCTCCAACCAGCTAATTATGCCAAGTAGTTGGTTAAACACTCCTATAATACGCATGACGTAAGTAGAATTCAATGGAATTGCTGTATGATTTAAGGTGATATAGAATCAGTGGTGTTGAGTGCAGCGTTGTGCATATTATTGAAAAAAATTCAATTTCATCTTATTGGCTTAAGAATGAGGTGAAGGAACATACTGTTGCACATGAAAGTTTTTAAGCTATTTCATCAGATCTGAGTGAAATGTAGACCACACCAATGTAACTTGAGCTGTTAACGGTTATATAATAGAAGAAAACATTTGGGGTGGTGTTGACGAATCGATTGGAAAATATGCTACTATCAGCAAGAAAAATAGCAGGTCCTTCCGGCTGACTTGTTGAACAATATCGTTTTTGAGAGCTATTTACCTACTATCATGGAATTCTTTATTCTAAGTTCAATGATTGAGCCAAGATTCGGTGAAGCTGCACAAATTCATATAACATGATACAACGTCAGAAAAGCGTTTTATACCAACAGAATTGTGGTGAAAAAGTTTCAAGGCTACTGTGTCTCCTGCCATGAAAAATGTTGAACAAGATTGTTTGATCTTTGAATAGGTGCAAATGTTTAAAAAAATGTTATTGCGAATGAAATTTACAGTTGTTTTAGTGAATAATAAAATTTTTGAAAGATTTATGGTCAACACCTTACTTTGTGGCTTTATAAAAAAAGAAATAGAAAGTACTAAAAGCAACATCACCATTTAGATAAGAGTAGAAACAAATATTAAACGGACCACTCAAGGGAAGATCATGTGTTTTGAAAGAGGATAGAAAGTGAACTTTATGCTTGAAAATTACACTGTAGGTGACGGTGCTATCAGGAGGAAAAACATTTTTTGTATTTCTTCTTTTAATACTATATTTTTTGGTATCAATCTTTTTTGAAATACTCAATGAGACTCGTTGCCAATATTTTCATTTAGATTCATGAAAAATCACGTATATTTGGGTCGTATGAAAACCTTCTACTGCTTAGGCCGCACGTTCTGTCAAAATTAGCATGAATCAGTCATTTTAGCTATTCATCTAAAGTAATAATAAGAACTTTTTTCAACCATAATATTATTTTGGTTTCTTTAACAGCGCATTTTTACAACACAGTTGTTTCCGTTAGACATTTTTCTTGCAAACGAGTTATACAACTGATTTGGACCAAAATGTACTAAATTTCTAGATCATTTTTGCGGGTCTTGATATGATGTTATATATTGTTCTGTTGCTTGATTAGCTGTTATTTTGCTCAATCAAGAGCTCTTGATGTAGTGATAACTCGTAAGTTGCAAGATATTTCAAATGTTTATCTGCCACAGACTGCTGAAAATGTCTTCAACTTTCAAGTTCACAGCTCAATCCTGGTAATTTTAGTTGTTGAAAGTTGTGAAAATGAATCCAATATAAATTCAGTATGTAGTTTTATCATGCTTTCTAGTTTATATTTATTCTATTCTAAAAATAATACTTCCTTTAAAAAAAAAACGTCAGATTTCTGTATGGAACAAGACAAAGATGTCAAAGTTTTAATATATAAAATGTAGTCATTTTAAAAGTAAATTTCTCCATTTTTAGTACAATTTTACATTTCAAACATCATTTTATGATTATTTTGTTTTGTTCCATCCATTTTCTTTTATAAGTTTTCAAGGCGCGCTCTAGTTTACTCATACTTGCATCAATATATGATAAATAGCTAATAAATTTATCTGCTAAGTGTGCATACTAGCTTTTTTTTTTGAGGCAGTCCTTTTAAACATCAGAATTTTAAACCCAATAAAAGACATCTAATCGCTTTGATAATTTCAAGAATTTCAAGAATAACAGCTTCGAGTTCGATGTTTGAACTTTTGCTCATAAATCAACGCGTATGCTCAAAATTCCTTCTTTTGAGTACTTATTTACCATTTGTGTTGACCCATTTAAAATATACAAAAAAAATATTTCGTTTTCAAGAACATACATTCATTCACATAGTGAATCTAAAGCTCGTAAATTAGATAAATTGGATTTTCAGCAATGAGAATGCTTCTTTTAATTTACAAAATTTTACGTGCCAAAAAAACATGAGTCATTCATCTGCGAATTCCAATTGTTTTCACATCCAATAGAACAACGCAGCAAGAAGTCTATTTTTGCGGAATAGCAAACGAGCAGAAACAAGTGCAAAATCACTTAACACTTTACGTGATATCATGTACTGTAATGCATCATGTATAAGAATTTTTAAGAATCGTTATTATTTGTCGCTCTATTTACAAGACATAAAATATCCAACGTGTAAACTCTTTATATTGTTGATATCATGCTGATAATCTGATTAAATGAGTAACATTACTTTATAGCTTTACTTCACTTATATTTTTACTTTATACTGTCTAGTTCTGAACCTAAGTTGAAGTGAAGCTATTTTAGTAAGGTCTTAAATTTGGTGATATTAATATTATGGCTTGTTGGCTTTGAACATTTGGTGTCAGCAAACTTTATTCTTCTTGGATTTCTGCGTAAATACCCAACCTGAACAATTGCTGGAATGTATTTATCTTAAAAGGTTGCTTTGAAACTTCAAGTTTAATGCCTAGTGCAGTATAATCTTAACGAACTAGAAGTAAAGCTTACTCTAAGCATGAAACTGTCTGTCTATTTTCCGAGCGAAAGATAACCGAAATTTTACAAGTGCCAGACTTTTCACATGACATTTATTTTCAAATGAATGGGAATACATTTACTCAATTAATCGGTACAATTATTGTGTATTTAAATATTGAGTATTTCGTATAAATTTGTCAAAAATTTAAAATATTTTAAACTGATTAATAATCTCTCAGTTTTGTAGGGTCATGTTACTTCTTCAAACATTCTAGTTTTCTCTTTTCTAGCCTATTCATGATTTTTTGAGCACTTGCATAAAATAAAAGAAATAAAAAATACATAATTGAACAAAACATGAATTTTTTAGCTTAGCTACATTCATTTATGAAGCTTATGTGGACGATTGATTAAATTTAGTGTCAAAAGTTTTGTGATTGTATTTGAATATGAAAGCATGTGTTCCAGCAAAAACGTTTCGAACTCAAACACACCAAGTGTCTTGTTTATTGTTCGAACCTACCAAAGCAACCTACTGAGCTGGAATAAGTGATATCTCATTCACAATAATGCTTATACATCTGATTGTTTGGTTCATACTGAGGGCAAATATCCACCAGAGAATCTTCCGTTTCCTGAGGGGAGACAGTAATTTGTTTTGTTTCATGACCTGACCTAACAAATTCCAATGCAAATGCAAAATTCTGAAGAAAAGAATAGATTTGTGCAAGGAAGCTTAGATAAGACACATGAAATTTTTTTTTTTATTCAAAGAACATTGAAGTGAAAAGGTTCTTTTTCAAACTCAAACTAGATATTATAACCAAAACACTTGATTAACGTATCTATCTATAAAAATCTATAGCTAAAACGATATATTTTATAGTTTTAGGAAGAATAGAAATTTTGTTGAAAAAATGGACAGCATGCTGGGCCATTAATATTCATCTTTCGTTTAATGAGCATAAATATTCAAAGATATTGTTTTTAGATAAAAGTGAAATCAAATATTTAAATGTCTGATAAAGTGAGATAAGAATTTTAATTTACTGCAGTTGACGCAATAGTATTTTTCTTATGTTTGTATAGTCGCCATTTTTAAGACAAACTTTCACTTCGTTGAGATAATTTTATTTAAAGTTGCATTTGTTCCCAAATCTCAACCCGTTAACTAAGCATATATCACTACATACCTGCCTCTTAATATTTTAATTTCTAATTAACAAAGTACGAAATTCAATTTCAACACGAATATTTTTCATGAAACATCTAAACTAGCGACAAGCGAGATCACTCTATGTAAATCTAGTGTGATTTCGGGAATCCATGCACATATTCATCAGGTAGAATGGGTCCTGACAAGTTTGAAAAATAGCTTAATGCAGTGTAGTAAAATGAAAAGCATCAACAATAGCCTGTAAGATGCTTTAAGTTTTTTTTTCGTTGAAGATTTTTTCTAAATTTTTTCCTGACTGCCCAACCTAAAACTGGAGTACGAATTTTCACCACATACATGTTATATGTTTGATTTCAATTTTTTATCGAAAAATTTTTCTTCATGGTGTATACATCATCAAATATTTTCTGAGCTGTAGAGTTGTGACAGTACCTGGTAAAGTCATTAAATCATTACGAAATTAACATGATATATATGTTTCTAAGGAAGATAATTGTGTAATTTTTGAGAAATTTTTGGACAACTTTAAAACTACGGCAAATATGTGAAATCTTTGAGTCTCCTGAAAAACTTTTGGAAAAAATGCCAATGATTGACACATTAAATGCTTTATCCACAGAGTTAGTACCATTTTGAAATATATCTGAAGAAAATGTAAGACAATTGACCTAATAAATAATATGCTATTTTCAAAATCAATCGGATATACTTTTGGTAGCAAAACGAAGATAAACTTGCCAACAATATCACGGTGCTAGAAATGTGTTGCTTGTACCCAGCACTTAAATCATTTTTGAACTAAGACAAACCAATCATCAAATTTGCATATGAAAATCCCGTAAGGAAAATAAATTTCTTTATCTGAAATTTTAGCACTATAATTTTGAAGCAGTTATTGGATCGAAACAAGATCCATAGAATTGTTTGGTCGAAAGATGGAGCGAATTCGATAAAGTTTTGTTACTGTGTTAGCAAAGAGCTAACCAACACGAATTATTTTTGTTACTTTGCACCAAAACATTGTACCATAAAATTTTAATAGAATGACGACCCTGTGATTTAAATTAATACAAAATTCCCATCGTTCCACAATTTATTTATTTGTGTACGATAGCCTTTTCAGTAGCTGGTAGCCCTTCAGCGAATGATAGCTCTTTTTGCTGGAAGAAGTTCTTTCTTTTGAATTCATTTATTGAATAGCATACCCACTTCAGGAAAATGGCATATACCAATACAATCGGCAGATCTGGGGCAGATTCTGGACCTTTTGTAGAAGTTTGAGTATCGCTTTGCCAAATCATAGCAGTTTCATTTCTTTTAACTCAATCGTACTCTTGTACAAAGAGCAGATGCACCTTATTCAACCTAGCAGCAGAGTTCAATTGTGCTTAGCGTTTTTATGCAATTTTCTAAGAACTCAGACAAACATAGTCCCAGCACCGCATATGTTGCGATATATTTTCTTGCAAACATTCATGAACATCACAATAGTCCAACACACAAGTGATGCCTACGTAATCGTCGGGCTTATGACTGTTAAGTAGATCCACATAGCTACATGATGCTTCAAGCTCCATTTGGTGAGCAAAACTATCTTGCGCAGATTAAAAGCATTTAAAACTCGCGTAGGCGTCACTTCTACATGCTTATTTCTGGGGTAGTTTTTTGTCCAAGATTACTCCTAGATAATTCACTTTGTCTGAAAGTTAAAAAATCGCCCTCTTCGTTCTTGGAAGCACTAGCTCTTCCAGTTTTTAGCCAATAATCAAAACGAGTTAAATTTCACCAAGATTCACTGAAAAGTCATGTCTCGATATACCAAAGGAGCAGTTAGAGGTCACCTCTTTATGAACATCCATTTGTTTTTAACACTGTCAAGTAACATTCGGCTCCAGCATCTGCCAGTAACTATCTCTACCTCAGTATGGTATGTATGTTTTAACAAGGTAGTCACCCACGCCATGACTTTTGCCAATTTCGCATAACTACATTAAGGGTACCAAGTTCATGTATCATGTATTACCAGTAGAAATCGCTACTTCACCTCTGAAAACAGGAAAATGAACGATCAACTCGCATTATTTTCCTTGCTGGTACGCATGTTGTTCTTCATTTAATCTCCAGGCATTTTAGTTTTGATAATATTAGAATGGTCGACCTATAATTCACTGGATATGAATAGTCATCTCTCCCAGGTTTAACCCTCCGAGTACACACCTATTTTTTCGATCATGAAGAACACTTGGGGTCAAATTGACCCCAAGCACTTTTGAACGTCTATAGAATCGCCGCCACTGAAGATTTTAATTTGAAAAAAATTGTAGGAATAGTTTGAGACCTTTTCTAGTAGTTCTTATGCATATGACGTGCCTTAAATGTCCTTAACATACCTAAAAAACATTCGCGAAAAACAGTTTTGCCGAAAATCAGGTTTTTTACTAAAAAATCGTTATTTTTTTTAATTTTCAATATTTTTGGCTAAAAATTTAGACAGATACTCTCAAGATATGACAAAATCATAAAAAAATTAGATGTATATTGGACCTTTAAAAGAAAGTATTTATTTTGCATATTTACGGTGGCGATTTTGAAGGTTTTTTATATTTGCATATTTAAAAAAAAAAATTAATAAATTTATTGATTTTTAATATTTTGAGCTTAAAATTTATATGGTTAGAATAATACAAAAATCATCCCTATATAAAGGGTTGCAAAAAAGATATTCGTTACGCATATTGGTAGTAGTAATTTTGAGGGTATGAAAAATAATGATTTTTTTCATTTTTGAATAGAAAAAACTATTTTTTATTCATTAAAATATATACAAATATTGACAAAATAAAGAAGAAATTGAAAAATTATTCATATCCAACACAATCATCACATAAAAATGCCCGATGCTCGTCGCACATCGGTCGATCGCAAGATGCGCACACATCTTTTGTTTTGTGGTCCTGTTTTCGAGAGAACAAAAAACATCTTGCTCTTTTATTGAGCTTTGGGCGTTCTGAAGGAACATTTGGGATATTTATGCCTAAAATCTTCTCGATCCCTTTTCGAATGTCTACACGTAGAATGGTATTATTTAATTTTTCTCGTAAATATGGCTCGACGAGGTGAGCCACAACTTCTTTCAAGACAGCAATGGCAGATTTATTTTTGGTAGCGTCAGTGTCAGTGTCTATCGATAGACCGATAGACACTGAAGAAGAAGAGGGCAGATTATCCTCGAAATATCGATATTTGTCACAAATACTAAATATATCTAGCTTCGAAAGGAAAAATCAGTTTTTTAAAAACAGTTTTTACAAGCTGGAAAAAATTGGTACATATTAAAAACAATTATTTTTTAAAGTAAAAAAATAAAGTAAAAAAAATATTGAATTTTTCCTCAAAATTGACGTCGAGTACACATGGGGTCTATTTGACCCCTTGATCTGCTTCAAAGGCTTCTCAACGACGACTGACGACATGGGACTGTATGAGAACGGTTTAAACTAAAAGTCAAGGCACAGAAATACACTAAGGAACCTACAGTACCCCCCTTTTCCCGCAGGCCTAAGCGCTGCGATTGGTCAAAAAGGTCTCTGGGGTCAATTTGACCCCCTGTGTTCTCGGAGGATTAAACAATAAGGCTACTTTGATTTGTCACCAGTTCGACGGAACAAGCCCTAAGGCTAGGTATTCTCAAAGGACTTAGTTTCACTGGACTGTCTTCAGTGGATTAATCCCTCTCTTAGTCAAACAGACAAGATTACATCCCTAACTTTTATGATGCTCTGACATTTCTTACTGCTGTAAAAAGCAAAACAATCGGTCAAGGGTACAAACACTGTCTGCATTTCAATCATTGGAGCCCCCGGAGTAAAATCTGTCGAGAATCCTTTTTGAACTTGAACGAAAAATCATCTGGGTGTTTAAGAGAGTCCAGTTTAGCTGCGGGATACTTTTACACGACTTTACACTGGCGACTACTTTTGCAGTTTCCTGGATGATTCAAATGATTCTTTCTTAAAAGTCTTACCAACACTTTATAAGATCTTTTAGAAATTCTGTAGGCAATTCAGCCATCGAAGAGTTTTCTTCGTCTTGCTCGATTAAGGAGCTGTTTCATATTTTCTCGATCTGTTTCATATTTTCTTGATCGTCAATAGAACTTACTCAAATCACCGTTTTTTGGGTTGCTCTTCTCCACCTCGAGTGCTGGATTTGTAGCTAAAGAGCACACCAAGTATGGGTGATCAGAATTTGAGGTCTCATCCAGCACGCACCATTCATTTGATGATTTAACTTTTGAAATAACGTTATGATATACCAATAACCATGGACGCAATGACAAAGGTAAGAGAAATCTCAATGTCAAGAGTCACTAGCTCCGCAGCAGCTATAAAATGAAAGGGTCTGGCTTCTCTGCCATTGCATTTGTTATTGCGCAAACTGGTTTACTGGTAGTTAACATAACTGCCCATCAGAAGTTTCAGTAGACTGAACAAAGTCCTTCAGCTTCTGTGTTGGCAGTGGGAGCAAGGAATGAAAATTCATATTTTTGGCCTCTGAGCACCCTAAAACTTCACTGGTCAACAATTCCACCAGGTTGACATCATCCTCATAGGTGAAAAGCTGTTGCACTAAAACGCGTAATGGTACTTGTAAAAGTATTACATATTTTCTTTCCGGCTTTTGAAATTTTAGCATAAACTAAAAAAAACAAGCAACCAGTTAGAAAATACTTCAAAGCAGAATAGAAAGCAGGTTGTGAATTTGTCACTTTGTGAAAAATTTACGAATTTATCGCTCTGTTTAAAATAACTGTAAATGTTTAATCAAATTATCGTAAATTTAAGTACGAATCAACACAAATTTTTCCAAATTCATTAGCAAATCTAAGCGTTTTCTCTATAGCTTTGATTTTGCGCATCCAACAACACAGACACATCGCCAAACGCCTTCACATATGTATGTATGTACGAGTGTATCCAAAAAAAACTAAGATTTACAAAAATACTGCTATAAAATTAATTGAAAAAGATCCGATACTGCTTCTCATTACCTACAAACTCTCGCACATGTTTCTGAACATCATCAAATCCCAAAAGAATAATTACAAAATAGTGCAAGATTATTTAACTAGCAATTCTTTTGCTTTATTTGGAGATGATTCGAACAGTTGTGTGCAAATATAACGGCTTGTAAACGAATTTAAACAATTCCAATAGAATCGCTTGAATAATTAATTCGATGAATCCCGTTCGTAGAACTGTTGTTTGCAACATCAATCTGCATTTTACGAAACTTGTTCGATTCGTTGAGATTACTAGTGTTTTTATCTACAGTGAATGTAAAGTATTCAGATTTGACAGAACAACATGAAATTGTGAATGCCGGTGATTTTTCTGTGAATTTATTTCACTACAGGCTATAACCGAACTGAACTAAAAAAATTCCCAATGTGAAACTTTTCAAGTTCAAAAAAGTGATCTGAAAAATGAATGTTTTGATCGATACAGCCTTTTCGAAAGGTCAACAAAAAATCATTCTTTCAAAACAAACAATACGAGAACCCCAAGGCTCCAAAAAAAATGAAAGAGTTGCGAAAGCGTATCACATTCACTGAGAAGATCATCTTCATAACAACGTTATGATTAATGATTTTCCTAAAAACGAAAGTTAACGTTAATCGTACCGGCATTCTATTATGCTTGTCGTCTAGTTATCGTTCGTGACTAGACAGACCGCTGACATCGTGGCCGCATCTTTTATGGCAAAACTAATTACTCTTCTGGCAATAGTAGTTAACTTTAAACCTTCGCCTCCGGCCATTCATCAAGATTTGCTTTCATTTTGCCCGAAATTGACTGGGGTCGTGAGTATCAGGCGCAATATCGCATGTCCATTGTTTGATGCGCTGAGTTTTGGCCACAATTCATTACTCAGTCGGGCAATTATGCCAAATAAGATTGCAAATTAAGCTGGGGAGAAATAATCAAGATGCCACAAGACTCACCCAGAGCCACTTTTACTGTTCAATTGCAAAACGTCTATTTGTTTCGAAACGTGCAGCACTCGAGGAAAGTTACAATGGATCGTTGCGATATTTCTGCACATGCCATATTAAATTCCTGGCATTCTATTAATGATGGACATCATCGGCCGAAACAATCCGCGGTCAGGTGATTAGGTGATAGTTTTTAGAGGTCCAACAAGATCGTTGCGTTCAGTGGTTTCTTGTTACGACCGGAAGAAAATCAATGTGTGATGCGCAGCCGCGATGATACATTCGCTAAGTGAAAGCCCGCAAAAACTGACCATCATCTTCATCGCATTCTGAAGATGTGGGGTGTTTTTTTGCTGATCGCTATGGTTTCGCCGTACAGTTTCCATTTCGAACGTTATCAAAATGAGGACGTAAAAACCATCTCATTTGTTTGACCAGACAGGTAGATTGAGTTTGCAACGAAGAACGATGAATATGCGAAGAAGAGACAGGTCTGCTGATGGTCATCGCGATCAAACGATCATCACGCGGATGTAGAAAAAATTTGTGTATATAAAACAAATCGCTTTGGATCAAACTTTCGGATGAACAGTGAAAATTACTTGATGAAATGCTGCTCGCAAAGTTCGTAAGCACATGCGAGTTTTTTTGCTAAGATAGAAAATAATTTAACGGCTGTGATTTTATGTTGCAAATTTTACTTTTCTCTTAAGAGGCCTGATAATAGAAATTTCGATTCAAATGGAGAAGGTGTTTGGTTATTTTTTTAACGAAATATTGCTCTAATTATTTGCAACTGTAACTTTCGGTCTTTTGAAAGATATGCCTCAAGAAATTCATGATTCTCTTAATTATTGCAGCTTTTGGTGCTTCTCTTTAACTTCACTTAATTGCTTTGATAATAATATTGCTTTTCCGACTACTTTAAGTTTAATTAGCATACATATTTCCAAAAAAAATAGTTTAATCCTACATTTAATATTGATATGCTTAGTTTAGGTTTAAAGTTTATTATTGAAATTACTTTTGTTTCAAACAGTTAAAATATGAAGGATGAAAGTTTTCGAGAAGGTTTAATATAGACTTGATAGAATTGAACACTACAAGAAAAAAGAAAAGACAATTTTCAAAATTGCCTGATTTGGAAAAAAGAAAAGAAAATACATTTTATTCAAGAAACTATTAATTTATTTGCATCTAAAATTCAGTTTGACTCACATTACTAGAATCTTATCTGTCTGTCGTTTGGAGATTAGCATTTTCGCTTGTAAGTAAATTAACATTTTCGCTTGTAAGTAAACAAATAGAAGAAGAGAACGTCATCTTAGATTTAAAAGTAGTACAGAGAGCGTAAAAATGCTTGGAAAAATAAGACAAGTGATTGGCTAAGGCCTTCTGTTTTTGTATTGCATTAGATGGACAGCAAATTTTGTTTTTTCGCCATTGAATTTTAATTGCAGGTTATAAAAAGGCATTAATCATAGTTTGGACTGTCGAATTTAAATTGAAACAAACAATTTTTTCCGTTAGTATTTAATAAATGTTTATCAAGACAAGTAAATTTACTGGTTCGACACTCTATTTCTTTTATCATCATTTGGATAGCATTTTACTGTACCATTGAAAAGGAAAATAATAGCTATAAATGTCATTTTTCAAAGTAAACACACTACTGATAGCTTAGTAAATGGAGTTATTTCATCACCTTAGTGAATGCGCCACGATTGTCAAAACATCTATTTACGACTATTGCAATGCAATTTTCGAATGCCTTCTTAAAAACTAGCTTGTTCCAGAGAAAAATAAAGAATTTGGTTGCAACAAGCAGAGTTCAGTTGCCAAAACATAATATTTTCGGATTTTCAATAAACATTACCCGTTCAATTAAAGTCAAAGATCAAATATCTTCTGATTTCAAACTAAGAACTATAACTTTGAACCGAAAACATAATCAGATCACAATCGGATGTAAAATCCTATTATTTTCATAAATGTTACTTGTTGGTGGAAATATTTAGTTTAACGAAAACGCCGTTTAAGTTTTTTACCGCCAAAAGACGAGTTCGTGGTATCAGGGTCAATTAGAACGGTCGATTCTCAAGCCTTTTGTACAAAGCCAAACCAAATATTTACTTTAAAGAACTCAATAAAACGAAGAAAGTATAGGGCTTAGGGTCCAAAATTTTGTTTGTTTTGTAGCAATGGAAATTAGCGAAAAAAAGTCATTTACATTACCATTCATTCATACGTACGTATGTACGTATTCTTTTATTATTAAACACATTCCGTTTATTCTACATTTCAATGAAAGAACACTTTTTGAGCACATTCTGTTATTTGCATTTAATTCTTAACGTGATTTTGAAAATATGTTCATCCATATTTTTCAAACCCAAACAAGATAAAACCTAAATCTAATTTTGAGTTAGTAGCTCGAAATTTAATCATTTTATCGGACTCTTCCACCGCTAATCAATTTATTGGCAGTGAAAATGACAAATGGTGGCTTTTTAACCAGAGGACCATCAAACTAAGTTTATCCGAAATTCTTTGGGATATATTCGCGTTGATTGAAACTATTATGTACAACGATTTACAAAAATATTCAGAACTTCCGATGAAATTAAATAGCAAGATTAAATCAAACATTGTTACGAAAAATGCGTAGTTTGATTAAGTATGCATTTGTTTTTCATGTTTGAGATTAAAATGGTTTAATATTGTACCTTTACGCCTTCCTCATGGGTTAAATGTAGTTTTCAATATTAGCGCCCAGCGTGGTATGTAAAAACTTTACTTTTGCTGGAAATGTAGCAATTCTATGCTTCACAGACTCCTTTTTCAACAATAATTTTATTTCAGAGTAGGATTTTGTAGTTTTGAGTTAAATTTTATTAATTTCCATTAAATTTTATGGCAAATAGTCTAACAGTTTACGCTGAGAAACTCGAATTCATAATTTTTATTATATAAAAAAAAATACTAGATTTGCCGCTAAGTCGAACCAACAACAGGAGTGCAAGAAAGCACTCCTGTTGTTGGTTCGTGAAACCTGTGGAGTACGCAGCAGTTGGACTAGATTTTGACGATCAGATCTGGGCTATGCCAAATCTGAGTGCAGTGAATGCCTGATTCAGCGGACATCGCTTATGCTCTTACACTGATTCAAACTCGCGCTCGACTTGAACAAACCTCAGCCCAGAGCTAGACGGTAGACGGGTAGACGTATTTTTGTCTACTTACTGTGACCCATGAGTTTCTCTTACGTTTAGTTAAACTTAACGGTTCTCATATTTGCTTCCTTTAAAAGACTTTTTTCTTTTCTTGTGCTCGTGTTTATTTTCTTTGTGAGTGCGCGAGTACTGGTTTTTCTTCAAAGCCGTTAATTTTGACTACTTCAGTGACGGGTTTTAGTTCCACAACAAAAGATACTATCAATAATCTGACAGAAACACATACTAAAACTTAACTTAGACATTTATCACTAGTTTTCCGGAAATACAGAACTATCCATTTCATGCATGAAAAAGTAAACTTAAAAAAATGCACAAAATATTTGGAAAGTGATATATATATCATTTTTCTTTTATTGTAAAGATTTTTTTGATATTATATGTAAAATACAATTTTGCTCAAAAGTTTTCCACGGGATTTTTTACAAGACTCAATCCTTTTGAGGTAACTTTCAACAACTTTCCGGCACATTTTGGGCGATATCTCGGCCATACTGTCACAAATGTTGGCTTTTAGTTCGACCAGAGTTTGAAGATTGTTGGCCTAAACACGACTTTTTGCGTATCTTCACAAAAAAAAATTCAAAAGCATTAAATCGCAGGATCCTTGAAACCAATTCACATCCACCAATCGTGAAATTACACGTCCTGGAACTTTCTCTTGCAAAAGAGATCACTTTGTCTGTGGTACGTGACTTGTTGACCCATCGTGTTGAAACCACAAATCATCAAAAACGTAATCTTCGATTTCCGTCAAAAAATAATCGGCTAACATGCGGCCATAGCGCTTAGAATTAATCAAGGACAAGCCATCACTTTTCTTTGATCGTTCTAAAAAAAAAATACGACCAAATCACACCACTGGACCATAATGCGCACCACACAGTGACTTTTTCTGGACGCAGCGGCTTCTCTACGATCACTTATGAATTTTTTGAGCCCCATATTGTACAGTTCTGCTTATTAACGTATCACAAAGCGAGAAATGGGCTTCATACCGAAGAAGTTCTGTTTTCGAAAAATCTGCATCAAGAGCTTGATGTTCCAACACCCAGAATCCATAATCTAAACAATCCATGTTCTAAAATGGCAAACTTTTAACTAAATAAATGACAGGGTGGTTGACGTGTATCTTTGACACATGTCAGTATGCAGAGTTTTACTTTCTCAAACATGAAACTCTAATAGAAGCTATCAGTGACAAAGCTTAGCATGGACTTTTACTAACTTTCGTTATTAACCCTTCGTAGTACTCATTCTATTTTGTTCTCACGGCTTATTAATCACTAAATTTTGATAATATAGCACTTTGTAATCCATCAACTACCTGAAAAAGAAGGATAATTCTCTGTTCGTTATCTGTGTGGGGTTCTGTGCGCAAACGCTCCATTCAAATTCCTTCTACTGATAAATCTGTATCGTACGTGCTCTATCCCTATGTTTTAATAGACGCTCACGACTCTCCTCTCACTTTATTCACTTTCAAAATTTTATTTCTTTTTCAATGACGTCATGTCTACTTATGAACATACCTTTTACCCTCGTAAATCTACAGACCCTTCTTGGTTCACTCAAAAAATTTTGAGAGCAGTCCAACTACAAAATGTTGCTCGAAAAAAGTTTTGAAGATCAAATTCTAGCTCTGATCTTGACTTATATTGAACACTGCGATCTTCGTCTAAAATCAAAATGAATCTGAATGCACAATTACTTTGCTAATCTGGAGTCATATATTTCTTCTTGCAATACTAAACCTTTTTGGTCATTCATTCGATCTTTGAAGAAAAATACTTCCATCCCAAAAAAAAAGTAACTTTCAATGGCTCTATTTCCTCATCTCCGCAGGATATTTGTGAGATTTTCGCAAACTTCTTTTCTTCCTCTTTTAAACGCTTTTCTTCTCTTGTTTATCCCCTTGATTTCTTCTTTTTTTCCTTCTCCTTCTCTAATCTATACTAATCCGATTGAAGTTGAGAATCTATTGCTCAGCCTTGATCAGCATTCCGGTGGTAGTTCTGATTGTATTCCCAATTTCTACGCGTAGCAGTCTTCCTCATTTTGCGTCCCCCTCTCTATCCTCATCAACTTGAGCCTATCATCCGGTGTTTTTTTTACCCAGAAATTTTCTAATATTTAAAACTGGCGATGTTTCCTCCAACTATAGTCTTATTTCACTTCTCTCTTGTTTCAGTAAAATTCCTGAAAAAATTGTCTCCTCTAGAATGTATTCCATGATTCACCCTATCCTAGCCCCGGAACAGCATGGATTCGTTAAGTATACTTTGACCGAACTTGTCCTCTTCTCAAACACAGTTGTCTTTTGCTTAGATCGTCAGCATCAAGTGAATATAGTATACGCAGATTTTTCTAAAACCTTTGATACTATCAACCATAGAATATTACTGAATAAAATTGGCAGTTTTGTATTTTTTGGTCACTCTTTTCTTGGTTTTTGTGCTATCTCAGTAATTATGAGTTCAAAGTTACTATTTACCTTTCCTCTTTTCCCTTTCATCCTTTTTCTTGTTTTCCATAAGGGTATATCGTTGGTCCATTACTTTCCTTGATTTTCATCAATGACTTTCCTTTCATTATTAATTCTCCTTGTCTTTTGTATGCTGACGATTTGAAATTGTTCCGAGTCTTCAGGTCAGCTAGTGTCTGTAATATTCTTCAAAATGACCTGTGTGCTCTCCTCAATTGGTGTAACCGCAATTCCTTGTCCTAAAATGTTAGCAAATGTAAGCATAAGACCTTTTCTCTCAAATCATCTACTATTTCAGTATTTTATTCATATTCCAGAGACTTGGGTGTAACTTTAGATCCTAAATTGAAATTTGATTTCCTTGTTGCAAAAGTCACCGCTACAGCCTCCGAAGTCTCTATATTGGTATTTCGCTCTGCCTCCAAATATGTTGACATACGTCGTCTTTTTTAATGTTTGATTATTTAGCTCTCGAATATGCTTTTTAAGTATCCACGTTTCCTATACCCTAAGCCTTCGATTGTATACAGCGAAGGCTCACACGCTCTTTATTTGATTTTATGATTCTCGCCTGTCCTTTCTGCAAATTTCTCCCTTAGATTCATGCCGCCTATTGCTTGACGAGTGGCTCCTGTTCAAACCGCAGCCATGTTTTATATTTGGCTTCACCGATTCCTTCCGACTTCGCAGTTCGATATGTGACACAGGTCTCAGGAAGTCATAACTGTTCCGTTCACGCGTCGAAATGTTTACTTTTCTTCTCTCTTTGTCAGATTCCCTAGACGTCATAATGAATTGGAGCTTGGATCTCTGCTTCAACCGTCTTTCCGCCTGCCCGGTGACTACAAGCAAAGGTGTTGACGATTCAATTAGTTCTTATAAAATCAGATATTCAGGGTGAACATTTACATTTTCACTTACAGCCAAGTGGTCATACAGTCTCTTACTGCAGTTTACACCTCCCCAAATGTAGACATTGAATGCCACACGACTCCTAATGCGATTTCGAGACATTCAATGATGCAACTGTTTTGGGAGCCAGGGAATAGAAACATCGAAAGGCACCGTCAAACGGACCAACATGAAAAGGTTAGCACGCTTTTGCCGAAATCGCTCTGCAGCTTACCGATTGGAATTCCAATGGCTTCAGTTAGACTGATCATCAGATAAAAATATTCAAAGCAAGCTGTAATGCCCTAGGCAAAAAAAACCTATCTGTGTGCTTGCGAGATAACTGTGCAGAACTTTTGGCTTTGGTCTCATCACGGAAGCTCTCCCTTAAAAAGGGAGCCCTTCAATGCAGCGCTGGTTGTTTTAGCTGGATACTAACTTATTTATTTATTTATTTATTTATTCAAATCTCATGTGACAGAAAATGCAATTATAAAGTGAGATACAAAAAAAAACAAAAATCGTTAATATAAAGCAAAACAAAGGAATAAAAATAATAAAACTTGAAGAAAAAATAAAGAGAAAAAAAAACACAATAAAATTAACTAAGAGGCTACGTTAACATATCAATAATATGTTTTTTAAAAGATTCAAAAGACATGGACAAAGAACCAAACTGATGCTCAACATGGCTTCTAAGTTTCCTAAGTATTGGTGAGTTAAAATACATAAGAGTACGCGCAAAGGGAGTGAGAATAAGCGATTGAGCTCTAACCGGTCGATCAGACACACGTAAGAAATGACACACGCGAATATTAGAAGAGAGTAAACCATGATAAAGCTTATAAAGAAAACATTCATCAATGAATATTCTGAGGGTCAAATTGAAATTTAAGAAAAGGAGACGGTCATCATAAGGACGATAAGCAACATTAAACTTGTACAAAAGGCAGCGAGTGAACGTACGCTGAACGGATTCAACAGCACAAAACGACCACACTAGGGAGCAAGATTCAACAATGCTACGAACAAGAGAAATAAAAAGACGATCAAATGTGTTGAAGTTGGTTGCAAAGCAAAAGTAGCGCAGAACGAAGAGAAGAACGAACAGAACGCAGAACGAAAAACAAAAAAAAACATGCAGGTCAAATTTTAACTTCGGATCAAAGTTGATGCCAAGGTCTTTATGTTGATCTACATGCTTCAAAAGACTATCACTCAAAAAATATTCAAAGGAAATGGGATTAGGCTTATTGGATTAATATATCACAATGCATTTGAAAACATTAAGAGCAAGGGAGTTCGCAGAGCACCAATCATTTAAAACAAAAAGATCGAATTGTAACTTACAACAATCATCTTACAACAATCATCAATCATTTTCGGAAGCGACAGCACGGAAAATTTTAAGGTCATCAGTATACAAAAGAGAGTCAGACTGAAAGTTACAAGGAAGATAATTGATAAGCAATGTGAAAAGGAGGGGACCAATGATGAAACCTTGCGGAAAACCAGAAGTAGGATAGAAAGGGGAGGAAGAACAACTATTAAAACATCATGGCAGACGCAATCATGGATGTAGGAAGAAAGCCAGGATGTAAAAGAACTCGAAACATCAAAATTACAGATCTTATTTAACAGCACTGAGTCGTTGAAAACCATTGTCTAAAGTGCATCAGCTTGAAGACCATTGTCCAAAGTGCATCAGCTTGAAGACCATTGTCCAAAGTCGACGCGACGGAGTCAGTGAATTCCACTAAATTCGTAGTCGCTGAACGCCTCTTGATGAAACCATGTTGCTCCTCAGAAAATAAATGGCTAAAAGCACTATGAATTCTTTCATGAGCAATCCACTCAAGCGACTTAGGAAAGCAAGACAGGAGGGATTTAGGACGATAGTTGGCCACATTGCCAATGGCCCTCGATTCTTAAACCAGAAAAACATTGGCAGCTTTCCAGGTAGAAGGAAAAACACCAACAGACAAACTCAAATGAAATAATATAGACAAAAGTACACATAAGGAAGATGCAAGAGACTTAACAAACACATTAGGAATGCCATCAAGGCTGCTGCTTGCTGAGAGACCCAACGAGGATATTAGGATTTCTACCTCCAGAGGATTATTCATTACAAAATTTTCATGAGAAAACTGGGCAGCAGCAGCATGGTTGGATAGCCCTCGCAGAGAGTTTTGCTGAAGCTGTATGTACGAGAGAGAAGCGAAACCAGTTTTTCGCCTCCTGTATGAATGCCCGGCTCTCACAGGAAAAATGATGAAAGCCTTTGACGCATTATTTTTTGCTCACCTATCTAAAGTGCTCATCGAGCTCATCAAAGGTTCAGGGTGGCTCTCGTTTATGCACTACCCAATACGGTATATTAATGTACTTTCTTAGTGTGCCTTTTTAGAGTGCCTTCTCAGCAGTTGGTCTGAACTTCAAAGTTGGTCTATCTGGAGTTTAACCAAATCGAGGGACTGTTTTTCAATTGACGTCTGAAGGAACTCGTAGCAATAAATGTAATGAATAGCTCTTCTAACTGTATGGTCAAAAATTGTTTTGCTTTGATACCCACATGCTTCTCATAAACAATAAATTCAGTAAACGTGCACAGCTCGTCATTCCGACTTTAGAAGTATCTAACAAATGACGTGAATAACATGTATTTCAGCGCAAGAGGTAAAAAAACACACTTGGAAGCAAGCACTTGCTAGTCTAAAGTCAACAATCCGTTTAGTCAATAGGAGGTATGGCACAGGTTTTGACTGTACACAACCACCCAACAGCTCTGTGATGGCATCGCGTCGCCGGCAGAGTCTTGAGAAAAATTTGTAAGAACACATAATTTTCAAAAAGACTAATGTAGATTATTTCAAAAAAGGATACACAAGAAAACACCAAAGCAAAACTGGGGAGCGTCAGTATATTATTAGATTTTTAGACGGCAGTGAACTGGTGTTTGCCGCTTTCAGCAGCTGAAGAATGATGGCACCAGATGGTCAAATAAAAGTCTTATTTGTGATCAAATAAGCGAAATGTACTCCTCTGAAAGTTCTATTCTTCAAGCCAATTTATAGGGGGTGCGAATAGCTTGAGCAGTCTAGTGGGTAGAGCACTGGCTTTTTGCTTGTGGGGTCCCTAGCTCAAATTCAGGTTCAGGCGAGGATCCGCGCACCAAGCTTTGAGTTCACCTAACTCTGATTAGGTATATGATTTAAGTCAGGGGTGAAGTGAGTCGTAGAACTAAGCTCTCTACCCTCGTGTTCACAATGATAGAAAAATGTCAACCCCTAAAATTCAGCCCCTAGACCCGTACGAGGGTTGTTTTGGGATTACTCTACCTTACTTTACGAATAACAAACACCTTTGCTGAGTACCGAAAATTGAGAATTTCAGGTTCTGGAACGTACCAATGGCGGTAAAAAATTGGATTCATTTGGATCAGAGGGAAAACATCCTAGAGCTGAGATTCAACGAAGCAGTGATCAAAATGCATGTTAAAATCTGCGATGCCTTAGTTTTGATACTGATATTTTTATTTATAATTTGTCAAAAATGTGTCGTCTCTGGTTTGAAATGTGAGTCACGGAACTTGTCACTTTACAGTCGCATGCCATTTGTCATGAATGTATTTTCCGTCAGCTTCAACCGTTCTGGTTCGTACAAACTGAAAAGATTCCACGTAGCGTGAAGGTGTATGTAAAATAGCGGAGCATTATTTGGCCGCATGCACTATGTACTTAGTAGCTTCCGCTATAAAATATAGCTCCTGTCGCCGCAATATCATGCACAATACAAATTAAAAACTACATACTCTCATGTGTCATAGCATGGCAACCATCGTCGCTTGCACTAAAGTCATAATACCGTAATCCACAAAGAACTGGTTTTTGCATCATAGCGAAAGCTTTCATGCATTATGGGTTTTTTTCGACTCTAATGCATATAGTTTTAACTTCTATGCATGTAGTCTCGAGCATGCTGCTGTGATGTTGATTACAATAGGCTATATTACCTCAGTTTGGTAAGAAACTCCGTAGAGTGATGACCAGGCCACTGGCTTTTAGGTTCTTAGGTCCCTGGCTTCTGACCAAGGTTCGAGGCGGTGTGAATTTTTGGTTCTTAACAGGGGCTTAAAAATATGACATTAAGGGCTATGATACAATACTTGGTAAAACTTGACTTGATGCCCCACACAGCTGTTACATGAGTTTTGCCGATATATGTCGGGCTAATATGTTTGTGTTTTTATGGCTGTGCGTTTGCTTTTGGGGCTTTTTTTCTTTTTTTTTTGTTTTTCTTAATTATTTTATCTTCTTTTTTATTTTATTTTGGATAATTTTGTCTGTTTTTCTTCAATTTTTCAACCCTTCTACCACCTTTTCGCCCTCTGGTGGTGCAATTTCCCGGGTGTGGGGCATCAAGTCGAGTTTACCTCAATAGTTTGCAAGCTATAATGCGAAGCGTCTAATCCGATGAATATACCGCAGTTACCTATAAATTTTTTTGGTTTGCATTGTGGTGCCAGCCACTATAATTGTCACAATCCCGAAATCACATACATATATACATTGTTAGTTATGGGTCTGTATATTTGGTTTATTAATTTGATCAGTATACCGAAACTGATTAGCGTACTTTTTCAATTGCTCAAATTTTAATTTATTTCACGTTCCTGAGAAGCCAGTGAGTGCCCCAATAGACTATAATTTAGCAGCGGAAAATGATACCAGATATTCTTATTTGAATATTGCTAAAACAATCATGTATTTAAAATAGCTACAGGGTGGAAATTGTGAGCTTTAAATATTTATTCAAATTCGGGCCTTTATTAATTTTTTATAGAAATATGGTTGTGCAAGGTAGAAATAGTATTTACAGTAGATATTATAGAGCTTGTTTTTCTCTCGTGTGAATCGTCCACGCAATTCAGCTACACAATATCTATACCGGAACTCATTTAAGTGCATTACTGTTCATAGCTATCAACAGCCGTTTGCTTGAAAAAAAACAACATTCCTACGGCTGCCGTATACCTCGACTAAAAGTCTGTTAATCGAAATTGACTTGTTATTTTATAATAAGTCAATTACATTGAAAGTTCATTTCGAACAGTCATCCAATGCTTCATAGCCGAACTTAAGTCAGATTTATTATTTGCACACGCATTGAAACATGGTTCCGTGCAATCACTTTCGTCATTTCACTCCAATCAATTCAGATCTCGCTATCATACCGCAAATCATACACATGCATGATCAACTGAACGACATTTGCAATAGATTTATCAAAATGCTTGATATTGATGCATATCGCCGCCATCTATTATGTACAGACAATTGTTCGCACCATAAAGTATAAGAAACTTTCACTTTATAGAAAATTAATCTATAAATACAAAGATTTCTTTCCCCAGGGGTTTTCTCAGGAATTTTTCGTGGGGGGTGTGTTCAGAATTTTAGGAGGGGTGTCCCTTTGGAACAAAGGACACAAAGTTCCCTTTGTGTAGGAAAATTGTCTGTGTTAGGGGGGGTGTATGCATTTTCCAAGGGGGGTATTAGGGGGGTGTTAGGGGGGTGTAGGAAAATCTCTGTCTTTCCCCAATCGAGGCTGATTGGATGAAATTACCACTATTGGCGTATATTATCACAGTTTCCGATCGATTTGGAGCTACTGTTGCCATTTTGTCTCTCACTTGACTCCAGGCGGTATGCTTGTATTTCAGCAACGAGGGAAAATTCACTTCATTTTCGGGAAAATTCTATCTTTTATCATAGAGCATGTACAATAGTCATTTTTTCTATTTTACCGGGTGTATACAACGGTTTATTAAATATTTTTGGATTGAGGACATTTGTAGCGCACAAATACGCGAGATAGATTGAAGATATTAGAATGCGGTGATACAAAGAATGTTGATTAAAGCAAGTTTCACTGAATTTTATCCACGGGAAAAACTGTTTTGACGACAATTTAATTGCATTGAGCACACTACGCGATGTGCGAATTCGATTCATGAGTTTATCCATTGTTCAGGCAAACACGATTACGATGGAAAGTCGTGGTCATTAGCCGGTGGTCTGTATTTTGTAGCGGCTCTGAAACGTTTTTGTTGCTACGGGTGCGAAAAATTTTGGTGGCTTCGCTGGCTTTTGACCTTGATATTGATCCAGGAAATGTTGGCAATTGCACATGACTGAGATTTGTTTTGATCGAATTTATACGCTTACGGAAATTAAGTACATTTCCTATCATTTTCTTTCCCTTTAAGGAATGGAATTAGACAAGCGTCATGAAGTTCGATTTCACTTCCAAAAATGCGTGAACGATAAAAGGTATTTGGCGATGTAACTATGAAATATGGTTCGAGAGGCGGTTTGCGAAAAAAGTACAATGAGGTCAGATAATGTGTGAATTGATTTTGAACTCGATTTAAGTGCTCATGAAAGTGAAGGCATTTTATAATCATAGAAATTCCAAAATATAATTGAGACTATTTTGTTTTGATAGATGTAACAAACGCCATTAAGTTTTTAAAGGAAAATTTAGTAGAGTAGTGCAACATAAGCAATCGGTGTAACAAAGTTTTCACTAGCAAGATATATTTCCTTAGCAGTTTTTTAATTGTAATGTATGGTAAACATAATTTAACTTGCGAACAATTGCATCTAATTAGGTGACAAATTTCTGGGCAGGAAAGTCTGTTCCAGTGAGATGAAGTTTTTTTTTAGTTGAAACGTTGGTCTGGACTGGAACTTGTGTATTTTCATTTGGGTTTAAAAAACTAATAATAATACACATAAGTATTCAAGATAGTACAAATTTATTTTGGATAGAAATATATAAATATATGTTTGATAAGTGCAAGATTTTTAATGCAGCAGAAAATGTATATGCCTCAACTCAAAAACTGACGTCAAAAATGCAAGCCCTCACAAAATGTTAAATTCTTTTAAGTTTGAATTTTAGAATAGGGCGGTAAAAATTACATCATTTTCGAAATTGATAGATTTTTAACGCACCTGGTCATAGAACAATTTATAAATTATTTTAAAATTTTATGCTTGTAAATATACTTATAAATTTATAAAAGTTTGTATCAAGGACTCAAAAAGTATAGACAAATTGACGAATATATTTTGTTCTAGAAAGCAAATATTTTGTTTTGATATTGTGTGCTTAGACCTAACCTAGGCCACTGAAGAAAAGATTAATTTAACCAAACAGACGGTTTTTTGAAGATTACTAGGGGAGGGTTGCCAAATTTCAGCTAACTTTTGCTTTAATTTATTAATATAGTGCTGTCCAATAATATTTATTTGTTTGTGGTTAGCATTACTTTAAATTTTGATAGCAATTGATAAACATTTACTAATTTTTTTTAAAAATTTAAATTGAAAATAAGGCTCTGAATATCAAGCGAAGGGTAACCCAATGTTGGATAGGAATTCAAGTAAGGAAAACTATAAATCTACGAATGCCTAGGAACAAAATACATCTCAAGTAAATTAATTATATTTTTATTGAAAAGAAATACTTTATTCTAATCTAAAATGTAACATAAAATGTTTATTATTACCTTTTTTTCGAACGTCACTAGTGAATAAAAAGACACATTATGCATGGGTAGATACATTTTTTAAGTGAAACAAACTAAAAACAGACTTAAAACTTAAAAACCACGCATTTTTTTTCAGATTCTTTTGTTGCAAAAGTCACAAGTAAATGTCTTCCAATCATACTTTTTGGAACCTGAACATAGTTCGTAGGTTCATCTGAGACAACTAATGCATCGTATATATTGCTTTCCAAACTAATCTTCTTTGTAGGATTGATTGTACACACTCTTCGTTAGCATCATCAGACATATGTATGGTACGTCTGGCTTACGGTACGTCTGATTTGTCATTACATGAGTCATATTTTGGGATAGATACAGCTATACTTTTTTCCCTTTTTTGCGCGGGTCTAAGATTTTACGGGTTATCTTTTTTCAACCTTACGTTGGTTTTATGAATTTAATTGACTTTTTCGGGCTGTTAGTTGACAGTATCATTTTCTTAGACATATTTTCTGCTTTTGAGGATTCATTTTGTTTCTTATTTTCTCGCAATTGTTTTTGTTTATCCTGAAATTTATTTATTTCGTTTTCAAAATTGGTTTTATACTGCGAGTTGGTGATGACTGCTGCTTTTCTAGCAGGGAGTCCTTCTTTGGGGTTTGATGATGACCTTTCAGGAAATTTGGAAGGTGGCTTAAGATGAAAGGAGGAAACAAAAATTTTCGCTGGAGTGTTTCCATCCGGAGCTGGTGGGGATGAAGCTGAGCCTAGTGGAGTTGTACAAGACCAGTATTTGCTCTGATGTTCCAGAGATTGAAGTAGTATCTGCAGAGTAAACAGCAGATATTGGAGTTCCACTTAGCAAGGGTTTCGTTTAACATCGTGCCTTCAAATGTCAATTAAGTCAGAATCTTAAAATTTGTTTTTATCAAAGGGCAGAATCACACAATTTCTGAAATCACTTTCATTTATTTGAAGAGTAGTACATTTTTACACAGGCTTTGCATAGGCAATTTTTTTAACTAAATAGCACGTTAGGCTTCTGAATAGATTGTTCGACAACCGGGTTTCAATTTCCTGTGAATAATAAGCCTTCTTTGGGCTCATGATTGACACATTTACTGGTTGCAACTAATGGGATGTATGGTGCCGCAGGCATACAATAATTAATCCATTTTCCCTAGCTTTCAGTATCGCATCTATATTTCTGACGTGTTATTCACGTCCGTCCAAAATCAAAACAACTTGATTCTCAGGAGTATGTGTGAGGTAGTCAATGAAATGTTGAACCCAAACAGTGGGTTTGTAAACTTGAATCCACCCAAATTTGTGACATCTTCCAATCTTTCCCGGTCGGGTGCTATCTAGAAGCTCAGGTTTCATAGTTAGTCTTGGAAACACGATCATTAGGGGAGTAAATATCCCGGCTCGACCCATGCGTGTTAGTATAGTCATTAGAGCACCTAATAAGACACCAATCTATTTTTTCCCTTTGATTTTTTATTATATTATTATACCTATTTTGTCTACATTTTGTTTGGTTCCATGTTGACTTTCTTTGCCATAAATTGAGATCGGCGAAATTATAGAGGTGAATTTCTCTTTAGAAAAATTTTCAGCCATTTTTAGCCAGCTGATCTGTTGTCCAGAGTAAAAGTATGGCAAATATTACTATTTACGGCAAGCTGAAAAGCAAACTGTTCAATGCCACGTTCAATTTCCTAAATTTTTGTACAATACTGAACAAGTTCCTTTTCCAACTCATCTCCTAACGTACATTTTTCCCCATTCTAGTGTTACATAGCGTATCAACATATTTATCTTTGTTGTTAAAAAAGTTTTCAAGAGTCGTTTTTGGTACATCAAGAGTCTTCGATACCTTTAGAAATCCCATTTTTTTTCTTTTACTGCAGCAACTGCACGCTTCATTGCATAAGCGTCGCGTTTCTTTTTTTTTCGGATTACCCATCTGCGAATAACGAGATTATCTATTTTAAAACATATCCCGATAACAGATATCTCATATTGGATATACTATCTGGTATTTGGAGCCTCCATACGATTTTAGTCAACACAAGGTAATCTAGAAGGCAGCTAACGTAGCCAAACAATTGAAGTCTAGTTTCAAACTAACGCCTTTCTACTATACATTTAATATTAGGTGCATTGTAACCTAGCAGAGTAGGTTAATGTAGGGTTGCAAAAAAACCATCTCAAATGGAAATATTGCGTTATTCGAAAATGTTGTTGCATTTGCTGAGCTTTTACTTAGGTTGGTTGTCAAATTAAAATGGCATACAGAAAAAACCTGAATGAAATCTTATTTAGGTTTTAATCGAAATCAGACATGAAACTTCCATTTTAAATAATCTACAATGTAATTTACACTCAAAAACAGTCGGCACACTACAACTTTTGATGCAAAATAATTGACAATTGCGGAGTGCTATGCTAATTCATTTAATTCAAATTGCCGGTTTCATACCAGTGCTGTCATTTTAGTTTTTCTTTGTGCAATAAATAAAACTCCGAAGTTGTAGTAGATTACTCTAAATTGCAATGGATCGATTTTTCTATAGGTACATACATGTACGCATATAAGTGTTGTCACATGCATTTAAAATACAACGATTGTTTGAAAAGTATAACAAAGCATATTCAACAAAAAATTTATAATTTTTTTAAAGATATCAGATTCGAGTTAAGGGGGCAAGATGGTTTCCGAGGCCGAAGAAAAGCCGATTTTTGCGATTTTTTTTCTCAGCTTTTGAGTGAAAATAATTACTTATTTTTCATAACACATTAAAGAACTATACTTTGAGAGTATGTGGGAATTTTTGTGTAAAAAAATATTAATTATCTATCCCGTGGTGGCAGTAGATCAAAGGCGCTTCGAAAAAAAGGCGTCGTGCGGTGCGTAAAACCTGGCCTGACAGTGTTATCTGAAATCAAAAGATCGAAGTGATTTACTTAATATATTAGTTTTTTTCGCGGATGAATGAAATTATATTGAAAAATATGCGATTTCCGATTTTTGGTGCGGTTTTTAATTTGGAGGTACCATTTTCACATAAAAAATCTGCCTATAAAAAATAGTAAAAATTTTTTTAAAAAAAAACCGATCGTTCATCCGCGAGTATTTATCATATTAAAGATGTCCGGCAAAGTTCATTGAGATCGGTGCATTAATTTTTGAGTTATGTTACGCACCGACTTCAAAAATGTAGTTCGGAGTTTCGAGCTAGACTATTTCGGTTTCTCATAGAAATATACCTGGCAACACGATCATAAAATAACCGGTATCTCTGCGAGTTTTGGTCCGATCGACTTGAAATTTTCAAAGGATATTCCTGAGATGTTGTACTTTCATATAAAAAAATAATTGAAAATTTTTTTTTGTTTGATTTGGAAACCATCCTGCCCCCTTAAGTCCTTTGGTGAAAAATACAAACTATTGTTAGTTTCAGTTTTTCCATATTAAAGAAAATAAATTGCAATGTGCAGTTATATCTTCAGGATTACGAATTGGGGAAATTCCTGTTCATTCTTAGTTCCAAATAGCTAGCAGTTGCATATAGAATTAAACAGAGCGAAACTAACTTAGTAAATATGCTAGCTAGATTAAACAAGTTGCGAATTTTGTAAAATGAAACAGAAGAAACTCAAATGCAAGGTGGCAATGAACTGAATCAAATTGCAACAGATATACTGCAATAGCAGGAATCGTTTAGAACACTCTTACTGCTATCAACATACTCTACATGAAAGCCCATAAACAGCCGCTGCCTAACGAATTCCGCTTCACAGACGCGATATGGGCATTTGTTGCGTTCAATATACTTATCAAAATCTGATCTGCTCGGGTATGCAAAAAAAACGCACCTATTATAAACACTTAAATACCTCACCTTGAGCCCAATTGGATCACAAATTCCCAAGACACTACAAATACTTCTCAACGATATAACACAACAAAATTTTTCTCTGAATTAATCAGAAAGGGAACGTACCAACCACTGTAGTGCTTTATGTTCGCCTGTAGCCGTACAAGTTCACGTAATTATTGCTTGGCTGCAGCATTTCCCCGAGCCAGAGCCCTGCTATCCGATAATAGGTGCCTATTCGATAATCGGCCAATTTCCCTTTTTGTAAAAACCGTTATTTTTAATAAATATAAAATATCGTCAAAAAAATTTCAACTGTTGAAACAGTTTTTTTTGACATGTTTTAATAACTTTGCTAGGATATTTATACAGCGGTTTGAAGGTGATTTAAATAAACACTGAAACAAACACAGAAATATCATGGGCTTGCGATAATTCAGCAGATATGTTTTCACTTTTGTTTCTCCGCAATTTATTTTTTTTACTTACTTGAAAAATAAAACGAATTAATTTTTAAAAAATAATAAAACGAATTAATTTACAGAAGATATTTTGTAATACTTGGCGAACAGTTGCAGGAGATAAATTCTACCTATGGTATTTGTGATTTAAGCCTAGTAATGTATTCGACGAACGAAATACAGCGAAAACGTCTGTGCGGAATCGAGCGAAATATAGTTCTGCACCCCGACACCGGGGACAGTATAAACTGCCACTGATGACATTTAACAAGTGCATTACATTTGAATTCGGTGCATATAAATTTAACTAACCGGCATCAAAAATGATACTATCGACAAAACAAAAACTACTGTAGCAAGAATGCGCTGTTCATCCATCCATTTTCACCCATTTTTCAATAAAATATCCGCAAACTCGAATGAAGTTATGAGCTGTCACAATTTTCGCATCAATTTAAGGTCCTGGGTCATTAAATGGCCGTGAAATTTAACTTATACATAGTGCAGTGCCATCTTAGAGCGAGTCACTGTGTTGTCTTCGAAGACAGTTATACGTCTTCGAACACACAGGCTGATTTTGTATAGAATTTGACACTTCGTTTCGTTTCGCGTCGAATACATTTCAGGGTTTAAGGTGCAACATATAATTTTGTTTGACAGTTGCAAGTGAATTTGCGAAAAAAAAATAAAATATTCCATCATTCCACCTACGTGGAGACCGCTGACTTTAGTTTCTGGCTCAGTGCAAAAGGTATTAAACAGCAAATTTCGACGATGCTTGCCCTCGATTAATTTGATCAAGTGACAACTCTCATGCACTATCTTCATGTTCAAGTTCATCCGAAAAATAACAGCAGCTACTAAAATAGTCCTATCATGATGATTTCGTTCACGTTTGAGATGAAGCTATATTCAGATTTCTTGATGAAACAAAATTATCTCACACTTTCCAAATAAAGAGGAACAACAATAACTGCGGAAAATTACAATAGCTCGGGTTTTTAAAGTCATTTGAAAAAAAAATTGTCTGTTTCATCACTAGCGTATACGATTTTTGTGGAAGAAATTTGTGAATGTAAAAATTTACAGTAGATAGAATTAGGTATTGAAGCACCCTTAGAATACTAGGCCTTACTTTAATTTTGTCAGTGAACACAACAAATTAGCTGAAAAGCAAGTAGACCGGATAACACTTTCATTTTTTCTGTACGAAAGCGACAATTGCCGAAAGGATAGAAACCTTTTGTTTTAAAACCTGTATTCGCCGAAGCTTCACTAGCCTAGTAGATAGAGCACTTGCTTCTTGTGTGTGGGATCCCTGACTAGAGGCCGCACACCAAGCTTTGAGTTCACCTAGCTCTGAATATGTAGCTGAATTATTAATCAGGAGTAAAGTGAGTCGTGGAACTAATCACTCCACACTTGAATTCACATTGATTGTAAATTTGTGATGAAGCTCTCTACCAGCTTCAACCCCTAGACCCATAAGAGGATTGTCGTGGGATTTTTCATCATCATTTTGCTACGATTTTTCCTCGTATCGATATTTTCTACAGCTGACCCTTTTATCAATTTTATTAGACTTTTGTGATCATAAAATTGGTTTATTTTTACATTATGAAAATCTTAATTACACAATACTGCTTATTTATATTTATATTTTTTTGCTAACTCCCAGTTATTTCAAGCATTAAATTTAAACATAATTTTCCGCGAAAACTAACGCAAATTAAGTATTGCAGCTCAATTAGTTAATAAGAGCGAATTGTGTGTTTGATACACTTTTTTGTGATTTTGACAAATTCATTTCATAAATTTCTGATAAGATTCCAAATGATCCTTCCGAGGAGCGAATTATAGATGACAGCAAATCTCCAAATGTGAGATTTAGTGAGCACTTCAAGTAGTAGTAATGTGACAGCTGCAAATAGTTAAGTCATGTCGCTAATGATCGTGATACCCAAGCAAAGTGCGTTAACTGCAAAGGCAACTATCATTAGTCGAACTGCACTAAGATCCTCGAAGTGAACTCTGGTGTTAACCGTCTGACCTGCTGTGGATGGGTGTCTAAAGAATTCTCATGACGCAAATAGATCTTTGCACAGGTGAAAAGAGCAACATCATATCTCCAACCCATATTCTCGACACAGAAGAGACAACCCAACCCAAAAAAAAAATCAAAACCGTCATATAACACATTGTAACGCAGACCCAGCCCAGCAATTGCAGTTTGGTTTGCAGTTTGCAGTCGAAATCGCAAAGCACAATGAAGAACATGATGAGGAAGATTGGAATGGTTGGTACATTTCCAGGCACAAGTACGAGCCAAACGCATTAATAATGGACAATAAAATGTCCGTTCGCATATGGAGTGCAAATTCCATCCTCAGCAAAATTGAAGAGCTGATGCAATTTTTATATGCTTAAACAGGAAATACTTCAATAACCAGCGGTTCAGGCTGACAAATCTAATAACAGCCTATTTTGTAACGATAGATTGACAGGGAGAGGTGAGAGCACTGCAGTCCTGGTGAGACGGGACATAAACCACCCTCACATCGCAATACACACCCTTGAACAGATAAAAGTAACCACCACAATGTGCTATGGCTTTTTTAAAGTGTATAGCAATAGTCGGGTACAACCTTCCGAGGAATAGCAATATCAAAAACCAATTATTTTAATTTAATAACCAATTTTTTTAGCTAGATATATTTGAGTTTCTTGACAGATATCAATACTTCGAGGGTAATCTGCCCTCTTATTTGTTGTCTACTGGTGTAAGAATTGCCAGTTATTTATACCGAGTAATGAAAAAACTTACGGCCAAAATCACGCACGAAAAAAGGACAACACGATCCGATTCCCGGACGAAGCTCAAAAGGTCTTTCCAGAGACATAAAAGACCCCTTCAGAAGAAGTAGCAGAATTTGAAAAGGAGCTAGAAATATGGAAGCAAACTCTGTCACAAATGTAATCAGCTGCTAGATCGCGCAGTTTTGGAATGAAAATTGGGTTGAATTCTAGCGCAACATTCAATCTGATTATAACAGCTGTTGGTTCGTGACAAAATACTTCCGGCACAAAAATTCAATTCATTCATCGTAAATGTCATTTTTACATGGAGAGCTTTCCAGAAGCCTGGAAGACAGCGACTATAATGGTATAACCTAAATCAAATATCCCCTCTCTTCCTCCACTTTTTTACGTTAGGATCGACGAGGATAAATGCACTGTTGCTAGTTGAGTAAATAAAAGTAAAGATTGTTAAGATGACTGTTCTACCGAATATACGAAAAAAATCAAGTGAAGAAAACTTTTGAGGCATTTGATATCCGCGTACTAGCCCTAGAACAAATTCCGAAAATGCCGCTAACTAAAAAGCGATAAAAGGAAAATATTGGTTTTCATATTTTTAATAAATTCAATATTTTTAAGGAAAATACTTGGATTTTAAGTTTAACTTCAATGAAGATTTATGAAAATGAAAAACCTAATGATGACCAAAAATATTTTCTTAATTTTATTTATTTGCTATTGCAGAGATTGGAAAATTTTTATTTTATTCAAGCATTTTACAAAAAATCAAACAGATCGCTGTTACATAAAAACATCTTCATAGATCTCCTGAAATGAAAGTTTACACAAGTTTTAATTGATTTCGAAAAAAGATTTAATTCACATTTCTACCCACAAAGTTAGACCTATAGAGCATTGCTTTTGAAATTACACAAGTTTCTTCAATAATTTCTTTGTTTCTAATAAGATACTCTTTAGGAGAACATACGCTATATTTACAAAGTCACCATCATTATTGACCCCTTTTAGAGCAGGTTATTTTTTGATCCTTTTTTCCGAAATATTTTA
This sequence comes from Nemotelus nigrinus, assembly GCA_947369275.1. NCBI lineage: Eukaryota > Metazoa > Arthropoda > Insecta > Diptera > Stratiomyidae > Nemotelus > Nemotelus nigrinus. Next base: position 201,562,521 of record OX376372.1, on the reverse strand, counting down.
TTTCTATATAGAACATGTTTTGGTAGTTGAAACATCGAAGATCTTTTTTTAAATGCGTAGACAAAAATATTTTTCCCTTCAGCCAAATGAAATAAGCTTTTCTTATTATGTTACTGCTTTAACAAGTACTTAAAAATAAAACACTACAATTAAGTTTTTTTCTCCATTATTTTTATACCGACAGTGTGGACTAAGGTTACCTCATATCATTCTGACCACAAGTCCCTTCCGTCATACGGTCCATATCAAATCTTCGAAAAAACATTCATACTAAAATTTTACCTAGTTCTCATCCATCAAAAACCAGATTCCTAGCCGCTAACCCAAAAAAAAAGTGAATACCAAAAAATCTAACGGACCAAAAACATGAATAATATGAAAATACATGATTTCATTACCTTTTACACACAAATTTTCTGAATGGATACCAATCGGTCCATTCCCTAGTCAAAATTCTCGTGCCAATATGAATGTACATATTAGTGAATATAATCTGCAAATATGTATTTGAGCCGACGAGCAATAATCGTTCGGTGACCTCTCTTCAAGTTGAATTAAAAGATTAACTAACTCAAAGATCGTATATGAATAATGATCACGAACTAGAACCTCTCTGGTCGTTATGCTATTATGCCATAAAATCTATGCATCTCGTTTTTTTTCGCAAATAAACACCGTTACAGTTGTGAATTTTGTAACCATTTCATTTGAAAGGAAAAGAAAAGAGTTGATACCGACAAACGTAGTAATTCGTTTGGATGTTTTTATGTAGCTGGTATCGCTGGTAGTTTATGTGTGGGATCAATCTCATAAATAAGTAACTTACTGGTTTTTTACACCATATTGAGTAAGGTCAAGAATCTGAAAGATGGTTGCATGTGTTACTGAAATCATTATTCAGAGTTTCATGTAAAGCTTATGTGTTGATACTGGCGTGAGCGTGGTGATTAAGCAGAATTAGAAATGGAAATACTACTAAATGGCAGATTTAAAAATAATTTCATTAGCCACTTATCAGTTCGTTGATGTATATTATTATATTATTTAGGTATAGGATATTCTTAGTGGCTTTCTAAATTTAACGAATTTGAACGACTTGATTAATAGAGCGAATTCGTTCTGCAAGATTTCAGTCTTTTTAAATTTTGAAATTCTCAAGAGCAGATCTATAACTAGCTTCACATACTTGCCACGGAGTGTTAAAAAGACGACAGTTTTTTTTATTCTCCTTCCTGGTCTGATTACAAATTTTTATTTCCTCAGCGAATGCAGTGAAGAAAAAAAATACCATGCTAATGAAGCTGTCAACGTTTTTGACATGCTGCCGTCAATTGTAGATTTGGTATGTATTACGTCAAGAATGACAGGGTACATGCAAGTAAGGACTAAGGTTATCCTTAATATTTAGAAACAGTTTTCTATGTAAAATACATAGAACCAGCTCAGGGACTGTCTAAAAGCCAAGAAAATAGGGAATCGTGGGAATGCTGAGTATTTGAATAAAAAAAGTACGTAATAATAATGTCGTGGCTGCAGCAGCTCGTAGTTTCACTTGCCAATTTTTGCTCTTCCAATAAGAGTGACTACTTCTACTGTAAAAAAGCAGTATTTGTTTGAGCAGCCTTCGAGGATTGCTTAAATTTTTTTAGTAGCAATATTTTTACGTTGGGAAGTTAAACAAAGGATTTTATCTTATCTTTTGGAAAACTTTCATTTCAGGCGTAAAAACGAGACGTTTGCATTTCTCAGGCCTTTTGACCGACTGATAAGGGATCATCTCAAGTTTGCAGTTTTATACGTTGCTTTTTTAGTAACCATCTTCATAAAAAACTGAACCAAGAATATTCGGAAATTATTTTTCAATCAGGAACTAAGCTCAAGTTTTGTTATTATGCAGCTATAGATGATTACAAAATTATCAATGAGGATACGTTAGATGGTAAAGACGACTAATAATTGAAAATAGCACTCTTTGCAAAGAGCGGACCAAAATGCAAATTCATTTTATCTCAGGACTTAGAGTAAGAAAAGCAATGTACAATTTACCCCTTGAAAATTAAGTTCCGGGATGACTTTGTTCTGCAGGTACTCGTTTAATTACTCTTAAATATTTCTAATCATTTTTCGTAATGATGCAAACTATCGCCTACCAGTTGCTTCCCTTAAGTACTTAGGAATTCCCGTTTGACCTTTATGTAGAGATATGACACGAAATCTCTACCTTCAGGAATTTGTTGAACTTATCGTAGCGCTGAGAAATATCGTTTTTTTTTCGAGAACTTATAGATATGCTTTTAACGATTTTCACCGTTTGTGACTCTTCTTACAATATAATATAGCTTCACATATGTCGAATAAAAATGCATATAAATATTTTTCTGCCTTGATGAAACGCATCAATATTCTTATCATGGCCAAGATCAGAGCCCAGTAATAAATTCAAATAACACCTAAAAAAGACATCCATGGCCATACTATGTTCAAAGAAATCAATAGGATAACAGGCTGCAAAATCTGTTTCTAACGGTGGCATACTTCTTGATAACAAATCTGCTGCAGATATCAACTTTCTCTGAAATTGATCGAGGCAAAAACATAGCACTGAGCCCATCCCTAACAGTGTTCAGCGAAATTCTTGATTGGCTCTATTCTATCTCATATTCCCCTCCACAGACTTCTGAAACCACGAATTCTTCCTTCACAAGGAATCCATGGTCTGAAATCTTTAAGCAAAAAACTGATCACAAAAAAACGGAATCGACAGGATTATCCTGAATGAACTTCCAACCAATTTCTTTAACATATTTGTATTCTCTCCAACATAAATCTGCTACTAACGGTTTTCCGAGCAAGGAATTCTTTGCAGTATAAGCCCTTTGCTCGTACGTGCTAAGTGATTCACTCACCAGATACTACGCGAGCTTTGTATTTGTAATTATATATACTTCTAACTCAACTCATGGTTGTAGCGTCTCCGGAATTGACCTTCTCTACACTTGACGATTCGACGGTTCTCTGCAAAACCTTCCTCTCGAATGAGACCGGAGTACTCCAGTACGTCAACATCCAATGCAAACGTTGAAGCAGTGCATAAAATTGTTATGAAGAATTATCGAATCACTGTTAAAGAAGTTGCTGAAGATGTCGGCATATCGGTTGGCTCAGGCCATGCAATTTTTTCGGATGGTTTGGGAAAGAAGCGAAGTTTGTTCTGAAATTGTTAAATTCTGACCAGATCGCATTAGTATAGTAACAATAAAACCAAAAAAAGACCAAGCAAAACATAGATTTATTTATAACTATGACGTTAAAACAAAAATCTCAGTGGAAGTGGCTAAAAGGGTCAAGACCGAAAATGGCACGCCAAGTTCCGTAAATGTGAAGGTTTTGCTCACTGTTTTTTTGGATAACAATGGCTTGGTGCATCATGAGCTCTGGCCAAAAAATCGTTCGGTCAATAAAAAATATTACGTTAAAGTTATGAACCGTTTGCGTGAAGCGATTCGAAGAAAACACCCGGATTTGTGAAAAAAAAATGTATGACTTTTGCATCACGATAATGCACCTGCTCACACATTTTTGCTTGTTCGTGATTTTTTCGGCCAAAAACAACACCGTACCTATGTTTCAGTCACCTGCTCTGTCGGATTTAGCCCCCTGTGACTTTTTACTGTTCCCAAAGTTGAAAATACGCATGAAAGGACGGAGATTTATCACGATTGAGGAGATAAAGACCACGCCGCTGAAAGAAGTCTAGAGAGCCATAACAATAAGCACATATAAGAAGTGCTTCAAGGATTCGAAAAAACACTGGCATAAATTTATTATGTCTTGTAGGGGACAAAATAAATTTTGATGAATAAATATTTATTTTTCGAAAAAAATATAGTCACCTTGTTTTTATATTTTGGAATATTGAATTTCAGATATTTTTCCATTGCTTGCCTGATTGTGAAAATCAGATCAATTATTGATTTGTCTGCGATGGAGCCACATTAATATTGTCCGTTGATGGCTGTAGCGTATGGACCTATCCATTCTTGCAAAATAAAATAGAGGAGATTGCCTTATAAGACGTACTCAACAATGTCACACCCCTAATAGTTGCTCCGCCTAATTATGTAGCATTTAACACTTTTCTGTTTGTCTTCTGGCATCTCTTCATTTTCTCGTATGTGCAATATAATATCATGAATTGTTTAGTGTAACGTGGGTCCTCCATATATAATCAGCTCAGCTATTTTGCATCAGCTCTGTCATTCGTCTTATGGCTTTTTGAACCTGATTTTTGTGTGGTGACGGCAACATAAAGCCTTTTTCTTCTATTGGTAGAACCTCCAATTTTTCGTTGACCTGACCATTTAGCAATGCATTAAAATTCATTGCGCATCGCTCGAGAATGCCTTCATGATGGTAATCAGATTATTTTCTTTGCCTCTACAGGGTGTGACTTGTTTTGAACTATTTGATAGAACTTCTGCTCTAGGTGCGGATCTCACTCTCTAGTTCATTCTATTTCACAGATCATGTTTTTTCTGAAACTGCTTTCTTCCGTGAGTGAAGTATCTTCTTTGCTCTTCCGAGCTCTTAATAATCCACCGCGTGTATCCACGTTCTATGAGATTGCTGCATTGACTGGTGCACAAAATTCTTAGATTTTGTCGTTTGTTTGCATTCATCATCAAGCCAGACGATCCGATCCCTGCGACTAAGCTGGCATCAGCAGTACTAATGACATTATTTGTAAGACGTTTCCACTTCTCACCTACGCCCGGCATCTTGGCTTAATGGTTTATTCTCTCTCAATTCAGATCTTCGAGGACGAGTCCTAACGCAAGACTGAAATTGTTGCTATTATTGTCATTCCGTAGAGCAGCCATATTGATTCGAACCTGGTTCGTGGATGCGTTGCTTCCGTAGAGCAGCCATATTGATTCGAACCTGGTTCGTGGATGCGTTGCTTCGTGGAAAGTATTTTGTGCTCGGAGAACCATTAACTACAACGAAAAGATAGGGATCCATGTCTACGTTGATACCATCAAGCTTGAGAAGTGGTAGTGATCTTTCAACATCAGGTGATACCCAGGTGGCTTTATAGTTATCTTTACGTGGTATCCTGATACTCGCTACGACCAAGTGCTTTGATGCTCCTAGTTCGATGACTCGAAGTCTACTGTGAAAAGCGTTCTCATGTAAGCAATGGGTGCCTTGTGTAATGCCTGAATACCAGCCCTAAACCTATTTTGGCGCTAAGATCTCCAAGGACGATTTTTACATCATTCTTTGGGCAGGTATCGGGGATCCGGTTGACTTGTTCATAGTATGCTTCTTCTTCAAAAAATGGCGATTCTAATGTTTACAGCCACATAAAAAATTAAGTCAATCAAGTGAACTAATTGTAAAGAGAAGAATTATATGCAACGTTATGCTTCAAAATAGGACAGCAATGCTATCAATTTAAAAACCTGATAGACCAAAACCTCATTGCATTTGACCTTATTATCCGACCAAATAAAAAATATAATTCCCGAGCTAACCAAATTTTAATGCTCTCGCCAGACAAGCAGATAGATATCAATAAAAATTTCAACTAGGCTGCTATACCACATTTCTGCTAAAATTAATTATTACATCCAGGCATGACAACCTGTGTTTACATAGGAAAATAAGCTGTATGTATTTCCGCCTGCAGATCTCATCGATTAATTCGATCTTAAGTATATAATTTGGATAATGCATGTGAGCGTTTATATATCGATTGGCATATATTTGAGCACATGAACTACACATTTTCGCCATGAACTTGAACCACACTCATAAATGCGCTATATCATCGGAAAGTAGCTCATCGAAGCTACAATTTTCTTTCATCTTCTCTTCTATCAGTTACTTCGTCATGTATAAGTGCAAAACGGATTAGACTCCACAAAAGTTTCGTATTGATGAGTTTAAGCTGCCGACAGCATTTGGTTAATTTGCATTCCAAACCATCTGGAATAATATGAGTATGATGTAAAATGTTTCATTGAGCGGCTAACAACCTGTTTTCTAAAATATTAAGAATATACATATTTGCTAACAATTATTCTCGTCACGGTAACATGCCATCAAGTAAACAAAATTATATCTTTGGTAGTCAAGAAGAAAGTCAGTAGCAGGCCATTCAACGAAAATAACAGATGCTAGTTTTCAATCAAGTCGAGATACATTCATTATCGCAAGTTAATTTGCAGATAATTTAATTCACCTCTCTGCTGCAGGTTGAATAAATGTATTTTATTCGATACTTACCTTCTGGAAATCCAAAACGATTCATTGAACCGAACATTTCAAATAGATTGTCTTTGTTGAACTAGATCTCGATACTTTCGAATTGTAATCGTCGAAAAGTTTTTGTTTGTGGTTCTTACTGTAGTGGCAAATAGTGCGGAAAATGAATTGCAGTTATGACGAATGTTTTTTTTGATTTTGTTGTTGTTGTTGGTTTTGGTACACTCATAATACTGTTTGATTGCTAAACGTTTCATTCTCTTTTTCGTCGATGGAATGAAGAGCAAAATTAAAAGAAGAAAAAATTGACTTGTGATTTTAGATGGGAAAGTAAAGCTTCGATTTCAGTTCGGTCAGAAATTTTGTAATTTTTTTCAATAGTTTTAAAATTCTGAAATTTGACGCCTGAGCCTAACATGTTATGAAAGTAATAAATTTGGATATTTATCATGTCAGCGCTTTATTTTTGATTCTTAGTCTAATTGAAACATTAAAAAAATTTCATTTTCATTTTGGTGTATTAAAAATATTTTTGAAATTCTGTGAAAGAAAAAGTTAGACGTAATCACAGAATAGTATTCTTCCAATGGTTTTCCTAAAATCAATAAAAATTTCCATTTATGAGTTTGAGGCTGCCAGTTTTAGTGCGGAATGCAATTGATTTTATCAATAATTTGCGAGGAATATTGATACCCATTAGACTAAAAAAGTTTGAAATACTTACCTTCCGAGCTCAAATGCAGCTCTTGTGAGCTTGAATCACACAAAGTATGTACAATAAATATATAAGATGTATAAATAAATAAAATAAACAAATAAGATATAACCAGAGCGGAACGACAGATTCTCAAAACCTTAGTCAATCATTACATTTTATTTCATTTGCAAGTGTACTAATCGTAGACGTCGGGTTTTTCATTGAAATAAATCTGACCTCTAGAGTCAAGTGCGGATATGGTCTTCATTGGTTAGCTTAGTATCCACGGTGACACCAGGATACCTGACAAATTTGCTAATTTGGATCTCTATGGAGCTAGCGTTCATGGGTATGACATCTCAGTATCTTTTGCTCTGTCATCATGACGATCTCTGTCTTTGAAGCCACCAGCTTAAGGTTAAGCTTGGACATCCACGGCTCATTTTTCATCATGACTTTTCAAAATATAACTGCTGTGACGTCATTATTGTAACTACTAAATTTACAAAGACGACCATCTGCAATCGCAGAGGATCATTGTACATGATCGAATCCCAGTGTGTTAAAGCAACCGTTGACCTTCAAGGTAGTCACGCATCATCCAAGAATGAGGATTTTCTATACAAGGACCTTGAAAATGCACGTTTATGGTTGCCAGCAAAGTTATTGATTTTGCGTCGTGACGTGCCTCCTTCACTCTTCCTTATTTCTTTACACCCTCAGAGATGTTATAAATTTTTCAATACCCTTTCTGGATGCCTTATCGCCTGTTTGAAACACCACCTGTCGATCTGACTGCTCACAGCAGCTGCGACTTTAACAACGCTTGAAGGAGTTTTGCCACAGTGTCCGGCAGGCACATACTATCAATAATTCGTATGAAGGACTTTTTGTACTTAGCCCCGGTTTCCACCAGTTTAAACAGTTCTGGTCTACCTAAAAATTATAGTTTTTGCCTCTGTTATCAGAATGTTCGTAGACTGAATACCAAATTGGTTCTCAGACTGTCTCAATCATACTGTCATCAGACTGTCTTCTATAATTGTTTCCGATGGTTTAGTCCGTTTGATAGAAACTTGATTTTCTGCTGATATTTTTAGCGATGAGTTCTTTCTCCTGCATAATGTTTTCAAATACAGGGTGGAGCGCCACACACAGATGGATTGCGAAATTGAATAAATCACAAACTACTGAACATTTTGCAGATTTTTTTATTTTTTCTCTATTGTATAACAATGGAAATTTAAATTTACAAAGTTTTAAATAGTGTATCACTCAAATGTGCTCCTTCCCCCCGTATACACTGTAATAGCCTTTTTCAGAATTTTTCGTGCACTCTTTGAAGCATTCTGACAGGAATTTCTGCGGTATTGGTCCAGATATTGTTATTGAGTGCTTCCAGGTTCCTAAGACGATCATTTTTAACTTTAAGTTTGAGGTATCCCCACAGGAAAAAATTGCAAGGGGCCAAATCAGGAGAGCACGCTAGCCAGTTCAAATCTCCTCTCAAAGAGATGACGCGTCCGGGGAACCTTACTCTCAAAAAGTTCATGATAATCCTTGCTGTGTAGGCTGTGGCTCAATGCTCCTGAAACCAAACGTTTTCCAGTTCAAACTCATCCAATTCAGGCACGAAAAAATCCTGGACCATGGTCATGTAACGAGCTGAATTAACCGAAACGGCTCGGTTGTCTACTTCAAAAAAATAAGCGCCGATGATCCCACTTTTTGAAAGTACACACCATACTGTAAGCCTGTTGGAATGCAGAGGCCTCTGGTGGAGCTCTCTGGGGCTTGTCACACTCCAATGGCGCATGTTTTGTTTATTGACACATCCACTTAGGTGGAAATGTGCCTCGTCCGAAAAGAAAATGATGGCGACCTCCGGGACCGCAGCAAGCATGTTTTCACAAGCAAGTTATCTGGCTTCATAATCACGTGGCAGGTATTCCTGGACGACTACCATTTTGTAAGGATGCATATGAAGATGTTCTTTAGTTATTCGACGAATGGAACGCCTCGAAATGCCAAGAATTCTTGATTGTCTCCGAATTGATCGCCGGGGTGACTGTTCAATGGCGGCCCGAGCCCTCTCAATGTTTTCTGGGGTAGTGACGTTGGTCTAATGCACCCTTCTGATTCACGACACATTTCCAGTAGTCTCGAATGCATTCACCCACGAAACAATTCGATTTCGATGGGGAACACGGCCATGGGGGCAATATTAAACCTCAAATGCAAGGCACGATGTACGTGGATGATTGAATGGGCTTTTTCTAAATAGGCTTTTACACAAAACGTACCGTGTTGTACAGAGCACTCCATGCTGACGACTGAGTGGGGACACAACACAAACCTCCCATCCTCCCCACTCGCCACGTCCACTCCCCACCATCCAAGTATGCTACAAGAGGAATGCACCCACTCTCAAACCCATCTGTTTGTGATGTTCCACCCTGTATGATCGCAATCGTGATTTATCGAATAAAGCAGACGGTGGTGAAGTTTTGACTACCATTCGTAAATCTCTGCCTAGAACACTTTGTGTAATCTTCGTGGTGTCTCATCTTGTTGAGTGCGTTGCTCTCCATATTTCGCTGTCACACAGTGTCTGTTTATTACTTGCATCTGCATATGTTCCTTATCGTGCATCCCTTTTCACGCATGAATGTTTTTTAGTGAGCTATCTGACTTCATTATGTCTTACTATCTCCATTTTCATATTGCTGTGTGTGGCGATTTCAGCTTGCCTTCTATTCAGTGGGACCTCTTGACATTAGCTATTTTGTCAACAAATGAACTTTCATTTGTTGACAAAATCATCCTTTCTTTCTTTTCGTTCCTTATCACAGTTTAATTGCTTTCCTAATATGAACAATCGTATGTTGGACCTTCTTTTTCTAATTTTCCTTCTTGTAATCTATTTTCGCATCATCTTTTTCTTACATTGATCCTGACCTCCACCATCCCTCTCTTTTTATCGATTATCGTTTTTGAATAGACCACGCATAAAGAGCATAGCTGTGTCGCTTTTCAAATTTTTAAAGGCAGATTATGTATAAATAGCTGCTGAACTCACTATCAAGTGGTTTTCTATCTTTTGTGGGCTTGAAATCAATAAAGTTCTTTCTTTTTTTTACTCCCTACTCAAGTCTCTTGTTGCTTGATTTAATTCTATGTCTCGTACTTGTCGGGGTGCTTGTCCTCTTTGGTTCTCTGTGGTAGTCTCTAAATATTTGCGCGAAAAGATAAGGCCCGAAATGAATTTCTTCATAGTTTTCCTGTTGAAGGTTTTCAGCGTTATCGGTCTTTTCGAACAGTGGCTAAATCAACTGTTCAAGAAGCGAAACGTGGGTACTTCGCCCATATTGAAGCGTGTGTTTCTTCAAATAGCTCGAAGCTTTTACTCTTAAAACTAGCAACCAATTTTCTGACACTTTTTTTCTTAGTGAAAAGTCTGCTTCTTATTTTCAAGATATTTGTGATATGTTTGCTAAGTTCTTTGCTTCCTTCCTTTTTCTCTCCTAACGTTGCTTCAGGGAACTCTGCTGCTTCCTCTGGAGGTGGAAATAAAATATCATCGTTAGGTTATGTAGCGAACAGTGGCCGTGATGGTATTCCTAATGTGTTTGTTAAGTCTCTTGCATCTTCCCTATGTGCACTTCTATCTATTTAATTTAACTTAATTTTTTCCGTTTGTGATTTTCCTTCCAACTTGTGGAACTATTTCTCGTTATGAGGTCAAATCGGTTTTCCAGGATCAGATAAAAATGTTCTACTTCAGATTTTTCTATAATTCGGATTCCAATGAAGGACTAGTTTGATTGAAGGAAAACCTTTCACAAAATTATATTAATTTTCCAAAATAAAATGTACATTAAAAAAGGAATGTACTAAGACTTAGTAGTAGGTAAAAAAGTAGCTTCCTAAAAATGTTCTTATTGGCGCAAAACTCATTCTGAACACTAAGACAATCTACTTTGATTGTGCCAACGATATCTGAGTCACAATTCCAATTAATTTATTCGAACTAATGACGACACAATTTCATTGTCATTAAATAATTAGAATACATTAATCACAATAACATAACACTAGGATTATCAACTATATCAATACATCATATTTCCTATACAAAATCGCGTTAATACCACTCTTCTACCAAACTATTATCATACCGCAAAATCTTGTATCACAAGTAGATGAACCGTATCTAACCTAGTCTCAGAAACGAGATGAACAGCTTTAAAGAACTCGTACGCATACTTGTATATATCAACCAGGTTCGGCATCGCGATCTAAAAACCAATGCCACGATAAAATTATGAATTAAGCTCAATATTGAGTAACACGTCAAGTGGCCCGGACATACCGGTTGGCAGGTTGCTATACGAATCTGTGGCTTTTGCTGGTGATCGCTATGTTTGCTGTTTGTTTTGCCTTGTTTTTGTTGATGTATCGTATCACAGCGAAGAAATGCGACAAAAATGTCGACCGGTATTCAGTACAGCCCCAGTTTCGTTCAGTATTTCTTTTTTTCATTAACGCAACGTATAAAATATTGCTTATTACATTCGTTTTTACTCACTTCGCACACACGACGACCTACAGCCGGTCGTTCGTCCAACATATTACCATACATGCGTTCTGACCTATTTTCTCCATAAACGTACATATGTGACGAATACGGCAATAACCATTACCATGGCCCGTCCGGAATCACAGTCATCGTGGAAGCTTGTTGGAAGCAGCAGGAGAGCCGGTTGGGAATGGTCACACATTTCTAACAATGATGCTGTGATTCATAGACATTCAGCCATATGTCATGTTGTTGTGAGGAGGTTCACTGCAACGAGATTGTAATTAAAACTCGAAGTCAAAGATTTTACAACCTATTTTCCATCCTGCCGAGCAGGTGAAAAGGCAGACATCTCAATGGAGCGATTCATGCAATCTTTCGAAATTGTCAGTACTTAGGTATTCATTGTAAGCTTAAGGTCTTAAACGAGAAAGTAATTTCCCAGAGGTACTCAGCTCCAGAACGATGATTAATAGTCATATTTTGGTCTTTCACGCAGTGGTCCCATCACCAAACTGAAACTCATAATTTTCTGTCAATCACCTTTATTCTTCGAAATTAAAATCGGATAATTTCACGGAAGATTGGATGCGCAGTATTCGAAAATCGATATCACAAAACGATTTCGCCGATCAATCGACCGATTATGATTGTGGTTAGTCAAAGACGATTGCTCACCATCGCTATTGTTCGCATCGGATCGATTTGACGGAAAAATTTGAATTATCTTTTGAACGGACCGGACAAAAGATCGCGATGCGTATGGAGAGTAACTGCTACCTGCTTCGCCAAGTCAATTTACCTCTTTAGATTTGAGAGCTCGAGTAAGGTTATGATTTGCAGGCTGTGCTGTTTTCAAGCACATCTTCAGCTTCAAAGACGCGTCAGCGCTCACGAGTCATTGGAACTTTCGCGTTATTTCCATGAATAGTGTTTTACCGTTTCGTGGTAGACACAAAACGGTGATAGATCTTCGATGCTTAGCATCCACGTTAATACGAAGTATTTTTCCTTTCGTACACTTGTTTCATATGCGTTTGCATCTCGATCTTGGCCTTCATTTCCAGTTAGTTTTTGTGCATAGCTATTTTGAAATACGGTGACCAACGCGGTTTAAGTACAACGTCAGATCAGAATATGGATTTATTACAGATTTACCTATTGTTGGAAGACTTCTTTTGCGAGCACGTACAGGTTATTGTGGCGGCAGTGAGTACGAGCACGTGTCAATCGGCAATATAAACAGTTTTCGTTGTTGTGAAATTCCATTTCGTTTGGCAGTATCTACATTTTGTAAGAAACTATCTTTAAACCAATGTTTACCTTTCGCTTGTACTGCTTCTGATCGAGGAATGTAGATGTTTCATACGAAATGACTTTGAAAACACTTTGTGGAAGCTCAGCAATGAAATTGAAAATGTTTATTCGGTTTGATGAAAGTAATAAAGAGGTAAACGTTTTTTCTTTGTTTAGATATCATAGCCAATAACAAATAAAAAAAAGATTCATTGATTCAATATTGAAGTTACTTACGATTTTTTCTTTTCATTGCAGGTACGTTTTAAATACATTTCTTTGTGTACAAAGTAACACGTAAGTAGCATATGACAATCGAAAATAAACTGATGAGTTGCGACAATTGGTTGAAACTTATTTGGTACGGTAATCAAAAGCAGAAGTATGCGTAATTTATGCAACATTGATTTTAATTTATAGGCCGTGATAACTTTAACAATCAAAAAGCTGCACAGCTATTCAAAATATTTTTCGTATTTTGTAATTATGGCTGTTTCCCTCTCTGGTTTTTGTAGTTTTGTATGTGCTGTGCTCATTTCAATATTCCTAGCACACTTCGAAACATTTTCACACAAAAAAACCGTTTAATGGGGTAAAATTTATCCCGATAAATCTTAGTTTATTTTTTTTTTGCTATCTCAGTCTAAAAATTATCTTAATATTAGTAATTTCAGTAATAATTACCACGTTTCTCAAGTTTATATGCAGATGTCGGAGACCAAATGGGATAGGTCTTACAAACTGTTTGTAGGCAATTGCGTTCGCCTTTGCTGCGACGATAAAGATTGACTTTAAGATCCAGCCTACGAGATGGTATGCTGGGGCTGATCTGTTCAGATAGGATTGAATATGGTCGCTGTGGTTCCAGCAAGAGTCAAGCTAACCACCAAATTATTTAACTGTATTTGAATGAGGGGCCGTCTCATTATTGATGATCAATTTAATTTTTTTTGAAAACCTTTACTCTCCCACCGAAATCATTGTGGGTAGCTTGGAAGAAAGTCAGTTCGCTCTTGCTGACTTCAAAGCCTAAGGCACTCCGCACACCGGTCGTTACCCATGCGTTGTGTGAGAGATGCGTTTGATACGCGTGAAGTTTGCGAGAAAACGATTGCCGTTATCCTCGTTTCATGTCCGCAGACGGGTCGTCAAGAAAACGGCAGTATGCTGGGAAAAATCATACAATTTGGTGTATTTTTCCACCTCCCCCACGAATTGTACATTGCCGTACTCCATCGCACTTGCAAAAACGATTACTCGTTGGACATGAAATATACAACGAAAAATGCTTGAAACGCACTCAAAACGAAACGACTACGCTTCTTACTCTTAGGCAATCCGCACACGGGTCGTTAGCCATGCGATACGTGAGAGATGCGTTTGACACTTGTCAAGCTCGCGCGAAAACGAGTGTCGTCATCCTCGTATCATGACCGCACACGGGTCGTCAAGAAAACGTCAGTATACGTCGTAAAATCATACAATTCGGGGCATTTTCCCACCTCCCCCACGAATTGTACGTTGCAGTCATCCATCGCGCTTGCAAAAACAACTACTCATTCGACTTGAGGACTGCATTGCACAACGCTTGAGACGCACTCAACGTGAACTGACTACGCTTTTCACTCTTTACGATAGGCTAACGCTCATTGATTTACATAACATAGGTTGTGACGACCAAGCGTAGAAATATCGCATCCACGACGATAGCTTAACGACCCGTGTGCCGATTGCCTAACGCTCCGTTAGCGGTCACCCATTGATTTACATAGGTTGTGACGACCAAGCGTAGAAATATCGCATCTACGACGATAGCTCAACGACCCGTGTGCGGATTGCCTTAATGATTAGCTGAGGCTCCGTTAGCGGTCTTCCATTGATTTAGCTAGGTTGTGACAAGCAAGCGTAGTAATATCGCATCCACAACGAAAGCTCAACGACCCGCGTGCGGAGTGCCTAAGTTGATTTACAAACGTGTTTAATACAGCTGCTAAGTATCGCTAGCTATCCTAACTAGAAATCTGAAAACTTTCATTTTGTATAAGAAACCATCAAACCATACCAATTCGAGAATTTCCTGGATATCATCAATCAGACCACTTTGATCTGGATATTATCGCTTATCGATTCTTGTCTACAATGATTGTTTGGTTTTAAAGCCAAATTGCCTCTTTACGATTTTTACCGATGTACCCTTACCAGTATTTTCCCCCAAAATTTGATTAAATCCAACTTGCCGTGAAATCAACTTTCCAGAATAGCCTATAATTTTTGAATGATCTGATATACCATAGGTAGGTAGGTAAAGTGTCTACTACTGTCTGCTACTGTCTGCTACTTGACATAATCCAACCGAAAAACACATGTAAACACAAAAGAGGGATAGTGTTGTGGGGAGTAGTCAATAAGATGTGAAACGAAACGAAACGAATTTGTGTTAGTGTATCCACAATATACCCTACCATCGTATAACGCGTTATCGCGAAGCGCAGGAGAGTGGCACCTTCGTGGCTCGTCCGGCCAGAAAGACATCTGGTGCAAAAGATACTTACCGCGCTGGATTTTTCTTTGGAGTTGAGAACAGCAATGGTGAGTTTTATGTTTTGAGTAGTATATGTTGCCGCTTCTTGAGAGGATCGTCGACAAGTTCCGTAGAGAATGACATGTAGCAGCGGCTCGCGGCCTAATTTTATGAGGCTTCACAAATCGGAAACACCTGTGTTTCTCTTAAGAGTTGCATTTATTATAGTTAAGTTGCCAAAATATCGCAATACTACTATAGAACGAGTTAAAAAATTATTATAAAAACAACAGTTTACAAAATTCTTCAAAGGCTGATTTGAAAATCCTTAAATAGTGATATTTCGACGAGACATTTAAGAAATTTGACACTTAAATTTGACACATATTTTCAAGCAGAAATATTTGCTATCCTGAGAGCTGCCTGTTGGGCAATTGAAGAAAGATGGAGGGGAAAGAGCATTGCTGTTTGCAGTGACAGTCAAACTGCACTGATGGCGCTGCGTAGACCCCTGACAAACTCGAAAATTGTCCAAGGGTGCAGAGCACGATTGGACTCTGTCGCCAGATTCAATAGGGTGCATCTGCTTTGGGTACCGGGGCACTGTGGTGTTGAGGGGAATGAAATTGCTGACGTCATTGCGAAGCAAGGTTCGGGACTTCCACTACGGGGCCCTGAACCCGCCTTGGGTGTGCCGACCGCATCTGCACGTGCCATTCTTCGAAAGTGGGTAGATGATGCTCACAAAGATAGATGGACGACTGCTGGTGTGGCCAGGCACACGAAGGTCTTCCTTTCAGAACCCAACCATGTGACTGCGGGATTCTTGCTCAATAAGAGCAGGAAAGTTTGCAGGGCCATGGTGGGTATTCTGACTGGACACAGCTGCCTAGGAGGACATATGTACCGAATAGGTGTTGTACAGGATGACCTCTGTTCATCCTGTCTAGAAGAGACTGACTCTGCGGAGCATTTGCTCTGTGAATGCCCAGCGTTTGCACGTCGCAGATATCAATGCTTTGGCTGTGATGTTGCACGCATGCAGACGATAGCCTCTTTTCCCCTATCTGAGATCCTAGACTGTATCAAGAAGTCTGGGAAACTATGGTAGGCAGGGGGAAATGAGTACAATGGGTCCTTTGGCCTGAGTGCTTAGAGGTGCTAATGCGCCTCTAACCCAACTCACACACACACACTTATATTTGACCATGTTGACTGGTGCTTTTATCAGAAACCCTCATGGTGAGTTATAACCGTGATGGGCTTAGCATGGTTTATTACGCCAAAATGGATGCACCGATATCAATAAATTTTTATTAAACTTTTGATATATCTCCGCGATAAAGTAACACTTACTAAATGAAAATTGTAATACTTTCCAAAAATATGTTTATTCATAATAACAATTTGTGATAAGCAATGAACATGATCATTTATGGTAGCTATGTAGTGATGAGACCAAAGTAACTGCTGTAAGTCGAGATGACTACAATATTCGTAAAACACAGAATCAGGATTATTAGCTATGTGAAGCTTTGGATAGATTCTCCAAATAAAGCAGAAAATAATTTTTATAAATAAATCAAAAATTTCTAAAATAAGTTCAGTATCTGAGACAGTTGTTTTGCATTTGTAAAATGAACAAAAATGAAAGAAAATAAGGTATAAGTGGGCGCGAAAGTAAAATTTTTATCGAAACTAAACATTTGCAAGTAGTTCATCAACAGAATATTCCCATATTCTTAAATTTGTAACATAGGCCTTATTTTTCTAAACCGAGAATGAAAATTTCGATAATTTATAAAATGATTTCTTTTTTGTCAGAAATATTTTGCTCAATTTTTTCTCTTTTGTTGTTAAGTAATATCACACTATTTATTTACACCTTTACTTGGCATTATTAATTTACACTATTAATCCAAACTGTTACTCCACACTTTACTCTTCACGGTGATCGGAAGAATGTCTGAAGACGACTATCAACAGGGTTTTATACTAAATTGGAAGTTAACACAATTGATTGTGTAATAGGTGAAGTGCATTCACAAATAGCTCTAAGTACACATAATCCCAGAATTTATAAAAAAAACGGGAGAATCCTTCTTGCATAAAACTTTTTATGTATAGACACACCCAAAAACCTTCAGTGTTTTATGACAAAATTAAGCGCCCAGACTATCTCTGCTCAATTGAACCTGTCAATACATTCAAATGTATTTAGTTTCATAGCACTAACCCTCATAAAAAAAAGCCAAGAATAGGCGACAAAAGAAATTAAACGCTGAAATCATTAGTATTTTACAGCGAATATTTTAGAAAATTTGTGTACACCTGCCATGAATTAAATTGAAATAAACAGACACAATTGAGGCAAACTTTAAAATTTTCCCTGATAGTTTTTATAATAATCCATATAAAACGCTTGAAACGGCAGCACGAATCAGCGAATGGAACTGACCACCGACAACGATATCTAAATGCATCAAATGGGCTGTCGATCGCACATTCTGAGTGTGAACCCCCTGCTAGTACTGAGCCGAGCTAAATGGATGCACCCCTCGCTTCCTTGTATGCTCCTCTAGCCCCCTGAATCCAGCCACATGATCGCATGTGCGATCGCTAGTACAGGAGGCAGTAGATCTCTTCAGCAGATAGCGAAATAGTATGGTTTGTATGTAGCAATGTAAAGTCTCTGGATATGATATATGTAGTGGAGATGAAAATGATCGACAGGTAACATTATGTGCTGCAAGTCAGATATTTGTTAATGTAGTTCAATGTATATTGTTCAATAGGTATACCTATATAATGATATATTAGTTTTGATTTGTTGATTTTTTGTGGGGGTTCACGTGCAAACGTGCACATTAGGACGAGCCGCCACTGGTAGCAGGGTTTAAACTTCTTAGTTGACCTATTGACGAATTTATTTCTAATGTCAGGAGCGTAATATTTAATGTGTCAGACTAGGACTTTGAAAGGACTGACATACGGTGGAAGAAGTGGTGGACGAACAAAATCAACTCTCACAAAAACGTGAGAGCAAGAGTAGAGTTGCCTGAAGATGAATATTTCTGGGGTGGTGTGGTATTTTGCATCAGCTGACGGACGTTTTGCAATAGCTACTGAAAGTTCGGAGTGAATTCGGTTTAGTTAATCTTCTTAGTATTTTCAAAAAGAAAACCACTAGGAAGACGCAAGCTTTTTCCGTACAGGAGTTGTGCCGATGACGCTGTCAATTCTTCTCAGATTGGAGATCTTAAACCAAGAAGAATTCTGTGCAGTGTTTGGGTCCTGGAACCATTGTTATGAGCCATGATAGCCGATTTTAGTGTATGGTACCATATTTCTAGGAAACCGTTGTTAGCTCTGCTACCACTTACTGCAGTGAAGCAATAGCGAACTCGTGTAGTTGAGGCTGCACAAAAACTTCAGGAATTTTGCCAGTCGTTTCCGCCAGATTGTCTCGTCTGGCTTCCGCGGAACAGGCTACAATAACCTGTGTCTGCTCCGGAAGCAGCTGCAGTCTCAGTAGGTATTTATCAACCTCAGATCCTTCCAACTGTTTCATATCTATGAGCAACTGCGAAGGCTGCTGATCACCAATGGTGAGGTTCCCCAAGAGGTGCCTCAATTTCGCCGAATCAGTGGCTCTTGGGGACCTCATATGATACTTCTGGGTCGGAATGAAACACTGTAAAGGGTATGGTGACTGGAATGTGTCTTTAAAAATGTTTCTTGGAGCTGTTCCCTGAGTAGTTCTTATTTTGAAATTTTTTTTTAGCATGATAACAATAGTAAAACAACAATAAAAATACCACACAAAAATTCTGTGAACAAGCAAATTAGAAAGGAAATTGACTAAGAACGAAGCTCTTAAAGCTCTTGATATGAAACGATAAAATTTTCTGATTGTCTGTCGTGGAGAAAACAAACGTTGTTCTCAAGTTGAAATCATTACATGATTACGACTATAGACTTGCAAAAACTAAACAGTGGCAGTATCAAAGTATCAAAATCAAAGTCTTCTTTGGGCGTATCTGAGTAGGAAATAAAAAAAGTTTGAAATCGGAATTTTATTAAAATGGTAAAAAATTCAAAGATGAATAGTGTTTTCACTAATAATTTTCAATAAAGCAAAATCATTCTCTTCCCTTAATTATCTACTAAGAGTCGCTATGCCCTGCACTGTTATTTTTAATACATTATTTTGGCAATAAGCACATTTAAGTACTCAACATGGAATTTGTTAGTAGAAATTTAACATACTAAAATTTAACATACAAATATTGCATTATTACCAACAACCTTTTGATAAGAAATCTTGTTCGGGAAAATGTTAGGATTTGAAAATTAAACTAGGCAACGTAGCTATCCTAACAAAGTTCCAACAGCCCTATAGTTTTTCCAACAAGCACGTATTATTCCTCCTGACCGGCTCTTTAAAGCAAAGAAAAATCGAATAAGGAATTGATAGTGAAAAAAGCTTTCTTTGCAAGTTTCATCATCAAGAAGGAATTCCTTTTCAAAGAAAATCAATTAACTTTCATTCCGCATTTAGTGCTGCATCACGTCTGCCAGTTGATTGCCCAACAGATTTATAGACGTTTTTGCTGTGCTGAGATGCTAGAAGAAAATAAAGTTTTCAGATTTTGGTTAGTTAGTATTGTTAATTAACTGAAAAATCATGAACTTCTCCATTTTTCATTAGATTTTTTTTTTCCAAAAATGATGCTTTTTTACATATACAAATACGAATTTCATCATTTTAGTCAAAGATGCTAATTAACATCCGAAATTTATATCGTCCTTGCGATTAAGTAGCAATTAATTAAAATGCTTTGTACCTTGTTTAAGTTGGTTGCTATTCTTCAAGCTATCTATTTTCTTTAAGAAAGTTCTCACAAGAAAATTAGCATGGCAAATAATTCAAACACAAACTTTCAGGCAAATGTTTCTTGAGATTAACATCTTTTCAGATTTAATTTTGAGTTATTATAACTTTCACTGTTCCTATGCATACATGAGTCTGAATATTAATAATATATTTCTAATTTTTAACAAATGCAACTTGCTACATCAGGATTTTTGGTAAAAACAGTTTCCACATATATTTGTTATGCAACCAAAAATAATTCATTCACAAACCAAAATTAGTAGCCTTCGGCTATGAAGTTTGAAATGAATATAATTCATTTGCATCTCCAATCTCCGAAAGAAATGAACGAAAATCTCAAATTCTGCACTCGGTTTTCATCTTTTTGAGCATGACAGCCTTTCATTTTAAGTTAGGTATTTCTGGTCGCAACAAGGTCACGCATCAATCTATTGATCCATAGTCATACCAGATTAGAAAATTTGGAGCTTAAAGGTTTACACTTTGCTTGTGAATCAAAGGATATCCTTCAATCTTTGCATTCCACGTGTGTGAGGGCTACCAACTAGTGTTCAACCAAGTAAGATTGTCTGGTTTTTTTCAGTGCTGGACAGACAGCACTACATAGTTGAACAGTGATAGAGCAATCATTTCTAAGACTCTACGCACCTGACACTTCCTACATGTGTCATTAGTTGCACTGCTACAGGACATTCACCAGTAATGATGATTATGGTGGTGATGTGACACGCAATGAAATGTCATCATTATTAGGAGCATCATCAATGCAAGTAACAGAAGATATTTAGTCTAGTATACGATGTGGTTTCAAAGTGGATCAGGATTAGTCAAACCATGTTGTATACGCTTACCGAATTGATTTGAGATAAATCAATCCGAACAGGAAATTTTACCGGATTGAATTGATTTTGGCGTTAAAAGACCTGGATCGAGGGATGCAGGATTCAAAGATTCGAAGTCCAGTGATGTTCCGATGCAAGTATTCAGTTTTTAAAGTATTCAGTTCGAATGCAGCATTTTGTTGTAATACTGAAATATCAAATTGTGGTACTGAACACTAAAGCGGATCAGGGTAAGTAAGAAGTTGCAAAGGTTCTTGTAGGATAAGAGTTGGTTGCAAAAGTTGCAAATGATTACTTAGCAGCTGATTTTTCTGCTATTGTAGTCGTTTCTGTGCTACAACTGGAAAATAAACAGAAGCATTAGCAGGAGCGAAATCAGTCCCTGTTCAATTTTCGAAATTTTTCCAATATCGCAAACTTTTTTGCTAGCAGTTTCTAATTTCTTGCTTAGAGAAGTAAACGAGTTCTTTAATCTACTGAGGGTTTCAACAGGTAAGCAAAGTTTAGTGACCAAAGTAGCCATCGCGTATTTCCTGCATGATTTGAAGAATTAGTATAAACCCGAATCTTTTGAAAGAACAGCGTCAGTTACGACTCCTTAATATGTGTGAGTGATTTCACTGGAGCTTGACTGGCTGTAAAAAAAGTTGATCCTGGTATCTGTAGCATCCTTGTCAGATCTTAGTTCTGTGGCTTAACGTATCGTATTTACCTTCACCTGTAAGGTACTACAGTGATTAGCAAGCTCGAAGGCTAATTAAATATTGCAATCTACTCCTGCTGCTGTCCTGAATCGGTCCGTGTAAATACTAAGGACTGCTGAGTCCATGTGCAGGTTTCATTTCTGCACATATCCTGTGGTTGCTTGATATCTTTGCTTGAAGCAAAAATTGGGTATCTTGTGTGACCTTCCCCGAAATAGCTGTGGTCCAAAATCCTGTAGCCTCACGACTCCTAACACTTACGAACAACCTTTAGAGCAGCGCAACTAACAAAAATAACAAGCGAGGGAAGATGGAGTAGGACGTTCAACGCAGACAAATAAGTCATGGCTAAGGCACCTTTAGGCACCTAAGGCACTTAATCACTGAACTCTGTTCGCCATGTAAGCAAATTTTGAAATTTATCTACTGATGGCCATTAGACTATGTAGCCGTAAGCAAGGATCGGCTTGGCTATCGCCGTGTATATCTAGTGTGTTAAAGGCGACACGTTTTAGCCAATATTCTTTTCAATTGCGTTAATTGCATTTCGTATAGATAGTAAACTCTTTCCTTTAATTTCACCTCGCAGGTGAACTTGCTGCTCGGAACAAAGCCCCAGTACTAAGCGTTTGACTTGAGACTTAATCTAGCGCTTCCCAGCCAAATTTCATTTATTTAAGGAATTTGGAATTTTTTCCTCCAAAAAGAATAAGATCGGTTTTAGCGAAATTGATGCCAAGGCTCACGGAGTTTGCACACTCATTAACCAGCCGCAGAGCATATTTGATGAGCTAGCCAAGAATATGTAGGAATTCACGCCAGGCTACAATAACTATGCCATCGACATGAGTCCATAGCTCTCCAACGTTTTTAAAATTGTATTTTTCAAAAGGTTGCTTAAGAAAGGATGTATAATTCCCCCTGTGAATTTTTTTTGTGATTTGCGCACCAGCCCATTCCGTTGATATGAGACTGTGTAACCAGTTGCATAAATGGTGTGTGCAGAATGGTTGTTGGTTGCACGGATGATCTCCAAAATAGCTGTCATATGAACAATTTTGAAGGCACGACAGCTATTTCATTTCAAGAACTAGTTTATGGAAAACCGTTGCCACCGATTTTACTTTCGTGTACGCCTTTTCGACTCCCAAAAGGCGTTGGAATTCAAATTTTGGTATGCTTTGGTATCTAGATCTTGAAGTCTTTCGAATGCTTTGAAGAGATGGTAAGTCCGACTGATTGGCCTGTAGTCTTTTGGATACGCATGGATGCTTTTACCTACTTTTAATGTAATTACAAACTTAGAAGTCCAGTGCAACATGTAAGGCGAAATTCCATCCAAACCAGGAGACTTGAAGGACTTTAAGGTGTCGATGGCCCAAATTAGTTTTTGTCTGGTCACAACTTAGCTTATTTCTTCTGCATCATTTATGCGAGACCCCTGCCCGTCGAAAAGTTTTCGAAAGTTTTATAAATAGCCCAAAAAGTAGATATCTTTGAAGTTCTTCAAAGATTCCGAACTGTTGTTTGTCCATTCAAACTTGCAAACTAAGCTTGCCGTGACAATGTTTTAAGCAAACAATTTTCTAAACCTCACCGTTTTTGGAGTGGCAACAATTTCGCCGCACAGCTCCTACCGGGATCTCACTGTGGCTTTCTGTGTTTCCGGTTCATAGAGCTTTAGAATGTCTTTGCATTCATCTCAGCATTCCTGCCAATCATTTACTTTGGACAATTTGAACAGTTGCCTTACATGTCTTCTGTGACGACTTAGATCACTGCTCCATCGACTGGATTGTAACACAAACTCAGGAACAGCAGCGTACAAAAACTTTCATGAGTTTTTCCATGAGTGTGTTTACGCCAAGTTTTGGTCTGTAACGAAGGAAATCAGGAAAAGAGAATCTAGCTCACTAGCAACTGGTCGTTTGAAGGTCTTCCAGTTTGTATTCCTGTGATTATGAAACAGGCGAAAATTATAGGTTGACCTAACTCTCAGAGCGAAACTTACTTATATACCCGTGATAGTGATGCGCGGTTGCAAAATGTTGGACTCGATTGTTTCGATTGTTCAAACATCTCGAAACATCTCAATGGCTTTTAATTATACTCGGCTGTTGAATCGATGGTGGTGTGCGATCAAGAGAATCGAATAAAACATCACACCATCGTCGTAGCAATCGACACAATCGAATAAAACCTCTCGCAATCGTTGCAATTGAAACAATTGAACTAAGTAAACATCTCGCAATCGATCATTCGGTCATTCATGTCATCGACAATCGGTAAGTGGTAATCGAGTCAACCATAAAGCACGTTTCGCTGGCGTAGCCAATACTGAAACGTTCAAATATATCGAAGACAATTCGGCTGTTTTGGTGACTTTCAAATAAAACTTGCCCCAAAATTATATATATAGAATTTTAAAATAATTTAATTGTATATGTATAAAATGTAAAGGGAAATTATCTTTAGAGTGCGTCATTTGATCAAACTGAAATTTTCGGAAAATATTGATGTATAAAAGGAAAAGTCTATGCTAGCTTAAAATCAAGATATTTTTGACATTTTGGCAGCGGTAAGCATTTTAATGTTTCTCTGGGTTTCCCATTTCTATGGGGAAGGCAAGTATGCAGAATGAAAACTGATAATGTTTTATGCTTTGTTATGATAAAATACTTCTACCTTATGTGGGCGCAGAGTGAAATTTCTTGTACTATGCACTTTAGACAACAAAATATTTGCTGGCCATCAAAGTTTCAGAACTATCGATTTCGGCTGTGAGCTACAGCATTGTCTTGATCTTAGCTACAGTACCGGGCATGGTAATAGCAACGGCACTTGCCTGCGCCTTGCAACTACACCCACAGCTACACATTCTCTTTATGCTATATATCGATCTTCAACGATCGAGTATAGCAATCGAATCCAGCATTTGAACACAGGAATTGAACACAGCTATCAAATACAGCAATCGATCAAAGCAATCGAACACGAAAATCGAATCCAATAATTGAACCCAACAATCGAAATGAACAATCGAGTAGAATAATCAGAGCCTAGCGATTGTTCTCTCGATTATTAAATTCAATTCACTCTTAATTTTAAAATTAAATTCACCGATTGCGATTATCTCGATTATTCTCTCGAATGTTTTATGGCATCGACTGCGATTATCTCGATTGTTAAAACATCTCGCAATCGCTCATCACTAATCCGTGATTCGATAATGATGGTTTTTTAAGAACCTTTCAGTTCTTTATCGATGGAACATCAATTTGGTTTAGTGCGTTTTCGCCGAAAGGTCCCTTGTAGTTAGGGAGATATCACCGATTTGTTACGACAATATTATGATTTCTCATAAAGCTGAGCAAAAGTTCACATCTTTCTTACATGTCTTTGCTGTTCCACTCGACATGATGCGCGTTGGCGTTCTTTCCTATGAGCAGTAATTTCTTCATCTTGAACTCCTTCGTCGATAGTTTAGTTACCTCTCCTCACATGCTACGACGGTTAAATCATCCGTGTTGAAAATTGATAAAAGATAAGCACGAATATTTTTCCTCACCAACATAGCCATTCTGGTTTTGGCGAGTGCAGTGATGAAGAAAAGATTGAAATGTCATGATCCCAGTTGGGCAACCTAGCCTCCGGAAAATAGCCAAGTTCATGAACTAGCAAGCCTAGCAATAAATTTGTTAACCCATTTCAGCTGATAGAACTAACATTTTTAAGATTCCCAATTCCTAGAGTTCCACTAAAAATCATCATAATCAAGTCACAAGAAATAATTTTTCGTAAAGTTTGAGTTTTATATCCCTCGTTTTACAGACTAAAGTTAGCGCAAAAGGAGCTATATTCAATAGTTTAACTCTTTTGCATGCTTTATCAATTTTATTTCCGACTTTCCATTTATTTTCTCGACGTAATTTCGCAATCAATTGAACCAAAATACTGGTCATCTTATCACTTAATGCTGTATTCAACATTGTCTCGTATATTTTGCATATGAATACAAAACATTGAAAGAAACACTTCCTTTTCTTCCGGATTTCTATGCATTACCAAATGCTTGAATTTTACTAACAAATTAAAGCTTCTTCCTGAAACAATCAAACATTGAATTTTGTGCTGTGGCTGCATGCTATAAATCAAATTAACACTGTATCTTAAATTTACCATAGCATCTTTAATATTTACATAGATCCGTGCTCAATAATCTAACGGCAAGTTTCACAGAAAATCTACCGATGCCGTTCATTTCCTACATGTACGAGCATAAATTAATGAATGCATTAACATTTCATGTTTGTTGCATTAACACGTAAGTGAAAATCTGTAATCAACACTTTTCGGACTCAAAAAAATGTTCGGCTATCTTGAACAAAACCGAACCGTTAGCAAACAAAAGTGCTCATAGTGGTAAGTGAATGCACACATATTTGCATAGTAAAAATAAAACTGGATACAAAATCAAGTAAATTTCGAATGTGTCCCAAATAAAATTGTAATTGTATCCCATCTTGCTAAAATTTGCACAAAAGCTACGGACATTCAAACGATATTCATCATATCCGCATCAATCATTTGCATGATCCATCATATCATTATTCATAGCTCACTCTAAATATGATTATTCCTCGCACCAACAATTATTCACGGTCAGCGAGTCTCATTTAATACGATTCTTTTCGAAATCTGCTCAGACTCTTCGAATATGTGTTAATGTGCGAATTTCTTTCAAAATGATTGCCTCTCGTTGATTCATAAGCATTTACGTTGGCCACAACTCTTTGCACTTACTCTCATTTTCCGCGAGTATTTAACGTTCGTATAATGTAGGCTTCAACTCGACCAGAAACAATATTGCCGCTGTTTAATGAATACTGAAAATGACATGAAACCAACAATCTGAATACTAAACAAGAATCGGTTAAACTCATTGTTCCGGTAACCCATATCCTCAGATCTCGTTGAAGATGCTTAAAGTTTGTTTACAACAAGTAATTACCGACTTGCAGTTTATTCGCTCGGTCATGATATGACGAAGATGCTATAAATATGCTTAAATGTACATATGGCATGTATTTCTATAACACTTCCAAAGGCACAGGTTCCGAACGAAATGAATGACTTGCTCGTATGTACGATTATGTTCATTTCTTTTTCGATGATGGTCTCAATTACCAGAGCAACCGCAAGTTAAACCAACCATTATGACCTCCAACCGCTCGTAGGTATACTTAGCTTTGACTATTATTTTGGCAAAGCATGCATCAAGTTGATTTTTCGTTGAATGATTCGTTTGCATATGACCGCGAGCGTTTATGAATGGTCAAGAATATGTGATAGGAGGGCTTGTTTTGCCCGGTAACATTTTTACGGTACATTAAGTCACAGAGTGAGTTTACTAAGTGGATGCAAATAGAGGTTTCCGCGAAAGTTAACGTTTCGAATGGTTGAAAGTGCTTTGATTTATGAGCTTTTGTGTATTCATTTGAGTGCATATTATAGTGATGCAGTCAAGAGTGACATTTATGTCAAATTTCACTTTGATTCTAGACTTAGGTTTTCATCATTTCATAATTGTCTCCGTGAATTCTGAGAAACACGTGGAAGATATCGATGTGTCATTTTCAAATTTAGTTTGTGCATTAGTTATCATCAGTTTTCACACAATAGCTGTCAGTTTAAAAAAATAAAAGAATAAATTTGAAAGTTAAACTAAAGAAATATACAAATGCTCCGCAAAAATTTAAGCGGGTTAGCTATTTATATCTTCCAATTTTAGCGTCTGAGACACAAAGTAAAGTGAGTGGCATAGTTTGGAAATTCATTAACTTCACATTCCATATTCAAGTGTATTTCGATATTTGCATCAGCATATATATACAGCATAGTATTTGCATACTGCCTGTCCTCAATCGCACATCCTAGAAAAAATGCATTTTACCCA
Source organism: Nemotelus nigrinus (assembly GCA_947369275.1). NCBI lineage: Eukaryota > Metazoa > Arthropoda > Insecta > Diptera > Stratiomyidae > Nemotelus > Nemotelus nigrinus. The sequence continues at coordinate 201,534,759 of OX376372.1, read as the reverse complement.
AAACATGTTTTTCCGTTTAATTCAAAAATATCGAAAGAGAGTCCCCGATTCATTTGCGTCCAGTGGGCATTAGAGAGAGACATAGAACTAACAGGCCAACTATATGAGCTCTAATTCGCCAATATACCGTTCTAATGGCGGTGATCATCAAAGTGCAAATCCGATTATTTCTTGTAAAATTGATGATACGAGCCGAAACTTAATTTTTCATTTGTGTGATATCGAAGCCGAAATATCTTTGGCTCGCTCCTCTGATGCTTCAAAAGATTCTTAAGTATAATACCCCCTATGTCTGATGACCTTCTCGTGACTTTCAATACAATGGACTCAACCAATCTTGGCTGCATTGGCGGCATCACTTTAATAATACTCAGACTCGGACACCTTGAAATCCAGAATGTAAAGATATAAATAAATATAAAAGACATGAAATGACGTAATAAAATGGTGCTGTGAATTTGCTTCAAAATTCGACTTAAAACTCGACAGAGCGTTAAACCCTCAAAAATACAACATTGCACTATTTATCAGAAAAAGGAAAATTAAAAAAGGGTGGCACAATTTAGGGGCACAGAAGTCTATCAGCAAAGCAAAGCATCACTTAAGGCCTCAAAGACCACTTTGAACAACAAAACGAGCGCTGGATACAATCGGGGGCTATATCTAGGCCACAGGTTCCAAGCATACATGCAAATATGTGCATAGCTTTTCTACACCTTGAAACTTCCCTTCAAAATTCAATATGTAGAGACAAAATATACTATAAAAAGATGGCTCAAAGTTGTGTTTTCGAGTAGGAGTAGGAATCCATGTACAGAGTAAAGTCCTCTTCCGTAAGCACACCATCTTGGTACTTGCTTCCACTTTTGACACACAACATTAACCGTTCAAAGATATAACCAAGTTCAGCGTAAGTCTGGATACTCTTGAGATCATAACGCTGCGAAGTCATATTATACCCACATCATGGCAGTGTTATGAGCAATTCTGATATACTCTATTCAAATTTATTGACTCAAAGGATAGACCTAAAAGTCAAGCCTCAAATCGAGTGAGAAAAAAACCCAAGTCTTTGAGTGTCGCTTAAGACTGGAAAATCACAGGCGATATACAAATGGTGCAATGAAGAGAAACAAAAGTATCCTTGTCTCGCTGAGAGACTGAACCAAAGACAGGTTTGAAATATTTTCAAAACATTTAGAAGATATTTCCGTCACATTCGCGCGAAGATTCAGTCCGTCCCGGCCAAACAAGGCAGAGAAACTCATTCTTGGTTAGCCTGGATTGCGGGCCGAATCAAAGTTGCCGCATTAGAGGCTGCATATCTAGTCAAAATTAATAAGTGAAACGTGTCCATGCGACTATCTACCCAACTAGATACCATTTTTGACATAGGCAGCATAGCCATACCTAGCTATAATTCATCTGCTCAGCCCCACAAAATTTAAATTTCAGAAATAATGCCTGTCTGTCTCAAATTTGTCTAGAAAACGGCAGCACTACAGATACCTAGATTGAAACATGAAAAAGAAAAAGAAATAACAGAAATAATTGAATAATTTGAATACTAAAATTAGAACCAAGTAAAATAGCAATTCAAGGTAACATTCTCAACACATGCTTGAATTGTAAAAAACTCTAGCGCACCTGAACCGCTAGAAACACTAATGTTCGAAGAACAGTAGAAGAATCGTGCAGGTTTTGAGTGCATATTCCACCACATGTGCTGCTTATTACGGCCAAACTGTTTCAAATGCCACGTTTTACTTTCGTCTTAAGAATGCATTATAACTCATATGGTGCAAGGTTTCAGATATTACCACTGGCATGAATTTCAACGTTTATGAGAGCAAAACACGGGTTAATTATATTCGTTATCAGTTGCTTATTTCACATAATTTTGAAAGCAGCATCTCATATAACATCAATGAAGAAAATGCTCAGTGCCTGCAGCACTGTAACTGAAGTTGGTGTTTGGGGCTGCGATCCGAAAAATTTGCAGAACTTTGCGAATTGTAACATCGGTTATTTATTTTCATTGTAAATGTTTCCGGTATGTATACTAACTGTAAGCATTTATTGATACAAAAGTAGCACAACCGACTCGTGCTGGCAACCTTTCGCCAGTATCAAATCCAAGAATATATCAAATCTGCTTCACGTTGTTTAATTACATTCGAAGTTATAGGAGTATAAAGAAATTTAGGGTTACCTGCAGCGAGTTTTTTCAAATGATCGAAAGCTTAATATTTGCTGTTTATTGTCACTACAATATCATTACCATTTGAAAATTCTACGATAAAACCGCTTAATAAAGATATTGCAATTAAACACAAAACCAACAATAGCTGGCAACCCTATCGTGTCTTTTCAACCAAATTTGGCCTGAATAATGTTTATGACAGGTTTCATTAATTGTATGAAATTCGTATTGATTTCATGACTGCACTGGAAGTTATAGTACAAAAAGTTTTATTTTCCTGAGCGAATTTTCAAAACCAAAGACACAAAAATTACCATAGCAGGTAGCACCAATCAAATTTTTCAACCAAATTTCCACCAAACAGAGATTAGAGTTAGGTTTAGCTTCTGTGTCAATTTCATGAAAATCTGGTAACTTATTCACATTTCATAGGGCAAAAAGCAGTTTTTTTTCTTTGTAATTTTTCAAGATGGCACCACTGGCACAGAGTTGCCCACAATTCAAAATCGCTTCTATCAAATCTGGTCTTACTTAAGTCCAATGCATTCTGTAAATTTTAGCTGTATCTGATTATTGGTTCGTGAGTTTCCGTGAACAGAAGTTTTTGATGCTAAAAATATAGGTTAACTGGGAGAGGGTTACCGTTCTTGTCCGACATGAAATTTCCAAAGTTTTATTTTGAACGTGTAGATAAAACATAAGATTTATATACAGATTGGTTTTATTGTAAGAAACGGACATTTTTTTGAATATTCGATGGTTTGAATGTTTTTACTTCCAAATTTTTTTTTTCAAAATGAAGACACCAAAATTATCATAGCTGGCAGCTCCAATCGAATTTTTCGACCAAATTTCTACCAAACGTGGCTTAAAGTAAGGTCCAGCAATTGTGTAAGTTTCGTCAAAATCGAACGATTCAATCAGAATTTATAGGGCTAAAAACAGTTATCTTTTTTAGTGGTTTTTCAAGATGGCACCACTGGCACAGAATTGCCTGCATTTCAAAATCACTTCTATCAGACCTGGTCCTATTTAAGGTCAATACATGCTGTGAATTTCAAATAATTCTGCCCATCGGATCGTGAGTTTCCGTGAACAGAAGTTTTTGATGCTAAAAATATAGGTAAATTGGGCAAGGGTTGCCAGGCGTGCCCGTTATACCATATCTTTTTTTTTTTTTTGGTTATGTAAACAAAGCACAAGATTTACATATGAAAGGCTTATTTTTGAAGAAACTGCATTTTTTCAAGAGAGACGATGATTTGGAGGTTTTCACTTTCAGTGCCTGCCCTAGCTACAGGGTTGCCAGCACGCTCATTAAAAGCCACATTAATCTACAACTAAATAATATCAATATGTCCTGAAAATTTGGTAATGATTGAATAGCTCTGTCAAAAGTTATCGAAATTTAAAAATTTTCAAATTTTCCCGTCCTCTTTTTAGGCACCCAGCGCACACATAGGGTTAAAATATTCCAAAGCATTATCCGATTCATATGTAAAACACGTTAGAAATTTATTTTATTAACTTTATTTTTGCGAAAATCATTTGTGCACGAAATAATAGGTATATTAAAAATATCACTTAAATGCCCGCCGGCGCGAAAAGGTTTACAATAACTGACATTTAAAGAGACCTGGACCTATTCTGCATATACACCAATGTATCCTGAAAGTTTCAGCTCAATCGAATGGCGCGTTCCCGAGATTATCTCACTGAAATTTTTTGTACATATATATATATATATATAAAGAAATATGAATTTTTGGCCGAATCGATTTTAATACTAATGTTCTTCGAACATTAGTAAAAAGATTGCGGGAGAGGACCAAGCTTAAGGGCATTGTGCGTTCTGGGTAAACGTAACAAAGGTGAATGGAAATAGACTTTCATATGTGCAAACGGATCAGAGAAACCTCAGATTAACGAATTGGACGACTAGATTCACGTCTGGTTATCTGGGAAATATTTATTGCATATATATTGCAAAATTTGAAAAAAAAAAACACTCATCAAGAAACAATCTCCGTGATTCCATCGAGGACATACGAAGGATGGAAAGACGAGAGGAGTAAGGACAATAGAAGATATTGAATTTAAAAAGCAGTGGGCGAGTGAGCCTACGCTGAACAGATTCAATGGCGTCAGATATATACTGAAAGCGTGGGGACCAGATTTGGCACGCGTATTCTAGAATACTGCGTGCTAAGGAGACAAATAAATGAATACAGGAGGAAATATTGGTGAACATATACGAAGAACGCAAGACAAAGCCGGCAATCCTAAAGGTCCTGGTCGTCATATTCATGTTATGAACATCAAATTTTAATTTTGAATCAAACACCACGCCCAGGTCTCAAAAATGCTGGACAGCTGATAGTGTAATACCAGACAAAGAATAAGAGAACACATGTAAAGTATTTTTATATGAGAAAGACATCTGGTGGCATTTCAAAATTTTCAGTGGCAAGAAGTTGTATTGACACCAGAGATTAAGAGCAAACAAGTCAGCTTGCAATTGGTGAAAATCAATCGCAGACCTGATTGCTCTGTATAACTTTAAGCCATCCGCATACAAAAGACAGGGAGAATTGATAACAGAAAGAAGGTCATTGACAAACAAGATAAAAAGTAAGGGGCCTAGGATAGAGCCTTGAGGAGCTCCGGATGTGGGAAATATAGGAAATGGAACCATTAAAAGTGACTCTGCAGGGACAACTATGAAGATAGGAGGAAAACCAGCAAATAAGGGGTCCAAAAACACCGAACCTATTAAGTCTAAGTAGCAGCAGGCTATGGTTCACAGAATGAAAAGCCTTCGAAAAGTCTGTGTAAGTTACATCAACTTGACGTTGACAATCGAAGGCAACGGTGACAAAATTAGTGAACTCCATATGGTTGGTGGATGTAGAGCGACCCCTGATAAAACCAAGCTGCTCAGGAGCAAGTAAAGGCTGTAGAGAAGAATCAACTTTATTGTAGACAAGACGTTCAAGGATTTTACTGATACAGCAGAGGAGGGATATAGGACGATAATTGGAAACAACGGAAGGATCACCACATTTCAAGATTGGAAAAATATTGGCGGATTTCCATAAAGAAGGAAATACACCAGATGCAAAGCTAATATTGAAAAGGATAGCTAAAGAAACGCAGAGCGATGATGAGAAGGATTTGACAAGAACATTAGGATTGATAAACATTTAAAATAAGGCAGCAAGTGAACCTTCTTTGGACAGATACAACCGACTCAGGCAAATAACAGAAACGATGATCCCACACTATGGACCAATACTCAAAGATAGAACGAGCAATAGAAAGAAAAGACGCACACAAGTGGAAATGTCAAAGGTACTGTGGAAAATACGTATAATAAAACTAGCGATCCGGGAAGCCTTTCGAATGATGATCCGAATATAAACATCAAACTTAAACTTCCGATTGAAGTTTTTACGAAGGCCAATAAAAAGAGCAAAATCAAAAGCCAAAGAACAAGGCTTCCATATAAAAGACATAGAAAAATAGTTAGACATATTCAACGAGAAGTAATTACAGTCACGACAAGAAAAGAAACAATTCAAATCGTTTTGAAGAGCAAGATTATCGGAAGGAGCATTGATAACGGAAACATGTTCAAGTCATCAACGTACATTAGACAAGGAGAAGCTAACACACTAGAAAAATTGTTGACGAAGAGATTAAACAGGAAAGATCCAAGAATAGATGCTTGAGGTAAACCAGAGGAAGAAAAAACGGAAGAAACGAAGAACCATGGAGAGAGATAGCAAGTAAGATTAAATCCGAATGATGATATCCACGAGAGAAGAGGCTCATATATGCCATAATGCTCTAATTTAAGAAGGAGGAACCCATGATTGACTAAGCCAAAGGCCATGGAGAAGTCCGAGTATATGGCGCCTATTTGGTGACGATTATGGTTAGTTAGTGGAAGTACTTCGGTATTTCACGAAACTGTGCTGTTGAGTAGCAAACATGTGGTTCCCTAGAAGCTGTGAGCATGCCATTACACATACAAATGCTAAAAATTGTGGATAGTGGAACACAAAGAAAATTAGCGGGCTGCTTTACGAAAAAGTTAGGAATTCCATCGGAACCCAGAGAAAAGCTAGAATCAAACGTTTACGAGTATGGAAAAGAACTCCGGACCATTTGAGCTAAGGAATGATTCAATAGATGAAAAGTAGTTGTGCATTGCTACTTTCGTTTCTTTTTTTGGCAGCAGATTGCACACGAGAATAAATGGCATAATCAATTTCAAACTCGGACTGCAAATATTTTAGGTGAGCATCGTTTGTAACAGCCAAAGCACCCATGACTTTTACGGTGAGCCGCGGAACATCTTCAGACTTATTAGCCAGACATATAAGAGTGTAAGCAAGGACTTGTTGATGAAGCTTGTGGTAGAAGTAAAAAGCAACGCGGTCCATATCAAGTTCACGAAAAGAGACTAAACCAATTAAAAGATTGAATTGAGTAAGAGAGCACGTGGAAAGAAAAGTTAACAATGAAATAGATATATTATTACGAAATCCCACAATATGGGACAGAAGGCAAGTGAAAATCATAACAGATGATAATTGCAGGGTAGGAATAATTTAGATTAAGGTAAGACAACAGTTCACAGGAAAAGTTTTCAATGGTGGAGAAAGAACAGCTACACGGATCATACAGTCAAATAAACTGGATCTATCACAGAAGCAGCTGTACAAACATTCTAGAATAAAAGAACTGCAATAATTGTAGGAATTGCTCAAGCTTCATTAGCAGCTGAAACGATAAAGTATACTACACTTAGGAATTTGAAGTAATTACAGGATTGCTATAGCTACGAGAATTGCTGGAACTGTGCTTGAATTTATCCAACCTTAGCTCAAAAACAGACCCTAAATGCGCGAAAAATGTGACTCTATAAAATCAAGAGCTTTGAAAAATAGCAATCCGACATGATGAGATAAGATAAACTGGTAATAAATCAAAACAGACAAAAATATAAGCAAGTAAAAGAATTTAGCTGCGTTTCATTGGATTAGCTAAAAAAAGATTATCTAAAAATACATAATACTTGATTGTATCACGCATTATTAAAACCATACACTATCATATTAATCGACATAACAAAAACCCATTCAGCAACATAAAATACAGTCATGATAAAATTAATTAACTATCCGAGTAATCATCGTGATTAGATGCCACCGCAGACTTATGCACATGCTGGCTTTTGAGATGCTTTGGTTGATTACATGATTCAGTGGTTGAATGAAAAACTTTTTTCCTCTTTGACGTAAGTCGATGTTGGTTATGTAGGTGCGATAATATCTGAGAGACCATTAATTTGGATTGTATGAATAATTAATTGATCATTAGATGTTAAATGAACTTATACACTCATACTGAGAGTTCGAAAAAAAGTAGCATTCGTGGTTGAAAAAAGTACAGTTAATTATTCAAAGCACAAACGATGTGAGCTGTAAAAAAAAATGCATATATTTTTTAAGTGAATTGACGATTGGACTCTAGTTGAGGAAATTTATTAAAAGGAAACTGCAATATATTGAAACTTGTCACTAAAATAACGAATCAGAACATATTAAAGAAAAAGTAAATATGACTAAAATAAAATAAAGCTAAATAAAATTCATTAAGTTTCAAGTAAAACTATATACAGTGTAACCTCCATAGTTGCAACCCCCGATAATTGCAATACTCGAAATTTGCAACAGTCAATATTTTTCTATTGTAGACTATAAAGTTGCAACTCTTCTTGCAATTTTAGAGTCGAAATCAAATCAAGACCGTTACCTTAAAATGTCTTACTCTGTTGTATGCACTCACAAGATATTTATTGGAAGTCTAGTGGCAGAATAGTATTTTCCGGTACATCCCCCAATACGCGTGCTTGTCAAGTGGTATGTTCATGTGATTTTCGTTTAAATTTCGTTTTCTTACGTCGCTCGTGTGGTTTATTTGAAAATGTCGGGTACAAAAGCACATAAGTTTTTATCATTTAAATATAAAGCGCAAGTTATAACAGATTTCGAAAGTGGTTCATCTATTGCCGCCTTATCTATCTAATACGGCGTCAACAAATCGACAATTAGCCGTATTATGAAGAACCCAAAACAAATTCAAAAAATTTGTGGCCAATGCAGAATTTGGATCCGATAAATGAAAAACGATGCACCAGTCTGAATTTCCGAAAATGGAGGCTGCGCTGTATAAGTGGTTTTTGGATCAACAATCAAAAAACATACCGATGTCTGCGGAATTGCTGAAGGAAAAGGTAAAATTTTTTCACAACAAAATTCCAGAGAATTCGAATGGATTCAATGCAAGCAACGGTTGGTTCATAAAATTTAATAAGAGGGTAACTTTTCTAGCATGTACAAATGCAACCAGAACGCATAAAGTTAAGATCCTAGTGATAGGAAAAGCCAAGAATCCCAGTTCATTCAAAAATGCTGGAGATCTTCCTGTGGTGTACAGAAACAGTGGCAACGCTTGGATGACGAGATGTTTATTCGACGACTGGTTTCATCACACATTTGTTCCAGAAGTAAGGTTTTCAATTTCCGAAATTTAATTTATTGATTTCAATGGACTTTATTTTGCTTTAGGTCCGCAGATTCCTAAGCGCTCAGGGACTTCCACCAAAAGCACTTTTACTGCTTGATAATACTCCATGCCATCCGAAAGATGGCCAGTTTGAAAGTGATGACAGTATGATATCCGTAATGTGCTTCCCACCAAACTGCACTGCAATCATACAACCTATGGGCTAAAACGTGATTAGGTTGACAAAACTTTTTTACAAAAAAAGCTTGTTGGCCCAAATTGTAGGTGCTGAGGAATCGGAGACGAAGCAAATAATTAAGAGAATAAACTTAAAACACGCCGTTTGTCATTTATCTGGAGCATGGGCGAAGGTCAGGTCACACGTTATTGAAAAATGTTGGGAAAAATTAATGAAACCAGTCTCTGATTGGACGGAAGAGAATGAAGTTCTGCTGAGTATCATAAGATCAGAAATGCAGTGCATGAAAGATTTAATAGACCCAATAGGTGATCTTCTGGAATTTGACCTGATGATAATTTGACATCAGATGATATTGATAACTGGATTGTGGAAACTGAAGCTTAGATTTATTTTGAAGAGATTGACGACGATGAAACAAAGTCAGTTGACGAAAGCACCTTGGAGATAAGAGTGAACAAGATAACAAATGAAGACGCAGTACGAAGCTTCAACATTTGTATTGAATGGGCTGAACAGAATAAATAAAATCTTCAGGATATAATCGTTTTCCAAAAATCGAAGGAGAAAGCTATTGTGAAGCAAGGCAAGAGCCAGAAGCAGGCAAGACTTTTTAACTTTTTTGAGAAAATCTGAATACATGTGTTTGAAAAATATAAAGGCGAAAGAAAAGTTTTTGTTGCACTCATTCTTTTTGGTTGTTTTTTAATTGGTTGTTTTTCTTCACAAAAAGTACTGACCCGAAAATTACTACATTTCGAAAATTGCAACAAGTCAGTGTTTCCATTAGTTGCAATTACCGAGGTTACACTGTATATGTTAAAATGGCTTTAAAGGCTGAAGTCTATAAAGTGAATAAAACGCCTTGCGTGGCGTACATCAAATTTTGAACGCCGTGAATCTGCGATACATAGAATGGTATTGTTTTGGCCATTCAGAATGCGATATGATGAAATTGTTTTGGTAATCAATAGGCAAATAAGTGGCAGCGTTTTGGCTTTAAACTGATCAGAAACAATCGCATTCACTCACATTTTTGCACAAATTTTCCGTCATTAAATTTTGAAGCTTAGTTTCGTTTAATTTCAAGATTAAAAAAAAAGCAATATCTACAAAGCATCCGCTCAGTAGCTTGGTGTTTCTGCCATGGCAGATTTGGAATTACTGTTGCACTCATAGCTAAATTCTTTTGAGTTTTTGTTTTTTATCTATTTTGATTTTCTATCAACTCATTTTTTGTCCGATTACTTTTTTTCAAAGCTCTTGATTTTATATAGTCATATTATGCGCACAATTGTTTTCCCGTCGATATGTTCCTGAACTGAGATTTGGGTTTATTCAAGAGCCGTTCCAGTAATTCCCGCAATTATAGCAATCCTGTAATTACTAAAAGTTTCTCGTTATAGCGTAATTTACGTTTCGCAGTTTGAACAATTCCTTCAACTAGCATGGCTCTTCCAGTTCAGAATATTTTTACAGCTCATCCCACTCTAATAAATTTTGAAGCTCTGTCAACTTCAGCAAGCTTTAAAGCATATTCATTTATTTATAAACCCTATTTATTATTTATATAGCCCTCCAAGCCATGCAGATGGCGTGGAGGGCTATAGTACATGGCGTGGAGGACTATAGCATGGCGTCTGCTTCTATGTACTATGGCATGTGGTGCTATATTTGATCACAATCCCGAAATCGACTATGTACATGGCGCCAGAAGTCTATAAACTATGGCGTCTGGCGCTATGTGTTTATTTCAGTGTGTTTATTTGTTTTTAAATGGACTCAAAATTATGCATAATCTCCATGTAAAATTTGTTTTTGCATTTCTCATTAAAATTGAAAATATTAAAAGAATATACACATAGTTCTTGTTTTTCAATTTCGTATACTAGGGCATAAAAGAGGCAAAATACGCTTTGAACACCTCTACATTCTTCAGAAAGTAATGACTTCGTGTGACAGTTCAAAAGTCTAAATACCAAATTCAACCTTAATAATTTACATAAGGGCTGTGTGTAAGCAACTTTTAAATTACTAATTTAGGCATACATTTTCATCAGTGTATTAGGAATTTGATTGTCCGTCTATATTTAAGTTTGCACTGAACTTTGGATATTTAGTCTGTAAAAACAAAGAATCCGATGAATTTACGAAATAAGCTCTTTTGACTATGAAAACTATTTCGCAAATTTAATCACATTAGTATTCCATATATTCCAGTCAGTCACTAAATAACATGTTGTCAACTAATACCTGTTATTCGACCTAATGTTGAAGGTGGAAATCAAAAACTACCAAAATTAACGGTTTCTGCCAGTCTCCGTCGAATCATAGTAGAATAATATTAGACGATTCTTTCAAGCATTTCATTTAAATCCAGCTCAACCGGTTTCGTCAAACGAAAGTGAATTTTTCCCAATTAAGAAAATCATCAACAATCGCACGATTCATCTCGCATTCATTAAACAAACCTCTGGAGTTACATCTTCGCACACAAAAACAAATCTTAATTTTATTTCCAGTATCCATTTCTCACATAGAACAAATATCGAAAGTGAAACCATCACATAAAATCTTCACATGCACAGGTCACTGACAGATTGAGAAAATTTTAAAGCAAATATCCAAGTTTCATTTCGTTTTCGTTCATTTCTATTCAAATTTCGCGAAAAATATACCTGCGCTTCATCAGCTCGTCAAATGATCGCATCACACCGTTGAGCCACTACGAAATTATCTTGTTAGAAAGTCAGATTGTTTGCATTGTAGCTTTTTCTTCGCCTACAATAAGCCGTATAATCTGACTAAGTAGCAAATTTTCGCGAATGGATCAACTCATCATCAACGCTCCTATGCAATCATCGAATGTTTTGCGTTTGCTTTTTTTGTTTCTAAAAATAGCCCCAAATGGACTAGGCGTTATTTGGCAATGAAAGAAATTTGCATATCTGCAGTTCATCATGCTTAAGCATCCTGTCAGATGAATATGAAGAACTCGCATCGTATATCTCTCTTGCGAATATAATCGTCTTCTTTGAAGCGTTACGGATATTGCAAAAATTTTAGTGCTTCTGATTTATGAATAAATTAGCATGCAAAGTGCAACCGTTTACGAAGACTCAAATGGTGTCTGCTGAGTAGAGAAAGCAACAGTCAACATAATTGGATTTCTCTGAAATGTCTGACCGAAAGCTTCGAACAAACTAAAAGTCATATGAATTTGTTTGAAATCATCGCGCATGCAAGAACAATATACCATTATGCCTTCCTCCGATTAGCTGAACAATGGACTGCCATATGCAAATTACCTACTTTTTTAAGACACGCGTCGACCTGCGGCATTCTAAGAAGGTGCTTCATATCAACCAATCAAAACATGCTTCTGGTTTTCCGGACAAATCAATCAAATACAATCAACGCAGATTCAAGCATTAATGAAAATTACAGCTTGACTATACCGTTGATTTACTTGATTCTATTAGATAACAGTTTGGCTTTTCGTCAGCTCGGTCGTCGGTTTTTTTGAATCAGTCCTGCTAACAGTTGCTGCGTTAACTTCAAAGTAGATAAAAGATCATAACGTCAATCAGACAAGATCAAGTAGCTGTTAAATTAGTGTAAGATTAAAGTTGTATTGTCTACCATATATCAAATTGCGAGTTTTTTAGTTCGAGCTTCGAAGTGAGTCTAATTCTTTCATCACTTTAGGTTTCACTGCCAAAACTACTGTTAGATTGAGTTAATTGATCGCTAGTAGCTATATCTACAGCGAGGTCGTTTATTCACTTGAATGCTAGTGATTTCTTAATTTGGGAGCAAGTGTAACGAAATGAGATAGATGATACAATTGTTGGTCAGGAAGAATAAAATGTTCTTTACGCTGTTAGAGGGATGATATGTTAAATGGATTTGAGGCAGTTTTGAGTAAATTGTTTACGGAGAATAGTCAGCTGGTTAACTGATGTTTATAAAATATTGAAGTTTATGAGATGTATAAAATTTGATCCAACGTCGTAGATATTCTGCTCATTGCATTTGGCGGGAAAAATTCAGTCCAACTGATTGGAACACTTCGTAATTTCAGTTATTTTCAGATTTGAGTAAGAGAAAAAAACGTGTTCTGGAAATGCTTTTTCGAAAACACTTTAATATAAAGTTACGGTAGAGTCCTTGTTTTTCACTGAAATAGTAAAAATGAAGTGAGCATCGAAGAAGTAATATTCAATTAATAGCCACTGCAACCACCAGCAAATTCACCAGCTCATCTTCCTTTTTCATATGACAAAGGAAAGAAAAACTAGCACAAAAAAAATACAAAACTACACATTACATCGCAACTCCAATACAGTCCGTGATAGACGTACTCGTAATAGCATGTCACAAGTAATTGAATTCGGAGAATAAAAAGAAATACTTAGTTCGCCTTGTAAAAGCATAATAAATTATTGATGGTAAGAATTGTTCAAGAGCTAGTTCTTGATTTTTTTCGGCTCAAAGCATATTTAATGTTAATTAGCTACGAAATAAGGCTTCAACTTTGGCAATAGGATAGATTCCATAATTAAAAAAATAAAGCGTCAAAATAATAACAAACGGCGGTTAGTTTTTCTTTAGGACTGAAAGACGATTACTAATTTCACTTAGGTAGAAAACTAACAAAACCAAAGTCAATTTAGAAGTTGGAAAATATAGCTGTCAATATTCTAAAACAGCTTTATAGTAATTTTTGATTGTATATTTTGGTAAATATATTCTTATAATTTACTAGGTGGGGTGAAAAGTAACCTCCTTGACCACCAGAATGTGCTGCAATTGCAAAAAAGATTATTGTGCTTTACAGTCCATTCATATTTAGGCAGACATGTAAAATTTCAGAGCGATACATCCATTTGTTTTGTTTTTACAGCCGATTTTTGTTGACGTGTTTGGCATCATGTTGAGTATGGAAATAAACCATTTTCATTCTTTCGTAAAACATTATTTTTTGAGAGGCAAAACGACGAAGGAAACAAAAGAAAAGTTAGATAAATATTATGGGGCTAGTGCTCCTTCAGATTATACCGTGAAATATTGGTTTCGAGAGTTTCGTGGTGGCCGAAACTCCACTACCGATGAAGTCCGCAGCGGTAGGCCCTCCGATGCGGTTACACAGGACAATGTCAAAACAATACATGAAATGGTGTTGGCCGACCGGAAAATGAAGATGCGCGAGCTAGCAGATGCCACAAGGATTAGTACCGAGCGCACACGCCATATTTTGGATGAGATTCTGCAAATGAAAAAATTATCCTGCCGCTGGGTGCCGCGCATGCTAACTCCGGACCAAAAACACGAACGCGAGCGCACTTCGGAAGCGTGTTTGGCCATGCTGAGGCAAAATTGGGTGGACTTTTGGCGTCGATTGGTGTCTGTTGATGAAACCTGGATCCACTATTTCACGCCAGAGAACAGAATGAGTGCCCGGCTATGGACTGGCGTGGAGGCTCAATGGGTCGGAAAGGTCATGGCATCGGTTTTCTGGGATTTTCATGGCATACTCTTCGTGGACTACCTCGAAAAAGGAAAAACTATCAGCAGCGAGTATTATTGCGTATTATTAGAGCGATTGAAAACCGAAATCAATACGAAACGGCCTCACATGAAGCGAAAAAAGTTTTGTTTTTACAAGAAAACGCGCCGTTACACAAGAGCATCTCAACAATGCCTAAAACCAACGATTTAGGGCTCGAATTGCATCCCCATCCACCTTATTCGCCCGATTTTACTCTCTCGGACTATTATCTGTTCTCAAACCTCAAAAGATGGCTCATCAATAAAAAATTCAGCTCGCGCCAGGAGATAATCGACGCCGCGGAAAAGTATTTTGTAGGCCTTCCGGAAAATTACTTTTCGGACGGGATCAAAAAGTTGGAAAATCGCTGGAATAAGTATATCGACCTAAAAGGGGACAACATTGAATAAAATTAAAAAAAAAATTTAAAAACAATTTTTTCATTCCCAAGGAGGTTACTTTCACCCCACCTAGTATAACTGCTACTATGCACAATTCTACGAAATCAATTTTCAGGGAATCTCCAAAAATAATTTAGAAAAAAACAACACCAATTTGGCCCAACCTTTTAACTTTGGCCACATCCCTGATAGTTTCAAATCATGGTGAGCATAAACTTTGTAGGCCAGTGCAATCTGAGCGAAAAGGTGGGAGAAATGCTTATGAATTGTCAGGTCAAAGAAAACGATATCCTATAATATATATTTTAAGGACTGTCTTTCAAGACATTATGATTTTGAATGCATGTGTCATAATTTCTTGACCAAAGCTTTTTTTTGAGCCAAAACCATAATCGATCTTTTATTTGAAATTCTTTATTCTAATGTATATGCTCCGTTAAATTTAGGTCTAAATATATCAAAATTCAGAAAATGTAGCTCACTGCATTTTTTAATTGTGATATTTAGTCTAAAAAGTAAAAAAAGCGAAACCAACTATTTGGGCAGTTCCAACTTACTATTTTGGCAAATTCGAGTAATGTAACTAGCTCGTAGTTTGTGGGGCCCCAGGTTCGAACAAAAGACCGTGCGTCGAGCTTTTCAGTTCACCTAGCTCTTAATAGATACCTGAGTAAAATCAGAGCTGAAGTAAGTCGTGAAACCGATCACTCCAAACTCGTATTTACATTGATTGTAAATTTTT
The DNA here is from genome assembly GCA_947369275.1 of Nemotelus nigrinus. NCBI lineage: Eukaryota > Metazoa > Arthropoda > Insecta > Diptera > Stratiomyidae > Nemotelus > Nemotelus nigrinus. The sequence goes on along the minus strand of OX376372.1, from coordinate 201,519,087 downwards.
GGATGAATTTCTCAACTAGCTTCAACCCCTATACTAAATAGAAGTTATTATGAGAATACTTTATGTTTATTTGAGCAGTTTGATTCATAACCATCAATGTGCTCTTGAAATAGATCTGCTCTCAGCACACACTGTGTCTCCCCTGGCAAGACTTTCCAAAAGACCTTGCTCTATGCGTTCTTTTCTTTTCTCGTACCTTTTGGCTTGTCATATAGATTATACAATTCACAGTTGTATCGGATTCCTAGTTATTCTTCTTCCCGTACATATTTAGTGTCTCTTCACTTCTAAGTCAGCGTCCAGGTTTCACTTCCCTAGCTTAGCATAAGTCTGATGAAATGGGGCACAGAATATGGATCCCCGAACATGAGAGACACCAACGAAATGAGAAAGCTAATACCAAGGCCACAGAAGGAGCAAGAACCCTCTTTACAGTTCTTACTCCGTACACGGGCTTTACAAAAGCAGATACGGATAAGAAAATTCAAACATGGATCAAGAAAAATATGGAAAGCATCTATTTTAATCTTGAGGGTTTGAAACACTCAAAAAACACCTTGGTTTCGATCAAATAAAAAAAAGAGCGAAAGGAACAGTGGCTCTCTGCAAAAGTGGTATAAGGGCCCTATGTGGAGCGTTGGGAAGATACTTTCCTTGCAAAAAGTATCTCTACATAATACGTAAGGAGCGAGATGACTGTTGCAGATACTGTGGAGAAACGGCAGAGTGTGTAGAACATCTTCTCGCACAATGTTCAGGACTAGCGAGACGAAGATTAGAGCTCTGTGGCTCTGTTTTTCCGTCCACTAGGAACATAATAAATGTTTCGTAAAACACCTCATCTAGGTTTACAAAAAGCCTGGATAAAACATAACGTAAATAGGCACAAAAAACCTACTCCTTGTATTCAATCAATATACAGGTCTGATGATTGTTTTATGGATACAAAACTTCTTTTTTCTGTGAACGCATCGGGATTCCTTAGTGTGGAGTAGACATGGGTAACGCAGCGCTGCGCCGCGCATTTGCGTTGAAGCACTAGCCATGATACCACTGCGCTGATACCGATTGTCGGTATCAGTAGCGCAGTACCGCACTTCGGTATTAGTAGCGCAGTAACGCACTTCGTTATCAATGGTGTTGGCGCTGCCGCTTTGCAATGCCAACACCATTTGGCTTGGCGCTATGCTACGGTGCGGCGCAAAGATATGAGTTGAGTATACTTACCTCAAGGCTATTTGAGTTTGATGCAAAGCAATAGAATTTCATTATGCTTCAATACTACAACTAAATAATACCTTTATGGTATATTAAAGCAATGATGTTGAAACTTGTCTAATTTACACTTATCAAAAAGTAAGGCGTACGCATGTTTGGAAAGATACCTGAATGAGTACACGCTGCGCCGCGCAATTGCGTTGAAGCATTAGCCATGATACCACTGCGCTGGTATCGATTGTCGGCGTCAGTAGCGCAGTAACGCACTTCGGTATTAGTAGCGCAGTAACGCACTTCGGTATCAATGGTGTTGGCGCTGCCGCTTTGCAATGCCAACACCATTTGGCTTGGCGCGGCGCAAAGATATGAGTTGATTATACTTACCTCAAGTCTGTTTGATGCAAAGCAATATACCGACGCGTACGCACGTATGGAAAGGTACCTGAATGGGTACATACTATAGCCTTGGTATTGTAGGGTATTTTATATCGGAAAATTAGTAAGTTCAAATGTGGGTTGCTCTCGTCCCATACAAGCTTTTTCAATCATTCTTTTTTGAGTGAATCATAGCGTCATGGTATCAGCGCAATGCTACCAGCACCGTATGTGAGTCCGAGAAACGCAGTGAGTATCACACATAGGCGAATGAGATCATGGTATCATAGTGCAATGGTATCAACCACTGCTGGCGCCGGTATCAGTGTATTAGCGCTTCAAAATTTGCTGCGTTACCCATGTCTAGTGTGGAGTATTGAGAAGAATGCCTCGTTGACAAGTAGAATTCGTTGTTTGTTTCCGCTAAGAGCATTTTCATTCTTCGCGAAATTTGTCCTTGAATGCTCGAAAAGGTCTACGTATCCAAAGTTGATTGCTAGGTCTATCGTTATATTTAGTCTCAATGGCGTCATTCTCCTCGATCGATTTATAATTTTTCTGATTTGTGCTGGTTCATTTGAAGACCAGCAACTTCAAAAATATCTTCTAGACTTATAAATACTTCCTTCGCATTGTTGAAAGAATGTGACAAAATACTGGCAGTATTAGCTTTGACCTGATTAGCTAGGCTACTAGCTGATTTGACTTGAGTAATAGAGTTTCTCTAGTATCAAGGGAAATTTTTCTGATGACACACTGAAGTCCTAAATTAAAGAGTACAAAAGGTAGCCCATTATCTTGTTTTTAGAAAATGAGTTAATTATGTCATTCGAATCCAGCACTGGAGATATTGGATCAGTTATAATCATTCTCACTAATCCTACCAAATTTAATGTGATTCTGAACTGCAGCATTATGTTATGAAATGCAGTTTTATCAATGCGTAGGCTTGTTTAAAGTTAGTGAAAATATGATGAATTTTGTTGTTGAAATCTCAGCAAACAATTGGCTGGAGATATTTACCCAGTTGCCAATCTTATACATCCAAGAAATTTTTATATGCAGAGATCATTTTCAGTCTCATGGAAAATCTTTAATTCAAAAATCTTTTTCAACAGCTTGTTTAACCTACAATGAATAATTAAATGCTAATCCCACATGTTTTTAGGTGATCCGCGGAAATCCTTTGAATATCTGATTCTTTATTTGATTTAAAGCGGTCCCTCACCTGTCAGACTTCACCTATCATAAGAGTCTGTGAAAGCGTTGTCGTCAAAAAAGCTGATGAGGATGGAGACACTTCCACTTTCCACTTGCTGGAAATAGATAGCCCATTTCTCCTTCACTTGGTCTTTTGTGGCGGTTTCCACTCCAAATTCTTGACATTTGAAGATTGTGTAGGATTTCAGGCCTATAATCTCAGAGCCAAAAAAATTCTTTTAGAGGACATCGTTTTCTTTATTCACCTATTCTAAAAGTCTCCGCTTTTCTCTATGTCAAAATTTTCGCTCGAAAGAATGACCAAATAATGAAGACGTGTCAAAATTCAGCTCCACGATCAACTCAGTAGCAGCCTTTAGAGGGTGATTATTTCGAAACAAATCCACCACCGTGATCGGCTCTATTATACAAGGTCAATGGTATAGGCTAAAAGTCAAAGAATTGGACGCTTAAAGTGGTATCTGTCTGCCGCACCATCTGGATTCCGCATTTCCAGTGCTGAAACCATTGTTATCAGCATCGATTCATTAAAATTATCCAGAATAAGACTAAAAATTATTGATAAACCCGTTATCCAGGTTCTTAAGAATTATCGACCTACTCTGTCAGTGTATTCTAAAATTCGGTCAAAAATGTTCCAATGGATAAAATCTAAGCACAAATTGAAGGAAACAAATGAAATTTCCATCCATGGTAGATGCAAATTATACAAAAATATAGTTTTTCTTGAGTTTGAACCTGCAACTGCAGTTATTTCGCTTTTTGGTACCGGGTCATCTGCTTGAAGGTAAAACCTATATCTGGATTTTTTAATAATGACTTCAAAGTTTAATGGGATATGGCACTGAACTCACTAGTATTTAGCTAGACGAGAAATGATGGTAAGCTAGTATGTAGCCACTGGTCCATCATGTATTAAAGTTTATTCACACGAATAGCTGTTGAAAGTATACTGTTTGCTTGAAAATATCAATTTTTGCAATAAATATGTTGAATGCCATAAATAAGTTGAATGAAAACATTTCAAAATTTTACTAAATGAAAATATGATATATTTTTCACATTTTTGCAAATTATTAGTTAGTAAAATTTTCTTTTCATTTTAGGTAAGTTTCCATTCGAACTGACTAGTATATTTCCTACTGGATTTTAACGTTTGTATATTTGACATTTTAAATTGATTTAAAAAGTGGATGGTAGTAAAGAATTCCGCTTTGTATTCAAAGTCTATGTTTTTATGCTAATTTTATATGCTCAATTTGTTTTACAACATAATTTCAATATTTACAAAAACGGTATAAGAATTTTTGATGTTTTGATAAAATAAACTTTATTTTTATTTTTTATGAGTTTATTTTGCTTGGTAATGGAAAATCTTGAAGAAAAAAAATCTTAATTCAATATGTAAATGTATACACAAACTTTAATATTTTCGGCTCGATGAATTTGAACTGTTATGTTAATTGATAATTGGATTGTTATTAAACAACGGAGCTCATAGATTTGCGTATACCACTTAATAGCATCCGAGAATTTCAAATTAGAGCTAGAAAAGCTCAATTGTTTCACCAAGAAAAAACTATGTTAATAATCTATTTTAATAATAATCTTCAAATATTGGTCTTTGGCCGGTCTGTTTCATATTCGAGTTTTTCGATCAGGAGATTTTCGTATATTTTCCTCACAGTGCAAAGAAGGATGAGGCCAAACGCGAAATCTGTGCGCGATATGGTAAACGTTTAGTCATTGATAAAATTAGTCTAATTAGACTGCAGTGCGCTCGAAACTAGCTCGTATGAGAGTGGAAAAACTGGCTCAAAAAGTGTACCCGTGTTGGGATTATTGAAAAAAATCGCCAAAGAAGTGATTATATCAATTTGAGCGATGGCGGCGAAAAACTGGGAGGTCTGGAACTACATTAGACATAATACCGGCTACTAGTGGTGGTGCCGTTGATAATGATGAATATCGCCTTAAGTAAAATATGTACAACGAAGATTCAGATTTCAAGATTGATTGTTTAATGTCCTTCATAAATTTTATGCATTGTTTCAGATTTTTCATGTTTAGAAATTGCTCTGCAGCTTTGGCGAAGAGCTATTTTATATGTTTGTAAGCAATTGAAATTAATCGTTTCGTACATTAAAACTATGCATGAATGCAGTGATTCAACATATTCCTGAGCACAAAGTACAAAAGAAGTTTCAAAGTAATCATCAGATTTGATATCCTATAACCAACATTTTTGCATTCGGTCTTTCAGAATTCTATTCTGCAGAGTGCTAGTGTCACTTACAGTTGCTATTTTGACAACTGTGGTTATTAAATAAATTATGAATAATAAAACCTTCATCCGGTTGTGATCATTCAACTTACCTCTCTACGAAATGTCCAGTTTGTATCTTAAAAGATTTTTCCTACTTCTTCGAATCCAGCTCTGATGCACCCCAATTTTAAATCATGAGACCAATCATGTACCACTTGTTGATGTTCTAAATCACTAGCTCGTCTTTTTTTAAAAGCTTTGGAGCCCCATATTCATGCTGTTAAATCAAATATTTATGTTATCAAATATGAGCACCTAATTTGTCTCGTGCATCATGGATTCTTGTAAAATTACACCATGTATTTTCCTTTTTGTTACACTGTGACTTTCTTTTTGTAGTTGCTCCCGCTGCATCCAACAAAAGCCTCAATCCTTTTTCACCTAAAACTGCAGTTTGACTGTATTCTGTACTGAGTTGTATGTATGAATGATCTAATGCCACTTCTTTCATTTTCATATAGATGTCGCTTTTACGGCGAAGAGCTTAAAAATATTCAAGTAGCAAAATCTGGTGAAGGTTTTAACTTCCTATAACTAAGCATAAAGGTTCTATATGCATTTTTCTCATTTTTAAGTTAACACCGGATTCGAATATTACATACTCTATTGCATCATTCAACAAAATTTGAAAAACCCATGTTTTGTGGAAGTATGTTAAAAATAATATTGAAAAATGCACTCTCCATATACCTCCAGTACAAATCAAAACACAAATCAGTGAATATCTCGTAACTACTTAAATGTAGATAGAACATTTATGCAGGGCAGTAATCTTAGCTGCATATGCTTGAACAAAAATGTGAAGCGAACAAACCTGTGCTACATGTATGCAAATGCTATGCAATGGCTTAATTTATTTAAAACTATTGTAGACTTTACTTAATTCTCACGTCTTTTATATAAATTAAGCCTCCAAAACGTTTATGTAACAAGTATATATTTTTACTTATTTTCCAAGAAAATTATCACTGATTTTCGAACCAAATTAGTATTGAATTGTTTCGCCGAAAATTCGTATTTCTATATATATATATATGTATATATATATATATATATATATATATATATATATATATATATATATATATATATATATATATATATATATATATATATATATATATATATATATATATATATATATATATATATATATATATATATATCAGCAAAAAGATTAAGAGAAATATTCTCTGGAGTATCCAATCCTATACAGCTGAAATCTTTGCAAAACATAGCCATATAAAAGGAGTGGGTTCATGATTAGCTAAAATTAAAATATATTTAATCCTTTAGTGGCAGTTAGGATTTAAGTGAATTCTCAGGAGCCCCTTTTTATCCATCCAGAGTACATTTTTGTTAAAAGTAAGTATTAAAAAATAAAACTTATTATGTTTCATACTTGCTTATGATAGAGAATCGGAGGTTATCAACCCTGTGTGGGCGCTGAGTGCCTAAAAGTAGGCAAGGATATTTTTCTAAATTCGATTTGTCATAAATTTTGACACAAACATTGGATCATCGTTAAATTTGCAAAACGTATTGATATTAATTAATTCTACACAAGTGTGAAGTTTTCAAGACCGTGCTGTCAATACTTCAAAATTGCGAATTACACAAGAACGGTAGCCCATCAACAAATTACCTCCATTTTCAGGACTCAAAACATTTATTCACGAGAACTGCCATGACGACCGGATAATCCGATCATTATGAAATTCATAGGACATGTTGGTATTAAATAGAGCCAAGTCTGATAGGAGCGACTTTGAAACGCAAGCAATCCTGTAGGAGTGGTGCCATTTTGCAAAGTCGCTGGAGAAAAAACTGATTTTTGGCCCATAGCTTCCGATCTAGCCATCAGATTTTAGCATAATTCATACAGTACTTGGCCACATTAAGTATAAATTTGGTTGAAAAATTAGGATCAAGCTGCCAGCTATGGTGATTTTTGTCTCCTAAATCTTGTAAATTTGTTCAGCGAAAACTAGCTTTTTTCCCTATAGCTTTCGATATCGTCATGAAATCAAAACTTAATTCACCAAGTCAATGGACCTTATTGTAAACCAGCTGCCGTAGGAATTTCGTGCAAAAATCATGAAAGGACTGCCAGGTATGGCCATTTTTGTAATTTATTGGCAATTCTTTGCTGGTCGATATTATCGTTAAATTTTCCAATGAGAATGATCCTGCAATGACAATTTTCAACAAATATTTACTTTACGAAAATTTGAAAAGTTTCGAGAGTAATAGCCCTAAGATTCTTTTCACCTCTTTAATTTCCAGCGTAATCACCCAATCGCAACAAAATTCAAAAAGTGGATTTAAATTAAGCTGAAGCAGATTTGGTAGATTTTTGTTTGTGATGCTAACACAGTATAACATTTTTCCGAGTTTCGGAAATTTTTCGGATGGCAGCCCCAGACATAGTTTAATCGCTGAAACTTTCGATGATATCCTCGGATGAAAACGAAATTCAAATGATAGATTGATTTAAACACGAGCTTGTTATGGTAGACTTATTGCTGCTGCGTTGGAAAAATGTTGCCAGCACTGATCATTTTCATCATTTGTAGTATATGAGATGCAGTCAGGAAATGCTTTTTGTTGCTTTGAGTAAGAAATGGTTGATATAATACTACAAAGAAGTGAATTACGTCTTTTCGCATTTTTAAGTCACTTAAAGATAATTTGTTCGAAAATCTGTTTTCTAGTCGTTCTGATGTGCTTCGAATATTTTGTTGGAGAAACTTTACTTTACACAATCTATTTCCTATATTTTTTCGATCAGTGCATCCTGTTTAAACTTTTTACAATACGATTTACTACCCTAATATCGAAAATGTACAATATGACATGAGACACGAGGTTCAGAAATATTTGGAGTGCTATTCACACGGTCGTTTATATATTATCTCTCGACGTAGCTAAGACTTCTGCGGACACAAACTACTTTGAAACTTGGTACTTTGCTTTCATCTGAATCATCTGCTTAACAAATCTCACAATACAAAATCATCAACATAGAATTAAAATTTGTTTCAGGCTGATTGCAAAATAAAATAAGAATGTTAAAAATATTTTTGGTTATTACGCGCTAAGAATATTGTTGCCGTACGCCTTAAAATGTATTTTAATCACGAAGAAAAATTTGAAATATAAGGGAGCTACTTTCAATCAAAAGACATTATTTGATTAAAAAAAATCTAGTCAACTTCTTTCTTTCCGAAATTCACAACATTATCCGAGGAGGTCAGAGAGTTAATTTTTTTTTTTCGAGATACTGCTTTAATATCTCTTCTTTTTTCCTTTCCAATATTATGAATAATGACGTTCCCAGCTTGGCAAACAAGGAAAATCTTTGACAATAAGCTAAACAAGGTACTTTTGGCGATTCTTCACCACAAGCTCAACTTTTCGATGTGTGAAACAATCCAATTATACGAGAGAAACACCACTGCCTATGCCCACGTTGGGCGCTATTAATCGGTTCAGATGGAAGTTATCGAAAAGTATAAAAAAATCATCAGAGCAAACCTTAATTGAACAGATAAAATAGGAGATCATAATAGTAATAATAGATAACAGTTTTGGAATTCACAAAATATGTTTCAATTATACTGAAAATCATTTCTGTTGTTGGATTTGAAAATTTGAAAATCAATTCCCAAATTTCTTTACCCCAACGAAAAATGATGAATTTAATTTAGTTTTGTTTGATAAAGCTCAAAAGTATGTGGTGAGTAATCTTTTTTCCCATCCCACCAGAAACCCAACGCCGATTCATATAATGGGAAAGTTACAGCTCACCGAAACTGAAGGAAATGCGAGTGAGGAAATCAAAATTTACAATGACATCGTGAATCGTGAATTCGTGAGTAGAGGAAAATCTTTAGCGTTCAAAGAGCGATACCATATTAAAAAATTGCGCAATCATACAATGCTGCTTCATTCAATCTATTGTAGCATCTACGCAACAAATTAGTCCAACATATTCCAGAAGAACATTTGAGGGTATCTTTTGATTATTTTTCTGATGCACGACGATATAACCTATAAATTGAAAAAGGCTGGGTTTAGGTATGCTGGACAGTTAACCAAAATAAAATTCAAACATAAAAGTTTAATTCAGAATAATATTTTTTCACTTGCGTGTGTTACTTGTCACTTAGAAGAACTGGAGAAATAAAATTTCATAAAATATTCGAATCTACAGTCGTCTGCTGAAAGATAATACACTATATTTATTTTGTATCAGCAAGCACTGACAAAAACAAAATAAACCAGTTTTTATGCCATTATATAACTTGTCACCAGGTATCATAGTTATTTCTATTCTCTTTTTACTTTCCGCATCACAAATCTCCCTAAACGTAATCTAATAAATTCGCTTGTATAAGTGAAACTATTTGCTATCGCTGTACTCACTTTGCATATTTTGTATTTTAATATTTAAAAAAGGTGCACATGTCGGTTTGAATTAGGCGCCAAAAATTCAAATACGAAAATTTTATTTCATACATATGTATATGCGAGCCTAAGGTTTCACTTATGCAAGTGCCTGCGTCACTCCTTTTATATTTCTGTCATCTGTCGGAACGATAAAGAGAAAGCATCTGGAATAAATATAATTTTAGTGGCTTTGCTAAAAAAAAAGTCGATTTTCGTATGACAAACAGTACGTAGTACATATTTAAATGTTTAAATGACGCATTTTATATTAAAATTCATATTTTCATCAAAACTGTCCAGATGGCAAGCATATTTTCCCATATTAATAAGTGTTTCTCAGGTTTCATATCATCGCCATATGCCTTTTGACTATTCATTCGAATCATCGAAAGTTATTTTATCATAATCGTATTCTTAAAACCACAACCGCCACGAACTTCAAACTCGATCTCAACGGCTATCATGCTGATCGAAATCCGAGACTACCTACTCATCGTCGTTACATTGCAAGTTTTACTTTCTAAAAGGAAAATTCGAAAAAAATCAACTGAAATCAAATAAACATCGTTTCGTTTCGAGAATAGCGGGCAGCAACATAAGAAAACTAGAAACAGAAAACAGTGTATTAACAACCGTAAAACAGTGAATAATGCTCGAAAAGATACAATATGGTAATCGTTTCGAACGTCAGAAAACTAATGGGAAAAACATTTTCTCTGCTGGCTAAGCTTACGACGATACAACTAGTAAATTGACTTTCACGAAATGATGATGTTGAATACAACAATTCAAAATAGACATGCATAGAATAACATTATTAAGAAGATGTGTTAAAATTTAAATGTAGGCATGTGTGATGTTTGGACTGTTTAAAGTGTTGTTTTCTCGTCCATTTACTTATGCAGGTTTAGGCTGTGTTGCATATGCAAATGAATGTTAAGCTGTTTTTTGTGTTTGGCAAATAAAGCCTCATAGGATGGATTTATTTTGACAAGAGATTTCATTAAATAAAGCCAATGCCAATAAAATTGCAGTTGTTTGAAAAGTATTAAGCGGCTTTTTGGCCTGGTTTCGATGAAGTGAAAATAGATAAAATGCGTAGGTATGTTAATAGTAAAGACATAACGAAGCCGCTAACCACAATTAAATGTTATATGTATTCTTTTTATGATTATATTTACGGTAGTCATAGAATATTATTGCTCGAAATTATTTGTTTATGATATTGTTGAAATTTGATGTTAAGTAATTGATGTTCAGAATTGTCACACAAAAATCGTGTTTTTTTCTGTTGATGCTTAATGTTGACTTGAAACACAAATCAAAGGAAACTGGTACAGAGATATCTCACATTTTTGAATATTTTTTGTTGCTATGCCTTCAGAAGTATAACTAACATATCTGATATAAGATCACCCACAATACTGGTATAATAATACTAAAATCAAATAGCCGAAAAAAAATGCGAAGTGATCACTCTTGTGCCGATTACTTTACAATGTGTACAACAACTTACAACTCGACAACAGAAACAATATTATTTTAAAGTTTTAACTCACCGTCTCCTATCACAGCAAACTATTTAGGGTTTTGGGGAGTGAAGATGGTGGAGGCTCCATCTTCATAGCCCAAACTTTACAAATGCGAATTTCACGCCTCACTTTACATTTTACACTGCCTACTCAAACTACATAGATCAGCTAAGGCAGTCTTTTATCAGCCATTCTAAACGTTTATGGAATTTTATAAATCCAAAATGGTATCATGACGCATACTCGTGCTTTTATATCTCTGACAGCATGGTCTTTAAGAACTCGCAAACTATCAGTAACTTGTTTGCAGATTACTTCCAATCTGCGTATGGTATGCCTCCCTGGGACTTCGACATAACTATTTTCAATTACTTAATGCACTTCCCTAAAACGACGTTGGGAATGAAAGACTTATACATCGGACACTGCCACTATCCTAAAGCATATATCTCAACTTGAGAATAGTTTTCATCCTAGTCCTGATGGACTACCGACCAAAGTCCTGTTAGCTTACCTGTTTAATCTATCCATTTTTTCTGATATTTTTTCAAACTTGTTGAATTATTCGTCTATAGCTCCAATTCACAAAAAAATGCAGCAGAGATGTCGTTCACAATTATAGACCAATTGCCAAATTATCGTGCGCTGCCAAGCTTTTTGAAGCTATAATTGTTATTTTTCCACTTTAAAGCATCTATCTCGACTTGCCAACATGGCTTTTTTAAAGGCTAATCAACCACTACTAATCTTTTAGAACCTGCAAATCTAGTCGCACTGCAATTGAAGAAGGTAAAAAAATTGACTGCATTTACACCAATCTCACAAAGGCTTTCGATAAGCTGGATCGGAATATCCTTATATGTAAATTGCAACTTCTTGAATTCTTTAATAAGTTTATTGGCTAGATTAAATCTTATCTCGTAGATCGTAAACAGAACGTTCGATTTCGTGAGACTCTATCCACTGGCATAATCTCCAATTCGGGTGTGCCACAAGGCAGCCACCTTGGTTCGATTCTTTTCGCTATTTATATGAACGATCGTATCATCTCTGCTCCTGGATCCTTTATTCTACTATATGCTGATGATGCAAAGATTTTCAATATAATATCATCACTTGAATATTGTACGATCCCCTAACGCAATATGTCAAATTTTTCTAATTGGTGCCCTCTAAACCGTCTTTCAATAAATATTGACAAATGCTCAGTTATCTTTTTCTCCCACAAATCATGCCCCATCAATTTCAATTACTTTTTAAATGACAATCAATTAACCCGTTCCAATGAAATTCGTGACTTAGGAGTACTATTGAACTCTGCTCTCTCTGACCACACTGACTCAATAATAATAAAAGCCAACTGTACACTTGGCTTCTAAAAAAGACGGGCTATTCTGCTCTCTGGTTCACCCAATCCTAGAATATGGGTGCTTTAGGTGGTCTCTATATTATAAGTAGCATATAGATCGCATTGAATCTGTTCAAAAGAGATCAAATATCAGAATAAATACATCAGCAGTAAGTGGGAGATTAAAATCAAAAATTAAAATTAAATTTATATGAAGCCACAAAAATATCGTTGTTTTTGGTCGTAACAAAGAATAGGTTTACGATCAAAAAGTTGGTTCCAATTTCATTAATCAATTCGTATTTAATGAAGCATGAATTGGATATTAATAATGAAAACAGAATGTGCCTAAGTTTTTTAAGACAGGCTACCACTGTTCGATATGTCGTGTTTTACCGCACAGCAAACATGTAAGCGGTAGCCACACCCTTCCCATACGCGAAAAAATATGTCTTGTTGTACCTAGACCACCACAGCAGTAGCATAATTTCGCAGGTCAGCCAGAGTTATTGGTAAAGGTGAGACGAAAACAGCCTTTTTATCGTAGCCCCATAAGAAAAATTCATATGACGAGAGATCAGGTAATCTCAGTGGTCAGAAGTGTAGAGCTAAGTCTAGTTTTCCATGTCACCTATCCATCGCTACGAAAGGAATAGATTTTAAAATCCTCGGATATCACGGTGCCATTGTGGCGGAGAAAATGAAGTACATTGAGGTAAAAGCCATTGCTCCAATATGTCCAGTACCAGCATTGCACTTACAGTGCTTTAAATATTTCGCTGACTTGATGCGCCATAGATGAAGAGTGGCAATGAATGCAGCATCAATATATCCCGAAAGTACTGCAAACATCATTTTTAGCAGAAAACTGAGTAGACAAATGTAATAGTAGTAGAAAATAAAAGTTAAAGCAGACGTCTAAGTAGCGATAAAACACCTCGATGAAGACTCAAAATCACAAATTAAGCGTGACGATGCAGAGAGCGATTGAAGGAGAAATATAGTCAAAGTTAAAAAAATAAACGAAGACTTGCCCACTAAACTGGTGTACGAACAGACAAACGAAAGATAGCTATTAAAAAACCACCTACAATTGACAAAAGTTAGAAAATCAAAATTACCAGACTCCACCAAATAGTTTAAAAATTCAATAAACTGAGGATTCTGAATACAGCGTCGACAGAGACTAAACGCATTCTAAAACTTAAGCAAGTTAAATTGATAATACTATATTTTATTAATTTCAAATTGTACATATATAAGTACAGTTTAAAATCAATAATATATATTATTATTAATCAAATATAATAAAATATATTATTATTAATAAACTTGTTGTTGAATTTTTATAATGCGTTTAATTTCTAGCAACGCTACATGAATGAGGGCATTGACTGAATCAAAAGTGCCCCAACAAGAAGGATTGCAAAATGCATTGCAGAGAAGTTCAAATTTTCAACAAAAATTTGCTAAATGTCTTTTCAAAAATTGAAAAGAGGTGATAAAGTTACTACAAATAATAAAAATAAAGAATTTTGAGTTATTCTATTGGAAAAAATAAGAACTGGAATTTTTTGAAGATCAATGGATCCGTTGGATTAATATTCGGGACGGACAAGAGAGTAGCTTGCAAATGCTAAATTTTCGTGATACTACCCGTTCGAAGGCTTAATGAGTAGACACGATAGAGACTTCATTTTCTATAAAGGAAAGAAATATTGCACAAAAATCAATTCAAACGAGAAGAAATTACAAAAATAAGTTACTCATTTGACTGCTAGTACTCGTAGTTTTCTCAAAAACTCAAAAGCCGCATGGTTCTGCAGCTAATAAACATTAACTTGCTCTGAGTAGATCTATAACTAGAACTAATCTGCTTCGAAACACAAACAAAATTGACCATTGTCTAGGTTTGGAACAATTGTTTAGCTATCACCAAAACATTTTTTGTTCATGCTTCGATATCTTACATAATGTTTGATTTTCGATGCTTTAAACTAAGCTCCATTTTCTGAACTATTTTAATTGTTTTCTCGTAAGAAAGGTGCTGAGCTAGTAGTAGCACAAACTGGACGAAAGTTTCACTTTTTCTCCATTTACGTTAAGTTTTAATTACTGAAATTGAGCCATCTCAAAAATGTTATCGATTTCTTCCTAAAATATTTTCAGGTATATATTCTAAATACATATACACATTATGCAATACACTACCCCACATCAAATGATAATCTTGGAGCAAGTTTCCCAGCAACACTGATAAAAATCGCCATCATAGCCAAGGCTTTCGAGTGGTTTATCTTTCCGTTAATAAGACCAAAATGCACGATTTAATTTAATCGAACAGCGTTTTTTAAATTTTTGAATGGTAGTGTCACAGGAAGGACTACTTTAAAATAGGCTCAATTTGAAAGAAAATCAACATTCAAAGCTTTGGACGAAAAGAAATCTAAACTCGTATTATAGCCTGATCATTCACTAGAGTTATTAGGATGAGTGAATTTTGTACGGGTTCATATCATAGGATACTTTAAATATAGCTTAAGACAAATATTGTCCCGTTACTAATGAGCACTTTAGGCAGGGATGGAATGGAGCGAAGGAGTTTAGTTTTAACTGAAAAAGGTAGCATTTGATCGTAGCTTGACAATGTCATAAATTTTATTCGCATAGAGAAGATGGTGAGAGCTCAGACGTCCGATTTAAAAGTATTTAAGAGCAGAAGACCGAAATAACTGCTTTGATGTACATCAGAGTTTACTTTTTGTAGGCATCATCCCCTGAATTTCCTTTGAATTTTTTTGTAGACATCAGCCCCATAGTAGAGATCTTGTGATTTCGAATTTTTGTGGCTTAGACTATAAACTGAGTGTGATGAATCCGGTAGAGCACTCTGCATAAAATTCCCCATACTGTTTCAATTTGACTAGCTAGTTTAAATTAACGCAAAAATTGCGGAATTAATTGCTATGCAATTACTTGTGGTGAAACGATCTTTTGTGTAGATTTATTCTGAGTTGGACAAGAGGAAGCTTTTCATATAGCTATTGATAAAGTTAATAAATAGTTTTGATATCGTCATCTTTTAATATTTTTAAATAAAGTTGCAACATAAGAAGACTTACAGGCAGCGAGAAAAATTGTAATAAAAAAAAATATGAATGTTATGATGAGTTCCTATATGCGCTGGAAACATCTTGAAAATTGTCATATACTACACCTGTTTTCAATTTTTTTGTCATCGGCTGAACTCAATCTTAGTCGCTTTGAAGATATTTAAGACACAGGAAGAAAAAAATCTTCTTAAAACATGGAAAATAGTATACCACAAACAAAATTCACTGAAAACTTTAAATCGGAGACGTAGAGAAAGGGATGTATAAAATGCGAAGTTGGACCACTTATTAAGCTGACTGATGCGTTCCTTCTCTATCAGCAAGCATGCTGTATTGGGGTTTTGAGGCTTCCATTAATTTCCATAGGCAGTTTGAATGTTGTGAATAGTTTTCATTTTTAATTAGTCTAACGGCGGCTTTAGATATGCGGTGTTTGTCAAATACCGAGCACCTAGTTTGGCACACTTTGCATGTGTGGTTGGGTTGCTCGCCTAGAGCTTGCCCTAGGCCAAGCATAAACATTCGGGTGCTCGCTATTCCCATAGTTTGTCGAACTTTCAACTCACATCAAAGTAGTCGAGCACTGTGTCGGATCCCCGCAGCTCGTTCATCTTCCAGTTTTGGCGAACATTCGGCAATGCCCGAATGTCTAATTCACTATGCTTGTCATTCCGCAAGCACCAAGCCAAATTACTTGAGTAGGTGTTCGGTATTTGGCGAATAGGAGGTGTTTGACAAACACCTAGCCGCCTTAAAATATGGGATCGATTCCTCGTAGAGGCATGTCATTTTATGCATTTATGATATTAATTTTTAATAATAATCCTTTTTTTCTGATATTTTTAAATTTTATTAATATTTTATTAATCTTTTATTAATATTATCATCTATTATTATCAATGGGAATATCCAAAATACATTGTTTTGATGAAAACACACTTTCTTTGCAGTATCATTCGAATTTCGCTCAAAAAAATAATCATTACAATCCTCATTAAGCTTATTACAGTGAAATTGACGAGCGATGCATGATGTGAACGAAAGCAAAATTGCACTGATCTTGCAATTTGAGCATATCAGATACCTTTCTGCTTAGTTTTCTCACATTTATCTTTCGACAATAAATCATAAAAGCGTACGAAATGACCATAACATTTTCGAAAGTGAAAACTTTCGAGCACTTGGGTGCAATAAACCCGAATATTTCGTCTCATGTTCGGTCAGTCACGGAAAGTGCAATAAAATAGCTGCAAAATGCAATTCAGTCTCAAAAAGAGGTGTACTTTTTACAATTTTATCAAATCGAACTATTAATCGTGTTTTCCCTTCACATTGGTTTGCGGTGGTTACTCTTGATAAATATGCGAATCCATCTTCTGCAATGGCAATTATACAGAACATTATATGAGGATGTAATTTTCACGTACGTAATTTGAATGATGTTTTCTGGTGTGAACTCCCACACAACCTCAAATAGGTTTAGCGAAATAGTAAAATGTTTTTTTCTTTTTTTGCTTACAAATACATATATATATGTGGATAGAAGCAGATGGCTATGTTTTTTTGGTGCTCAATAAAATTGTACTCATGATAAAGTCGCTTGCATTACTTTAATTATAATCCTAGTAAATATATGCTGATTTCAATTTTTTTTACAAAAACAGTAGGAACATGAAGAATAACAAATATGAGCATGTAGAAGAAAATATTTCAGAATATTTTAAAGACTTTGCTAAACAATAGAGTCGGGAGTGGTGTATACTCAGATGAGCTGAATCTCAAGCTGACCCTCCGTCTACCAGACCACTGTAGTGTCTTTCAGGCGGATGTAGCGGCTATTTATCAGGCAGTCGACTGGCTTCTGTGTAATCGAATATTCGGGGTCAATATTGGTATTTTCACAGATAGCCAAGCGGCTATTATGTCAATTGCTGGTCCTTGTTCAATGTCCAAGATTGTTGCTGAATGCCGTGCATCTCTTAGGGAGATGTCGAGACATTCGGTTGTTCAATTGATTTGGGTACCTGGACATAGGGGTTTTCAGGGCAACTGTGAGGCCGATGAGCTAGCAAGGCTTGGAACTTTGCTACCTGAGGTCTCTTGCTCCTTTTCAATAGGTATACCGCTGACATCGGTCAAACTGGCCATAAGGCAAAAATATCTTGAGGACGCTAAGAAGTCCTGGGCAGATGAATCTTCCTGTGTGAAAACAAGGCAGTCCTGGGTATCCATGGATGCGCATCGCACTAGGCAGCTTTTAGGCTTAACTCGAAGCGCCCTTCGTTGCACTGTGGGCGTTCTAACGAGCCATTGCCTTATAGGACGGCATTCACAACGTTTGGGCGTAAAGTTTAATGACTTCTGTCGGAGCTGTGGCTCTGAGGATGAAGAGGAATCCGTCCTTTACCTCATGTGCCAGTGTCCGGCTTTGGCAAGGAGGAGACTGGCGGCACTTGGTGCAACCTTTCTCTCAAACCTGACGGAACTGACCCTGCTAGGGGCTAGTCCGAAGCTAAATAGGATAGTCCGATTTGTCAAAGGAAGCAAATGGTTTCCTGACTTTAGTGAGTAGAAGAGAGTCACTAAAATATTGTGGTATCACAACGGGCCTCTCCTGTGCCTATGTGTGCTGGTCGTCAGGCCTCTGAAGATCAGCAGCCACGTTAACCTAACCTAACCTGAAGACTAATAACATGCACACTTAAGATATTTGCAATCAACCGCTTTTCGCGGTTTTCTAAAAGTCTTGAAAATATGTAATGATGCGTATCTCATCTTTCATTATCAGTTGCTGTCCTTTGAGTCATCCATGTAACGGCTAAAATTTACGGTCAACGAAGATAATTTTTTAAGAGGGATGACTGCGTTGGTAATCGGCGTTGCATAGGGACCGAAAAAAAATTTAAGAGTCTATGGAGAATGATGCGGCTTGATTTAGGAGGATTAGACTGGTAGCGTGCAAAGATTAGCGCTCGGCCAACTTCTACAAGCAAGCTATCTCCGCGCTGGAGGAATCGCGGCCCGGTGCTAGACTTTAGGTAGTGCCGAAGGATGAGATCCCCAGGCGGCCCAGTTGCAGAGCATGGATTCTCCGCTCTCACACTGGCCCAGAAAAAGTTCTGAAAATGATCAGGCTTTTCAACCCTGATCTTCTGACGGAAGGCTGAAGAAAGGCTAACATTGGCGAGCCTCGAGAAAATCAACAAGAAGCTCCACTTATTTTCAATAAGGAGGTTTTCCTGTATTCCTGTGTTTTTACAGAGGTGGCAATGCTAACGCTTCTGAACCGAACGATTCTGGGTCTGTTGAAATTTCAGCGATTGAAAATAATTCACCCGTTGGACCTTCCGAATCATACGTAGAAAAAATAGCTTGCGTTATCACTTTCTTGGGTTTTCGGACTCTATTGCATTATGAACATTATACTTCTAGAATACTGATCCTAACTTTGCCTTCTGACTTTAACTGTGACTGGTGTATAGTTACGTATACGAAGTTAGCCGCTTAATAAAGTCACTAAAAAAAACATTTTTGAAAGACTACACACGAGAAGTCGTGTTCTGCCATACTTAAACATCCAGTCGAATTTGATTATTCTCAAAACAACAAGTCTAATTGACTTAAACGAATTTCTTGATTGCTCTCCACTTCTGATAGCTTTGTTTGGATGACAGTCTGGTGACAAATGGATTAAAATTTTTTCAAATATTTTTCCTACGATTCCTTTACTAATTTTATTTCGAATTTGAATGAACATATATTATTTATGACAACTTTATTAATGTTATGTTTGGTAAATTTTATATTGTTTATTTTCAAAATAACATTTATATTGTTGCCTTCAACTTGCTCTCACATCATTTACTATCTTATCTGCGCAATTTCCTGGCATTTACATTTTTACATTTTTACAATAGCATATTTATAAAACTCTTACATCAAAAAAAGAAAGTTCTGACTTTCAACAAAACTCCCAGACCAATTTAAGCAGTTTTACCTGTATAAGTTCTTGAATATTAAAGTTCCAACAATAATCGAAATTCTCCACAAAATTCAAATTTCCTTCCCAGACAATGATAACAATAGAACAAATCATTTTAATATTCACAGCGCAACTCAAACTTACACATTCCCAAATTTCTCTTGAAATTATCGAACCTACTTTCGTTCAGTGCGTTTGAAATTCGGTCAAGGTTGTGCGATTATGCCACTCCCAAGCTACCAGCAACAATGAACTTGGGAGCGCTTTGATGTCATTGCAACCATTAATCAGTTTCGGTGACTCTTGTCTTTTCTCGCTATTCCTGCTTGATAGACGATAGATAGATAGACGAAGATATGCCTCTTTGATGATCAAATTCGGAACTTAATGTTCTACCTACTTACTTAATTTAAAGCTCATTACTGTAATTCATGGGTAATTTACAGCAATCTATCTTGAATACAGATGTGATTAACATACGCATTCCGGATATGCAGTCAACTCTCTCACCAACTACCACCGCAGCTATAATTTGTCCACTGTTACGGCAGATTGGTATCACATTGGAACGAGTTTTTTGATCGTTGTCTTAAATTAGCTGGTATATCTATTTCACCATTAGTGTTCGCTTCCCGTCCGGCTGATGTACCCAAAAGTGCATGATAACTTGCCAAGTGAGTGAGAGCGCTTACATGGTAAGGCCGAGGAATCGCGGTTACATATTCATACAGGTTGGACGTGGTCTGGGACGATTCCATTTCCACTTTGGTCGTTTGGCTGACTTCCCATACGTTAAGAGACACTTGCAGCAAACAAGTCATGTTCCGTTGTGTCCTAAATTCTCTGGCAGAAATCAAGGTGCTATCTTGACGGGATTGACTTCGGAAAAAGCGACAAGTGCTTTGGAATTGGAACGCACTTGTTGCCATCGTCGGTACATTGATATGGTGATTTTTATCGATAGAGCAAATATAGGGGAAATGATATGATTTATCTAGAGCATTGATAGTGGTTTAAATGTTAAGAATGTCAAACAAACTAAGTAATATCTATCCTTTGCGAGCAATCAGTTTATGATTGTATTAATTAGTGCATTTCAAATATTAATTTGCTTGTAGATAGTATTAAATATCGCCGGCATAAGGTGCGCTAGCATAAGCTTTTTATCTGTATTTATGGTCAGCTATCACTCAAATAAAAATCTATATATAAAGCAGTGTAACTTCCGAGTTTCGGCGTTTTTCTACAAGAGCAATCGATTTAAATCTAAATTTGTCATAAATCCTATCTGATTGTGTTCTCAATTCCAATCATCCACCACCTGGACCAATATCCCATTCCTTCAAATAGAGTTTCTAATTCATCTTCCCGTCAAACCCATTTTGTACCGAAATCCCCTGCTAGATACCCGAACGGTCAACAGCAATTTCCCGAAAAAGATTGAACGATAGACAATGAAAGTTAAACTGTTGATTTCCATCACCGCTGCACGGTCATCAGACGAAATTGCGAAATCTCTGCAATTCAGACACTGTGCTTTCAATGATCCCAACAATTTCCCTGTCGTTGTTCGCTTTTACGTCTCACGAACTGCATGGAAATGGTGCATGGCAGTCAGTAGGTCAGCAATACAAGACAGCAAGCAGTGGAAGGTACAGAACGTGTGACATTTCATTTTTGCTTCGCAGCACCTTCCTCCTGTCTGCCTTGCTTCGACTTAGTTTTGTTGCTATCATTGAAGTTATGATGTGGTTATGTAGCGACAGTAGTTGGTTGATTGTCGTCCAACTGGATGCCAATTGCGGAGAACGAAATCTGGATATGGATGCAACAGTGCATGATGAAATGATTGGAATTTCTAAAGTTAAGTAGGTAAATAATTTGGGCTGTTTTTGAACTTTAAGTGTGAAGGATTTGGACATATTATGTAGTTTTTGTAATTAATCGCCTCTGAAGCTCAATTATTTTTTTTGCAAAAGAGATTTCAAGATTGAATAGTTACAACAAACATCAAAATAACACGAACCGCCAAATCTTGGTTATGATCCTCATGTGTAATCCTTCTTCCCGGCCCATCAATGGTCTTCACCACATAACTTTTCATCTCAGCTAACTAATTTTTTCATAATTTGTACAAATTTTTGCTTATAAAAAACATAAGATAAATTTGTTTCTGGTGGAAGACCTGAATTTCACTCTTCAATATCTGGTTTTGGTCCAGAGTTACCACACAAAACAAACCAGTGCTCTACTTACGAGGCTACATTTCATCTTGATACAGAATCTTCAACGGACTTTTGTTCAGAATCTCTCTACCTGTATCAGCCTGTTACTGTGTTTGCCATAACCAAATATATTAACATGGCATGTAACGAAAGGGTAGTAAGGTTTGTGTTTCAGGATATTGTATGGATCCGACGCTGTACATTGTCGAGAAACTGAGAAAAGCACGCTGAAATGTCAACTACAGCGCCACTACCAAATAATATTCTCACCTCCTCGCGGTGGCTCCTGGAAATGCTAACGCAGCTAACCAGAAAGGGTGATGGCGAACACTCTGCGCCTTAAAACAGAATCTTCCGTCGGACCAGCCCTCCAGGTTGGGGGTTAGGCGAGGCGGTGACAACGCATCCCCCTTAAAAAAATCATTTTCACGGAACCAGGAGATCAGCCTCGGATCGGATTAACTAAACGGCAACGACTTCGGCAACGAAACATGGACTACTCTTTCGGATCTTGAAACGTTAGATTGCTTTATAGAGCAGGTGCACTCCGAGAGCTTCTTAATGAGGCTTCAGCATACAACATCAACATTCTGGCGATTCAAGAAACTAAATGGATTGGCAGCAAAATTAATGATATGCGAACGCACACAGTGTTTACCAGTGGAAAAACTTCGGGAAGTCGAGAGTTTGGAGTTGTATTTATAGTAGACAATAAATTCAAACAATGCGTCACCAATTTCAAACCAATAAATGAGCGACTGTGTGCGATCCGCATAAAAAGAAAAAATTTTTATGTTTGGTTGATGAACTGCCAACCGAGGACAAGAAACGCGCAGTGAAGGACGATTTCTACAGTACCTTAGAACGCACCATTGACGCACTGCCCTCGAATGACGCGATAATTGTTCTGGGTGACTTCAGTGCGAAAATCGGCCACGAGATGGCTCATAGAGGAACCACGGGAGGACACAACCTTCATCCAATTACGAATGAAAACGGGCAGCATCTGATTGACTTCGCAACTAGCAGGAACCTTTTTGTAAGTTCAACATACTTCCCACATCGAGACATACACAAATAAACGTGGGCATCACCAGATGGTTGCACCTACAATCAAATAGACCACGTTCTCGTTGAAAAAAGGGTGGCCACCAGCATTCTTGATGTCCGGACACTACGTGGCGCGAACTGTGACTCCGACCATTACCTTATCAGAGCGAAATATCGATGTCGTATATCGAGGTGTGGAAAGCACTCAAAATCACGAATTTTGAAATAGGACCTAGGAAAACTCAAAGAAAACTCGGTAGCTATTACATACATGTCAACGCTCGAAAATCAACTCCACAACGCAGGAATAAAAACGACGCACATATCGAAACCATGTGGACACAGGTAAAAGAAGGAATCAAAATAGTAGCAGAAAAGACCTTAGGACACAAACGCCAAAACCCTCGGAATGACTGGTTTGATGATGAGTGTCAAGATGCTATTACAAAGAGAAATGAGGCTTACAAAGAGTTAATCCAACGACCAACACGGGCTAACACCGAAAACTAAAACATCTTCCGGCGACAGCCAAACAAATGTGTCGCCAAAAGAAACGCCAGCTTACCAACGACAAGATCCAGAAACTGAACGAAAATATGACCTATAAGTGTATTCCTCAATCAAACAGCTACGCGAGGGATACAAACCGCAAACGAGCCTTTGTAAGGATGAAAGTGGATCCATCATCAGTAACTCGATCGAGATTAAAAATAGATGGGCATGGTATTTTGAACAGCTGCTAAATCCCGCGCCGACGACAAACTCAGCAGATCCAAACATACCAGAAGCAGAGCAGGACATTTACATCTCTCTGCCAACATTCGAAGAAGTTCAGGTAGCCATACGTAACCTTTCAATAAATAAAGCTCCTGGAATAGATGGAATACCTCCCGAATTACTCAGAAATGGTGGAACTCTTCTTTGCAACATTCTCCACCAGTTAATACTAAAAGTTTGGGCAGCAGAACAGTTGCCAAATGATTGGCAAAAAAGTATTATATGCCTCATTTACAAAAAAAGGAGACAAATCACGTTGCAAAAACTACATTACGCTCGTCTACATTATGCTCGTCCTATAAAGTGTTGTCAAAAATTATTGAACGCAAAATGAAGCCCTTCTATGATGACATCATAAGAGAGTATCAAGGTGGCTTCAGGTCCGGACGATCTACGATAGATCAAATATTCTCAGTCAAACAGGTGCTTGAAAAATGCTAGGAGTATAATATCGACATGCACCAGGTCTTCGTAGATTTCAAGCAAGCATATGATAGTATAAACAGAAATGCACTTTACCGAACCATGCTTGACTTGGGAATTCCAACAAAATTCGTCCGCATGACCAAGGTGACAATTATGAACACCGAATCTCAAGTCAAAGTCAACAGTGACCTGACCAACAGCTTCCACACTAACTCAAGCTTAAAGCATGGAGATGGACTTGCCCCGATGCTATTCAACCTTGCTCTGGAACACGTCATCAGAAAAATACCAGCTGATACAACAGGCACACTACTGTTCAAGTCCACGCAAATTGTAGCATTTGCCGATGACGTCAACATTATGGCACGGACCATACCAGAAGCGAAGGAAGCTTTCCTAAGTTTGGAGTCAGAAGCTAAGAAAATAAATCTACGGGTCAACGAAGATAAAACCAAACTAATGACCCAAACAAGAAAAATGGCGCCAATCAGACAAAACTTGACCTTAAGAGACTACAACATCGAGAATGTAGAAAACTTCATCTACTAAGGTGTCCACCTTGATAGCACAGGCAGTGAAAAGGATAAAATTTTATGGCAAATAAATGCAGCAAACAAGGCGTACTATTCCATACTCCCCATAATCAAGTCTACGAACGTGCACATGAATAATGAGCTTCGCATATACAAAACACTCATTAAACCTGTGCTTCTCTATGGAAGCGAAGCCTGGACTTTGACTACGGACTACGAAAAGGGTCTGGACGTATTCGAGCACAAAGTGCTACGACGAATTTTCGGCCCCATACAAAAAGAGACAGCGTGGAGAATGCGATACAATAATGAGTTGTACCAAATATATGACGACCCACCTGAATCCACATGCATTATATTACGGAAATTAAAATGGGCCGGCCACGTCGAAAGGATGGATGCCAATCGACTACCTAAAAGAACGTTGAAAGGTAGAACACAAGAGAAGCGTCCAGCTGGTAAGCCGAGAAAACGTTGGGAAGACACGATAGACGCAGACAGCAGGTCAATACTGAGGTTAAATAATTGGAGAACCAGATCGCAGGATCGAGATGGTTGGAGGCGGACGTTACTGGAGGCCAAGGCCCGATTTGGACTGCCGCGCCATCGATGATGATGCAACGATATATCAGACAGCCAGATCAAGCTTATACGCAGGCAGGTATGCACTATGGTAGGGCTTACAGCGGTTGAACCAAATCTGACCTGACCTATAGCGCGGACTAAGTGAATTTAGTCCTAAGCTGTTTACATCAACCTGCCCTAAAATTTGATGAGGTTGAATTCAGTCCTCGTTTGTACGTGACAGCTGTCATTTAGTTTAATTTTAGTTCAAGCACTGTAATTATCGTTTTGTTTGTCTCTCAAACATGTTTATTTCAATGATTTTGAGTCAAACGGGAAAGTTGCGAGCTTATATACAACATACAGATATTATTAATAGTCACGCAAAAATCAATGCTTAGGTCGGGTGTGTTCACAGCGATATAGTCCACGACCTATTTTAGGTCAGGTCGTTTGAAATCATGGACTGACCTATCGCCAGTTTGGGTCAGGTACTGAGTATTTACAGCTGGTGGGCTAAATAGTGTATAATCTGCGGACTAAGCGTCTGCTGTAAACATGCCCTATATCGGTAGCCTTTTGCAGATACTTTATCTGTGCTGCCTGCCTTCCTATTTTGTGCAGCTTTTTTTGCTAAAGCTCGTAACATTTTTAAATGGGGGACATATTCAAGGTGCTTGCTAACGTGGGATAACTTTGGTGAATCCGAGACTTTCGACAGAATCTTGCATTCTGCTTTCCTAGTCAAACTTCTTGTCTTTGGTGTTGACTCTAGTCTGCACCAGTACTTAACGTAACGAAATGAATATTTGATAATATTAACTATATGAGAGTAATAATTAATTAGTGGAGCAGAAGATTACTAGACTTCTTACGCTGAAACTACTGAAATAAGTAAAACTCCTAGAGCCATCAAAAATGCGAAAGCTGCTAGATGAACTACAACCACGAAAGGCTAGAGCTTTAAATGCTGCTGGATCTGCAAAAGTTACAAGAACAGCTAAAAAAATTAAGATGCTCCGAATTTTTTGTATTTTGTTTCAAATTTTCCACGAATTATGTTTTGAATTATATGGAATATCATGCTGGGTAATGCATGATTACCCACGAAATTTGAAAAAATTTATAAAATGAACCATGACTTAATTCTTTTCTGTATTTTAATAGCTCGATTTTATGTTCAATCTATAATCAAGGTTGAGGAAATGATCACCAACTAACAGACAATTTTGCTCTGTCACTGCTTCATTGGATGTAAATAAAACAACACTGAAAACTGTAGAAACAATCTGTAAAGGAAGCACCTCGATTCATTATATTTCTTCCAGTAGCTTCAACAACTTGTTTACAAATACAAACAACTTCTATGGAGTTTGGGCAAATACTCCTAGTTACCTCAACTATACCACGGCTCACGAATCATGGATCAAAGTTATTTTATGCACGTCTCCGAAAAATTTCGCTAAGACTGAACATTTCACTTCATATTTCCACTTAGTTTTCCCGTCACCTACTGTCTTTTATTTATATCGGCTCATTCCATTTCAACAGAACGCTTTTTCTTCTGCATATGTTCAATCACGATTTGATTTCGATCTCAACTCGACCTGTGATTGAGACCCGTGACAACGACAATCGCTTCCAGTCCTAACTATGACTGGGACTTATATTAGGAGAAACAGAAGCAAGTCAACCTATTGATCGCAAACCGATTCAATAATATTTGTTCCAGTTTCGATGGATTTTCTTCTGCACCAAATTGTTGAGAATGCAATGAACGTGTTTAAGTTGTAGGAAATCGATATACGAGTTGTAGGTAGTACCTATTAGGTTACTCAGGTTTGTTGTGATTTTATAATTCTGTGGTTGCAATCGGTTCAATGCCAGTATGGTGCATTGTTGAAGCTACTGATGAGTTTATATATTTTGTTGGGAAAAACGAAGGTAATCGATGTATTTGGGTTAGATGGTAGGTAGGAAAGTGGTTTGGTTAAGTGTAGAAATTTATTTTCGTTATTTTTCTTCAAAGTTTTGAAATTTAATTTCAATTTATATTTCTAATACGCTGAACGCATTTTGAAATATAAAGTGTTTTGGAAAACTATACAGAAACCTATTAACGCAATATGAAATAGAAACACAATAGAATAGAGCCTCAATAATTCGCCTTCAAGTCCGGAGCTTTCACCAAATCGAGTAATATTACATCAATCAACCTAATATACTCGGTCAAGTGCAATTTATTTCATGTTTATTTTCACGCATACAGTCATCGATTGAGGAAACAATTTCTTGAGACAAAAAACAATGTTTGCTCACTGAAATAGGATAGGATCTACAAGAGTTTTGGTTTTATTATCAATAGCTTGAGAAGTAAGACGCATTTTATGCGTGTAGACTATTTTAACATATTTATATTCCTCCTCATTATTGATTTGATTGATTGTCAATCCTTAACTCCTAGCCCACTGGATAATGGCCACAAATTACCCAAATAACAACAGAAATTTTTTTTTGGAAATCACTCTCGTCAATAAAACTAGCTGTGTATATAATCGTATAATAAAACAGAATTCTACTAATAACCAAGTCCCACCAGCTCAATGAATCCATCAACTCGCTTTTATTCATCCGATTCGAGGTGCACACACATTGTATAAATCGCATGGGACAGCATTCAAACTTCTGAATGGAACTGTTTACGAACCCATAAATTGTGTGTCGTAAACGATATCTTTTGTTGTGTCACTAACAAGTCCATTAGATACCCTTAAAATAACAACACTCGCAGGCATCGTCTGGTGCTTTCCGTTATTACGAAGAAAAACGTTCATTCATTTTGTCCAAATATCTATAATGGACTGTGGTTTTGCTGAATGAACATTTTTATATGCTGTTAACGTATAATGTCGGTGTTTGATTTGTTCGTCATTGGTTTATTCAGAGGAAATTAATAGAATGATTGTTTTATACTTCAAATGTGGCTTGATGGATTAACTTTCTTCAAGTTTCTAAAATATTTTAATGTAAGTGAGTAAATGAAAATTGTATGAATAATTTATGTATATTAGAGCATAGCATTAGGTCTTAATAAAACTAGTCAATTAATTTCACAAGCCATTTATTGCTTAATTCAAAGGTTTGTTTGTACTTGAGAAATTAGGCATAAATACTTTGTTATTTATATATATATATATAAGCAAGTAAAGGAATCGTTTCGAAAAACTAATTAGGTTTAATAGCATAAAAACTTGAATATAATTTTTCATTTCAATTTTTCATTCACCTCTTTTAATGTGAATACTGCCTGACACGCTTCCTTTTACCTATATATATTCCTATATTTGGCCAGCCTTCTCTGCATCCTTCACAGATGAATGATTCTAGCTGGTGCAAGGTTGGCGCATGTTGTCATATTTATCGGCCCTTCCTATATACGCTCCTTTGATAGCTCGTCGTTTTTGCCCTTGTCTTTTGTTATACGATATGACTCCAAACAATTATCCTAAGGTATGCTTTCTAGCTTTCTCCTAACCTCAAAGAACGTCATTTTTGCTAACGCCAGCACTTCCCCTCTTTCCAGGATTTACCCGAAGTTTTTTTGCTGAGGATTTCTGGAAAATCTTCTTATATTTTCTTCATTATATATCTTCTTTATGATATCTTCTTGTTTGACCAGCTTTTGCACGAAATCTGTTTCTTTTCCTTTCTGATTATTGGCAAATTTTCTCCCACTACAATAGTAAGTTTTTACCCAATACGATTATGTCCGAGAAGCGGCTCTGAATTGGGTTTGCTTTATGGCGATAATGTCTCCTTTTTTATATCTATGTGCTTTTTGTCCTCGGTGGCTGGACCTCGTTGGATTTTGAGCTCTTTTTAGTTAGTTAGTTATCAAATTATTGATCACTTTATTGCTCAGTCGTTCTACTTGACCATGGGCTGCCGCTCATCCTATTGTTATCAGTAGATGTCAAAAGTTATATACTGCATAGTATTCTACAAAGTCTTTGGAGGTAACAGAGGTAAACCTCTTTATCAATTTACCTCTGTAACTTTTTGTACAGGATGCCCGAAGAAACTCTTTTGTGTTTGCATTTTGGCTAGTAATTTTGATGTTGGTTTAGAATTTACAAGATTTATCCAGACGGATTTCGTGGTAGACTTTGCAACCTTTACAAATGCCATAAAACTGTCAAATGCCGTAAAACTGTCCATAATTAAAGCATCCAAACCGGTTTTTAGAAGACTGGAGTGTCGTAGAAGAGATCAAGTACGTTGATTTGTACATCCACTTCATTCCCGTTTTCTACAAAAACCGGTTTAAATGCGTCGGCGCATGAGCGGATGGACGCATGGATGCATGAGTAAATTCCCTTTAAAAACTTATGTTTGTATTCACTGTTTGATGATTGCAGTAGACCATATGATCTATGTGTCCAAAGCGGTAAGTTTTCTTAAAATAATAATGGAATTGTTTTCCGGTTCTTCCTTGAATCAACATGCTATTTATTAACTTTTATGCTATTTATTAACCTTCTCCATTCTCTCTGCACCCAAACATCAATTTCAATCAATTCAGCTTTTTGCATCCAATTCATTTCCATCGCCTTTGAAATTACCATTAACTCACGCCCCACGAATTAGTACCAGATTTCATGTATCAGTAAAAAAATCTTCGTATGGCTGACTTTTGAAAACAATTTCGATAGCTTGAATTCCGGTCTTCTTTTCTTGCGCTTGTTTTATCTGAGAAGAAATATCATATTCAATCGTTGATAATACAGGGTAACGATTGAATGCGTCGGTGTAGTGCTGTGGATTCTCACTTCGATCTTCAATACTAAAAATGAAAGCTCGAAACTGAAGTGGCCGTTAGGCTAGCTTCAATGACATGTTTTTCTTACCTTTCATAGTTCTCTGAAGTTGTTAGCAACCTTAAAACAGATTCCCAAAAAATTAACTTTGAATTTTACCAGTCCTTTTACGGTAACTAGCGTCTCGAACTCGTAACTAATTAGTTTTTCTTTTGGTTTGGATTGTTGGTTCACAAATTACCGTATAACTAGTTATGGGCATTCGCATCTGCACCTATTATAAGCGGAATTTATCGCGTGTTTGCAGCTGCTACAAGCTCTCTAATATTGTTGTTGGGAGGTAGCAAACCTTCGTCGTGACCCATGTTGCACGAAGTGACCCAGAATGACTGGAAATGCAACATTGCCCCTGTCACTGTGGTTTGAAAGGACGTGGATATTAATGGACTTCTCGATAAAGATAATGCCTATAGATTCAGATGGTACTAGCTTGTATCGTAGCTATTCGCAGACCCGGTTTTTAACATTCGATGATTTTCGGATAAGGTCTGTCTCCTCTGCGTTCCTACACAAATAGAAGTGAAGAACAAATAGCGCTGGCTGTTGAGTGGTGAAGGTTGATTAGAATAACTCTAATTTTTGCTGATAATAGTGCCGTCTAGATCCTTGTCAGATCCAATGTCTTCCTCCATCTCTTCACAAGATTCAAAACCCAGGAGATCAAGACACCCACTTAGCTCAAAGGTCGTGACTGGATTTCGTTCATCCTTCATCCAGATTCTTCTGATTAGGACTAAGCTGAAACGCACAGCCGTATTTTACTGCCGTATTGAGCCAGTTGAACCAAGTTGAACCAGTGAGCTATGATCTAGTTACGGTCTTTTATGTATAAAAGTGCTGCTTTGTTAGTGTTGATGAGAGAGGTAACCTTAGCTAAGCTGCTATTACTCATTCTAATGCTTTCTATAATTTGTTTAAGTGAAACAGGTTTGACGGTAACCAACGCTCTGTATCATGGTTTGCTTGGAATTGGGTATTTTAGTCTTACCACCAATTCCAAGTGTAGCTACACTTTCCGCACCATGCTTACTGCTAGCAGTTACAGTTCCATAGAGAGTTGCTTCTGACAGGCTATCAGCTTTAAATATTATAATTGAAATACCAATTTCCACTCTGCCTTGACGCCACTCGACATCGAGACATTTTGGTGATGCCTTCATCAAGTCTTTGAAGCCCAATAAAAAATCATCTGCGTCAGTGAGGTGATGTAGTCACTCTTGCTGGTTTCGATGACTACCCTTAACAGGTATTCTTTAGGCATTTAGTTGGACGGACTATTCATACCGTTAGGGGCAGTCTTGCGTTTTTTGCTTCCTGTTGACTTAATTCCTCAGCTGACTTTTGCCGTTTCTAAGTAGTCAATGCTAAAGAAGCTTAAGTTTCAAGACGAATCCTTTCTATTCGTATTGCCCACCGAGAGAACTTATTGTTCTTTTTGTAGAATGCCTTAAGAGGGACGCTCCGTCATATTTTTAGGATCCTTTCTTCTGCCTTCTTTTTTGATAGATTGCGATGAACTAAAGCAGAGGAGGAGACTTAATTGCCAAAATTTCATGGAACAGGTTTCACCAAAGCTATCGAGGCTACTTTTTTAGAGCCTTTGATCAGAAGAAGAGACAAGTTACTCGCTGATAGCGTAGCTGGTTTCTTGGCTATTTTTCCCCCAAACGCAGTGGAGCAGGTCATCCAGCCTCTCTTCCTCCACAATCAGAATACCTTTTCAGTCTACCATTTTCCCGGCACTGCACGGCGGCTGATAACTGGTCCTGGTCTCAAAGCTGTCTGAGTGTGGTGGCATTAAGCAGATTGAAAACCAGAATGCATCTCATCTCATCATGCAAGGTTTTTGTTCCCTTGATTGAACTGAGTTTAAATATCCTGCTGCCTTGATTCTCTGGCTTCTGTACAAGCTTGCAGTTTTGCCAATTTCCCGCTCAAAAGTGGATGAACCCTTGGCTTGCTAAAAAAAAACTTCAATTTCCATTTATGGAAATATCCAGAGATGTGTTATGGGAACGCCTCTGCCTTTGAAGCCTTTGGCAATGTATGCGTAACTTCAGTGCATTGCATTGGAAACACAGCCATAGGCAGTCATAAAAGTAGATGTTTTATATCTTCTTGTTTTGGATGTACTTAACCGCTTGAAAGAAGGAGCTCAACATAATGCGGATCCAAACAACTTCTCTGGTCAAGTATTACCACCAAATTTAAATCATCATCACCAGTATAGAAGTTCCATCAGTGATTCATATACTGGATAATACATTTTTTCATCCAGTTTCAGTTTACCAAACATGCTGGTTATATCATCTGCATGTTAGAAAGGAATCCAAACACTGACCGCAAATGTGTGTGGGGTGAAAATTGTGAGTTTTGACAGTTTGCCAGTGTCCAAATTCACAATGATCCATGTGAATCACTTGAAGTTAGCCGTTCTCAAATCTTGCTTGCGTGAAATTTCAAACTTACCCCGACTCCGCTTTCTCTGACCACAGCTCGTCCCAAAGAATAGCGTACAGTCTGTCTTTTTTGAAAAAATTTATCATAATGATGGATGATGTGTTTGCTCCTGCAGAACCAATCACACCAAGATCTCCACGACTGGTATTAACGCCTTTGACTCAGAAACGCCAGCATTGGCTTTTGCGTCTACATCGCGTTTCTTTCGCACTCCACCGCTGACATATTTGGCATATGTGCTGATCAGCAGAGAGTTCCCCGGTGTAGCCGATTCTTCCTTGACTTTCAAGTCTTATTCGAATCAGCTGATCAGTTAGTTACTATTATTTGATGAGGGTGCACAATTTTTATGCAAGACTGGATTAAAATTATGATTAAATAGATCGATATAAAATTGGTAGAAAGAAGCTAATGATATATAATGTCATAAAACTTTGAAAAATATAATGTCAAAAAACTCCAAAACAAACACCGAATATGTCTAGTGGTGTTACATGAAATTTCGATTCAATTGCTTATTTTTATGAGTAAATATTAAATTTATTAAAAACTGTTGAGTTTCTAAAAATATCTGATAGCTATAGTCTTGCTCGAATTGTCGTACAACCTGCAAAATTATTTGAAAAACAACTGACTCACATCAATCTTTCTCGTCATAATATTTATTCCATGCTGGATTGTCCTTTCTTTTATATTTATAATTTCTGTTTTCACTGGAAAATCAACTCTGAGCACCACTAATGCTAATAATTTTGTGCATTGTGGCAATAAAATTTCCTTAACACAGTTATATTAAATGACCTTTTTTATAAAATTTGGATCGGTAATCAGCATCAAAAATTCAAATGATTCCATGTATGAAAAATTTTAACATTTAGAGCTGCATCTGGCAATATAAGAAATATAATAAAAAGAGTGTTGGGAGTGATATGCCCCTACTATTCTACATATTTTGATTTTTTGAATCACCTGCAGCCCCGGATCTAGGGGGGGAGAAGCCGGGGTCCGTGCCCCGGGCGGCAGATTCAGAGGGTGGCAGATTCAGAGGGCGGCAGATTCAGAGAGCGGCAGATTCAGAGAGCGGCAGATTCAGAGAGCGGCAGATTCAGAGAGCGGCAGATTCAGAGGGCGGCAAAAACAAGCTAAGCAGACGAATGCGATGACTGAGGCACGCTGTATAGTAAAATAATAAAAAAATAATGATATAAATTGTTCATTTCGGACAACTAAATGATTCATAGTGTGGTAGTCAGGCTTATAGTAGGTTAGTGTCACTAAAAACACAAAACACTTTAAATATAAACATAAAAAACATAGATAAAATATATTTCGCTGCGCCGAAAGCGATTAAGGAAGCGAGCTGGTTTCCGTGATCACCCTCCGCACAAGGCAGCTCCATAGTGGCGAAGTCAATCTAACAGCGATATATCCTACTTCCATTCCATCATCATCATAAAGATATTATTACATTGGACGCGCAAAGTGTCCAGCGATCTTTTGGCATATCTGACCCACAGTTCCCCTGTGTAAAAGCAATATGCCTGGAACAGCCTTACCTTAACTTGCTTCGTACAACAGGAAAATCTGCGAGCCAATATATTATCTCTGACTGGCAAAGCCCTGGTATGCCCTATAGTACTTTAAGCACATAAATTATTCTCTTCGGGGCATGTAGCCATAGATAAAACAACAATTGCACTCGCCCGGTGCCCGCGAAACTCGCGGTCTCGGTGGCTGTTTCAGTGGCAGTGAGCAAGTGAAACGCACTTACATTTGAGGGCAGCTAGCGTCCTTTGGAAAGGGATGTCGCTATATTTAGACAGATCATGTGTATTGTTATGGATGCTGTTTTGTATCTATCAACAAACTGTCTTTCTTTTCGTGGATCCCTTTAAACCCCTAGCGACCTCATCACACAATGTCCTCAGCCTGGTCAAGAGAACTTTTTGAATTTAGTTTCCCTGCTCTCCAAACATAATTCAACTCTTAAGTTTCAATGACAACACTTAAAAAAGGGACAAATATCATATTTATCAAAGACAATACAGAATAAAATTATTGGCATAATGGCAAAACAGCTAGGAATAGCATTTTAAACGACATCAAAGAAGCCAAATACTGCACAAGAATGTTCGATTGCACTCCAGATGTCTCGCATACAGAACAAATGAGCAAGGTAATTCGCTATGTAAAAAGACTAGTGATGTGTGTAAAATAAAAGAAAGTTTCATTGATATCATAGAAGTTGCTGGAAAGACAGGGAAGAACATTGGTCAACAGATTATGGAAAAATTGACAGTTGATGGTTTAGATATTAGACAATGTCGTGGCCAATCTTATGATAATGGGTCCAATATGACTGCCACCTATAACAGAGTGCTAGCCAGGATTGCAGAAAATTATGAGCTGGCCGAGTTCGAACCGTGTTTGACTCACTCCGGTGTCCATTCTGGTTCATCATGCCCGGAAGCAATAAACCTAATTGGAGTAATTCAGAAAGTATAATGCTTTTTTCCGATTACACTACTCGGTGAGATACTATGGACAAATATGTTAAAAACCAATTTTAAAGGAAGCAGTCAGACGAGATGGGTGGCGAAACATGTCGCTGTGAAAGCCCTCTTAAACAATTTTCCAGAAGTGGTGAAATCCTTGGAAGAAGTTGAGCAAACTTCCCATGCTCCAGAACCAAAGTAAGAAACAGTCCATCTTTTAAGTGCTGTAAAGAACTTTAAATTTATTCTTAACTTGACGATTTGGGCAAATATTCTCCGCGAAATCAATAGTAAAAAAGTGAATATCGAAATTCAAAAGGAAGATATAATCCTCGCGCGTTCCAATAAATGGCCCTATGAAAACTTTTGCAAAAGTTGTGAGAAAATTCATTTGAATATTGGTTAGAAGAATCTAAAGAAGTTACTGGAAAATTGGCGTTCAACCTATTCTACCAAATTAAACAGAAAAAAAAATAAAACAATATCATGAGATGTTTGATAAATCACAAAGACTTCAACATGTCCAACTCTTTGCTAAGGCAACAATGATGGTATTCGATCGAATCTTATCAAAAATTAAAAAAGGGGTGGATAGTGCTACCACGTTTAATTTGAATTTTGCATTTCTGAATGGTACTGAAATTTTGAATATGTCAACCAAAGAACTGCAGAAGCATGGAGGGGATCTTGGACGAAAACACGAGCAAGATTTAAACACAGCTAAATTCTGCTTGGAACTCTACGTTTTTAAAGAGCAAACTCCACTTTTATTTGGAGATATAAAAAATGCTATCGCAACAGATCTATGTACATCATTTGCAGGATTATTTTCTTAATGCTGGTATTGCCCTAGAAGTTTACACTACGCTTACTACTACATCCGCAAGCTGCGAGCGAAGTTTTGGCAAATTTTAATTTGTCAAAAATTATATACAATCGTCGACGAGCCAGGAACGTTTGTCGAGTCTCGCAATATTAGCAATACAAAATGGAACTGATCATATGGTTAATTATGACAAAGCCATAGATTTGTTTGCAGAACAAAAGCCTCGAAGATTAAATCTATAACTTCAATGTGCAACATAATAATTACTTTTAATCTCACATTTTATTTCAGACCCTATCCTGTCCTATCCTAATTAAAATATATGTCCGACAAGTTCATGTATTTTTGGAAAAAAACATATGTATGCTTAACAGAGAAAGAGCAGCGCTAGACCCGACGTTGTGGCGTTCTATGGGGGAGAACTGTGTCCATCAATGCGCGTCTTATGGCTCAAATATTAGTGGGTGGGGGCGGCATTTTTCAGTTTTTGCCCCGCCTCGAAAAAAATCAAGATCCGGGGCTGATCACCTGCCAATAGAATCAGAAATATTACACGGTGCTTTAAAAATGCTGACCTAATGCTTAGGTAAGAGAAGCTGAAATGAAGTTGAAAGCTATTCTCTTCGGGATTCTTTGTGTGAGATACTCTACATTTAGACACTATGACCTATTTCATCATAATTTAAGCTCGTTTTGATTCTGCAATAAATGAATTTATTTCCAAAGATTAAAGTATTAGGCAGTGATAATGCCAAAAAATCTAAAACTATCCAACGTTAAATCAATCAATCACCTTTAACAACTATATAAACAGCTTCAAACTCAAGAAACACTCAAAAAGGAAAACAAATTTCTACTTTAATAAGCATTCATTTTGGCACATTTTTTCCCTTGATTCAACATGATCAAACTGATACCATAATGAAATTCTAGTGCACCGAAAGCTACCATCTTCATTTCGCATCACATTTACTCAATAAACATAGATCTACTTAATCTAGGCCTGTGAAAAACAAAGATTACCAAATGCCTACATTAATTCACGCTACATCATTCTCATTAAGTATTACCGAAGTCTGCTTCCCCACGTCAAACCTCTTGGTCGATGAAATCACCTCCCAGTGTGGATAAGAACTATAACACTGAAGTCTGTAAGTTGCATATATAATTCCATCAACGCTGCGTGTGACGACACAATTAGCATACGCCAAACACGGCAAGTATTTAGAGAAAGTACCTTCTACCCAGTAACCCAAACAAGAAGCTGTTGCCATTCTTCTGCTCAGCCCAGTGTCTTCTTTGACTAGTCAAGTAAGTCGCATACCATAGTGCACACTATCGAGACATCGACAGAAATTTTTATGCACATAGTTCCATTAAGCGGATCCAAGCGACGAAGACGTCTCTAACTTTGTAACGATACCCCGCAGGCATTCACCTGCTCATTGAAATTCTTACAACCTGCACTAATCGCTCTCAATCGCTTCAATCTGCAAACGGTTGGCTTATTTTGCTTTGCATCTACTAGTACCAGACTATGTATCTGCAGATACTTTTTTTGTTCCGCATGTATCGTTTATCTGCATCTTACTTCTTCTTCCTCTCATTCTGCCCGAGCACGCCATCGATACGAAATTGCTTATTACATGTTTGGCATTAGGCTAAAACACTTTGCGAAGATGATTAACCGTTCACCAAAATATCATGCATATTCGCCATGCCCAAACTCCATACGTACTATATTCTATTGTCTGGTCTCGTTTTGAATTCAACGAGATTGAGAGAAAAATGCCGGTTCAATATCGGGTGTATGTGTGCTTTTATTGTTTGATAGCGTATGTGACCCAGTTTGGTGGATATGGAGCATCCAATTAGTAATGAAGCAAGCTCTTTCTAAATACGTTACAATTAGCATGAAACGTTCAATTTGATGATGAATAGTAGATCAAAGAATGATTGTATCATTTTTATTTTGTTTTACAGGTGCTCGAAAATTATTTGGCGGCTATCGGATAACACCGAAGTATTGTAAACCATCAAAAGCTCTGCCCAGGTCAGATCCAAGGTCAAGTGGTCCGACGATATGTATGTTCAATCATGAGTGCGCCCAGCGAAATGGAGAAGTTGTTGGAGCCTGTATGGACGGGTGAGTAATTTTTTCTATTATGTTATTTTTTATTAGATAGTTATATTGAGATATTATTCCTAAGTAAATAATATTTAAAAGATCAGGTTTGATTTATTTTGAACTAATGTGAACCATTAAATTTTCGATCAATGAAGTAACATTAAATACATTAGGACAAGCTGTGTTGAACATGTGTTTATTATTATGCTGTGATCGAAGTTTTCACGAAATACCTTACAGAAGACTGAAGTCTGATATGATATGGATCGGATTGCTGCGAGAGAGAAAAAGTGCCATATGTTCTGAGAGGTCGCAGACTACTCAAACTCTGGGAACGAGAGTGCACATGTAACTTTCTTAATATGAGATATATACGAGGCGAACTGAATGACCCAATTGACCAATAATGCGGGTAGTTTAATGAAAGTTTTTTAAATAAATAGCAAGTTTTATTTCAATCGTGTCATTAGTTTTTGAACATTTGTCGACCTAGCAGCTCAATGTGGAAAAAAGTATAAAATATAGAGAAAATCAGAAACCACGCTTTTATATAGTTTCTCATCAAATAATAAAAGTCAGAAGATAAAACGATGATTTCACCATCATTTGAACACCTGAAGACACCGCACGACTAGGGCGGTCCAGAAAGCCAAAAAAGTGACATTGAAATATGAAGTGAAATGAAATGGTTGGAATCTCAAATATAAACATTTTGAATATTTTTCACCATCGTTTTGGCATGACTAAGATCAAAGAATGGTGGGTGGCAAAAATGCTCACGCTGCCTCAGAAACAACAGCGCGTGGAGTGCTGTCGCGCATTATTGGACCTTTGTAGTGAAAGTGAGGATGGTATGTTGAGCCAAATCGTTATTGGAGACGAGATTTGGATTCATCAGTATGAACCTCAGGTCAAATAAGACCCTATGCAGAGCCATCAACCACCCAAAAAGTACAAGGTGTCACAGTTTCCTGGAAAAGTCATGGCGACCAATTTTCGAGACTCAGAAGGGATGCTGTTGGTCGATTTTAAAACCAAAAGCGTCTCCATAACCGAAGAATACTATGCTTCAGTTCTAGAGTGTTCGAAATAATCCATTAAGAAAAAATGTGTCCTCTTTCCGCTTGCTTATTCACAAGAGTCGTTTTGCGTTCGATATTTTAGATCACCCAACCTACAGCCCTGACCTGGCTCCCAGCGATTAATAATTTTCCCGAAAATTGAAAAAGAAACTTCTTGGGAAGAAGTTTTCAACTGACAAGTATAAAACATTTTTTTAGAAAGCATACATAAACTAATTGAAATGTCAGGAAAATGTAATAGAGTATCAGGGGCATGTACACGGAGAGAAAAGTGTAATGAAATTATACAAAATTTGCAATTAATTTTATTGCAATAGTAGTAATTTTTTGCCCCATTACGTTTGTAATCAATTGCACTACACATTTTACTACTTTGTTGTGAATTATGTATACATGAATGTCTCTACTACAGCGCAATGAACATGTGTGAGTTGTAGTATGTAGTGGAATTGACTATTATTTGAAGGAAAATAGTAAATTTTCATCAAATTTGTAATAACATTCATGTTTTCACATCACGGAGAGAAATTTCGGCAATGATTTTTACTACAGTGGATAATAAAATTTACTATTCCGAAAATTCGATGTGAAAACATGAATGTTATTACAAATTTGATGAAAATTTACTATTTTCCTTCAAATAATAGTCAATTCCACTACATACTACAACTCACACATGTTCATTGCGCTGTAGTGGAGACATTCATGTATACATAATTCACAACAAAGTAGTAAAATGTGTAGTGCAATTGATTACAAAGGTAATGGGGCAAAAAATTACTACTATTGCAATAAAATTAATTGCAAATTTTGTATAATTTCATTACACTTTTCTCTCCGTGATCGAATTTTCAGAATAGTAAATTTTATTATCCACTGTAGTAAAAATCATTGCCGAAATTTCTCTCCGTGTATTGAAAAAGAAAAATAAATGCATTTTATTTGCTTTTCTTAAAAAAAAATCGTCTTTGGGGAAAGCTCACTTCCAACTGTTACGACTGTCAGCTTCGTCGCTCACACCAGCCGTCTGTGACGTCAGTGTCATCAATTCAGTGAGCTCGTACCCGAGCCAAATAAGTACTTTGGCCAAATCTATTCGTGGTTATTAAAGGCTTGGGTGATGCAAAAGGGTACGGGTGTGTTGATATGTGCTATTCTCATTTGTGTCAAAAATCTTCGACGAAAGATTATCGACCCTTCTAGATGTTGACGAAATTTTAAAATTTTATACAATTCTCAAAAATGCTTACAAAACTGATGACGAATCTCTGTGACAGAGTTCACAAATCCGAGAATTGAGTCAATCCGTGTAAACGCTAATGAGATCGATTTTTGAAGACAAAGACGAAGAATATTTCGTAGCCAACAAACACATTATTCCGCCAATTTCGGGTCTCATTCAACCGCTGCATGCTGCATTAGGCCAATGACACACATGGCGATTCTTTCTCGAGAGGAAAACCGTCGTGCGTTATATAGTCGTGCATTACTTTAGCATTGTGATGACACACACCGCGGTTAGTCCGCCAGTCGGTTTTGTAATGGGCAAATAAACTTTTCTTTCGGGAAAAGCTTCGGTAGAACCGCCATGTGTGTCATTGGCTTTACATGGTAGTCGCATTTGTTTAAGGGGTTGGAAGTGGGCACTGTTTTGGAATAGCATACAAAGCAAACTTCTTATAAGTGCTGGTTTAAAGTGGGAAGATTTTGTTCGCGAATTCATATCTCAAAGCCTTCATTTTTTTAAATTGACTTTGAGTCTACACACTCAATTTTGGGCCTAAGTCTATAGCATAATATCGCCCTGCGCTAGAGAGTGGGCTCTGCTTTCGCCTGCTAGCATTACCGGGAGGATTTCGT
The DNA here is from genome assembly GCA_947369275.1 of Nemotelus nigrinus. Taxonomy (NCBI): domain Eukaryota; kingdom Metazoa; phylum Arthropoda; class Insecta; order Diptera; family Stratiomyidae; genus Nemotelus; species Nemotelus nigrinus. The sequence continues at coordinate 201,478,217 of OX376372.1, read as the reverse complement.
TTGTAGCTCCTGTGATAACATCAAACAGCTCTTGAAAATTGGACACCCATCAATTCTGTATTTGTTTTTCGACCTTGATCTACCTTTGTGTTTAAAGAGGAATTTTTTGGTCCTCTCTCTCTCTCTTTACATTTTCCAGTGCGTCTCATGTTATTGTATATAAGATTGTTATAAATTTTGCGTCGAATATCGTCGTAATATTTAAACTTTTGGACTGAAACTCGCTTCTCGATAAACGATAAGAGTAACGATGACTGAAATGACAATTTGGTGTTCATGTTGGACCCTAGGAAGCGATTGGACCTAGTGTTCCTTACAGAGATATTTACCAAAATTTGAATTCTACATTAATAGCACCTCTAATGACGTCGAATGTGAAACAGGCCAATATCACCATTCTTCTGGCGGCATAAAGGGGTAGGCTATTAAAATCATAAGGGCTGTACAGTACTCTCAAGGCGAAAAGTAAAAATTGCTTTTGTATTTACTCGAGTCTGTGACTGTGGGTTTCAAAAGCGGGATTCCAGCTAATGCAAGCCTATTCGAGAAAAGGACGTAAAAGTATAGTGTATAAGGATCTTGTGACCCTCAGGCTACGAAATTTTTTTTTGGCACGGCTTTTGATGAAGCCTAGTTGTTTGTTGGCACGAAAAAATATTTTATCATACTATAAGGTGAAGTGGAGTTTTTCATCTAAGATAACATCGAGGTCAGCAACGTTATCAAATCGAGCTAGCATATTATTGCCGAAGAATTACGTATTGTGTATGACCATGCATTTTCTGCAAAAACTGGCTTGGCATTTATTAATGTTGAGAGAGAACTTGTTTATATTGCACCACTGATGGCGAAAATGGGCATGCGATTTCGATTCAATGGTCTGATAAAGTTTGAGATCGTCTGCCTACAGTAAATGAAGTATGTTTTTCAGGACATCAGATAGGTCGGAAATAAATATATTAAAAAGAAGTGGGCCAAGATGGCTACCTTGTGGTACACCAGAGTTAGCAGTAACGGGAAGGTAGGAAGTCAATTTGGTATCACTTTTCCATTTTGCATAGAACTTCTGAGATTAGGCCAGTCACATTCGTTGTAGTTGAGCGACGTTTCCCAAAGACATGCTGTTGCTCGTTCAGACGGGAATCAACAGGTGGAGAAAGTTTATCGTACACAGTTCATTCAAAAAGTTCCGGGACTATTTTTCTATAAATATTACAAGTACCGATATTTGTTATATGATGGCAAGACTATGTCATATCAGGTCTTAGTTACAAACACTGGTGATAGGAGCGCTGTAACTTCATTTATTTGCCAGCTGTATTTGTTTACCTAGACAGGTTTTTATGGGTACGTCACAATTTTTGCTATGGAACAACGTGCCGAGCTCAAATTTTGTTTTAAATTGGGAAAAAGTGGTTCGAAAACATTTTAATTATTGAAAACTGCATATGGGGAGGATTGCTTTAGCCGCAGCAAGGTTTTCGAGTGTATTGCACGATTTAAGACTGGTCGACAGTGGCTAGAAGATGATTCACGAGAAGGGTGCCCTTCAACCCCGCCAGCAGTGAGGTTAAAAGAATTACTCAAAGCGAATTCATGCCCCGGGTCAATCTGTGAATGCACAATTCTACAAAGGTGCCCTGGATCGACTTTTGAAGCGCGTTCGTCGTGTGAGCACCAGCACAATTCGCCAGCCCATTCCTCAATACTAGACACACAATTTTTGGCCCGAAAATCGGTCTCCACGATTAATCATCCGCCCTACTCATCAGATCTGGCTCCGGCAGACTTTTTTGTATTCCTCAAATTGAAGATGAACATGACGGGAGAACGTTTTGAAGACGTTGAGACGATACAAAGGAATGTAACCAACGCTCTGAAAGCTATTCCAGAAGAGGGCTTTTCCAAGTTGTTCCAGCGGCTGTATGAGCGTAGCAAAATTTATATGGAACGAGAAGAAGATTATGTTGAAAACTAAGTAAAATCTTTATTTTCATCTCTTCTTGTAAATCACAAAAAAATAGTCCCGGAATTTTTTGAATGAACTGTGTATACCACCATTTTGAAAAGCTTCGGAATCGAAGACAAAATGGCAAAGCCTCTATAATTTCCGATACAGCGTCGATCACCATTCTTGAATATGGGTGTGACATACGAAAGCTTCCAACAGGATGGGAAAACTCCCGATGAAAGTGATTCATTAAAGAAATATGCAAGGTGATGTGTAATACAATAGAGACTGAAAATATTAAAGCAATAGAAAATCGAATCCTTAAATCTGGGCTTATCACATGAATACTCCTTTAGGGTTCTATTTCCAAAAAAAAAAACGAAAATAGAAAATACAATAAATATGATCTTCCAACGAAATTAGTTTCAAAAATCTAAGTATCTCTATGCACTTTTTAAGTAATATGAAACTTCCAATTGGACTTCAGGCGAAAATGTTCAAAATGTTGTAAACAAACTGCGCAGAGAAAAATAAATCAGTGAAACTAGTCCTTCTTGAGATCGCAAAATATCATCTCTGAATGACGGAAACGGCTTCTAATTCTTTTCACCTCATAGTATTTTTACCATCATTCAATTTTCACCAGAATGAAGAATACAAGCAACCTCTCTTGCTCATTTGACTACATCAAAACATCCAGCAGGAAAATGAAATTGATATATGGGAATAATAATTGGCAATTGAACCACATATACAATATTCATAAAAAAATTACAAATGCCCAAAATTGAATATTACTGACTTTTACAAATTATCCAAGTAAAAACTATCTCTGGCTGAAAAATTTAAAAGGTAGAAGCACAGCAAATGTTATTGCTGTCAGGTCCAACTGAAACGTCAAAATACGTGTTGCGATTTATAGAGAGAAGAATGAACATTATTGTTTAAAGCTCTGAACATCCAAGTAAATTTGATTATTTTCGGCCAAATTATATAACTTATTGAAGCCATTTAACTTCAAGAGGCAAAATTTGTTCAATTTTATTTGGGTATAATACACACATTCTGTCATACAACTGCTATTAATATATTAAACATTTGAATTCAAAGTCGTAAACAACAGTATTTTTTGTACTTTAATGAGCCTACTATCTTCGCCTGCGGGTTCGAATCCTGTCCTGCCAATGGCTATATTTGCTAGTCTTCTGTTGTTTTAACAGAAAGCGACTAGGCATAATACTGCCGTTCCATTAATTAAGTGTCTCATTAAAGCTTTAGTGGCGACTAGCCTTAACACTAGCGCTTCAGAAAATAAGAAAAAATGTGGCACTTAAAGAATAATGGAAAAATTGATACCGGCTTCTCCCATAAGTGTCTCCTGACCACAATAGCTAAGCATTTGCTTCAAAAGATAATCCCTTGAACTCTGGCATTATCATAGAAAAACCAAAGTCATTCTACAAATAAGGTTCTTGTGGCTGTCATATTCACTTTTGCAATTTTTGTAATAGCACTATTTTCTTCACAAAACAACTCCTCATTTGAAGGCAATGTTGTGCTTATTCTTAAGCTGACTTCATCAGCTTCGAAAAACTTGTTAAAAATACAAAGAGTGATCCAACAAATTATCCTTCTCCTCATCAATTAATTTAATTGAGCTATAGACACCTTACATGCTCTCACTACTAATGCCAACAAAATGTTTGTCAGATATATTCAAGCCTTTTCTTAAGGTCCAACCAGTCATGATTCTGATTACGCGGTGATGCATGTGAGTATGCGCCTAGCCAAATCACGCAAAGCATATGTTGCACCTAGACATAGCTTTCCAAACTACCAGAAATGTGACATGCACATTGGGCAAGTTTTTGCTCAATTGTTGCCATTAGCTGTCCGTATGTTATGGGGTGATGAGATACGACTTGGCATATGTTCGCTCATGAACTGTATGGACACTAATGCTCACAAGTGAACCGATCGGTTTTGACATTTACTTATGTTCGCAGACTCATGTGTGGTTAGGGCTTTAAACTTAAACTTTTTTGTTTCAAAGAACTCATGGACTTTGCTTGCAATGAATGTAAGCTGTTTTTTTGCGAAGAAACTGCTACTGTAGCAACAAATTGTTAGATTTTATCAGGACTAGCTTTATATATAGACCCACTTGTTTTCGAAAGTTTAACATATAAATAAAATAAAATTCATTTTTGATCAAAGGATTTTTTCTCTAATTCAAATTCAGAATGATTATTTTGTCTCAAATTTTATGGAACATGAAAATTAATTAAAAAAATATCCAGCCAAAACATTTCGGAATTTATTTCTTGCATTACAGACTTTGTGTTTAAAATAAATTTTCCTAGCATTTTTGAGAACTGTTTCAGGAGCATGCAATATTTGTTAACTGTCTACCTTGTTTTCTATTGTACTGAAATATGTACGGCTTTGTTCAATCATAATCGATATTTTTGCTTTTAATATATTGACTAGAATGACATATTTTTAATTATTCCAGTCCCATTATCTTAAAACCTATTTAAAAAATGTGCACTCAATCAGTGTAATCTACTCTAATATTTTTTCTAAGTTTTTGGTTTATCCAAATATGTTTTAAGTGTATCAAAGTTTATTTAATCAAAATAATTTATAAAAATGTATTTAACTCAATCTTACTGTCATATTTTTTATCAACAGGTTTCTTTTTGGTGCATGCTGTCAAGTTCATGGTGCTGTTGGTTCGAATATTATGCAATTAGATGAAATACGCCGGCCGCCACCAATCTCCATAGCTCCACACTTTCAAGCCTACGGTGGTCAAAACCCTGCCAGCTTCGAAAAGGTTCCAATGAAAGATACAACAAATAATGGCTATGGTAGTCACACAGAATCTCACTATGACTCACAAGCAGACGATCTTGAACATGATGCAGCAAGTAACGGCGACGTATATGCTTCAAATACAAACACTATCGTAGAAGATCACAAGACAAATCAGTACTATGTACAAAACGAACAAGTTGTTATTTCAACGCCGTCGCCAAATCATTACCCGAACAAGAGACCATCGTATCGTCCATCGTCAAGTGAGGCTCCAAGTACATCTTACGAGGTGCATTATCTACCACAAACGAATGGAAGCTATAGCGAAGAAGTACCAATGCTCATTACTGCCTCACACTTCAGTTCACAAACTACACCAGAACCAGTGCACGCGTATGGTGAAATCCAAGAAATCACTAGCGACTTACTCAACAATCCATCCATGGAGAATGAGGATTATAACAGTGAATTCACGCACAGTGATATTACTCATCCTTCTGCAGATACTGATTTACTGGAAGAAGATCTTCAATTTTCAACAGGCTACGGACCATCTACTGTCTATGTTCCAGCACCAAGCACACCACCACCATCATCAACTACTACTACTGAATCTATTCGAAGACCTCCAGGATTCAAACAAAAACCATCCACTCCACAGCCACCGAATGTGCCACCAATGTCTGATGACAAATACGTGTTGGTTCCTACGATCAACAAACACAAACCGACTAAGAAACCTTCGTCCCCAAGCATCAGTAACAATAATATCGAGTCAATCGAAAGCATTATTTTAATGTTGAACAACAGTGACCACGGACCAACTTACAACTCAGATTCATCAACTGAAGAACCAATCAAAACTAGTTTCAGTTCATCGTACGGTACTCGGCGGCCACCGATGAGCACAATCGACCACATGCATGATAAATACGAACCAACTCATTTCATTACCAAAAAACCACCAAGCTCTGGAGTAAGCACTCACATTCCTCTACCAGACAACTCACCAGGGTACGGAGGACTTTCCATAAGCACACCAAAACCTACAACTGTGATAATTCCTAGTACAAATCCGTTCGAAGTTATCAAACAAAATGCACGACCTAAACCAGAAATGCCCTCTACTGCACAAGACTCACTTACAAGTCCAATGACGTCAACGATGTCATCATTGAGGCCTTCGCCTTCAACTGGAAGTACTCAGTATCCGACAAAAAAGCCGAATACGCGGCCAACCAAAACTCCCAAGCCACCTGTAACAAGCTATCTCACTGGACCAACAACACCAAGGCCACGACCAACGCACCCATCATACCACAGTACAACTTCAACAGTGTTCTACGCCGAAAAGTATGAAGGACCACCGTCTGGTGGAAACCTCGTTCAACTTTCAACCTACAGCCCATCATTGACTTACGAAAGCACATCACCCACTCCACCCCAAAAACCGATATTCGTGAAAATTCCCGGCACTCAACGACCTTCACCAACTGTCATAATAACGCCCAAGCCCACTGTCACAGTCAGCACGCAAGCTTACACTCATCAGCCAACAGTAATCCAAAATACGACACCCGTTAGCAAAATCAAGCTTCCAAGCACATCTTACATCTATAGCCCAGTAGTGACAACGCGGCCAGGTTTCGCTCCTGATAACTCTGGGCCTGACGGCTTCCCAGTACCTGTCAGTACAAACGACTTTGATGATCCTGGATATTATGGCCCATCAGCAACACCTAAGCCAACCTACGAATTCGTCACTCAGTCAGTGTATACCATTCAACCAGGCCCCGGAACAATTATCTTCGGACCCACACCATCCTACAAACCACACGTCCCAACCGTATCACTTTATAACTCTGAGACACAGCCTGGAATCTACACGTCCGTAAATGACTTCGTCAATTTCCCGCCTGTTCGTAATCCCAATCTGAACATGTCCGCAACACAAAGTTCAGTGACCAGCGATTTATACCTCTCAACACCTTCCTTTGTTGAAGACGATATCCTGAAAGACAAAATGCATCTACTGGTCAATAAAATCGTCGAGTCACTGCATGGCAATTTCGAAACGCTTTCCGATATGGTTGATGGTCGTAACGCAACAGCCAGTTTACCTGAAGCTCTTCCCACTAATCCCGTACGACAAGCAACGACAAGAAAACCGATCACCTCTACTAGACGCAGTCCCGTAAAAGCCGGTATCACACCAACTACACCACCGAAGAAAGTAACAAAGAAACCCGCCGGAAAACCAACTGCTGGAAAGCCTAGCGGAGCGAAACCAAGTTCAGTTAAACCTGGTGTTACTAAGCCAAGTACAGCTGTAAGGCCGACAGCATCAAAACCAAGTGGGACGAAACCAACAGCCGGGAGGCCTTCTTCAGGGAGGCCTAGTGCAACGAAAAAACCCATCACGACAACCAAACGTACGCCAGCGACACGTAGACCAACAACTGTTATAACAACAAGAAAACCTATTTCACAGGTAAGTGGGGGGGTCGAACCCCTTTTAATAGATCATTGATCTTGGCAAACAGAACTTTTTAATTTTTAATGCTAGTGTTTATTAAATTATGTAGCCACTATTTATTATTAGAAATAATTGATTATTTATTAAATTTTATAACCACACATGAGATTGATTTTATTTACCCCAAATTTGTTTTTTGGATTTTTATTTCAAGGCTTAGCATACACAAATTCAGTTTGTTTCCCCGTTGAAAATATGCCAATCATAAATACTATGCTAAAATACAGGGCTCAAACAATCTTATTTGGAAATTGATTTTCTGATTGAAATTTTTCATTAAAATATTTATTTTTATTTTAGACTATCGCCACTCTAAGTGCTGTTGCTCGGCCGTCAAAAAAACCCACAACGGCTGCAACAGTTCAACAAGATGCCGTCGAAGACGAAGAAGAAGAAGAAGAAGAGGAGGAAGAAGAATTGAGTGAAACTGAAGAGGACAATGAAATCGAAGAAGAAGTCAGCGAGGAATCAATAACGCCGGAAGAAATATCTCAAGGTGGCAGAAGACTACGTGAGTACCTTCAAATGACATTTCAATCTCAATTTCAGAATCATTTATTAATTTTTCATCACCTATATTTGCTTTTTAAGAATGCGGTGTCCGACCACATGTGAAATCGGGACGAATTGTCGGTGGTAAAGGTTCAACGTTCGGTGAATGGCCATGGCAGGTTCTTGTCAGAGAATCAACATGGCTTGGACTGTTCACGAAAAACAAGTGCGGTGGCGTTTTGATAACGAACAAATTCGTTATGACTGCTGCACATTGTCAGCCAGGGTATATATACAATATATGATCGAAAATAATTTCATTTGGAATTTATTCAGCACTTTTGAGTGCATTTTGATTAACTTGAATTTAATTTTGTAGTTTCCTGGCGTCGTTGGTTGCAGTTTTCGGTGAATTCGATATTTCAGGCGATCTGGAGGAAAAACGGTCAGTAACGAAAAATGTTAAACGAGTGATAGTGCATCGGCAGTATGATGCGGCAACTTTCGAAAATGATTTGGCACTTTTGGAATTGGAAAGCCCGATTCATTATGATTCTCATATTGGTGAGTATTTATTCAATTATTCCTTGCTACAACTAAATTTAATTAAGCTGAGTCAATTATTTTAACATAATTGATTAGCTCGAAAAAAATTATCAAATAATCAGATCAAATGTACTGAAATAGCAATTGCTTTGAAATAAAATTAGAAAAGAGACTACAACTGCTTAAAAATTTAATAAATCCATAAAGTATAGTCATTAGTGGAAACGTAATAAATTTTCAAACAGACATGGAAAAATCAAAAAACATCAAAACAATGTAAACAATTTATTTCAAATTTCCGCTTATATTACCCACCCTGGGCGCGAAAAAATCAAAAAGCTTATTAAAGGTATTTTGAAGCACACAGTCTTCTATTAAACTATTTATAATTATATTTTACATATTTCAAGTGTAAACATATTATTCTGCTACTTCAAAAGATATGTGTTTGCTTTCTCAAATAATTTTCGAGTGAAAGTACAATGGAGTTAAGAGAACTAGCGAATCAAAAAAAAGGCATTTTAATTTATTACAAATAAACATTCAATATTCCCGAATTTTTCCTTTTTTCATCAATCACACAAAACAAGGTTTTTGTTCTTATGTTTTTTGTGGAGTGAAGTGACAACAAAGATTATTTCTTCTGCTATTTCAACTGTTAATAACTTCTCATACATTTTAAGTTCTTCTGAAGTCGGATTAATAGTAGTCTCTTCATACATTGTGACAAAAAAGTTCCCAAAAATTGTAAATAAAACGCAAAAGATTTGATTATTTAGCAATATTTATTTTGCTGCCTTCAAAATATTCCTCATTTGATGCATCACACAAATGTCAGCGTTTTTTCAAGTTCTCGAAATACTTTTCACAGATTATTGCCTTCAGCTTCGACCCCGAACATTGTTTTATGCCTTTGATTGACTGAAAACGGGTTTCACGGAGTGCCAATTATAGTTTTGGGAACAGTGAAAAAACGTGGTTGACTCTTAGTGTTTTTTTTGTGTTTTTGGCAGTAAATTCGGTTACATTTTTGGCCTTTATGCGTGTACTACCTTTGTGCAAAATTGTTTAATTGTTTTTCTGCAGTACTGCCTAAAGTTTTTGCGAAAACGCTTCAATATGGCAAAATAGCCCTCAGTACAGTCCATCCGAAACAAATTTATTATGGATAATAATACAAATATCGAAAAAAGATGACACCCATTTGATGTTTGAGCAGCTTTGACATACTCATCGGTTTCTTTGTCTCGTTTTTTCTTTCTGTTCCGATAATTATTGGCTTTTTTGCAAGTTTAACTCATAAACTTATGTCTCATCATCAGCTAAAATGCATTTTATATCGTATCGAATCAAAATCGAATATTGAATCCAAATTCTCACTATCCAACATGTCACAAATCATATTTTTGAATAAAATTTCAAACGGCTATGATGGGTGCAAAATACTTTTGCTCCCATCATAGCCGTGCATTTTAAAAAAAATTGATTCACCGATAATTTTTTTTAACTTCTACAATGAGTTCGCAAAGTATTTATTATACATCCTTTGTCCGATATTTTGATTTATTGAAACAACCGTGACTCATTACTGAGTTAAACGGACTCAACTAGTTGTTGTAAGGAAACACGTTGACAAATTGCAGTCATGTTTGGCTGTGTAGTCTGTGTATGAAATACGAGGGCAGTTTTAGAAGTCAGTGATATTTTGAATTTCCCGCTCAGTAACTTTAAATGCAACACTGCTCCTGTTAACTGTCATCTATTAAAAGACTACTGTAAAAGTTTAAGCAAGCTGCGCCATTTAGTTTGTGTTTGACAGCCATTGAAAGCAGACATTCTCATGAATTTTAACAAAAATGGGAAAAAGTGAAATTCATATGCTGGTTAAGCATTAATTTTTTCCTTTAAAACCTATCGCCGAAACCAAAAATAAGACTTGATAAATACTATAGAGACTCTGCACCATCAATTTTAATGATTAATAAGTGGTTTGCTGAGCTCCGTTGTGGGCATAAGAGCGCCCATGACGCTGAATGTTCAGGTCCCTCAAAAGAGGTAATCACGCCAGATATTGTCCATAAAATCCAAAGAATGATATTGGACGATCGGAGAATGAAAGTGCGAGACTGTTGGCATCTTTGTTGGAAATGAAATATGAACATTCATCCCATTTTGAATTTATTAAGAAATGTCGCTATGACTTCATCAGCTGATTGCAATTAACTTCCGTATTCTTATCTCCCATTTTCATTTGCTAGTTCCGTAAGTCATTCTCGGTGAATAAAGACCTGTTTATGTTAAATCCGAACTTATCGTTTTCATCCAACAATCTTAACTGAATGAGTACATTACATTTGACATGGGTATTTGTTCATAAATAAGCTATCTGCGTGATGGGTTCCGCCATTGCTCACACTTACTATAAAAGGAATCGTATGACCACTTCAAGAGAGTGTTTGGCAATGTTCAGCCACAGTCAGAAAGAGTTTTTGCATCATTTCATTCCGTAGACAAAACATGGATCCATCACTCCACACCTGAAACCAAGAAACAATCAAAACAGTGGGTTTCTTCAGGTGAACGTGTACCAAAAAAGGTCAAGATGGGTCGGTCTGCCAACAAAGTCATAGCCACCATTGCTTGGTATGCACACGATATCATTCACATTGTTTACCTTCAAAAGGATGAAACAATCCCGAAAAATATTATTCAAAGCTTTTGGACAGATTCGATATTGATTTCAAGCAGAAGAGACCGCATTTGGTAATGAAAAAAGTGTTGTTCCATATAGACAATGTTCGGCTGCACACCTGTGTGCCAGCATGGAAAAAATCCACAAATTTGGATACGAACTGCTACTCCATCCAAATTTAGGCCTCAGCGACTATTTTCTGTTTCCGATCCTGAAGAAATGACTGCGCGGTAAGAAATTTGGGTCGAAAGAAAAAAAATCATCACTGAAAGTTGAGGAAGTCTATTATTTGGACGTAAAAAAAATTTGTAAAATCGCCGGACTAAATGCATAGAACGTGGAGTCTATGTTGAGAAATAAAATGCTTATTTGCCGAAAAAAATAATCTTTTATTCAAAAATTCACTGAATTATCAAACTCTCCTCGCATCATTAGCGCAGGCAACTAAAATTACAATTTTGACGATGTAAACTTCAGTGAAGCAATGAAACAAAAATTCCTTTCCCTACTTATTAGCTACCAAAAATATATGTTTTATTATTTTGCTGATAGAAAATGCTCGAGAGTAACTTTATAAATAGAAGACTTAGTTTATCCGATATATTTTTTCAACTCACACAAAGTGCACCAAAAACAATTCAAGAAGAAAAATCAAGTTAATGACATGAAAATTTTTTGCAAATCTAACTCGGCTGATTCAACGTCAGTGCAACGTTTTCGTTGTAAATCTAACACTATACAGAAATTGCCGAAAAAAAGTGATCAACAGACGATCAAAAGACGATCAAAAGGCGGATGTAAAATACTTGGATGAAAGTTACGGTCAATAAGCCCAAAGTCCTTTTCGAGAGGCCATAAAGGATATCAACTAAATTTCGATGCGAAATTATTCATTTTTTCATAATCCAGGATTTTGAAAATGTGTAATATTAATTATATATGTATATGAAAATGTGTAATATTAATTATAAAAATATATATAGTGCACAAATTACGATTGCTAGCGCTCACAAGAGTAAAGAAAAAAATAATGATTCATTACCTTGATGCAATAAAATGCAATAAGAATGACAGTGAAAAGTCAGAAGATAAGTTGATCATTACAAAAGTACGAGGGATTTTCTATAAATAATGAGAATGACAAAGAAAACGTCTGATTTTTATTTTTTCACATAGCCTCATTTCAACTCAGCACACTTTGTCCAACGGCTTTCCAATTTTTTGATACCATCGTTAAAATACAATTTCTCCGGTTTTGTAGCATAAGCTTTTGTCTGAGCAATCACTTTCACATTTGACATCAATTTTTTTGGCAAACAATTTTTTGGAATCCCGGCACTAGAAAAAGTTCCTGGGTGCTAAATCTGGTACGTACGCTGTTTGCGGCAACAATTCATAGCGTATTTCATAATTTTCACCGTTGCAATGGAAGACTTGTTAGCGGGTACGTTGCCAAAATAGAAAAGAACTTTTTTCCTTGCCAGACGAGGCCGTTTTGTTTCGATCGCTTCGTTCATTATCTCCATTATTGCTGCGTAATACTCGCCGTTGATCGTTTTTCGAATCCCAAAATGCTGTTGCCATCACTTTTCTAGTCGACGAAACTCTTTGCGCCTTCTTCGGAGCTCTTCGCCCATTTCCAGTCATTGATGGAATGTTGTTTCATGTCCTGCGTATAGGGGGCAATCCAAATTTTGTCAACATGATGTATCGTCACAAAAACTTTCTTGAATTGCGCTTAAAGATGCCCAAGCACTCTTGTGAAACGTTCATGCGAATGCGTTTTTGATTTATCTTTGGCAAACGTGGCACCAACCGCGCCGAAAGTTTTGTAATTTGCAAGTTTGCATGTAAAATTTAAGTGACACGGCTGTTTGAAATCCCTGCAATGTCAGTAAGCACACGTACTATCATCTGTAGATCCTGTATTACTGCATTGTGGAGTCTCCGTAGTCGCAGCGGTTTAAGGGCGAACTGGACGTGGCTCATCACAAATGGATGAAAGACCATAATTAAATTCCACTACCCATATGTTTATTGTGCCGAACGATGGCGAAGAGGAAGAACTGAGACTGTGAAAATTCAAAAAGGAAAACAATAAATCTGAAAAACATAAAGTAAGCGGTCAACGTAATTTCATTATATATAATATATATATAATATAATTATATATAATATAAGTAATCAAAACAGGATTCAGTATCAACTATTTTTTTCAGCTGCTTGGCATCGAAATCCCTTAGTTTTTTATTTGAGTTTGGTATTATTTTCAAACTCTGCTGTGGTTGAGCAAACTATGGTTCATGAATTTTTCTTAGAAAATTTCTTGTCAGTCGAACATCAAAAACAGAGCAGTAAAATGTGGTGGTTAGCTATTTATGCATCGCTGCATTATCTGCTGTCTCCGAACTTTATGAGAAGCTTGTTTGGGAAAAAAAATATTCCAAATCGTGTTAAAAATCCTCTTCTTAATGAACTGCAACAACGATTTTATCATGGTAGATCTACTTCCATCCAATCAGCTATTGATTATCTTTATTTATGATGATTAAGAGATATTACTTTACATATTCTATTTCTTCTATGCGGATGGCTTATACATTTAGCGCGTCATAAAACATAATCTGACCTCTCGAACAATGTTGCAACGTAAATAATTTTGTGTTTAAGTTTCTCTCGTAAGAATACAACGACTATGAACTTCTACTTTCCACGACATTAAACTAAATAGGATTGATCGTGCTATAGACACCAGCGGAGTATTAGACAATAAGATGTATTTCACCTCCATTTAAAAAAAAAAAAATCCCATCCAGTGTTAATAAACAGCTCGGTTCTATGAAGAGACTAGCTGAAGAGTTGAAAAATATATCGGTTACTAGCTTCCTATAAATCGCTTTGGTGTGGGGATTCTACTTGAATACACTTGCATAATATTAAATTCAGTTTTTGAACTACACAGCAATAGATTCAAATCTGTTAACAAACAATTTCCCAGCTGAGGGATTTTTTTCAGCTTCCACCCCCCAAATGCATGCAGGTTAATATAAATTTAATGCATTTGTCGTCCAAAAAAACATCATGAATAGCTAACAATATCATTAATAGCTAATAACACCACCAGTAGCGCAGTAAATACAGATCGGTTTTTGAGAAAATATACTTTTGAAGATCAAATGCGACTACATAGCTTTGCTAAAGGAATACTATCATCACACAGCCTACGCATATAATATGCCCACGAATCTCTCAATATATTTTAAAATACAAATTCAAATTTGCTTAATTCCCTAAAAATAAATTATAAAACAAAGTAAAACAAATATTTTTAAAATATATGTAAAATTTGTTCATTATTTCTTTTTATAAAACCCGAAATATCGTAAAATTATGTTTTATTTATATTGCATTAACATTTCGCTTAAAACATATGTTGCCTTGCTTGGTAAATATATAAATAAATTAATGAAATGGTATATTAAATAAGCACTAATATTTTTAGTTCAGATTAAGGTTGCTCGCACGTTTAAAGTGGCTCTGAATGCTTGTTCTTCCTGTCTTTTTTGTTCCTCTTCCGGTGTGTCGCAAGGTTCTATTTTTGACTCTCTGCTAATCACTCTTGCCGTTGATGGCATTTCGTCTATACGTACATCTAATTCCATCCCCTATGCTGACAACCTAAAATTGTAGAGACCTGTTATCTTTAAATACGTGGTATACGTGAAACTTTAATAATGTTTCAAAATGTGTTGCAATATAGTATAGTTCAAATAAACTTAATTTTGTCTTTAAACTATTCTTTGTTTGGTAGTGCCTTCATTTTAGTCAACACAAATATTTGGGTATCTTATACGATCTAAAATTAAAACTAGGCCAACATTTATGCTACATAGCTGCTAGGGCGTCTTAACTTGACAACTTTATTCAACCTTACTCTCGTCACTCTTGAAATATCTTTACATGTGTTTGTTTATTTTTTTCCTAGGTTTTTGCATTCTTGAATATTGCTCCCAGATATGATGTTCTAATTTCGTATGCTTGTGGCATACTATTGAAAAATTTTAGCATGTATTTACTCGTTTCTGTTTAACAAGTTTCACATCTTTTCCTGTCTGTACGAAGAACGTCTCAAATCCCTAAAACTTTTCAACTTTACAATCAGTAGATTGAACTTTAATGTATATTTTTTGTTCGAATTGTCTAAATTGTCTTTCCCTATTATTTGAATCAGAACGATCACGCTATCATAGACGTTTCATTCGCTCGTACGTTTTCAATCTCCTTTTGTGACGATGCCATTATAAACATCAATTCAGTTTTGCTTAAACGTTTTTCAATTCCCAAAAAAAAACATCATCTTTGATATATTTACATTGAAATGAAACTATCCTTTGCAATTTTGAATTTTTTTTTCCTATATTTTCTTATATTGCTACTTTCTATTTAAACTAGTTACCTCTTAGTTTAAAAAAAATATTTCAAGTTCAATTGAGAATCTGTTAAGTTTTCGCGTGTCGTTGGACATCAATAAATTTATTTCTAAAAGAGTTTCGCAAAAAAATCACAATTAGTCATCTACTAGCTTCAATTTGGCTAGTCCATTTTTTCTTTTTTTTCAACCGGTGAAAAATTTATACAGACTTCACGAACGTTTTTGAACGCTAAATTACTCAATAGCTGTGTTTAATGAGCACGAAAAAAAGTAGAGCATCTCAAGGTAAGTTATATTAGCGCGGCGGTCAAAAAAAATCGAGCAAGTGAGAGCAGTTGAGAGGCAATTCTCAAAATTAATTACTTGTCAGAAGGTCAACCAGTCAATTCAGTAACAAAAAGCTGCACTTCAGCAACAATTTTTTGTTGAAAGTCGGTTCCGTGACAGATGGAAAACAGCTGGTTGTTTGCCCGAACTTGCTCTTCCAAAAAAAGTAGAGTAAAAATTGTGCTCTAAATTGCTCTAGTTTAACTTAGAGCAGACTCATGAAACACAAATCAGAGCAACTTCGGCCAAGTTCCAGCAGCCGAATAACTCATTAAACACATTTTGTTGAGTTATCTCAACCTAGCTCAACCTAGAGCAGCTCATTAAACACAGCTATTATCACTCTGTAAATTATTTTCTTTTAGCTTTAACTCTTGTTTATAATACATTGATTTTTAAACTAATGAGTTGCATGATTTAAGCCCTTTTCAACATTTATTATTTATCCTTTGTTCTTAAAACCTCATCCAGTTTATTAATGCATATGATATCAATATTTCCAAAAAACTATCGAATTTTGACTATCTCTAGCCTATTGAGTCTTTTAAATTGTTATGGTACTAATTGATTAACAATGCCAATGCAAAATTTCAACTCATGCTATTTTAAAGTTACTTTAAAACAACTTATTTTCAAAATATTCAATTTAAGTCCTCTCGTCAACAATTTTGACGCTTCCTACGAGTGTCATTTTGGTCAGACCATTCTATAGTTTTAGTTTCAGTTTGACCCAAAAAGATTCATTAGCTCCATCCCATAAAAAAAAAATGCTCGCTGATTTAGTCAGACTAATCACTGAGTATATATTTATAGTCTTTGCTTTAGTTGCAAAGATATATTGTTTCCGCAAATGGTGTACGAATTCACACTTTGAACATTGAAAGAAAGAAAAATAATTGAAAACAAGGCTCGTTCGAAAGCTTATAAATCAACTACAAAACTCAAAATTTTAGTATAGACTTAATTCCTAATCCTGTTATCCAAAAGTAACCTCAATTTTTTGTAGAGTTGTTAAGGATATTCTATCGCAAAACCTTTGTGAACAGGTTTCATTTCAAAACAGTATAACTGACTAACTCAACAATGATAACCTTCTCGAATCTAGACCCAAATAATTTAAAATATTATCTACTTTATTTGCGCAGGCAAATCTCATACTGATCGCTACGAAACTATAAACTTGTCATTCTCTCATCATAATCCATCTGAAAGCCAAACCATTATCACACAACAAAACTTTTACTACCGCCATCAACTCAAAAATGCAACACCGACTTTTGCAAATGACAAAAAAAACTTTCCCACAGCTAAGCATCAGTCGCAAACTCACGATGTACAAAAAACTAGGTTGAATAAGGTCAAGGTCACTAAAACTTCACCAGTGCACTCTGAAGCTTCTTCAATTCCACATAAATGTATTTCGAGCGTAAAGAAGCAAATTGAAGACAGCATTTCTAGAATACAAGTTGAAATAGTATTACTAACTCAGACACTGGCATAGATCTTATGTTCACAAAGCTTCATGTGCAGATACTTTTCTACTCTAATGCATACTTTTAGTTGATTGTACTGTTTTGTAAATTGAACATGTCTTTCGTTTACACATTTTCCTTTCCTACTACTTATTTTCATCTCATTTTACATTTTACTAGGACTTTATTTTCATCTCATTTAACATATTCATTCGTTGTCGCCTCCGGAACTTTATTCTTTCGAAAATTTACTCGTGCATCTTTAGTTAAGATTCTTAAATTTTAAATATCCATAGGTAAATGCTTCTAGATATGAATGTTTAATGGCATTGTATCTAAATTTCCATGCTTTGTCTTTTTTTAGTACCAATTTGCATGCCATCGGACGTAGCAGAATTTACGGGACGAATGGCAACTGTGACAGGCTGGGGACGCCTTAAGTATGGCGGTGGAGTACCGACAATTTTACAAGAAGTTCAGGTAAAGCTTAAATTCAAAGAATGAATTTCTAAGAAATTCTAAGTCGCATTAAATCGAAATTGTCATATATCGTGACTCTACAGTCAGAAAGCTTTTTTATGATGATAAATATATTTCCAGGTACCAATCATCGAGAATAGCGTTTGTCAAGAGATGTTCCAGACGGCTGGACATAAAAAGAAGATTTTGCCATCTTTCTTATGTGCAGGCTATGCGAACGGCATGAAGGACTCTTGTGAGGTAAGAATTATTCGATTTTCGGTAATGGTTTATTTTGAGGCAAATATTTCAAATATTATAATAAGAGCAAGGATAATGAGGTGCGAAAATTTCATTATGTTATCGAAATTGGAATTTTGCTTGAAGTCATATTTTTAAATAATTTTAAGTACGTACGAGCCTGGCTGGTCAAAGTCACCAACCTGGTAAAAAAAATAAAAGACAAGAAGTTTTTTTGGAAATATTTCTTTGTTAGAAATATATTTGCATTCTTAATTTGCATTTCAGCTTATGAGCCGCGGAAATGATTACTCTAAAACACTTTCATATAAATTGATTGTGAAGGAGTAATATATCAATTTCAAACTTCAGGTACGAAAAGGTCAACATAAGTCAGCTTTTTGTTTATTTAAACTTGAAATATGCAGCAATCCGTGAGGCACTATTAGTAATGGTACGAACATGGATATCAAATTTAAGTTTACGATCAAAGGCTATCCTCAAATCAGTAAAATTTTCCACAGAGACAAGAACGGATTCACATATTAAGTAAGGAAAGGCATAAGTCTGGGACTTCAAAGAATAAGACATGGCAAAACATTTGGAAGCATTTAACGATAGATAGTTAGAGTTACACCAAACAGTAAGAGAGCTCAAATCATCCTGAAGAAGTAGATGATCATCTGAGCTTTCGATTACTCGAAATAATTTTAAGCCATCTGCATAAAGCAAACAAGATGACGATAAAACATTTGGAAGACCGTTGACGAAAAGGTTGAATTATAGCGGTCCTAATATTGATCCTTAAGGCACACCAGAAGAGGGTACAAACGGTGAGGACGACACGCCGGAGACGGAGACAAACCAGGTGCTGTTAACTAATAACGAAGATATCCAAGAAAGTAAGGGCTTGCAGATACCATGGTTATTAGAAGAAGCTCAAGATTGGCAGAGCATTAGAGAAATATGTGTATAAAGCATCAACTTGAGAGTTCCGATTTAACGCCGAGGCTACTGCATGAGTAAATTCAATAAGATTCGTAGATGTGGACCAACCTTTAACAAAACCATGTTGCTGAAGTACGAAAGCATACCTAAGAGAGTCATAAAAATTGTTAAACACGAAACGTTCAATGATTTTGGAAAATCAGAGAAGGATCGAAATAGGGCGATAATTTGATGCGACCTTGCGTTCACCAGATTTGAAAATAGGGAAAATGTTTGCCAGCTTCCAAGGAGAAGGATATTTACTAGAACAAAGACTTATATTAAATAAAATTGATACATAAAGAAGATGAAAGATTTTTCACAAAAAAAATAGGAAGGCCATCATGGCCAGGAGAGTAATAAAAATCAAGAGAAAATATAAGGGATTCAACTTCAAGAGGGTTAGTGGAGAGTGAAGAGAGAGAAAGAGTGAAATAAAAAAAAAATGCTATGAGAAGAGGAAATCATTGAGTCCGAGTATACAGAAGAGAAAAACAGTGCAAAATGGGAACAAGATGATAAGAAAGATGAGGGAGCAATAGAAATATTGTTATGAGAAACAATACGGGAAAAACCAGAGTCCCATTTGGCAGCTGGAACATTAAAGTCAGCACAAATGATAAAAGACGAAGAAAGAGAGTTTATGTTTAGGTATCAAGATAGCTCTGAGAAAAATCGATCATACGTGGAAAAGTGAGAGTTGCAAGGGATATATATTGAGGCAACAAACAACGAGAATTTAATAGGCGGGGACGCACAAACTGCTACACATTTAACAGGAAAACTGGGAACAAAATCAGTGCAGAGTCTACGCACCCCGCCACCATCGGACTTCATAGTTGCAAAACGGTTACTGTCACAACGGTAGACATTGTGAATAGGACAAATTTCAGAGCTGAGAGATAGATTAGGTGATCCTTTTCAAGTACAAAAACAGGTCTAATTTCTTCCAGCTTAGTCCTCATGCCACGAATATTCTGGTAATACAGTGAAATGTATTTAGGCTTAAGAGCTAGTTGCGGGACTTTTTGTTGTTGGTGAAATGAAAATTTCCACGATATTCAAATGGCTTAACTAACGAAACAGGGGGCCAAAACTTCGGATTGGCAACAATATCAAGCCCATCTGGCAGTGCAAGTTTGAAAGAAGCCATAAGTCGTCTAGGTTGGTTATCCTTAGTCAGCTTGATGCAGTCGAAAATATGCGGCGTATAGCCCAGTTTACTACCGATGTAATTTTCAACGGCAGCAGTAGACGTCTCGCATAAAAAGCGGGATACAAACACCTGAAGGAGAGGTGCAATTATTCGCAGAGCTAGAAAATTCTCACAAACATTTGTACCAATTTGCAGTAGCGTTGACGCAAGACACTGAGTAAGGTGATTAGTCGCAGGAACCGTGTTTGATTTCTTTGAACCAACAGACTTATTCGGTGAATTATCAAGCACCTCGGCTGCATTTGCTGATTCGATCGGAGTCTTCACACGGCTTGTAGGCTGCATAGACTCCAGTGAATTGAGCGTAACAGATGACGGCATTAGTAATTGCAACGGTTGCAGTTGAGGTTGTATCCAATGTAGTTGCTTGCCCCCGCGAACGAGTACGCGCTGCTGTCGGGGATTCAGGAGGGCTGGATATAGCGCAGTCTTCATTCAGCGCTCCGAGTGATGGCTTTGAAGGCTGCTCGATGTTGCCAGCTCGGACCAGCTCATTAGTCTCATTGCTCGTAGAACGAAAATCGTCCAACAATTTAGCAAGAGCCCGAGTCAAAACATCGATAGCTGACTTTGCGGAACGAAGACGCAAGGCCTATGACGCCATCGAATGCTTCCTGCATTTCTCACAAAACCAATATACCCCCGAGTCACGTTTCGAAATAACATCAATGCATTTGCCAGGCAGAGAAACACATCCAGAAAGAAATGCTATTGTGCGAAAACCAGCACACGTGATCTCTTTTCCATGCAATTGGAAGCATCACAAAGCGCCATTGTATTAAGTTCTTTAAGTTAACAAGTAGCAAATGGCAATATTTCACGCACCAAAAAATACAGGGAAAAAATTTTATATACTGCCGCTACTCACAAGGGGTTAATTTTGTTTTTCACGAAAAAAATCGCACTTTGCAAGTTAAATACAAGAAAGCTTACTCAAAAGATTAAATAAGCTTCACAAAGTCAAAAGATAAAAAAAGATATAGTCACTACAGACGAGAGGTTGATTATCAAAAAAATATTGGATTATCAGGAAAATAAGTCCAACAATAGTCAATAGGAGTCCATTTTTTCCCAGGCATCGCGAAGAGGTGGATGAAAAAGTTCTCTGGCTCAACAAAGTGATAGTTTGCCAGTGTTTGGTTACTCTTTTTGTGCGTAGTCTTACTTCGAGCTCTGATGTCCACTCACAAATAAAACAACAAAAAAGTGCCTAACCTGTTTGTGTAGGCCGTTAAAAGTAAGAGGTGATAAAAATATTGAAAAATTATCGGTGCTTTACTCAATGAAACCAATAGCTATCATAGATTTTAATCAAAATGTGGATAGTTTTACATAATATAGGTACTCAAGACACGAATAAAAGGCAATTAAATATGACCTACGACCTCTAAGTGCTAAGAAATCCATTTTTAAACTGAAAACTTAAGATGTTCTTCGTATTCTTTCTTTCAAAATATCATAATATGGTTACAACATAATAGAATTTTTGAAATATTTTTCTATAAATATAAAAACTTATAGAATCCAAAATAAATCAGTTTTGTTCCAGAGCAAAAATATATTTGCTGGAAGTTCGTATGCCATACGACTATTTACCGTTCGTCAATGTCGCCTCAATTCATTAGTGCTTTAAAAAATTTTTTGGTTGATTCAATCAACTGTATTTACCTTACTTTCCATCAAATTTCATTTTCGCAGCTTACTCATCAATTAAAACAGTTGATTCCGGCAACATTTTAATCCCTATTATCGAGTAAACTTTTCCCTATTCCACCTCAAAATACTCATACCTGCTCCATTTATCCTCACACTGTATTCAAAAACCCACCATGTCAACCAGAAAGAGCTATTTCCGTACCGAATCAATAACATCAGTTCATGGACTCAATGGGATAACCACATTCTAGCTCTTTGACCCGAATTTACTATATCTCACAGTAGTAACATAAAATGTCAAAATTACGACCAAAAACTTTAAATCCTCACAGCATGTTATTTGAAAAATTAATATTAAACGAAAACTACTAGCGAAAGCTTGGATTCCGAAGCTGTGCTGGCTACGGAAGTGACGCCTGATCGGAATTTTATATTCAATTATGTTCTTTCGGTGGATCTCTGTCGCTCGCCAAATATGAGTCAATGTTATAGGCTGAAGTCTATAAGTGAAAGGATCAAAGTTTTCACTTTGAAATGTGAACTACCAGAAATAAACCTGGCCAGTCGTAGGAAGACGTTTTTAATATTAACAATTAAATGATGCAATCTTTTTTAGCTGAAGACAATGGTGAAAATCTTTTGGAACAGCAGGTCAATGAGTCAAAACTAATTTATATCCCAAAATTCAAGTGTGGGATTTTGGTTTATTTGATTTCTAGAATTAGAACAGTTATCCATTTTTCATTGAAGCTACTAGCTGAGGCATTATTTTCATCGCATTGAATTCTTGTAATTTTGAATCCGGCAGTTTCTGTGTTTGGGTTTTTTCTAGTATTACATTTTTGCTACCAAACCGAGAATTCAAATTACTTTGTTTTTTTTTTTCATTTGTGGTGATGGATGAAAATGTTGTTGTAAACTATTGGCAAAAAATAATAAAATTTCAATCACTAAGGCTAAATTTTTCATCGTTATTTTACCGCGCCCAACGTGGGAATGAACCATATTAAACCAAGTAACAATTTTTCTCCAGTTATTTATAACTTTCAACCATTTTTGCAAAACTTTTTTTTTCACATATTTAAAATATCCATTACCTTCCGTTTTGCAAACTTTACCATCGATTCCTTGAAATCGAAATCTACTTTCCATGAAATTCAGTATCTCCATTTAAAACAGCAGATCGTCTTGGGTATCAAACAAAGCCGATTGTATTCAATGCTTTCATGCTTGCATTTATTTGATTTGGGTTGAAACATTAACTTTGCATTCGTATTGATCCCACGGCTATTCTTATCGGCTCTTTGGTAAGTTTGCGAATAGAATTTATCTCTCTGGTATATGAACCCGATTCAGACATACTTTGTGACCATGAGATCGATTCGATTTTATCGGCTCTGCGTTCAATTTAAATTCCATTTATTGAGTTTGTTCGAATACGATTTCTATGTGTTTGAAATAAAACATTCAAAAAGAAAAAAGAAGATTATGAGTATTTTTTTGTGATATATTTGTATAATAGACCAGTAAAATATTATTGTTTGGCTAATGAAAACTTTATGTTGCATAGAATAAATTGGTAGCATAGTTCTTTTTAATATTTAATTAGAACAACTAACAGCAATCTTTTAAACCTGTCCAACTCAATGAAATTGCATCTATGCACCCACAAGACAATTTATATTCATTGCAATCACCAAGCATCTTATACGCAGCTTTATTTTATTTTGGCAATTTTGATGAAACATCTTTTGAGAAGAATTATTTTACAAGCCAGAATGCGTAAATGGTTCATAGTGTAAGATTAATGTCACCAAATTAATTTGTTGCAGTAATTTTTATGAAAATTTACTCCAGGTCCTTATATTATCTTACATCATTTTGATATCAAAGTTAAATTGGTTTCCGTTCACAACATTATGATATTTACTTCTCTTTTTTTTTAGTTCAATAAAAAAAAGCTAAAAATGTAGGCTTCATCGTAGGCTTCATCGTAAGCTTTTACCCAAAAAGTAGTTTCATTTAAAAGAAGACGCGAATTTTTCGTGTTGCAGGTTTATGTTTTCTCCAAATAAAAGAGCCTATTTGATTTGGATTGACAGATATTTTTAGAGTTTTTTCAGAATATAAAATAATAGCTTCCGTTTAAGCATTTTTGTTTGAGGGCTGAATTCTCAAAAGAAAATATCTTTCCATCTTAGCTTCATCAAACTCAGCCAGTTCAATGTATCAGAAATATATAAGAACTCTCTCAACAAATAATTTGAAAAAATGTAATGCCGCGTTTCCACACATGGCAAATGTTGGCGAGCCGAGTGTGTAAATGGTCACTTTGTTTATTCTCGGTAGTTTTTTTTACTTACGAAGATATGGAGGGAAGTAATTTCACAAGTTCCTCGACGAAACGTTCGTCATATGTGTAAACCAGACATAAGAAAACTTTGTATACCTCTGTTACCAAATGATCATCATTCAAATGACAATTCTATGCCTTTCCTGAAATTGAGTCTCCTCGCTACCAAGAGTATATGGACTTTTGGCTTTCTAGTGTTCTCAGTAAGCTCCTTCAATAGCGATAGTGTCCTGTAAATACTTTGTGAGATCTGAAGTGATCTGGAGATAACCAAGCGTAAATATCATAGCAACAAAACTCTTGCATATTGTTAACAGTATTATTAAAATATTTAGGGGCTGAGAACCAAGCTCAATCAAGTCAAACTTTCTTCCACATTCTGCTCTGGTAACTCTATATGTTTAAGAGAAAGGTAGCAACAGCGGAGGAAGCATGGCACAGTGCCCGATCGGTTGTTCTGCTGGAGACGCTAGATTTCCAAAAAGCCTTTAATTCGGGAGGTAGACAGACGTACTTTGGGCTCTCCAGCATAGTTTTTGCATTCCTGATTACCTGTTAGTCATAAAGTGGGACTATTTAAGGGACTAATGGCTGTTGTTCAATACCGACAAAGCTGTTTGGAGGAGGTTTTTTACCTCAGCGGCAGCACAGGGGTCCATCCTTGGATCCAACCTCTGGAACATCGTTCACGATAGACAGCTGCGACTGGAGATACAAATGGATAAGTTTCTCGTGCGTTACGCTGACGATGTGACAGCAGTAATCACCAATTTAAACTTCATTTAGCGATGAGGAGGGTAGAATAGTGGATGACCGAACTTGGCTTGTAGCTGGCACTGACGAAGACAGAGATTGTCGTACTGACAAAACGAATGACACCGCTTGTCGTATCGATGGCTGTGGGATCTGCAGAGGTCCAAACCAGTAGGTCAGCAAAGCATCTGGGAGTGACGCTGCACACTAAGCTGTCTAACTGAGACCAAATCCTTGCGGTATGTGGCAAGACTCTGAGCATGTTGATGGCTAACATCGGTGGGCCAGGCGAAACACGACGTAGGCTGCTGATGACAACAACCAACTCGATCTTGCTTTACGGGGCGGAAATTTGGGCGGACGCAATCTAAACGAAGAAATTTCAAGCACGCATTACCAGTGTCAAGCGTAAAGGTGCTCTGCGTATCACCTGTAGCTTCCGTAAGGTGTCGGAGGATGCCGTGCTGGTAGTAGCGGGAGTAGTCCCGATAGATCTAATTACGCAAGAGCACAAAGGAGAGTACCTCACACGCTCTGCGCCGGACAAAACATGGGCTCTAGCGCACGAACTTTCGCAAACACAAACGCTGGAATGCAACCAACAAAGATCGCTGGACTGCGAGACTGATAGGTCTTTTGGACCTTTGGGTCAGCCGTGGTCACGGAGAAGTAAACTATTGCCTGTACCAATTCTTAACGGGGTATGGTTACTTCAGAAAATATATTGATATAATGGGTAAGGTACTTACACCGTACTGTCACTACAGTATAAATGAGTAGGATGAAGCTCACCATGCATTCTTTACGTGCAGCCGGTTCGTAAGTTTAAAGAGCAGCCCCGAGCTCACGATCTGTATGGCCACGTCAAAGTCGATTGTGGAAACGGTGCTGCGTAACAAAGATAACTGGCACACAATCTCAACATACTCGTATATTGAGAAAATACTGCGCACAAAGCGAGTGGATGATTGCTTTACCGACACACAAGCTGTGGTAAATTCTGAAGTAAGTAGGAACCGATAGATAAGCACGCACCACCGAGTTTAAGTAATGCGAAAGTGGTTTCTTGCCCAGATCTTCGTGGCCTGTAGATGGAACTTTTTTAGTAAGTAAAAATCGTTCATACACCGTTGATTGTGGATCCGGGTATCTTTTGAAGATTTTTCTTGACCATCTATAACGGAAAAATAAGGCACCAAACACAATGAGTCCATTATTTGATCACATAAATTTATATTGAAAATTGTGGTGTCTGAGTTCAGACGCTGAGTTGAATGGTTTTTTTTTAAAAAAAAATCAGCACTTATTAAAAATTCCGGGCTATGTTTTTTTAGGGGAAGCTGAATATTTATTCTACATTCGGGCCCCATAGCTGCAGTTTGTCTTTGGAAGATAAAGTGGTATTTCTTTTCTATTTTTCTTTCTTTATTTGCTATTTCGAAAGTAATGGAGTCTGTGAATGTTTTGAAAGTGAGTTTATTATCTAAATGTCATATGTAGGAAGCCATTTAGGACCTATCCTTTCCTATATATATAAATGACCTGTCATCTGTCTTGAAACTTTCTTACATTTTACTCTACGCAAATGAGGCCAAAATTCTTAAAAAAAATCATGACTACTTGGTACTTAAAGGTGACCTAGATATCCTTGTTGTAATAGGAGTTTCATGACTTACGTCTAAAGCTGGCGCCAAACGATGCTACCAACACCCTCCAACGTTGGGCACTTTATGGCTAGACGCATCGTTTGGCCGATGTGACAGCTACCAGTCCAACCTTAGCGCTGGAACATATTCGGTCTGTTGCCGATCTTTTAATATTTGACTCAAACTCAATAGCTTTGATAAGTGAAAAATTCTTTGAACTCTTTAGGAAGTAGTTCCTCAATTCAAACTCTTTCGTTCAGATTTCTGACGAAGGATGATATTTTTCCAAGTCATTGCCAGCACCCTCCCCAGGATTATGGGCGTCATTATGAAATTGATATTTGATCATATTTTTTTGGGAGATTCTCTCCCACGCTTGATTCGAATCATGTCACAAAAAAGTATCCTAATTTATTTGCTTACAGAGTCAAAAAACAAAGTTGTCTCACTACAATTTATTTGGGCTCTTGAGGAGTGGAGGTGACAGAGGGTCACTTTTTGTAACCAAAAATTACACTATTGCAAAGTGATTGGTTTCACGTCTCATTTTGACATTAATTTGACTCAGATACCTATTGGTAGCTAAGTAAATGATCAAACTAAGGTTTTATGTCGATACCTACAACTAAGCTTAAATCGACAGTCCAACATTAGGACAGTAGCCGTGATAGCTGAACGGCCAACAGCGTATCAACGGTCGTAGCTAAGTATACCCAACTGTGTGACCAAACACCCACTAAGCTGCACAAGATCTTCCCAACCTTTTTTGACAACCCTCCACCTTTTATAGCTTAATCTTTTACCCTCTATGCTTAAAAATAAACACACAATGTTCAACTACAATATGTGTGACACTTTGTCGTTTCAATAATTCTTGCAAGGCAGAATATGCCTTTAAAATATCATTTTACTGATTCATGAATCAAAATTTCATGACAAATGGTCATGCAGTATTTTAGAACAGTATTTCATAACAAACTTTTGGCCGCTCATCTTGCAAAAATACAAATCGAATCAGCACCTGAAGAACATCAAATGCACTCAAACTAACTACTCATGCCACCTGAAATTCCGGGCTGAGGAAATAAAAGCAGAGTGCTACCAAAGTGCAAAAATGCACTGGGATATAAAACTGTTTCAATATTTCCTTTAATGAAGTTTTTCTTAACTAACTGCACTGAAAAAAATCCACATGGCGCCCAGAGCTATGTGACATAGCGCATTATTTATGGTCCCATAGGCTATGTACATAGTACTATGTGCTGTGCAATATGGCTCCCGCGCCATTATGTCAGAATCTACATAGCGCGTGGTCCTATGTAACATGGCGCAGCATTTATGGTCCAACACGCTATGTACATAGTACCCTGAGCTATGCAGTATGGCTCCCAGCGCCATAGTTACATGGCAAAAAAATTATGGCCCCATACGCTATATTACATAGTGCCATGAGCCATGTAATATGGCTAGTGGCACTCCAATTATAGCTCACAGCCATACTATGTGAGGAGATATATAAATGTCAAAGTATAGAAGAGGTTTGATTGTAGTAGATTAGTTGACTGTAAACATCTGCAATAAGATTGTTTAGCTAATAGAAACACCCCAAATACAATTAGTCTGCCAAAAAAGGGACGAAGAAACGGGAGGAAAATCGATCAAGTCTTCGTGATACATTGGCAAGCGATCTTCACGCTGCGAAAATTTCGATGGTCAATCGAAAAAACTGAGAGCCGGGTGTCAAATAATTTTTGCAAACGAACTTTAATCGAATAAAACTTCAATTCAAAAATAAACTGCAAATCAATCGTAATCATTACGCTCGAAAAGCATGTTATTGCACTGGCGTGGAAGACTATGTTACATGGCGTGGAGGACTATAGTACATGGCGTGGAGGGCTATAAGCATAGCGCCTGCTCCTATGTAATTTTTGCCATGTATTATGGCGTGTGGCGCTATGTTTTATCACAATCCCGAAATCGACTATGTACATGGCGCCAGAAGTCTATAAATTATGGCGTCTGGCACTATGGGTTTTTTCAGTGTGTTCGGTATTGCTTAGTTTCATAGCACGATTTTCGTCTCTTATGTAGTTTCATTTAAGTTTTATTCCTTGTAATATGTTTTTCAAATCGTAGTTATGTTTCCGGTATTTTAATTCAAATAGTTTTTATATATTATCCGAAAATCAAAACCAGCATTCATTTCCAATTCTTTTTAGTGCGACTAACAACTTATAAAATTTCTGAATGAATTTACTCAACACACGAGAATCAACCACATAACATATGCATATTGCATACTAATCTTCCATACCTTCATATAACCATCAATGAATACACACAACCCACATGTACTTTAATCAATGAATTCAACTCGAGAGAATTCAAATATTATTCTATTCCATTGGCAACATTTCGAGATTTGAAAGAATTGAATTTAAACAGACCTTGTGAATCCCTCATGGCTACATCTCATAGTTACGTGACCAAGTTGTTAAAGGATCCTTACTATCTTTACGTGGCTCAAATGCTCCTGTCTTTTTATATACGAGTATGTACGCTCGGGCAACTATTCCATACATACAAGTATTTTATTATACTAACGATGGTATGATGTGTGCTTTAAGGGGGCAAGATGGTTTCCGAGGCCGAAGAAAAGCCGATTTTTGCGATTTTTTTTCTCAGCTTTGAGTGAAAATAATTGCTATTTTTTTTATAACACATTAAAGAACTATATTTTGAGAGTATGTAGGAATTATTGTATAAAAAAATATGAATTAGTTATCCCGTGGTGGCAGTAGATCAAAGGCGCTTCGAAAAAAAGGCGTCGTGCAGTGCGTAAAACCTGGCCTGACAGTGTTATCTGAAATCAAAAAATCGAAGTGATTTACTTAATATATTAGTTTTTTTTCGCGGATGAACGAAACTATATTGAAAAATATGCGATTTTCGATTTTTGGTGCGGTTTTTAATTTGGAGGTACCATTTTCACATAAAAAATCAGCCTTTGATTGCCTGTAAAAAATAGTAAAAAAATTTTTTGAAAAAAAACGATCGTTCATCCGCGAGTATTTATCATATTAAAGATGTCCGGCAAAGTTCATTGAGATCGGTGCATTACTTTTTGAGTTATGTTACGCACCGACTTCAAAAATGTAGTTCGGAGCTACGAGCTAGACTATTTCGGTTTCTCGTGGAAACATACCTGGCAACACGATCATAAAACAACCGGTATCTCTGCGAGTTTTAGTCCGATCGCCTTGAAATTTTCAAAGGATATTCCTGAGATGTTGTACTTTCATATAAAAAAATAATTGAAAAATTTTTTTTGTTTAAGTCGGAAACCATCCTGCCCCCTTAACCCACTTCAGTCATGGTGGCCAATTGAAATCGACTGAGTAGTCCATCCGGTGGTCTGCTGGAACACGTGCATTGAAAATAAATCACAAATCTCACCGTTCGAAAAAGGAGTACAGCTAAATTTGCTTGGATGGAACTTTTGAATAAACGGAATTAGAGAATTTCTAATTGAGTTCAAATGCCAGATATTTTGCAGATAAAAGAAATACGTCTAAATTTTTTGACTCGAAGTTATTTTTTGCGATTTTCATATGTAAGAACAGCTTAAAGGATTATGAGTTTTTTATTATTATTTACGAAAATACTATTGATTAGCAACATTTCTAAACACAAACTAAAAAATTCAAACAACATCTTAAACCTCATCATTTCAATCTAATTGCAGGGTGACAGTGGTGGTCCACTAGTACTACAGCGTCAAGATGGACGTTGGGAGTTGGCCGGAACAGTTTCACATGGTATTCAGTGTGCTGCACCTTATCTGCCTGGCGTCTATATGCGAACAACATACTACAAGCCATGGCTGCGAAGCATCACAGGCGTGAAATAAACAGCTCATGTGCTAAATAGACGGAAACAACTAGTAGTAAATGTCAAACATAAGAGTGATTTTCTGAAAGCGTGAATCGTGTGCAACGTGTCTGAGCATTCCGATAATTCACCATACATATTCACCATTAAGTGTACTGCAATAAATCATTTGCAGAAATTAATAACATCCGGCAATGAAAACGTTCAATACTGCAACTCATGACAACTGTAGCTAAATAGGTTAAATTATAATTAGAAAAAACAACGAAACTAAACATAATACAGAATGAAACAAATCATGATGATGTGAATGAAATGAAACGATTGAATGTCCCTAAGGTTGAATGATTCAAAGAAAATATTTTCAAGTGGCCTTTGAATTAAATTTGCAAAACAACGCTCGTATGAATGTTGTGCTCTAGTTCATTATAGAGGTTTAAGTATTAAGGTTCTATTTATTTAATTTATTTATTGAAAATATAATATTTAACGTTCTCCTATTTGTTATTATTCGAATTGATGTGCCTTAGGGTTTGAAGCTTTTTGTTCCGTATTAAGCCAAATTTATTGTTATGAGGGTCTATCTTAAATCTGTTTGAGCTTTTCTTTCATAAACGCATTCTCATTATCTTATTTCGCATATTTATATTCTATATTATTGTACAAATCTATTATTTATTATAACTATATATGTCTATTATTTATCTATTTATACATACCTATATATTGTTTTGCATATTCGTATACATTTAGTTCAACATTTTTTCCTTTAGCACATTGAGTTTAATGATGTAAATTATCTTCATTAATTTTGTATTTATATATGTATTTATTTAATTTATTATATACAATTGTTATTTAATAGTAATAAATAAAATCGAAGAAGTTTAAAAAAATTAAAATTTATTTGTTAAATTCATGATTTTTTTGAATTGATGGTTCGAACTTTTATCAAGTTTGCAAAATGATTACAAATAAACGTTATAGAAATTATTTTTTTTTTTTACTTACAAACTGGCTTAGATTTTGACTTCTCATAAGCTCATACAATGAAAAAGTGCGTCAGCTTGCATTTCACTAGAAAATATCAAGCCTCTTCGAATTTGACTAGTGGAAGGACTCAACAGTGGAAACAACTTTGATTTAGTTTTTTTAACTAGAATCGAACAAACAACAAGATAGTTAAGAATCTGAAGGTCTTGAATCCATTGCTGCCAAAAGTAAGTTGCCTTCCAGAAATACACAGAATACAACACAAATGCGAAGGCCAATGAAAAATTATCACTATCACCATTTTTCCCTAGGCTTAAGCATTCATAAAAAAATAATAAAAGTAAAATAAAAACCGCGCATGAGAACCGCTAGATACATTAATGTTCGAAGAACAGTAAAGGATCTGTGCAGATTTTGAGTGTGTATTCTACCACTAGCTGCTTTTCCAACTTAAGACTAATATAACCCTAGCAATAATAGAGCCTAAGTCAATTTAATTTCGATGAGTTCATCGAAAGTTACAGCGATAGAATGGTGTTTGGGGCTGCCATCCGAAAAATGTTCAAACCTTAGAATATTTAAAAATTGTTTACTTATTTTCATTGAAAATGTTCGCGATGTGAAAGCTTATTGCACACATTAATTGGTACGAAAATAACAAAAACGCCTCCTGCTGGCAGCTCTTTGCTAGCACCGAAGCCAAAAACATGTCACATCTACCTAACGTTGAAATGAACCTGCTCTTCGAATTTCGTATTAATAAATAATAAATAAGTTTATTGCCAAATTCAAGAATTACATTTCAAATATAAATTACAAGACAAAAAAATGTATAGTTGGCCTTTCCGTAAAGAGCAAAGATCGTGCTATGGAAAGAAAGCCTGTATGTTTAAACATATTTTTACAATATTAATTATATATTTACAATATATTTACAAGATTGATATTAATAATATATTTACAAGATTGCCATTTGCAGAAGTTATTTCAAATCAAAATTCGATTAAGTAATATTATTTTCCTGGAGGTGCTTCTTCACAGCTTTTCGAAAAATATGATAATTCATTATCCTACATGGTAATCTATTAAAAACTCGTGGAGCTACATAAGATGCATGATTTCCAGCAGTTGCAGTTAGGAATCTGGGCTCTTGAAGTGCTCTACGGTTTTGTAAACGCGTTGAGTGGCCTGTATGTAATTCAAGAGGGAATTTGCTAAGGTGTTTGTGTATATATAGCAGCATTTTAAACTTATAACTGCTAGATATTGAAAGGATATTAAAATTAGAATAAAGAAATTGAGTAGGGTATCGTACTGGCTTTCTTAAGCAGATTTTTATTATTTTTTTATTCAATAGTAGCAAAGGTCGTAAGGTACTGGCAGCTAGACCCCCCCAACTCACAATTGCGTACTCTACTACAGATTGAACTAAGGCAAAAAATACCATCCTCAATTGGTTTATTTTTAGTATTGTTCTTAGTTCTACAAATTTATAAATAGTTTTTCTCAATCGACTACAGACAAAAGTAATATGTTTTTCCCAGCGTAAATGTTGGTCTATCACTACGCCAAGATATTTTACAGATGAGTTTACTGGGAGTGGAGAGCAGTTACACATAACTGATGAGCATGAGGATTTGTGCATAAAAACTCGAGGAGCCTCCCTCGGTAATCCTAATAAATTCAGGGAAAACGGAACTAATGCAGATTTTTTTATATTAATGCTGACCTTATTTGTATCTAACCAACGTGATATTTTATTAATCCCCGCATTAGCTACTTCGGTTGCTTCGCTCCAGTCACTGCCCGAAAAAAGATCCGATCACTGCATTGGAAGTTATAGGGATGCAAAAAAATCTAGGGCTACCATTCGCAAATGTTTTCAAAGTCTCTGTAGCTTAATATTTGGTGCTTATTTTCACTACAAGATCACTACGATTTGAAAATTATATAATACAATCGCTTCTAAAGATATGCCAAAACAAAACAACTATAGCTGGCAACACTATCATTGATTTCCAACTAGACTAACTGTATATTGCCTACAGGAAGCTTAATTTGCCATTTCAATTTCATTATGATGCCATCACTGTACTGAAAGCTATAGGGCAAAGAGTTTTATTTTCCTGAGCGAATTTTCAAAATTTAAGACACCAATACTACCATGGCTAGCAGCACCAACCGAATTTTTCAACCAAACTTCTACCAAACGTGACTTAAAGTAAGGTTCACCTACAGTGTGAATTTCGTTAAAATCGAATGACTGAATCAGAATTAATAGGGCTAAAAGCAGTTATTTTTCTTAGTGATTTTTCAAGATGGCACCACTGGTGCAGAATTGCCCAAATTTCAAAATCACTTTTATCAGACCTGATCCTATTTAATACCAATATATACTGTATCTGAATTGGGTCCTGATATCCCGTGAACAGAAGTTTTTGATGCTAAAAATATAGGTGATTTGAGGAAGGGTTACCGTTCTTGTCCGTTGTATGTAAATGTTTTACTTTGGCTATGTAGACAAAGCATAAAATTTATACTTAGTTGCTTTTTTTCCAGAAAGCGACAATTTTTTAGGAAAGTCGATGATTTCAAGGTTTTCCCCTTCAGCACCTGCCCTAGCTACAGAATTACCAACACGCTCATCAAAAGCAACATAAATTGACAAATCAATAATATCAATACACTTTGAAAGTCACTGTCAAAAGTTATCCCAATTCCAATTTTTAAATTTTTTTGACCTCCTTTCAGGCACCTAGAGCTCACATGGGGTTAAAAAATTCCAAATTATTATCCGATTTACACTAAAAACACGTTCGAAATTTATTTTGTTAGCTTAATTTTTGCAAAAATTATTTGTGGATGGAATAATAGGTATATTAAAAATATCACTAAAACAGCCGCCGGATCCAAAGGGTTAAAGATTTTTAGCTGTTTGTGAGACCTGGCACTATTCTGTATATACACCAACGTATCCTGAAAATTTCAGTTCAATCGGATGGGGCGTTCCTGATATTTTTCACAGAAATTTTTTGAAGATATATATATATATATATATATATATATATATATATATATATATATATATATATATATATATATATATATATATATATAGATATGAAGTTTTGGCCAAAGTTATGTTAATACTACTGTTCTTCGAACATTACTAAAAAACTGTACATTAATGACTTTAAATGAGAAACATATGTAGCTGGCAGCCTGGTAATAGAGAAAAATATACTTTAGAGAAACTGAACAAAACGCGTAAAGATATCAACTTTTCAATGGACCTCAGCAGCAACAGAATAATACCGCTCTTGAATTTGGTTGTCATCAGAAGGTTACTTTAGTTCAACATGAAAAGTCAGGTTTGTGTGCTTACTAATAGGTGATTGTGGTTAGCTCAGCTCAAACAGACATGCAGTGGGGAGAAATACAGAACTGAAGGTGTGTTTGTGTTTTTTTAGCGCTGTTGGAAGGTGGAAATATTCAAAACAATTTTCATGGCTGCTGCCCTGGAAGATGTCGAATTTTCAACGACTAAAACCACCTCCTTCTTCCACGCTCCCCACGGAACAGCTTTTTGAAGCATTACTTCTTGGGGATGGATCAAACCTTAGCGACTTCTAAAAATCCTTGCTTCTTCCCTCTTCCTGCTCGGTTAAGCGTCACGCCGTTTGGGGTATTTATTAGTATTTGGGGTTTTCAGTGCTGTTTTGATTGCATTCCACACAGTTTAAGATAGCAGCATCGCTGATATCCTTGTGCCTAGTACCATCTCTATGCTACTTCTGCATGTTTTAAAGTACGGAAGCTGAACATAACGTGTTCTAAATCGTCGGATACATTTTTGTAAACCGGTGAGGTTTCGTGTCCAAAACGGTACAGATATTTACTATATCCGTCATGTCCGCTCAAAAATTGAGTTGGATCATAGTCCGTTTCTCTCTGACACCTTGAACTCTATCTCATCACGTTAGGGATTAACTTGTGCTATTAACACCCGCTTTGCACCTCCTTCCAACTACTTTGCCATGAGCGCATCGACACTCGTCTCTCAATCTCGCGCGTGCTTGTTGGCTGCACTTCGTTTTTGTAGAGTCGAGGCGCTTGATATCCGAGAATTTCAATGTGGAGCATACTGGTCATAGCATACGTCACCTTAAAAGACGTTGTTTGAAAGGCACAGCTGGTTCGGAGTGCAGTCAGTCGGTAGGCTCCTTGCTTTTTTGCCGATTGGATTTTATTTACAGTGCTGGTACCCACACTGGTGCTCCGTACAGCAAAATAGAGCTCAATACTTTTGAAATCAGTAGTCATATTGGGTAGAATCTAGCAAATGCTGAACTAACAACGAATGCCTTCTTACCTGCTTACCGCCAGCACTTTTTGAGGACTTATCTCCATTACCGATGGGTTTTCACCCCGCTACTGAGGGAATAACGTTGTGACAATTTATTA
The DNA here is from genome assembly GCA_947369275.1 of Nemotelus nigrinus. Taxonomy (NCBI): domain Eukaryota; kingdom Metazoa; phylum Arthropoda; class Insecta; order Diptera; family Stratiomyidae; genus Nemotelus; species Nemotelus nigrinus. The sequence goes on along the minus strand of OX376372.1, from coordinate 201,442,288 downwards.
AAGCATCTTTGGACAGTTGATTTGAAGAGAACTCTTTCGCTTTATTGAATCCATTGCTGCCAAGAATAAGATACCTTCCAGAAATACACAGAATACAACCCGTAATGCTAAGGTCATAGCAGTTTTGTATGCTCGACCCCACGGATTGGAACCTACCTCGTTACATAGATTCATAAAGTACTCCCTCTTGCAATTAGCGATCGCAAGTTGGGGGTTCTTCCGGGCGCTTTTGTACTGGTTCTTCAAGTCTTTGTACTCTGGGCTATTCCAGCGACGCTGACTATATCGCCTGGCTTTGATATAATTTTTGCATTTCACCAATAATTCGCCTCCCTGATCTTGTGAAGAGAACGTTGTTGCATGGAAGCATAACACGCCTGCTGGATCTCGCTGACGATTCGCGTGGTCTTCGTCAAAGCAGTTCCAGCCAGTTCCATATTTCCTGGAGCGTTCCTTAGTCTAGCATTTTTCATGACCAGCCAACCTTGTTCTGGGCTCTGGGAATTCCACACATTATATTTCTGTTACGTACGCAGTTCACCGTTGCTATTATTGCCGAGTGCCCACTGTGGGTGTAGAGCTTGCTAGCCAACTATTACAAGCCTCTGATTAAAGCGTCGCTTATAAAAGTGGGTTCTACGATGGAGCCCAAGAATTGCCTATTGAAGGTTTTTGTATTCCCATTGTATGCAAGGACTATATTCAGCCACGAAAAAGCCTCCAATAACACTCGTCCCAGCGTTGGTTCTTTTAAAGCCAGAAAAGGCTATGAAGTTACGGACTATGAGTTTAAGATTGTGCCATTTTGCCTCCAGTCTTATGCTGTTCAACGTCTGTTCATATCGTTCCAGAGCCAAACTCGGTGCTACGAGCAGCTGTACCCACAGATGCCATCAATTTTAGCCCACATATATATATATATATATATATATATATATATATATATATATATATATATATATATATACATATATATATATATATATATATATATATATATATATATATATATATATATATATATATATATATATATATATATATATATATATATATATATATATATATATATATATATATATATAGGTAACCCTCATATAACACGGTATCCTACAACACAGTTTCACTCTTACACGTTAAGAAAATTGCGGAAACCCTCGTATAGCACGGCCACCTACAACACGGTTTCATTCTAACACGTTAATAAAAATGCGGAAACCCTCTTATAAAACGATGTACATATATACATACAATACATACATACATACTTATTGCAAACATTTACAAAATTAAGTTACTATGCCATAGTGTGTAGTTCACAATAACCATGTACATACATACGTATTTATACACACAAATTATCTAACATCGAGATTCTTTGAAATTGAGTCGTGCCCATCATTTACACAGTATGAATCTTGTGTTCAAAGCGTTCAGTTGGTGCATTACATAAATTGCGTTGTGATTTTTGGAGAAAATTTTTTTTTAAAATTTTAGGTATGTGTTACTGATTAGCTTTGTCGTTTTAAGGATAATTTTATTTCAAAATTATATTTCAGTCCTAAACTATATCTGAAAATAAGAAAACAACTTTTAAAAGAAAATTTATTTCTTTGGAAACAAAAATACAAATTTTGGATCGTTTCTTAAAAGGAGAAAAGTCATCTGACATTGCAAGAAGTCTAAATTTAAATGATGCAACCGTTCGAACAATTAAAAAAAATGAAAAAATGAAATGAAATTAGAAGTGCAGTTACCGCAGGATCTTCGATATCCGCAAAATATGCAGCTCGTTCCCGTGCGTCAATTATGGAGAAAATGGAAAAGGCACTCAGTATTTGGATTGAAGATTGTTGTACAAAAAGGACTCCATTGGGCGGTGATGTCATTAGAGAAAAGGCTCTCAAAATTTACAAACACCTTAAAGAATGTGGAGAATCTCCTGTAAACCCAGACTTTTTAGGAAGTAAGGGTTGGTTTGAGAAATTTAAAAAATGTTTTGCAATTCATAGCGTAAGAATTCAAGGAGAATCCACGTCGGCTGACCATGAAGCTGCCAAAACGTATCCAGAAAAAATTCAAAGGATAATTGAAGAGGGAAGATATACACCACATCAAGTTTTTAATGCCGATGAGACTGCGCTTTGGTGGAAAAAAATGCCGAAGAGGACCTTTGTATCAAAAGAAGAAAAAAGTGCACCCGGTTTTAAGGCATCTAAAGATCGCATTACGTTACTTTTGTGCAGCAATGCGTCGGGGGAATTAATTACAAAGCCCTTGCTAGTTAATAGATCTTTGAATCCCCGTGCGCTTAAAGGCGTAAATAAAAACACCTTACCAGTACATTGGAGAGCAATCTTAAAAGCTTGGGTAACAGGAGATTTATTTAAAGACTGGTTTTTCAAATGTTTTTTGGCCATCGGCAGTAGAAAGCTTGCTTGAACCCCCAGAAAACGGGATTGGGGGAATATTAGAACTTGCTCAATCGATTGGAGGCGAAGGTTTTGTGGACATGGCTATTGAAGACGTCCAGGATTTATTAGTGGAAGAAGAAATTGGCGAAGCGGATTTAGTGGAAATGGCGTCCGAAGTTGTTAATCAAATCGATTCTGAAGACGACAGCTCTCATGAAAATTGTGGAGTTTAATTTTAATCATCCCGCAAAAACAATTCCAATTTGATACTACTTTCGGAGGCTGATTCCGCAAAACGATCGAGTTTCCCGTTTCAATATGCTCGGCTTCGATGCTGTAGAAATGATATACGTTGTCTATGCTGATTTATAGACAAGAAGAGAACCGTGATCAAATTCAATTACCTTTACTTACTAATTTTACTCTAAAAGAGTTACAGGAAGGACTTGCTTTAGCGAAAAATCTTGAGTCATTTTTCTTGACTAAAGACCCTTGTGCTGAAAGAAGCCGAAAGTTCAAAAGGGAGCTGGAATTGCCTATCTCCATACAATGAAATTTACTGCGAACTTGTAAGGGCCAGGAAACAGACTAGAATAACCAATTTTTTAAAGAAGGCAGAAGATGCAAAAAATCCTACCGAAGAAATGGGTTCAGAAAGTGATGATATCGCTCCAACGAAAAAACGCTCTCGTCTCATTCTGCTGACCAGTGATGAAGAAGAAATTTAAAATAATGAGCTTAAATTAAATGAGAACAGAAATTTTTTGTTTACTTACGTTTTTGTTTTACATATGTTTATATTCTTAATAAAAATTGTTGAATTAATAAAAAATATTTTGTTTTATAAAGTTTCCGGCACGCATCCCTTCATTTTGTATGGGCTCCTAGTCTCGTATAACACGGTTTCATACAACACGGTATTTTCTAGGAACCTATCTACCGTGTTATAGGAGGGTTACCTGTATATACATATATATATATATATATATATATATATATATATATATATATATATATATATATATATATATATATATATATATATATATATATATATATATATATATATATATATATATATATATATATATATATATATATATATATATATATCCGTTTCCCAGTTGTTGCATTAAATTCTGCAACGCTTGATCCCCACACGTCATAATATTGCTTTACCGCTTGCATCTATTACTCAGAAGGATCTATGGAGACATCGATGTTGCTCATAATCTATGGTGACGTCACCCTAGTGCTCGTAAGCCAATTGTGAAAAAAAATCCTGCGCTGCTCGATAATGATTGAGACTCAGTCTGAAGTTCATCGTCTTCTTGAAAACTGGGCACCTGCTGCTACCTGCTAGGTGTTTCTTATCGAAACCTTCAGTTTCGCTGCAGAAGAGAAAATTTGGGTCCATAGTGCTTCAGTTTTGCTGCAAAAGAGGTCCTTCTTCACACCTTCGACAAAGCTTCGATCAGCTCATGAATTTCCAAACTCAAGTCATTTACTTCATAGAAATCTGCTCCTGTTAACTACAAATTACCCGCATGATTTGGGCTTTGCCTGCTGTTAAGGCCTTACGTGCTTAGTCAATAGCAAGATATAGAGTGACTGCTTTTCTCTAAAAGACATTCTAAGCTCCGCGATGTTTGATTCCTCAACGTTTGTCGGCTATAGTTAATAGCACTGCAGATTTCTTCTTTCATAGTGATCTCGTCCAGATCTCGGCATTTAATTTCTACTTGCTTGCAATTTATGCGTACGCTCACCTGTTCGCCGAGGCCTCTTTAATTCATCATGCTCAGATCCGCCAGATTTGAGTTCAAACAGAATCAGCTGTGTCCGTCGAATGCGGTTCATGTTGTCACTCAAGGCCTTTATAAGTTAGGTCTGCATTGACTTTTCGCAGGATATTCTATTTGCCATACGATGATCCATTCAATAATTTGTTTCTTTGGGAGTTTGAACTATTGTTATAACTATGAACAAGTCGATAGTCGTTGGGTTAGGATTTTGTCTTCTGTTTTTTTTTTCGCCGGATCTCAAGTTTAGCAAACAATAATCAATTTAAGTGAGCCTACTAGCAACATGAGTGGGCGACTTAGGAAGTGGAAACAAACCAGTATTAATATATTGCTGATAAGAAATATCTTTGAAGTGCAGTATAATTAGATTAGAGGTTTTCATTGTTTTCAAGGATATTGATCAAAACATGATTGGTCCAATTAATTCTACGTAACTTGAAAACTCATAAAAGTTCTGATGGTGAAACTAACCAAGTATGGCTGAGTGGTTTTGTGCAGCTGTTTGATTGGAACGCTATTTGAGGAGCTTATTTACAATAGACTGGATATTTGATACAAAGAACCAGGCCTGTGCACGATAAGAAATTGATGTTTTTTATGTAAAAATGGAGAAAAAAAAACTCTAGTGCATATAAATCACTGCAAGAACTGATTTTAGTCGAAAAAAATATAGGAAATGTGACAGGTTGCATATACTATCAAACGTTACAACCAATTTATAAGGTCATAGACTAATTTGATCTGATGACTGTATCAAAAAGCATAGGAACCACTTGGAAAATTTGATCTCCTAGTACCAAAATGATGCAAATACTTTGTACAGGCTTCACTTTGCTGGCACTGCCACAAAAGCTATAAAAAATCAGCTTTAAATTAAGGCTTACAACCTTATGAATTACACTTGGATCTAATGGCCACGCTAAAAGTTATAGAGATAAAACGTACTTAAGGGCTACCGTCCACAAAAGCTTTAAAAATACTAAAATCGCAATATTTTCCGTTCACTTTCGCTGGAAAATCTGTCTGAATTGAGATGTAATAGGTAGCAATTGTTTGTAAAAAGACAAAAATCACTCCAGCTGGCACCTCTACCTTAAGTTTTTGGACACGAGTTATATTTGACTTAACTTTCTCCGTTCTTGTGCGTTGAAGAATATGGTGAATTTCAAATTGACTGCGTACTCAAAGCATCAAATGTATTTTTCCTTGAATGCTAATTTTTAAGGAATAATTTCAAGGATTTCTGTTCGATTTTCTGCCTTGGCAACAGAGCTGTCCGCATACTGATTTAAAAACCCACAAACATATTTTATGCACACTGTGTGAATTTTGCTTAGATCTGAAGCCTCTGATCCAAACTGTGGGAAATTTACCATTATTTTGATCACCAAACAAGCAAAAATTTCAACAAAAATATAAGCCTTTAAGACGTGACACGTGTATTTAAAGTACTGGCCTCAAAAAACAAAATTTAAATTTTAACCAACAACTTGATGGTTTCTAATGCCACGGTAATCCCACATGCACGATTAACAATCATCCACTCAACTTACACTGGTTTACATATTTCTATAAGACTTCATTACGTCACAGTTTTTTGTGTATCATAGCATCCACTCAGTTGCTTTAAGTTTTTTCTCAGTCGATTGTGATGTTTTATTTTCCGCCCTACCGTAACGCTCTTCTTGAAAACCCACTTTTTCAAGATAAGAAGTAGGCTTCGTAACTTATTTGCCTGCAGATATTTTGTACAAATTTGGTTCGTTGCGGAATTCGTCTGAAGAGGTTCGGTTCTAAGTTGTTGTTGAATTGTTTATGTTGCGGGAAAATGCTTTTAGCAATTTTATTTAATTCAGATGTATTTTTTATTCATTTAGTTTTTCAACTTAATGTGTGGTGCAATATAACAAGACAGCATTGAGGAAAATGAGAGGAAAATGTGAGAAGGAAACGCATGAAGGACAAATGATGTATTTCTGGCTCGGTGAGAATCCTTATTTTGAATCTTCGATGTTGCTTTAAAGCAAAAATAATATTCAGAAGTTTGAATTTATTAAATAAAGACCTTGAAAAATAAAATCACCGGTCGACACTACTCAATAAAGTACGCGAAAGTACGTAAATTTTCACATAAATACTTGAAAAAATACTTTAATATCAAACACAAATAGCCTTCAGCACTCTTTTAAGCCTTCACTTCAGTACACCCAACAAGTTATCTAAGCTTGTTCGCATTACGTCTGATCCCCACATCTCACAAGCGTATTGTTTTTGTAGCCCACGTGCACCGTCATTTTCATCCTGTGTGGGAACGTATTTATAAAAAGTCGCCGATTTACGACCGAGAAAGCATTTCCGTTAAAAGAAAACTGCTTTTAGCAATCGGATACTGGTTGAAGTTATTTTCAGATGGTTTTTACTTTGACATACTCAGAGATTGTTAATTAAACCTACGCAATGCTATGAACATTTACCCAAGTCTTATCTAATCGAATTAACTTGTTCATTGTATCCTGACAGCGAGATGTTGCTTAAGTGATGATATATTGTAGATTAAACATAAATTCAGCAAACGTGATGATGTTTTACTACTTGATTAGGTGGAATATAATTCATTATGTGGAGATAATGGATTGTCGTTTGGATATAATAGGAATATCAAATTTTTGTTTTGAACGTATTCTGAATGAGCCTTTGCTTATTTTGTGAGAGAAATGAGAAAAATACTGTCAAAACTGTAGAAATTAATCAATCATAACTAACAATCAGAAAGGTATGTATAAATACACGTAAATTTGAAGCATCCTTTCAGCGCCCAGCGTGGGAAAGTTTGTTGTTAATTGTAAAGCACTTTGATCTTATATGATATTCATTTCTGTATCTATGTGTACCGTTGAATGAAAAAAAATGAACAAATGAATGAAAATTGTAAAAACTCAATAAGGGCTATGTTTGTTTTTTATTTCAGTGCCTAAGTAATCAATTCGTCAGTACAAGCAGAATTTAGTAAAAAAAAAACAAATTTTCAGTTTGCATATGCTAAAAACGTTAAAAGATGTATTCTCTCAGTACACTTTTCACCATGGATGAAATTCAATTAAATTTTTCCATTCCAATCGCTTGTTATTTTCCTTACGCTATTTAATAGAAATGGAAATTTAAAAGCATAGGTTGCAAAAACTTAATGAAAACCACATATATTGTGCCATCAAGTGTTCATGGAGATCGATTTGAAATTGGTGGGAGAAAATACATTAACTTTGAACATAGCATCAAAGGATGTCGGGAATAAATTATCTTGAAAACTTTAATGGAATTGGTATTATTTCAGTTGGAAAAATCACGAAATATGTAAATGAATCTGAAAAAGGACCGCATTTATGAATGGCCTACTTATGATAATACCTATGAACGATTGAAATTAATCAGTACAATTTCAATAATTCCTTTTTTATTGTTTTTTTGAAAATATTTATTGGTTAAGTACTGGCTGCTGTAATTTTGAAGTATTTTCAGCAAACTGCCTCTCTTTTAGACATTGTTCAATTTTGTTAGACATAAAGTAAGCTCTAACATTTTTCATCGTTCCTCAAACATTCGGTATCTTGGGTTTCTTTTTTGGTCTGTTGTGTATCAAAATATAGATCGTCTGTCGTTTCGTTTCCTATTGATTTTATGGTAATGAATCTAAAATCTCTATTTTCTGATGAATCTTGTAGGTATTCTCTGGAAACGTTACTCTTATAAGCATAGTTTTTCGGAAATATTTTTAATACATGCCTGATAAAAAACCGCAGGTTAGTGGTTACATCCCCGAAAAATCTCTCGATTCTAAAAAACATGAGAATCTATTGAACTCGTAGCTCAAGTCCAGGAGTCCCAAGAAATTTCACAAAGGTTTTTTCCGGATCATATTATCCAGGTACATATATGAGCCGCAAGTCTTGTTTTTAATTCACAGGAAAATATCTATAAGCATTTGGTGGAAATAGATCTTTTAGTGTATCATTTTTGTGGAAAGAAGATATTTGAAAACAGTATTCAGAGAAAATCTGTCATGTTTTTACCTTTGTGATATTAATGTTTTGGTAATTTCTAACCTTTGGTGAGTGCGAAATACCTAAAGGTAGGCAGTAAAAATTTGTAAAATTTCAAATTGCGATGTCAATCTACAGAACTGTCAGATCATTACTAAATTCACAGATCATATTGATGAGCTCAAAAAATACGCTTGAGTGTAATTGTACGTAAACTAATTCAATTAAGCTGTCAGACCTCGTGAATAATTTCTGCTCTTTAGGTTCAGTTTTGAATTCCCTAACTTCCTCATAGTACAAGAATGGCAGCCCTTCACTTAATTAGGCCGCACGTGATGATGTTGAGTAATAATGCAAACGTCTGCTCAGTGGATCCCTGTTGTTGAAACCCAAATTGAAATTCGGAAACAAGTGCAGAAATTGAATATCTTAGGTTTAGGAGGATTGTTGCCTCCGAAATTGAGCAAAAGTGAGATTCTTATAGTGAGATGGCGTGAAATTATAGAAATTCATATTTTGAGAATATGGGGGTGGTTCTGTGTGTAAGGTAAATTCGGTGAATAAAAGATATGTTTCAACATATTTTATTGGCGATACAGAGAAAGTTTGTTTCTTCAATCAATCCATCCTAAATTTTCATTTGAAAATATTTAAAAAATAATCAAATGACAGTGAATCTCCGGAAGCGCCTCGAAAAAAAGTTGTTTTGTGATGTTCATCATAACTCGCAACAGATTCGCCTGAAACAAAAATATCAAAATGTATTTGTTAAAGGAGATCTTTATCAAGGTAGTTTTGGGAGGATTTTGTCTTTTTTGATTTTTCAATTTTCTGTAGCACTTGGAAGCCGATAAATCGATTTTTACTCAAATAAAATCGGCTAACTTGTTATTGCAAAATTAATAATTTTTCAAAATAAAAACAAAAAAAGCTCCCAACGTTACCTGGGGAATTATTTGAAGAAGTATTGTCCAAAATTTCAAAACGATTGATCCAGTAAATTTTGAGGTATGATGAACACGGACTTCAAAAATTAAAAAGTTTCAGAAAATGCACAGTTGTCGAGCAAGTAAAGAAAACCGGCCTGGACAAAGCTTAAAGAATTTTTTAAAAAAAAAGCAAAAAAAAATTTAAATACCTTACTTTAAGGTGGCGTGTGGAATCAAACTAATTTTAGCAAGTACACATGCACGACTAATAGGTTGTCTTTCTCTGGTAATTTGCGATTCTACCCAGAGTGGCAAATTGAAACGAAATCGGGGAAATGCTTTCTGATAATGCAGAGTAGCTGCTTTCTATACAACTTTTCGTCAATTTGAAACATGGTCCACCATTGATCTTCAAAAGGTTGCTATCGCTTCTTTTGATTTAATCAAATTTGGGAAATGGGTTTTACTAATGTCCGAAGAATATTAGTATTGAACTCGTTGTCATTTTAGCAGCGATTTCATGAGTTGATTGAAAGTGTTTAAGCTTAACTCGTGATATTTATGTTTTGTTTTTCAAATGCCAATTACAAACCAGACTCGTGATATTTACGTGTGATATGAAGTTAAACTACGAGCCTGTCTTGTGTTTTCTTATGTCTTGTAGGAGAAGACTAAGTAGAAGGGGACGTGCTGAAAAACTATTTTATGTGTATGAAAAATGACTTTAATGAGTAAATTCTTGTATTGAAGCAGGAAATAGATCATCCCTTGCAAAAAACAATTGTAATTGGAGCCACAAACATGTGATGAACAGTGAAATTAGTGAACAGATCGTTTCATTGCTCGAATTCCAATATACTTTGTCCATATAAATTTCTGCAGGTCAAGCCTTATGCCACAGTCTTAAGTCAACGCTTAACAAGAACTTCTGGTTTAGTTCTTTGTCAAGTTTAAGATGTTTTTATAAAATTTTAAAATTTTTGACGTTCATCAAAGCAGCTTTGGATGTACCCAGCATATCATTTTAAACGCACTACTGTTCATTATAAGCATAGAGTTGCTTTAACTAATTATTTGGATTTTTGATATGCCAAAATAATTCAAAATAATATAAGTAAATAGTCACCTATTCTGATGAATATGATTATATTAAGGCCGCGTAAAGCTACTTCGTTGGTTTAAAATATTTTTGAAATAAAAAGTGCAGCAAAAAAGTCCCATTACGTAGGACCATCACTTTCTCTACAGATTGCTGAGCATCAATTAAAACACTTTTGAAAAGCTGTTAGAACTTGGGCTACGAAAAAATTTCTGGTCCAAAAAAGCTATTGGTAAGTGTAGCGATTGAATTTATTTACTATCTATGACAGCCTAAACATTTTTTGAAATTTTATGCAAACACATTCCATATAGCGTAGCATTTTCTGAGATTATGATGCTCAGTTTGAATTTATTGACGCTCTATATCTTTCAGCCTATTTTAAAACATAATTTTACGTCATGTTCCTATCATCCACTGATAAAATAACGTGAAGTGTACACATTATCATGGATTCACCATTCATTTTCATTCTAAAATACAAACTCGAACATAGTACTCATCAATTCTGAAACCCACTCAAATTGGAATTGTCTTCGAAGTTTGTAGTTGTCATCATTATTGAATCAATAGGAGTTTATTCCTTTGCAAATAACTACGGCAAATCGTGACCGATTGCAAGGAGAATACAAGCCAAAGCAAGCAACAACAATCAAAATTATTGTTTGTACTACAATGAATAAACTGGAATCTAGGATTTATTTTCATTCAATAATCACAGCAAAGTAAGAAACATTTCGTTATTCTGTGTGAATACACAATAACTAATAATATTCAATGATAAGTTCAATTTCGGAAATATGTAAATGTCTTGTGCAGATTTTGTAATGAGAAATATTTTCAAATAACATGACAAAACTCTAAAATGAAATTTGCATTTCACTGAAACATAATGAAGCACTGAAATTAAGACATAGTGCAGTGCATAAGCAACTGTAACAACGAATTGCAATAATGCAAACAAAACCGCGGAAAGATGATTGATTTTCTTCATAGCATGCTGACATACTTTTTATCTAAATTAAAGAGCCAATATTTTTTATGCTAATCGGTACAATTTTAGGATGAAAAAAACTGTCAGCACTGTTAATCTTAAAGCCAAAGCCTAAATTCGAATACGTTACTAACAATTGAAATGTTTCGTCACCACAATGTTTCAAAACTCCTCGAGATGTCAACAAGTTTCCCATTTAGCGTCCAACTTTCATATATTTGCTTTCTTTGTTGCGGTTGAATGGCGAAAAGTTGCAGTTCAGGACTCAACAAGCTACTTCAATTCGAAAAAAAACACTATTTACGCAAAACAATGGGCAACTTTGCTATGACGCCTGCAGACTTTCTTATGTGAATGTCGACGACAAGAAAATCGCTTTCGCCTGACCTTCATTGCAAGCCTCACGAACTAGTAGCGTATAGTCTTTATATGCAATACGTATTTCTGGAGCCTTCAACATAAAACCGTTCTACATATTACATATATGTATGTGGACTTTGTGTATCCTATATGCTCACGCGTATTATGTTCAAATATACACACTTCAGCATAGCAGGACTAAATATAGTATTATAGCAAACTATACTTGCTACATATATGCTTTAAGCAGGTTCTTTCTTATCTGACCAAGTAATTGCATGACTCTTTTGCTACTAAAGCAGAGTGTCGTAGAAAAAAAGGATAACGTCATGAGCAAACCTTTACTTTAGTTCGCCTGGAACCGATGACAGAGAGATTGTGTTCTTTCGTATGGTCATTGCCAGGTGATATGCGTTTGTGAAAATTCTGGTCAAATGAAGGTATATGCAAAAGGGCCCCCTAGTATGAATTGATCAAATTTACACTCAGTGGTATGAGTATTGAATGAAACCACTTAGTTTTCAGGCTGCAGTAAATAGTATGCTAGCAGTGACTACAATTATAGTCTCTTATTTATACCAGCGTTTTTATTCATTTAAGTTTTTATTTTGTTTAAGAAAAACTTGTGGATCTTGTGAAGTCTAGTAAAAAAAGCACTGACTTCTAATAATTGTGCTTCCGCGAACAAATTCAGCCATGAGAGATCAACCATGGAACAGGAATCAAAGGAACAGAAGTTTATTTTTCACCAAGCATCAATACCTTTAAAACTCTCAGTGCGAAAATGTGATCAAATCCATAAGATAAGGAGGATTGCTTCCCAGATTTGTGAAAAAAGAATTTACTCAAGTATTTAATCAAAAGTGTAACCAGTGTAAGGATTTGGCTGAAAAATGTGTAGATTTGATTTTAATGATGCGATTCAATATAAAACAGTCGATTTGGAAAGATGATTTTTAAGTGAAATAGATACTTGTGTTTAGCTATATATGGATATTTCAACGCTATGTGAAAAGTTTTATGGCACCCAAAAGGAAAAAAGGCTCATGCCTGTCTAAGATACTTCACACAACCCTCTTGCAAATATATTTGCCTTTAAATGCTATCTTTTTCGTTTGGTAAAAGATCTTCCATAACGGCATTTGGAAACGGCGCCCTAAGATTCACTGATATCCTGGCTTTTTTTGCCTTTTTTTGCCTATTCACCATCATACTACCCGTTACAGATTAAAAAACCTGTATAATTTTAGCTAAACAATATTGGTAGAAACTGTCAAATGAGAACGCTGAGCTTTGGCCTGATTTTATTGTCTTTCGTGGTTTCTTAAAAAAAAGACTGATTGCTCAAAACACGATTGATACTAGATAATGCATTTAGCTTTTTGGTAATAAAGTACCCTCCGATAATGCATGCGTAGAATTAAATTAGCTCGCTTTAGCGTGACGAAGAGTAGACAATCGCTTTAAGTCTTACAAGCAAATGGTGAGCCCTATCCTGCCCTTCTAAGCATCTCCTAAACCACTGGCCATTACATTCTAAAACTTTTATGATAAAATAAATATAGTTTTAACTTTGTTTTGTTATAAAAATAAAAATAACAACCTGGTCGAAATCATTCAAATTGGGAGTTGAAGTGATAACTACCGATTTGGCACAGCACATATTTTTTTGCAAATCTAATTTTATAATAAAAAGAACAGTTAATTTTCTGCACCAATCAGCATATTTATTGTGTTTTATCTAATTTTATCTCAAAATTGGCTTCGAAAAAAAATCTTTCATCAATTTCGTCAATTATGTATCTCAAATATCATTAAAATTGCCGCCGGCGCCAAAGAGTTAAAATTTGGTGAGAAAAATTTGGTGAGTCCTGGACCTATTTCTGAATTCTGGATTGCGTTTATATTGTGCAAAATGGTACTTCTAGACACTATAAACGTGCATGCACAATTTTTTTCTGTATAAGAGGTTTAGTTACCGAGCTATGGGTTATTTTAAATATTCGGTAACTAAACCTCTTATGTAGAAAAATAACTTTTGTATTACTACCTACTTACGACACCTCAAAACTATCTTCGTCGTCTCTATGCTTTAAGCTTTTTTAAGCATCTTGCAAAAGAAACGCAACGTTCAATTTTTCCCCTAAACTCATTTTATTACGAATTACTTTCATTCCACAAGAATTAAACTTTTAAATATGAATGACAATGAAAGGCAACACTGAATAGTAGGCAAATTGATAATATCACACCATAATGAATTGAGAAAAGGAAGAGAATAGGGAAAATAAACTAGAAAATAGTTAGACAGGTAACTGAAAAAAAAAGATTCATACACTGCTATGGATGCTTAAAAAGTGAAATTGATGCTTCACTTATAATCACAAAAACTAGTAAAAATACTAAGACGAATGAAATATTATATCCCTGAACGTATTATTTAATAGCCAAAATTATGTTAAACAATTAAAATCGTCAGAAAAAACATGGAAAAAAAGCTTGATTCGCTCAAGTAAGTATTGTTTTGAGTCCCCGAATGTTATCAGATGATAACATTCGGGGATTATCCCCGAATGTCAGTAATAAAAAATATATGCATAAAACATTTACAAAAATTGGATATATGAATTTTTACGGAACCCAAACCGGATTTGTTTTACAATTTTCAAAACAACGTGCTTCAAATGCTGTAATAAGAACAGCAGCAGGTCAGAAATTTTGGTGGGGCAAAGTAATATCGACATTAGGATAACGTTGTACGATGATGTGCTTGATGCGGTCATGAAGTAGCTGTTGGTTTAACTGTAGAGGTTGTTGCAAAGGTTTCAATGGAAGCTCTATTGTTTTCAGTTCTAGCTAACCAAAAAGATACATGTTGCTCCCAGATTCCATCAAAACGGTAGTATAATCTTAGAGCTAGCCACAGAAACCATAAAATATAGAGGCCACTGGTCAACTGAGTTTACTCATTCATCTAACGTGCATGGTATGACAAAGAATACTCGTGCTAGCGATTGCAAACGCAGAGATAGTCATGCTGACGAAGAGGATAATATATTTATACTCATGAGAAATGGCTCCGAAGTTTTTGAGACTAGAAAATCGGCTAAGTATATTGGAGTGATGTTGGGCTCCAGGTTGGCTTATATAGAGCACATCCGAAAAGTATGCGATAAGGCGCTATAGGTTGTTATCTTGCTTGGGATACTCATGGCAAACGTTTGCGGTCTTAGTGCAAGTAAACGTAAACTCCCTACGACGGTGACTCACTCAATGCTGTTATATGGCACGGACATATGAGCGACTGCGTTAAGGTTTGTAAAGTATCGAGCCAGGATTGTAAGGGTCCAGCATAGGGCAGCACTGCAAATTTCAAACAGCTACAGAACCGTTTCAGAAAATACCGTGTTAGCTATAGTGGATCCCAATTGACTTATTGGCGAGCGAACGCAGGGAGCCTGGTCAGAGCAGAAGGGGAGAGAAAACATTTGGCTACTCAAGCACGACCGCAAGCACTTGCACTTTGGGAAGAGCGCTGGGCTATGAGCTTGAACGGATCTTGAACGATTGGTTCAGGACTGGTTCTAATTCACGCTTTAAAACTTTGGCTTAATTGCGACCGCGATGAAATGAATTTCTACCTCAATGAGTTGCTATCGGGCCACGGGTAATTCAGGAAACACTTTTACTGAATGGGAAAAATCAAGACGGAATTCTATAAGAAGGAAGCGAACATGCTTTTCTCTGCAAATGGTCCTGTGACGCCGGAGACAATTGTGGAGATGATGATACGGTCAGATGACACCTGGTCAGCTGTGCCAATATATGTGGGTTGGCATTGCGCTGGAAAAAAAGATGAAGGCTGTCTTATAGACTTCTGAAAGTATATCAGAACAGAAATAGGCCGGTAGGACACCTAGTAGATACTGGTAGCACGGCCGAGCTAAAGTAATCTATAGTTGGTGGGTGATATTTTTTTAGTCAATACGAATCTAACATAATCCTATGTCGTTCGCAGGATACCTATTGAACGTTTTTCAACACCAGTTCAAAAAAGAACCTAAGCAAAACAATATTTGACAATTGGTAAGAGGCAGACTTTTTTCAACAGTTCTGGAGGTAAGAAGTTGATAAGTCCCAACAATACGATTTCGGTCACCAGTCTAGCTGTTATAATGCATAATTGCCCAACCCATAACATAATCTAGCTTGCCTTCGCACCTTAAGTGCATTACCCTTCCGCTCAAATAAAAGCCAGAAATAGAACACTTAATTGGTACGGTAACTTTCCAGTTACTTACAAATCAATTTAAATCATGTTTCTGCATATGCAATCAACACTGCATATGCAAGACCAATTAATCATATCTATAGAGTACATTTTAAAAGTACAGGGGCAAATGCAAGTTCGCACTTTTATTTTTCTTATGTTTCATATGAACATTCTTAATTTTCGGTACGCGGCGATGATTTTATTTAACACAGAGAATTGTATCAATAACTTGTGACACTAAAATAGTAAGAAAAACGAAAATTTTCTTTTTTTGCTCACGTTCGTTTAATAACTAAAACTTCTAGCCTGCGGGATAGCTCTTTTCGCTCTAAAAGACAAAAATTACAATACATCCAAAACAGTGAAGAGTAAGTCACCAAAAACCACTTGTCTGAAAGAATTTGAAATCGTGCGACTATCTAGATTTGCACCTACCTACTAAGAAGGGTAGCCAATAAAAACAACGATTCTACAAAAAAAATCTTAAACTCCACGGAATCTATATAAAAAGTCCGTTTCTGCTGTACAACACCGTGGTTTTAAAAAAAGAAATAATTTCAGTAGGACCGAAGACCAGTACTGAATCCTAAATATATAAAATCCTCAACAATATTTTCATAGAATCTGATGCATAAAATCAGCAACAATGAGGGAAAAGTTTAAAGAATTGATACTTCTCTTAATTTTAATATTCAATGTGCAAGTTTATTTGTGTATATCATTGTATTATTCATGTGTATTCGTGTAATGGACAAACTAATTTATAGCTTATGCCAATTCTTTAATTAACATCTGAAAATATTTTAGTCCAAATCACTTAAATTCTAAGCTTTTATGTACACTTAAAAAACTGATTTAAACACATTATTTACCCATAAAATAATTTTTAATGATATGATAAAAAAAACATTGATGATAACATTTCAATTCGCACATGATAAACCTAATATGGGGCATTTTATTCATAAAAGTGGAAAACTAAGCCAAACTGTTCTAAAAAATATAATAGAATAAATAGAAAAAATTATGCAAAATAATAGACGTCAAGAAAGATAATTATTTAATTTGTATTGAAAAAAATTGTTTGGCTAATAAATAAATAAATAAATAAACAGGCTCCTGTACAATAAAAAATAACATGGTCAATAATATATTGACTACTACTGTACTTGCACCAAATATCCTTTCTTAAAACCTCAACCTCAGTCAAATCAACGAACATTGTAGTTGGTCGGGGGTGTCACGCAGGCGTTTCACGATGCCAAGAGCTTCACTCGCGAGCTTACCAAACCGATATGTCTACGTACGCTATGTAAGTTCACTAGACCCCATCCATTTGTTACGTTCTTCCTGCACAAACGACAAACCAAACGCCTCCTAACACTTCTGCAACCAGTATCCTGGAACATTCAGTGCTTGTCCTGGCGCAGAACAATTGCGTCCTTCGATTCAGTCGGTCGTAAGCTTTCTTTGGTGTGTAAGGTCACAGTTTTCAGTTTGTGTAAATCACTCGAGTGTTTCAGTTCCCTTAGTCTGAACGTTCGCGGTGAGGAAACCAGTTATACGGGTCTCTGAAAAGTGATTTGTGAAGAAAAGCCAAACACGAAGTGAAATCTAGTGCGTTTTACGTAAAGTGGACGAAACTGTGCCAGATTCCTGAATTGAATCTTGACTGGGTCTTCTTGAAAAAGGTAAAACTAATGAAAGTATAATTCTAACTGCAAGTACTGGACATCGAATATCATTTTCACTGAACTACATTCCGATTCATTCATACAATCGACGACTTCTTTGCGTTAGATAACACTATATGCGGAAAATCGATGCTATGAGAAGGTTCCTTCTCAAGCTTTTGCTTTACAGGACTGAAACACTACGACTAGACTTTCGCCTGAATGAACGACAATGGCTTTGAGGTAGGGAAAAATAGCTTTATCTTTGCGTGAATTCCGGCTTTTGTTGTCGCGTTTAACGTACTGCTGCATTCAAGTGACTTTCTGCGTTTGTGGCGTCCGTGTCGAGTACACGAACCGAGATAAGAGCAAGAATAAAGCAGTTTGCAAAATATAAATCTTTTGAAAGTGACTACGGTCGAGATTTATATAACAGGCGTCTTAACGGCTTACTCGATTGAGCTATTAGCGCAAATTAAGTTTTGTCGCCTGGCTTTCTTTCATTCACAAAGAAAACTGCTTGGATGCTTTGAAGTGCAATAAAAGTTTGCCCCAAGATAATAATTAACAGCTCTTGCTTATTCTGGACTTTCCGTGAGGAAGTTTTATTTCAGAGAAATGTTTCTTTGGATTTTTTTTTTTATTTTTTTTTTCAGGAGAAAAATTTTTGGTGGGGGGAAAAGAGTGGAACTTATAAATTATTTTGAGGAAACGTTTAGTTGAGATTCCGGCTTCAAAAGCTAAAAAGTTTCAGAACGGTTATAAAAAACTTCTATTGACAAGTTTCTTAATGAAGACTGATGGAAACTAAAGAAGAGAATAGATTGCCCTCGCAATATCTATTCCTGCAAATAAAGGGAATATATTTAAATTCTTAAGGAAATGTTTGTCATTAAATTAAAATAATTGGTTTTGACAGATAGAAAAATTGAATCAGATTAAATTAATTATTAATGAGCTTCCAAAGACTTTAGAATGCTAACTAAAAAGTTGTTCGCAATTCATGCGAATTAATACAATTACTTAGTCTAAGTCTCATATTAATGAGAGCACTAAAAATCATAACAAAGGCTTCATCACTGTATCTGAAATTTGAATTAAGTGCAATATTTGCAGCCAACAAAACATGTTAAATTTTAAACATAATTATTCGATGAGTTTCCTAGCAATGCTTTACGGTGATTGAAAATAATCAAGCGTTATTGAAGCTCTTATGCTAATTTCAATAAAACCCGAATACTTTTATGCAAGAAATTGCCTGAAGGGTGCAATGGAAGAGATTCAACCAAGGATAAAACATCAATTTGCATATTACATAAAAATACAAAACAACCTAACCATCTAGACATTTTCCACTCAATTTCCTATTTTCTAGGAATACTGCGCCGAAGAAAGCTAATGCATGTCGATAATAACCCTCAGGTGCCAGAATTTTCAAACGCACAAATTGAATCACTCATTTTTTTTATCTGCATGCTGTTGGTTTCATGCTACATCTGAAAGACATTTTTCCAATGAAAAAAGTTTCGGAGACAAAAGCAAAGCAATAATAATTTTATATTACTTGAAAATGGAAATTTGAGGCAACAAATGGAAAATTTATAGGAAAATTATTTTGATCATTCGAAAATCTTATTCTTATGGAATTCTTTTTTTCTTACGAAATAAGAATTCGTTTTATTTATGATGATAAATCGACCACAATATACATTTTAATTCAATCGGCTAAGAATTTGGAAAAGCGTTTAATATGAAGGATACATGTCACTCACACTTTAAATTCATGACTCACTGTTGCATTCATTTTGCTTTTATTTCTTTTTGGACCCCGATGTGCTTTAGTAAAAATTTAAATTTAAATGTAAAAATTGAAATGGTTTATAAAAATCTATATGCACACATGAACTTATATCCGTTTCTATCGAGAAATAAAAGCTTGTTCTCCGTGAACTCTAGGAAATGGTGTCCTTTGCGCGCTTTCGTCATCGCTTTGCAATTAATCACCACTTTTAGTGACGCGCAAGACTACTAATGTCTTTCTTTAACGCGACTTTCGTTAAGTAGAAAAATTTCTGCAGATAATGACCACTTCTGGTGATGATGCTAAGTGTTGGGAAAAAAACCTTGTGCTTTCACCTTTCAACGGCATGTGGTTTCCATCTATTGCATTTCTACTTCACACGCTATGAACGTTTCAGGAAAGTAAATTGATAAGTACTAGATGACAAATTAAAGGTAAAATAAAGTTGTAATGATGATGGATGATGATATTAAATGACTGTTTGATATCGTTGAAAGTTTAAATGAATATCTAGATCTTGAAACCAAATGTTATATTCATGATGATAAGATATTTATACGCTGTCATAACGTGTTTAGTCTTGTGTTGAAATTCGCATTGCTTATAGATTAATTTCTTTAGTAAAAAGAAATCGCAGGAGTAATTCACTGGTGCTGAGCTATGAGCGCTATGTTGCAACTGTAGAGATTTGTTATGAAGACAGTTAGTAGTGCATCTCAACTGGTCCAAAGTCCAATGATGATGTCTGTTAGATGGTGATGATAACTCAATAAGCTGGCAAAAAGCCGAATTATTTGCCCGTAGAGAAAGGACCGTGAAGCCCCATCGTCATCTTAAGCGGACCACTCACCCGACGGAAGACAGTTTGCCACCTTGTTCGTTCTATACGGCTGTGGTGGATTCTTGAAAATGGAGTGGCTTTGCTTCAAGAAAGAGATATGTACATATTTTCATCCATCATAAATTAACAGTGCATATTTGCACAATCAAACGAACGCAAGAGAATAGACCTGCGTCTCTGACGAATGAGGGATCTTTGGCATGAGCTGAGTAAGCTGGACCCAAACGAGAATGGGAAAGTAGGTTTGATCCAAGAGAGGTAGAAAACGAATTTAAGCAGAAACAAACAAGAAAAATGCTTCCATCTTAAAGATGGACGTTATGTGGAGGTAGACCACTTCTGACCACAGATATTTTGCTAGCCCACCCCAGTCTATGACTTTGACTCAGAAATTTCATTGCAATTAGCAAAACGGTTTTCCCTTCACTTTTCAATTGCCCAGCTAGGAGCTCTCAAGATAGTAAATATTTCTTCTTTCTTTCCAAGATTAGAGGCCCACTTATCATTCGATGAAGGAAGATAGACACCAGCTCTAGATCTAATATCTGTCTTCTTGCGAGCATACAATAGCTTCACAATACTCCGCCACATCACGGATGCGAACGTGACCATTGGCCTTATGAGTTTTACATAGATCCATATAACTACACGAAGCTTAAGACCCCATGTGGGGGCAAAGTTCTCTTGCACTGCCTGAAAGCATTTACAACACGAGTAAGCTTTACTTCCACATGATTCTTTCAGAGACAATTTTTGTCCAAGATTACTCTAAGGGCCTTTCCGAATTGACGTCTTGGCCTTCAGCTTATTATAACAGAATGGGACGTCAAATCAAGTTGAGCCTGTCCGAATTCTGGTATTTACATATTGGACTAGTTGTCTTGGCATTGCCCTCTTGTGTAACAGTTGACGACGTTATCTTCTCATTTGACTTTTCGGTGGCTTAATGGTGTTTTGAGGCAATATTACAAAGCAAAGCCATAGATTTTGGACACCGTGTCTTAGTCTGCTTAAAACTGTTAGAATAGCTCACAATCACAATCTGTCATAAAAAGCTGAAGATGAGGACGAAAACGTAAAATCGAAAACATTTTCGGAAATTTGACTTCATTTGATAGTTGAAGAGTTACACCTTTCATATTAGGAAGCACTAATCCTTCCAGTTTTCTTTTCCTGGGGAATAAAACAAACTTCGTCTTACTAGAATTCACTGTTTGGCCGTGCCTCGAACACCAACTGTCAATTAGATCCAATGTGTTTTGTGTATTTCTACATACTACATTCAGATCTTTACTGACTGCTAGTGGGGCCACGTCTTCAGTATATTACTGCGCGTAATTTTGCATTGGGTGGAGAAATCCGCGGTCAAAAAATATCAATGCACTGTTTTGTATAGTAATGCCCACCAGGACAGGGTTTCAGTATGGGCACTTATGGGCAACTGCCCAGGGCGGCAAATACTTGGAAGTAGTGAAAGGGCGGCATATTTTCGAAAATTTTCATATTATCTAAGACTTTCAAGTTTTGTTGGAAAAATATAATTCTAATCTTAGAAAATCAGCAAAAGCTGAGTCAATTATGCATTTTTGAAATCATAGACTTCTTATACTGAATAAGTACGATTTCATAGCGTGATTTTTATATACATCGCGCAGTAAAAATTCAAACTTTCGCTTGGCGCCGTTGGCAGCTTTATATGCCGTGTTCCATTTTTACTGATTAGTAGATTTGTTCCCATACTTTATGCATTGCAATGCATTGCCAAGAAGTCGTTTCTGCACGCCATCTGACTGAAAATTTGCCCTCGTTCATGAAATAATATGAGGTTTCAGTCGGATCTGACCAGTGAAATACAAGAAACGGAGTGGACATGAACGGTATAACTGTCCACTATTAGCCTCTTCGATTCTCTTGCGCACAAAACATGTTGTTAAAGCAGAGATACCCTTGATTACTACCATCCCCTTGAATGTATATCTTATGGACATATCCACTCCATTTCTGATATCTCAGTAGACCTGAGTTACTGACAGAAACTGAAAAGCGTCAAACGTCATATATTGTTATGAAAGTCGAATATTTTTGTGGCGATACTTTATCATCGCTTAGGATGACTTTATAATCACTATTGTTCTTCCAAAAACCGACAACTGCAAAAGTTACTTTTCAGGAAATGCTATGAGAGCATTCCTGCACTTTTCGTGAATTTCCCCCACAACAAAATTCAGGAAGCTTCATTTCATGAACGCGACTGAAAGTGCGGGAGCGGACCTAGTACTTCCAAGCAAGGTGGCCAGACTGCCACAAACGAGATCCCCCATTGCAGTCGAAAATCCCCCCAAAAAACGAAAAAAAAACAGCAAAGTATGGTCAATTTTGGTTTATAGAGTTACATAGTGTTTTTATTTCATTTACATTATGTCTGAAAAAATATTAATTCATTTTGGTGTGTCATCACATTTCATTTTGTCCATTTAATCTGAATTGAATTCCAGTAACATTTTTTCCGTGGGTTCGAAATGAACACACTCATTTCCAAGATAATCACGCACTCTCATTAGGACATCAACACTAAAATCTTTTTCAAATTTTATCTATTATTATATTTACAATTCAGAATGCTCTTTGAACTGATGCGTTGGAAAAAGGCAACGTAAAGAACAAAGGCAACCTAGAGCTAAATTTAATATATGTTTGTACCATTGTTCACCCAAAGAGTTTCTATCTTGCGATACTTCAATCCAAAAGGACTATGGCCCTGGTTATGCCGTAGCTAAAATAGCGCTGCCAAACTGGCGCTGCTATAGTAGTAGCGTTTACACCGTACAGCTTATTAACCAAAGCAAAAATGGCGTAATATCTGAAAGGAGCTCAATATAAGAACAAAAACACCCTTGCACCAAGGCTTCCAGATTGCGAATGTCACTCAAAACTAGAAATCCTATTTATGACTGTTCTAGTGTTTACACCACTGCAACCTTCACACTTATTACCGCGCTAAATTTTAGCAGCGCTAAAGTAGCGTAGCCAAAATAGCAAGCTCTGCTAATTTAAAAGTGGTTTATACCGCTGCTAAATAAGCAGAGCTCACTAATTTAGCTACGGCATAAACGCACTCTATGAAATATTTGGTTTCGACCATATATGGCGGGGAAGATTTCTCCACTTGGATACTGCATCATCACATAATAATGAGAAAGAAATATCTAGATCCGTAATATTTGGCTGACTGAATTGTGATGTTGCCAAATCCGGTCGCAACAGGGACAATTTTTCCAAAACATAAATGTTTGATGGAAGCCGTTGCTGAATTTGTCTGCAGAGTACTATAATGAAAGATTTGCATGTCGTTCGTATTATAGTAATTTCGATTTCCACAAAGCCAGTTGAAGCCTCATTAAATGAATGTCCACAATTTATAAGAGCGGTATCCATCACCTTTTCTTCGAAATCAAATGTTGGTAGAATATTCATGTCAAATTTTCCTCTTTCACTTGTAGGTAATAAAATTTCTCAGTAATCATCAAACAATATATACAAATTCCCCATCAACTTCAACGGGTCAGCGTCTTCGGATTGAAATATTTTATTTGTTTTGCTAAGTTTCTTTAAAATAAATTGTAAAAATGTCATATTGAGAAAACTTTCATTTTCAGATAGCATCAAAAATAACTGATTTGCAAGAAAATATTTTTCATTTTTCACCGCAGTGTCGAAATATATTTTCAAAACCTCCCATTGGTTGAGAATTTTCTTAATGGCCGTGGATCTCAAAAGCCACCTTGTTGCTGAAAGTTTGTCAGTTTTAAGCGGACTTTTTTCGTTCATTATGTCTAACATGTTTTTGTAACCAATAAATCTTTTGCTGCTTGAAGAAAACCAAATATAACATTTTTTGATTGTCAAATCTAAATTTGCTACACTTTAAATGCAGTTTCTGCTGCTAAATGAAGAGAATGGCTGGTGCATTTCACAATGAATAAATCATTGTTTATGTGTTTTAAAATAGTGGCAACTGATTGATGTCGTTCTACTATGACACACGCACCGTCAACAAGAATATCTATCAAATTTTCTATCTTCATTCCATCCATTTTCAATTGATCTTTTATTGCGCATGTCAAGGTGACAGCAACGCCGGCTTTTCTTTCTTTTAGCCTGTAACATGATGTTTTAATTTTTTGCGAACCCTAACTAAAGTATTGAATCATTGCGCACAGCATTTTAGTGCAATCAACAGAAGTATTTTCATCCAGTACTAGTAAAAACTGACTATTTTGAATATCATGTATATGCTCTTCCAGCACGAAAGGTCCATTTTGTACGACGCAGTTTGATGTCACCCAAAATATCGGATCTATCATTCAACTTGAAAATGCATGTGTGTTAAATCTTAGTCAACATTAATACGCTCTGCAATTTTCACGATGATCCAATGTTTCTGGAAGAAGTTATGACAAATCAAATTTTGAAAAAAAACTTTGCCTACTTTTAGCCACTTAGCACCCACACACGGCTGTACCTGAAAATTCACTAAAATGCCCGCTGCCGCCAAAGGGTTAAAGATATCTGAATTTTAGCAAGTTGTGGACCTACCCACTCAATCGGATCGGCCACTCCAGAGATTATTTCCCTTAATCATTTTACTGATATATATATGCATATATATATATATATATATATATATATATATATATATATATATATATATATATATATATATATATATATATATCTTATATATATATATATATATATATATATATATATATATATATATATGTATATATCTATTAATAAAAAAAAGATTGGAAATTTGGTCGGATTATATTTTTATTTTAGAATGTCGTACGGAAGAGAAAATTATAAAGAACATCGTTTTTGAGGACGCGTTATGAGAAGGAAAGGAAAATGAGACCCGCAGAACATGATCATCCATTTTTTTGTTAAACGACGTTGAAATATTTGTCGAGGTTTGAATGAAACATTTTCTACAGATCTAAGTAAACAAAAAAATTGATCTCTGCGACTGTGAACTTTTATTGATTTTCGCACGGCTTTAGTACATACGTCCAGTAAAATGTACAATTTAAAATCGAAAATGGTCTGGGGGTTGGTGAGCGAAGCGAGCAGGGGGCGAAGCCCCCTAGTATATATAAAAAAATGTCAATTTTCGGCGAAACGAGTTTAATACTAATTTTCTTCGAAAATCAGTAAAAATGTTTCGCTCCTTGTATACATCCGATATTGCAAAATGCATGTCACAATATCATCAAAAACAATACAAGTCATCCATAAAACTCATTTTATTGAGTTCCAAGCAAATATTACTACTTTCCAAACTTTATGATGCGAGAAGTTTGCAAACGTAAGTTATTATGTTGTTTCGAAATAACTGCAAGAATTTCTTACAACTTTAAGACACTTGCCAATTCGTAGGCTAAAATTCTATAAACTTTTGTCTTTTAGCATCAATTCGAGTTCAAACAAATTTTAGTGTCATACTTTCAAGACTTATTTTGCCTTGGCTTGGCAGATATCGTCATCTGTAGATGTTATTCTGAAAACTTCGCATGCGTCTCTTGTTGTGGATAAACTTCTGAAAATGATATTGTTGTGAATGGAAAGAGATCTATAAATCTATAAAATAAAATGGAATGAGTGTTTGAATGTTTCCATGGTTCTCAAAACTTGATTGCTTTGATGTGTTTGGGATTAGTTTGCTGAAAAAAGTCCAGAAAATGATAAGGGATAAGATCGTTTTTAATTATACTACTTCTTCTAACCAATCAAAAAATCTTACCTGAACCGTGTAATTCTAAGACCTAAATTTTTTCTAAAAGATAATTCTATTTCGGGCTTTACCTTTAGTTTTTCTATCATACCTTCTAGCTTGACCCACGACAAAAATCGAAATTCAACATCGAATACAACATTCCGAAAAATCCTTTTCAAGAACTCATTTTCATTTTTATTTTTGCATTCTCAATAGCAAATGAAAAAATTGTCAGACGACCTTTTTCTTTCAAGCACAGCACTGCATTTTTTCTTTACTCGTAGAAGTAATTACTCCTCTGTTTCCGTTCTAAAATGGAAATTACCTATGGCTGAGACAGCACCGGATGCCTAAAGATAAACTGATTACTCTTTAATTTATTCGAAAATGGGTTCATGTTCAAGCTCGTGTAATTTTCCATTTCGATTCGAGACTGAGTATGCCAATCCTTGCCTGGGATTCGTCCGCACCTCACTCGAGTAAAACATCGAAAATACCATTTTAAGCTCGAAATAACACTTCTTACGTTTCCAATTGGGCGTTATTTTCCTTAATGTGAGCAGTCTCGTTTCAAATTAATTTTCACAAACGAATGCACAATGTAGTGATGATGGTGAGAGAGGAGCCACTTTCTCTCTGACCCGATTGTTCATTTAATATGAATAATGAATATATGATACGTGAGAGTAGGTATCTGGATGAAATTCAATGAAGCTATGGAGTACACTTACATTGTTCAAGGACTCGGATTTGATATGTGCATAAATTTTATGAAGAGGATTCGGATGACGAGAGGTCGGATTGTATATGGTTTTGGTATGATTTGAGCTTGAAAATGTAACAAGTGATTTTGTGTAATATGGATGACTGATTTGATCATCTATGTACTTCAAGTTTCATGTGATATGGTTTGGGCGTTCGAATCGAAATGTCATCAAAATGTAATTAGTAATGCTCTTCAATCCAAATAAATATGGCTGATGTTTTTTTAATTAATGCATATTGCAGCAATCGCTCAACCAATCAGTAAATGTTTAATTCAAAACACTGCCCGGTTCAACTTAAATGAGCTCTTAACATAATCATATACAGCAACAAAGCATTAAATACTCCTTCAGAAAAAATATTCAATTGAAAATTCACAATTTTCCATCAGATATATTCTGAAATGATGACCCTCCAATCTTCCACAGTCTAAATAAAATTTACATGGGTTTTAAACTTCATTCTCGCCTACTTGTTTAAATTGGTTTTAAAGCTTCTCCATTTAGAAGCCAAATGGACCTGCAGAATTTAATTCAACCTTCAATTTAAATTGAAAAGAAACACGGTGGTCGTCAATTACGTAACGTATTTTCAATTCGTTTAATCAGTGAATTGAAACTAAATCGAAACCAAAATTTTCCAACGTATTTCTTTTGATCTTCTTATTTAAATGGCGACGATGAAGAAAAAAAGTGTGAACCGTATTTCTTTCTAAAAATTGTTCAAATGGAAATATACCCAAGAACTTGTGAATGGCAAAATTGTGAAATTGAGTGAAAGCAATTCCAGATTTATACCGATCGTTATTTTTCAAGCGCTACATTCAAATTTCAAAAGAAATGAGAAAAATCGGAGCTTCTGATACTTTTCCTGGAAATAAGTGAAATTTTATACTTAAATTCTATGAAACGAATGTTTGTTTATGGGAAAAACAGGTAAATCTGTAACTTTTTCTATAAAATTGGTAGATCGTTTATTTCAAGCACATTTAAAGTCTTTACGGTAACGAATTCTTTTTCGATATCGGACATATTTTTTTTATTGAATTTGAAATGTAAGAATGAATTGCGAGACTCTTTCCTTCAGACAGACTCCGTACACTAAGCACACTAAGGCACAAAAGGACCCATTGGGCTACCGCATTGCGTAGTGTACAACCCCTATTAAAAGGAGGGCTATCCTGAGTTCTTGATGAATTGAGTGATCCTCTTAAGGCCTACCAAAACCACTACGGATAGGCAAGTAAAGAAGTATGAGCCAATAGACTTCATCCTTCTTCCACCAGGAGCAGGTTATTCCCACAAGAGATGAAGATCTGTTTCTTTTTTTTCCTCCTCGCATCTATAGCTCCAGCAGAAGTTTTTGTTAGAGACACTTAACCACGTTGCATGCTTGCCAAACAGACAGTATCTAGTTAAGTCAACCACCGCTACGTGATGGGACCGCCTCCCCAAATTTAGAAATTTTCTAGTGCAGCCAATTTCAAAAGCTGTCACACGATTGCACAGGAAGGTTTTTTCAACCAGGACTTTACACCGTCCTTTGAACCTTTGAACCACCTTATGCCTGATGATCAGTTTAACTAATGCCATCGGAATATCAATCAGGAGAGAGCAAAGCGCTTTCGACAAAAGCGTACCAGTCCTTGCAAATTAATCCGCTTCGCAGTTTTTATGTTCTTTCACAAAAAACAAATGCAAATCTCATTGACAGACGTAGGGTATTCAAAGATTAGCTTTGAGGAGATGTGAACAGCAAGTAAAGGGCTGTTTAGCTTGGATGTCAGTGAAAATGCAAATATTCAATCCAAATATCTGATTACACAAAAGCCAATTGGCCGTTTAGAAATACTGCAATAAAATACTCTGAAAGTAGTCTGACAAAAAGGAGCTGAAAGTAGTCTGACAAAAAGAAGCTTCAAGTTTAGGCCAGAGGAAAATATACCACACCCCACTCTGTTGTTCAGTTTAGAGTCAGTGGTATATATTTCTACAGTATCTGCTCCTACCTCTAGCCTGCGCGAGTCCGCGTAGTACTGATTCTGACAAGCTGTTAGTTTAACCAGGCCTTTATGCCACCCAGAATCGAAGCATCTTGGTGATGGCCCAAGAGTTTCTTCAATGAAACCTCTGAAGCCAGCTAGGAGCGCTTTCTGCACCAACTTGCGGTGAGATGATGCCATCGCTTTTGCTTTTATCGATATAACCAGACACTCTTTGGCCATTTTGTTAAACGGCCGAATTAAACCTGTTGGAACAGTCTTGCGTCTCGTCGGCTCCCGCGAGTTTGGCTGTTCAGCCGACCTTTGCCGTTTCTTCGCAGACAATAATACAGGAGCCTGTATTGCGGGACGAATCATTTTATTTAATTCTGCCCACTTGAGGGCTTCTTTGTTCTTATCGGACAATGTCCTATTTAAGTCTCTCTAGAATCCAGTAGGCGCTGGTCTGGATTCTATACGCCTGTTTTGAGCTTATACGAGAGTGGGTGCCTGAAGCAGAGGCGGCACTTGAAATACCTCCAGGCTGAAGCGGGTACCCGAGTCGGTTCAGTTGCCGTTTCATTTGAACTCCGTTCGGTAAAAACAACTTCTTCCTCTAATCAATCAACTTTTTCACCTTGAATCTATAAAGGACCATACCAGTGAGAGATTTAGTGGCCAGAGGTCAATGGAGCAGAATCAGAAGCCACTTAGCAGAGATACGGGTAAAGAGGTACGGGCAAAGTGCCCGTGGATGGTGAAGCAGACTTTTCAGCTATTTTTCCTTCGGATAACAGAAGAGCAAGTCTTCCAGTTACCTCTCCTCCATAATTAGGACACTTTGCAGTAAAAAAAAAGTCCCGTCGTTGACTGCAAAAACTGGGGTGGAATTGGAGAAGTCAAATTTTTGTCCGACTTTGTTCGATTTTTTACTAAAATTAGTTTTAGGAACATAATGCTGTTGGGTCCAAACTCAGATCAGTTATCTTAGCTGGAATGTGTAGTCACCAAAGTGATTTCATGGTTATATATGCAAAACAGAGAGACCATGCGAGGGTTGGCACAAGCTGTATTGGTGCTAATCATGAGTCCAATTCAACTCAGCCTACACAGCCATCTTAATAACTACGAAACTAAGATCATTTTCGGAGACCCGCCACGATTTTATGTAGGACGCAGATGATAATGTTTTCCCCCCGGAGCCGTTAACGAGCAGAGTTCACTCTGTCGCTACCGCGCCAGAAGACGACTTGATCCAGAATTCAAAAATACCAGTCCAGTGCAATGATCAAAATCAAAGAATAAACGAGAGACGAAAGCAAGGTTGTGACGTGATTAGATCATTTGTCATTACCAAGGACGTACCGCGAGGAGGCGATTAAAAATGAGAAAATTGCCTCCACCAGATTATTGAAAACTAAAAAGTGCTTCGAATTTCTCTTCGTGTTAATAATCACAACAGAATTTACCAAATATATCAATAATCATAGCACAAACAAATATATTACAAGAGATGCGTGTAAATATCTCGCACATTTTTTTGCAGCTACTTCCTAGCCCTGATAAACTCAGCCCTCGCCAACTGTGATAAACGATATTGATGTTACTAAACCGAGACCTGTCATTTGACAGCTTTTTCAACCTTACTCGCATCGATATCCTGCATTATTTTCAAGATTAGTGAACCGTATTTGCGTATTTTCATACATCGGCCAATTATAGTTAATAACAAATCGAGTATTTACTTCAAGCTATTTCCGAACAACCTAAGCATCACTAAATACCATAATAGCTTGAATTAAATCACTCGCCTACACCCTTTGGCTGTATTGAATCGTTTAGATAGATCCTATTCAAAGCATATGATAAGTAGTAACTTTGTGAGATGATTTTAGGAGGACTAACATTGAAGTTTTGACTTGAAACCTAACAACAATATATTGAAAGATGAGTACATAAACAACTGCATTCGTATTATGCAAGTAATATACTCTAATTTAATTCATGGATCGCTAAATGTTATTATCGAACCAATCTTGGTCTATTGGAATTGCTAATCAAATATTATTCAGTTTGATTGATTTTAGTAATTTGATGAAATAAATGATATCCGATAGCTAATGATTTTCCACCTGAAGCTACGCTCTGTGAGTGATGGCACAAAAATGATGGCACACTTAGAAATTTCATTTTTGAGCTAACATATTTTTCTAACGGTAAGGTATAGAAAACAGTTGAATGTCCCAAATCAAAGTTTTATTTGTTCCGAAGAAATTATAATTATTTCGTAGCAATGCATACTGTACTTATCATTTTGTAAGCAAAAACATTGTAAGAGTGCTATTTTCATCAGTCATAAGTAATGACACATTTGTTTTTATCATTTGAAAAATAACAGTTAAACTTAAAACGAGAATTTTGTTTCGGCCTTTTTTGCTTTTATCATGCCTTGCAAATGTGTTGGCTCTAAAGCTAGCGGTTGTTTTGTGGTTAAACTAGTGATTGCTGTGAAGTATTTGAGTCGTGCTCAATATTAAGTATATTTCAGAAAAATGAGGCGTAAAACTCAGTTAGAGACAAGAAAATAATTTTAAATTTATAGTGAGGGCAAGACCTACCGCGAAATTTGAAAAATAGACAAGAGACCTTATTCGACAATCAAAAATGACCCAGAAAATTAGATACCGCGCAATAAAAAAAGAAATCATCAAAGAAGTAAAAGCTAATCGAAGATCGATTGCAGTGAAAATTGCAGGAAACATCACCCGTGAAACAGAGAAGTCTGTAAGTGCATCTACGGTCCACAGGACACTGAATTCAAATGGTTTACATGGACGAACACCAAGGAAGAAGCCTTTCATATCGGACACGAACAAACGGAAGCGGCTAAAATATGCAAATAAATACAAAAACTGTGGAGTTGAGTTCTGGAAAACTGTACTCTTCACCGATGATAGCAAATTCGAAATTTGCGGGCATAAAAAATCTAGGAAAAAATGGCGAACTAAAAATTCCGAATTTGAAGAAAAAATCATCACATCTACAGTCAAGCATGGTGGATGGTCGGTAATAGTATGGGGGTGTATGGCGGAGACAAGAGTCGGGAATCTCGTGTTCATTGAGGGTACAATGAACAAAGAACAGTACCTTAAAATTTTGCAGGAAAATTTGGCTCCCAGTGTAAAAAAAAATTGAGCTACCCAGGACGTGGGTCTTTCATCAAAACAACAACCCTAAGCATACATCTCGCTTGGTTAAAGAATGGCTCTTGTATCGGATACCGAATCAACTTGATTACCCTCCCTAGTCTCCAGACCTTAACCCTATAGAGCATTTGTGGGAAATTTTGGATCAGCGAGTTCGAAGAAGGCCAATTTCTTGCAAGAAAGATTTGAAAAATCCTTTAATTGAAGAATGGGAAGATATAAGCCCAAATGTGACAAAGAACCTTGTAAAATCTATACCAAGACGCCTGCAAGCTGTGGAAAAGCAAAAGGAGCCCAAACAAAATACTAGTTTTAAATTGAACTGTAATTTTTCAATTGACAGGAACAAGTGTGCCATTACTTTTGACTGATAAAAATAGCACTGTTACAATGTTTTTGAATATAAAGTGATAAGTACTGTATATAAACTGCTATGAAATGATTATAATTTCTTAGAAACGAATAAAACTTTGATTTGAGACATTCAACAGTTTACCTTACAGTTAGAAAAATATGTTAGTTCAAAAATGATTTTTTTAAGTGTGCTATCACTTTTGACTCTCACAGTAAATTCTTAGTTTTTGACGCAATATGAATTTTTTGATTCAATATGAAGAATTCGACCTATTTCACACACAATCATAATTTTCCTATCATGATTGTGAGTTCCACTATCTAAATGTCATTATTTTTTTCCCTCAATGGTATGCCAGCAGAACTTTAGCGAGTTAATTAGTTTTATTCTGTACCATTTTTTTCCTTCAAACTAGGATATAAAACTCAAAAACCATTTGAGAGATTTACACCACAGGCAAATTTTTGTGGATGTTGCGGCTCATATACGGCTCACCATTAAAATTTCTAAAAGAAAAAGAATATTATGTGGTGAGTTTAAAAATAAGTTTAGTAGTAGTAGGTGATTAATTTGGTAGTGGGTTTATTAGGAGCAGTCAAGACCCAGCTGTTGAAGTGACTGAAGAACTTCCTATGAAGATAATCGTGCCACTTTGCTAGCTCTACGCGTCTGAGATGGGTCAAAAGCAAATTTGGTGGATTAGCTTCCAGAAAAACTGGACGATACATATATATCATCTGTCATGAAAATATGCTAGCTGCAATATACCAATAAAGGGAATGGGAGCTTTAGCCTGTAACGAACCACAAGCAGCTGTGATGGGACGTGTCAAAGCACGTTACTAGCATATGAATAAAAAGGAGAAGCTGAAACAAGAACAAAGAAAAACCTAAACGGGCAAAGATCACTCTATTTATTAGGCCTGAAAAGAAGTAGAAAGTTGCAAGCCCCTGCTGCTATGGGGCCAGGACCCCAAATGTTGCGGGGTCACGCCGTTCACTTAAACAAAACAAACATAAGACAGAAAAAAATGGTCAATGTCCCTCCTTTGAAAGAAAGGGGAAAACTACTGAAGTTCAACTAACTATGAGTCGGCAAGGCCATCTCAATAAGCTTTGAGGGATTACTTTCCAAAAAAGCTTCAAAATTTAGGAAATTCAAACTATGTTACATATCATTAAATATTTAGTTTTCACATTTGGAGTTGATTTTTGGTGGATCTTTAACAGATGAAAATTTGATGGTAACATCTGCTGGTACAAAAATGACAAAATTTACCGGTTTTGAAAACTCTATCTGGATTTCATAATCAAAAATATGATAAACCTGCTGGACATAAAAATTAGCCTACTCTGTGAATTTCATTTAGATTTAATGTCTTTTATTTTCTTGGGAGCTATTTCAAGATGGCACCATAGGCACAGTGTTTCCATCGCAAACTTCACGCGCTTTAACAATGATAAGGACTCACTGATTCGCAATTCATTGTATATGCAAATGCAAATGTTGGTGTCCTTTTTTCCTCCAACAGATGCATTGTGAATTTTTTGATTTCGTACTCTTTGGATAAAAGCACCACTTACTGTTTAATCCCAAAGCTCCCGATATGAAAATGCTAATCGTTTGATGGCCTAAGTCAGCTGATGCAAGGTTTGTTTGACCTGTGTGTGTTCTTAGCAATTATCGATGAATCTTTTTCCGGTGACCTTCACAATATCTCACATCTAGAGCCGCAGTGAAACTAGAATACCTAGGTTAATTCTGTACTGGAACTGTGTACAGAACTTTTACTGCAACTCGTCTTAGTGGCACTATCAGTACGGTTAGATGTTCTTCACTGTTTCAACGGCTGTGCTCTGCAGCTGCTTCGAACAGTTTCTTGTAAATAGTTCGAAAAAATCGGTTTATCAAAATTTGCCAGTTTGAGTTGCTTTTAAACTATTGCATACCAATTTCCTCGTTGGGCTAATTAGCTTGAACTTTCAGCTCTTGAATTGGTTTGCCATTCGTGTAGCTAAAGTACCTTGTATATTGAAAATTCAATTATTGTTGGAGCTGTTGCGTCATTTCCTTCAACTTTTGACCACTTTTTCGGCTCTGTTGTTCCAATTGTTTAAAGGCTGCAGGTCAAGTTGTTCCCTTATGTTAAAAGGCTGCAGGTCAAGTTTCTAACCTTGCTGATTCAGCTTTTGATTCAATCGTTCGCTAGTGTCTACAGCTTGCTGACCATGGTTGGCGATTTTTTTATCCAATTTTTAGTCAAGTTTCTGGTCCAATTTACTATTAATTTACCAATCAAACGCCCTTTTTCCCACCGTGAGCTCGTTATTTCATATCGGAAGTCATTTGCAGCCACAAACACATAATCCAATTTTACTTCATGCTGCTTTGTTTCCAATAAATAAGTGTTTGATCTTTTTCCTCATCTGGGAATTCAAGCGTTTCCGTATCCATGCTTTCCGTTTTCAAAGTCTGCGTGATAGAAAAGCTGGCTTATTCCCGGTCATCAACAAATTGCGTTTCGGACAATCCGTTATCTACTTCGCTAAAATCAATTTGGCTACTAGCTTTGACATTGTTTTTGTAAGTCCTTGCTATTTCATATCATAATAACTCGTTCGCAAATTTTTACTACGTCTTTCACGTTTTTCACGAATTCAAAGTCGCAAAATCCGTTGAAAGTGTCTGCTCGATTGTTCAAATAGATGGCCCTGTATCCTTAATATGAATGTATCTTAACCACGTAAACCACGTAAGTCGAGACCATCTTTTGATGTTTGTTAATATATTCGGGCATTGTTCTGAAATAATGATAAATTTTCCTTTAAGCAAAAATTTCTTGAAAACCGTATAGCTCACGTACATTGTAACTTGAAAAATGCCAAATATTTGCTCGATACCGCTTATAGCTTTGAAAAATTTCAGTTCGTTGACTTGATTCGAAATTTCTAACTCTCGAAACATAAAATTTCACTAAAAAATTTAACTTATACGGGGAAAGATACTCTCTAAACGAAATATCTCCAAAAAAAATATATGTTAAGAGATTGAAATATAAGTAGCTTCTAAAGGAAAAATGAGTCCTCCTATAAAACGTATTGCAATGAGTTTTAAAATCAACACCAAGTTTGTATTTCTTTTCATTTCTATGCACTAGAGTCTTGTATCGCTTAGCTAAATTTCTTTTTAAATTATATTCTTGAATCAAAGAAGAAGAGTCTAGATAGTCTCGATATTATTTATATTGGATACGACAAATCCTTCAGCTAAAATAAATTTCATACCATATTATATTTCAATTTTATGGTCAATTGTAAATTTCTGAAGTCAAAGTTCCAATATTATTCATTCGCTACATCAAATATTTCGAAGATATAAATTGTCACGTAAACGGTGATAAACTTTTCACCCACGCACAAAGAAATTTCAGTTTTTGCGACGCTTATTTGCCAGAAGAGAGAGTATTTTTTTAATGCATAAAATTATTTTTTGCTGTATGTATTTTCTTCAAAAGAGATATCTTTTCTAGAAATAAAATTAATATTTGATGTGCGACTTTTTCGCAACGAAAATATTCTTGTCATTTCCAGTTTTTGATCCCTGTAGAATCTCGTCCTAGATGGAAGATTTTATTTATTCCAGAGAGGTAAATAGATGGAAAGCTGACGACTGTCAGCGATGATAACGTGTTTTTAATTAGTTTCCAGTTTAATTAGTTTTATAAAGATTGGTTAAACATTTTAGGGTTATCCTGTTTTATTGCATTTATAAAATATTGATTGTAAATTCTGATTGATAATATTATTGTTTTCATTCAATTTCGCAATTTGGCTTGAAAAATCAATCGTTTATATATTAAAATACTTTTAATTCTCATTTATGTAGTTTGCTTTCAATTAATGTAGATGGTTTTTCGAATCATAATTGCAAAGTCTGTTTAATATCACGATCACGTTCATGTAATTGCCTTCTTTCATCAAAACATAATTAACAACGAAATTACTCATTAGCCCACATTGGGCGCATTTTTTAGCTACATAAACCATTCACCATCAACTAGTTCAAATAATTGAAAGCATATACTTTTATATATTTATATGCATCTTCATTACTTTCAATACGCTATTAACGACCATGACTGGCATTTACTTGATTCATATTCGACGAATTTCAATTATGCGTATTTTCACTTTCATATACGCTAACTTGTACATTCATGCCGTAAATAATGGCCTCAAACTGTTTTCTATGTAGTCCTAACAAAGCACGAAATGAACTAATTGACTTGTTGCCCAAATGAAATACGATTGTACACAAAGTTGAAATTACAGGAAATTTGCCTCAATAGAAATGTACTCAGCACATTTCAGGTCATAGGTGAAACGATGTTAACAAAGTAATATATTACAGGGATGAGTACGTGTGGGCTACTGTTTCCACATATCATAATTTCTATAATAGAGGGTTGGTTATAGCTTTTTGGAATGGTAGATATTAGAGTGTTAGGAGTGTGAATACATTGTATACTATCATATTAAGTTTGTGTCAGTTAAAGATTCTTTAGTTGTGCACTTTCGAGATAATACTTAAAGTAAAAAAATGTTTAAAAGAGTATTGGTTGCTTAGAAATGTGTTTTGGAAAATGTTGATCACTTAGAAGCAAATAAAAGCCATTCGTACCAGTTTTTATAAAAAAAAAACACTCATATTTAAAGATCATGAGCCTTGAAAAACCTTAATTTCCATTATTTCAATGTCACTTTTATTCACTTTCATCTCTATACTTATCTAAATTTCCTCGAGCAATTCTCGGATTTAGCTCACAATTCAACAACTTGAAAATTTCATTTTGCTTCAGAAATAGCATTTGAAATACAAGAAATGATATAACAAGGATAACTCGCACTTTTCTAAAAAAAAAAAAACAAACATGCTTCTTTGTCACTTTATGAAACGACATCCGAGCATTTTCGTCAGTGACAATTTCGAAGTTAATAATACCAAATATCATTTGTTTTAATAGTATCTTGCCTTAGAAGCTTGAAATGTGTCACAGTTATTGGGTATACAAATAATGTATATGAAGCTATGAAAATTTTATCAGCAATATATCTTAATATGAAATCTAAAATGATTTGTTTTAGAGTGTTGAAATGGCCATATATGACTTTATATAGAGAGAAAACCAAATGTGATAAACATATTTTCCAGAAGAACTAGGTTCACTTTTAGAAGGCATAATGTGCTTATTTTACTAGTAATATCTGATTAAACATAGTTTTCAACCATATTTTGTAGCTAGGTAAACAAATCTCAAATAAACGTAAGTCCTATTATAGTAGTATTATTCACTATCATTTAGTGCTGTCAAACCCAGTGTGTTAAATTTCGGGACGGAAGGTAAAAATAATCGGGACTTAGGGTGTCAAATCGGGACAGCTACAATGACAAAAATAGAAACAAAAGATATTTGTGAATCATCATTTATTTCACCATTACTTAGTACAAGAAACGAAACAAATGAACCTTAAACTAGACAAACTTATTTAGGATTCAAGAAAAGTCAAACATAACTGATTTGACTAATTAAATCGAATAGTAATTATCTTACCTAATTTATAATTTTTGGAAACATGTGCAAGTATTTTTTAAGTTATTTTTTATTCGTATTTTACTTAGCGTTAGATTTCTCTCCTTTCAATAGGTCTTTGCTTTTTATCGCATAATCATAAAATTCACTACACAAAAGCTTCAAGTTGGTCTTTATTTGTATCTCTGCTTTGACATGCTCGAGAGATAATCTGTTTCTTCTCTTGGACCAAATTATAGGTGCGTTTTTTTGCACATCCGAGCAAAACAAAATTGTTGTTGTATTCAATATACTTAACAAAATTTGATCTGCTTGGGTGTGCAAAAAAACACACCTTATATTATTTAGGGAAAATATTGTTTCTTTCGCAGCATTCGTGACTGGTATCCATGCCATGAAAACAAATATTTTTAGCACATTAGGAACATTTCGCGTTTCAAATAATTTGTGCTATTTCTGTAATGTCGTTAAGTCTTTGTTCTGTACTGCAGCTCTGATTGCACTTGTGACGTCAGAAAATTCTTCATAAAAATCGCCCATTTCAAATATGTAGTGATATTAAGTTTTTAAATCATATTAACAATTGATGCGTAAGTTAGAGAGTCACAACATTCCATTGAACCATATATTTATAGACTTTAAGGCTACCTTTGATAGCATAGGCAGGGTAGAGCTGCATAAAGTCATGATAAAATTCGGCATCATAGACAAACTGACACGATTGTCTTGGTTAACCATAGCCAATGTAACACGCCAAGTTGAAATAGCCGGATTGCCATCCAGACCGTTCATCATCTTCAATGAGCTTCGACAAGGGGATGGTCTGGCCTCCCTCCTCTTCAACCTGGCGTTGGAGAAAGCAATCCGAGACTCTGGCACGTCAACGAGAAGAACTATCGTAACCAAGATACTGGCTTATGCAGATGATATAGACAT
Organism: Nemotelus nigrinus; assembly: GCA_947369275.1. NCBI lineage: Eukaryota > Metazoa > Arthropoda > Insecta > Diptera > Stratiomyidae > Nemotelus > Nemotelus nigrinus. The sequence goes on along the minus strand of OX376372.1, from coordinate 201,403,453 downwards.
AATTGGAAGATCAGAACTACCTGAGCGAGAAACTTTCATCCAGATCGAACGAGCGACACAAAAACTGGGGGGCACATAAATGAAGGAAAGACAAAGTACATGGTGGCAGCATCTGCAAGAAAAACACCTAGAGCTTGTCATACCTTCGGGGTAGTTGAGCATGAATTTGAAGTAATGCCATCGTTCAACTACTTCGGGTCAATTGTACCAGCCGATAACAACATGGAGGAAGCAACACGCGCGCGGCTGCTCAAAGCCAAGAAAGCCTACTAGAGTCTGTCAAGGCTCTTCAAATCACGAACATCAAAGCTCCTGCTATATGAGACCATGGTCCTGCCAGTACTCACGTTTGGATCTTAGCCTTGGGTGCTCAGTAAAAGGCACTCTGACCTATTAGTCACTTTCGAAAAGAAAGTCGTGAGGAGAATCATTGACCCTTATGTGAAGAAGATGCTATAACCATGAGTTGGATGCTATCGACCTAGAAACAGATATAATAGCTAAGATAAAGCTCAAAAAGGGCCCGGTAGCTCTGTTCGCTACGGCGTCAGGCCGAAAAGCGGCGTGCTACGGGGCCTGCGGGTTCGAATCCCGCCAGTGCCATGGCTGTAAGTGTGAATGCGTGTGTTTGTCTATGAGGGTGGTAAATGGGATCAAACTGGTGGCCTAATGCTGGCCGCGTTCCCGGCAGTCCTCTTCACTAGCCTAACCTAACCTAAGATAAGGCTGCGGTGGACAGGATACCCAGCTTGAATGAGCGAAGAAGATCCTGTTCGGAAAACCCATTGGAGCAAATTTTACAGCAGACGACAGCGTGGGAGACCTTGCCTGCGCTGGAGGGATGACGTTGACCAGGACGCTCGGAGTTAAGGGTTGCCCAATTGGATGACATCGACTCGCAATCGGAACCGATGGAAAAATTTGTTGATGGAGGCCAGGACTGGACCCCGGTTGTAGCGCTGATAATGATGATAATGGAGACATATTTTACACTATTGTGCAAAATATCATATTAGCAAGGCATCCCACTGGAAAAATATTGTTATTATCATTGTATAGTAATTGGAACACTGAATTATTGCTTGAGAGTTTTACATGTCCATTTTCTGCACAATAACTGGTGAGATGTTTAGTATTAATACTACGCTCCCTAAATCGTGTTGCTAAATTGTTATACATGGCAAATGCTGTTTCATTTGAGTCGTCGTGAAAAATCAAGTACGCATGTCTTAAGGTTAGTAACTAGTAACATTGGAAACATTTTTATGGCACCGTGAGTAGCAGCATCTGTAGTAACACTATGAAACGTACTATTTTAATGGTCGTCAACCGAACCTAAAACACTGGCCTTAGTTCTTTCAAGTGTAAGATGTTGAGCATTTTTTGAATCGTAAAACAAAAGACTGCCAAGTTTAGCTTCACAATCCAGAGAATTAAATGACAAACTGTGCTTGATGGAATGGTGTCGGCAGGTGTCGAGAGAAGAACGAGACTGCATCAATGAATGATATCTGTATCTCGCCAATTCAATACGCGAGAAGCATAAAACTTTTACGCTGCCTATTTAGTCCGAGTTTGGTGAGAAAAAATGAAAACAGCAAAACGAAAATATTTTTATGTGGTAGCAGATTACAGATGAATTTGTTTTCCCTGTAAAAATTATCGATCAAGGAGGCTAGTAAGAAATCGGGACATTTGGCGACCCAATCAAGAGTAAATCGGGGCGTGTCACTAGACCGCTGAAAATCGGGACGTCCCGCGCAAATCGGGACACCTGGCGACACTAATCATCACACTATTACTCATTTACACAAAACTAGCATCTGCAACTATCTTAAACTGTATTACAGATAAATAAAAAATTTTATAACAAATCATAGTTGCAAATATATGTAATCAACATGAGTGTGAATAGTTACTTTCAACAAGCTATTCAAGAAGCAAACCCTTATATTTTAGTGCTTATGCTAATACGCTCAAGTGGGTAGTACAATCTAAATCAAGATGAATTACTTTGAGAAAATAACTGTCAAGTACCTGCTAACATAAAAAGCTTATTATTCAAGTTATGATACAATTTGAATTTGAATACCAGCCTACAACACAAACTTCCATGAAAAATCATCATAAGTAAATAGTAGGTGGAAGGAAGTTTGAATGAAAATTTATTCCTGGAAAAAGGAAATCGTATTATTTTAAACAGGATGGGATGTTGTTATTTTACGTTCTGACATGTGCAGATTGTGGTTTTCATGGCCTTTAGGTAACATGATTATGTTATCTTTTCAGCTATCTGCGGAAGAATTTACGTGGAAGTTTTTCAGGCACGTGTTTTAAATCGCATGTAATAAAGTTTTAAATCTTTTGTTTGAAGACCTAAAAATCATGAAAACAGGTATGTTAAAGCTTAAGGCTAAGTTTTATGATTACTTTGATATTTGAATTTAAATGTACACTTGCAAAGGCTTTGACATTTAATAAACGAGATAAAGTATGATGGAATGAAAAAAAAGGTCTTGTGGTCTTTTGATGCGATTTCGTTGAGAATTCAGAAAATAGAAAGCTAACTGGAGAAAAAAAACAGTTTTCAATGGACATTTAACAGTTTTTAATGGAAATACATTGTCTTGGGCACACTAAAAGTTTAAGCTGCTTAGTAAAATATGTTTGTGTTTACTTTTATTGTGCCGCAAATTCTAAATTAGACAAATTCCGTAATTTTCAATGAGTCCTAGTAATGCTTGTTCGATGATCTCTATTGGCTTTAGTCTGAAAAGAAAAAAAGCAGAAACATAGTTTTGACTATGAATACGTGCAGCTTTTTTATTTATAGGCCGCAATAACATTAAAGTGAGATGATAAAGATAATGTTGAAAGTACATGACAAAGTCGTGTGCGCACCAAAAGTCGTTAAAAGTCAAAGATCACAAAAATCAGTTTTTATAAATATCGTGCTAACTATTTATATATATTAATTTATTTAAACATTGAATTTTCTCAACACGAAAATCTGCATCACATCTTGAATTCATATACGATAAGTTGCTCTCAAGATATGAGGCTGAAAAATTTTTGCTCAAAACGCATAATCTCTTATCGTTTGCATATAGTGGTGTATACAGACTGAACGATGCAAGTAAGCGTAGAAAGTATGTGTAATTCATAGTTCTTTCTTTCTAAGGGAACCTTGATGAAGAACTTTCCATAGTCATTTCATGGGTCGGGGATGGGCAGCGAGTATTTGTCGTGTGCCATATAACTTGAAGCGACCCAACATTGTCCTTTTCATTGAAGTTTGAAAGGACAAAAACATTTGTAGACTTCTTGATGAGGACTTTTTCTTGAAGCCTGTATTTGTCAGTGTGTACCCCACAGACTCCGTCCTTAACGACCTATGGCTCTTAAATTAGAACTATCTCCTCGGCACGTTTGCACAAAAAAGAAGAAGGGCAGTTGAAGTCGCCTTGGAGTGTTGAAGGCTAATTTACAGACACTTAACCCTTTTTGACAACGGTGTTGTCTAGATCCTCATCACATACAATGGCCATCTCCTCCTGCTTACTCAATTAGAGTACAAGCAGATAAAGTCTCCTAGTTCAGCGGTAGTGACAGCACTCGCCTCATTCTTTGATGTACATAGATGTGCCTGAGCAAATCTCGGACACATCAGATAGCCGTTTTTCCACAGCCTTTTCCTCCGGCATGATAATTTTATCTTCCCTTTCCATGGGAATTGGATACTCCGGTGTGGAGATGTTCATGTCACCCCTGTACACATTTAAGTGTAAAAGCTCAAACCCGTAGTCAGCTTTCTAGTGCCAGCATTTTAAGTTAGAAAGGCATTTCTTGTTGATGACAATTAGGCCCTGGCGTCGGTCACCGGACAGTTCGCTGACCTTGGCCACCTTCGAATCGATTACATCGTTGCTCAGTTTTATGACATCCTAAATATCCTCAGGTAAGGAAAATTTGGCAAGGATCCATACCCTGAATTTCAGCTTACTCAGAATCTGATGTTTTACCACTACTTCCAATTTCGCCCCTGGTCGAATCTCACCCAGTTTGTTTACCGCTAGCCCGTACAAGTCCGCAGAGTGCTGATCCTGATAGGCTGTAAATTTAACTTGACCCTGGTGGCCTCTGAAGCCAGCTAAGAGCGCTTTCTGCACCAACTTCCAGTTATTCTGTAAAATAATGCCATCAATTTTACTTTTATCGCTGATTGCACTAACCGGACACACTTTGGCAGTTTTGTTCGATGGCCAAGTTAATCCAGCTGGGACAGTCTTATGTCTATTTGGCTTCCGCTAATTTGCCTATTCAGTCGACCTTTGCCGTTTCTAAGATGAATTCTTTTATTTAATTCTACCCACTTAATGGCTTCTTTATCCATATCAGGCAGTGTCTCTAGGAAGCTCTCGTCCAGATTTTATGTGCCCATACTGAGCTTATACAATGTTAGGTGCCTAAAGCGGGGGTGGCAGCTGAAATATTGGATACCCGAGTCGGCTCAATTTCCGTTCCACTTGAGCTCCACTGGGTGAAAACGGGTCCCGTCCTCTCATCAGCTATCAGCTTTTTTGCCTTGGCACTTTGAGGGGTTGATCCAGGGAGAAAGCTATGATTGCCAAAGGTCCGTGAAGTAGGCTCGAAGGCCATTTGTCCAAGGCAAGCTGCTCGTGGGTGATGGAGCAAGATTTATAGCTACTTCTCCTCCGGATAACAATGGAGCAAGCCTACCAATAACTGCTCCCGAACCACTAGCACACTTGGCCGCAGAAACAGGAGCCTCTTTCACTTTAGAAGCAAAGGTTGGATTGGAAGAGTATGGATTTTTGCTAGCAGAGGTCCAAAGAGCAAGTTCAGAAGCCACATTTCCAAAGCCGCCGGACAGGGTTACGTGAAAAGTGCCAGTAAACGGTGGAACAAACTTTCTGGATAGCAGTGAAGCAAGCATTCTAGCCACTTCTCCTCCATGATTGGGGCAGTTTGCCGTAGAAGCAGCCCCGTCTTTGACTGCAGAAACTGGAGTTGAATTGGAGAAATCAGACTTCTGTCCAGCATACATATATCGACTTTTTGCTAGTTTTTGGAAACATAATACCATTAGTCCAAACTCAGATCCGCTATCTTAGCTCGAATGTTTAGAAGCTCGAAAGTGATTCCATGGTTATCTATGCAAAGCAAGGACATCATGGGAGGGTTGGCACAAACAAGCCTTTATTAGGACATGTGCAAATCGGAGCTAATCAGAAGTCCAGCTCAACTGAACTTACACAGTCAATTTAATGGTTACGAAGCCATGAGTGTTTTCTGAGATCCACCACGGGTTTATTAGAACAGAGATGCTAATGTCAACCCAAAACCGTTCACTTACTGATTTTACTTTTTCGGTACCGCGCGAGAAGACAGCTAGGCCAAAATCACCTGCCCAGTGCAAAGATCATAGTCAGGTTTAAAGAATATTTATTTATTTATTTATTTATTTAATTACATATTAAACAGATAAAAATCCAATAACTGAATATAGAAACATATAATATATACAAAGAATCTACTAATGAATGAATGAAAAATAGAGAGCACAAAATAATAATAATAAAAAGATCAAATATCATAAACAAAGTCAAGGTGAAAATGAATAAATTTAAAATTAAAAAAAATAAGAAAGAAAGAAAAAAAAACTACAATGAAAAAGAGAGAAAAAAAAATGTAAGCATATATATAGAACAAACAGAATATCGAAATAAGAAAATCAAAATTAAAATTCATGTATCATATGAGCAAGGAAAAAAGATAAAAACGTATTAAACAGAAAAAGTAACGTGTCAGTCCGCGCAAAAGGAACGTTAAACGTTAACGTGGATCTATTTGACCGATCCGTAACACGAACGGAAACCTGATTGCAGAGGTCAGATAGGACAAGTTGATGGTGCAGTTTGAACAGAAGGCATTCATCGAGAAAAAGTCTGCGAGATTTCAGGGATGGTTTTTACAGCATGGTAAGTCTCGCACTATACCCACAGTAATCAAAATTGAATTTGTAAAGAAGAGAGCGGGTGAACCTGCGTTGTACAGATTCAACCGCATCAATCAAATATTGAAAATGTGGACACCAAATTTGACAACAGTATTCGAGGATACTGCGGACAAAGAAGACAAACAAGTGTACATAAAATATTTAGAAGATCTCAGCATAAAACCCGAAAGTCTGGACGCTTTGGAGCTTATGTGCAAGATATGTTTATCAAATAATAGTTTAGAGTCAAAAATTACCCCGAGGTCTTTAAAGTTTAAAACGACTTCGAGAGAGGCTCCAGAAACGTAGTAAGAAAATACTAGTGGGTAAGTTTTACGCGTGAATGACATTTGGCGACATTTTAAAACATTCAAAGTAAGATGATTTGCATTACACCAGTTGATAAGAGTGAGCAGGTCATTCTGAAGCTGTAAGCAATCTTCGAATGTATCGATTACTCTGAATATTTTTAGATCGTCTGCGTATAGAAGAGAAAAAGAGTTTAGCAGACCCGGGAGATCATTAATGAAAATTAAGAATAATAAAGGGCCAAGGAATGAACCCTGTGGAACACCTGAGGAGGGATAGAAGGGAGTGGACGAACAGGAGTTCACCGTAACAACACAAGTACGCTCATGAATGTAAGTAGAAAACCAGGAAAGCAGCGGACCATGAAAACCATAGTTCTCTAATTTCAACAGAAGAAGCTCATGGTTGACAGAGTCAAACGCCTTGGAGAAATCTGCGTAAAGAACATCCACCTGTCTTTGCTGATCAATGGCGGACGCAACAGTGTTGGTGAACGATAGCAAATTAGTAACAGTAGATTTGCCTTTCAGAGATAAAAGCAAGGTCATGACGAGATTAGATTATTTGGCGTTACGCAAGATGCACCACGTGGGGGTGATCTAATTATATCCCCTCAAACTTTAAGAGCTTCAAACTTTACAACGTTTAATTTGCCCCGTCCTGCCGCTTTTTGTTGTTACTGACAACTGTTATTTGCTTTGAACACGAATCGTTACATACCTAGAACTGTGCGCTGATAAGCAAGTATGTGAGTCATCATCGCACAAAACGGTGTTGGCTTAGTTATTTTGTTCACAAGGCTGATCTGCAGTGAAAATGTTAAAGAATATAGGAACTAGAGCTGAACCTTGAAGCATTGAAACCATTGAGGACTATTCTCACGTCATTTGACGGCTATGAGCAAAAAATCTTTCACGGTGTTTTTAAAATGCGTTTTAGGATATTCTTGTTATTTTTTATCAGAGCGTGAACCTTTTTGAACGAATTTGGCTTTGCTGCAAATCGCCCACAGTTTATTGCTTACATGATAGCGGCTTGAACCCCCTATCCACAATGAAATCCACTCTGTACCCTTCCTTCTTTTGAATATGGTGTGCAATTTCATGTTTTATGCCACGTTGGTAATCCATTTTGTTTTATGAGCCAGCATCATTAGTTTTTGCTTACTCCCCCATTGTCACTCAGAAAAATTTCACCACTATATAGCGCCAAATCATATTTGAACATGTTTGAATCAAAAATGCTCAAATATGAATTGGCGCCATATACGTTTCTTTTTAATTCAATGATGAAAAATTTTGATATGAAAATAACATTTTTATAATAAAGTGGAATTCAAATAAGATTCATTTTTTTATTTAAAAGTGTTTCAACTTTTGATTATATTTGATTCTATTAAATGACATTTTTCTGAGTGATGCTTTAAGAACGCCAAGCTTATTGATTAATCTAAAATGCCTGCATTCAAATACATGGTCCATACTTATGCAGGGTCATTTTTATTAGTTCAACAATATTCAAGAACTCTCTTTCTGTTCCGGAGCGGTTTAGAATTTCACAACGAAAAGATTGTCGGTACATTGCTCCAACTCCCAAGTGTGAAAGCATTGAAATTTAAAGGTATTGAAGTTTGAAGCTATTGAAGTTTGAAGGTATTGAAGTTTGAAGGAATTGGAATTTGTACTCTCAGTATCTACCTCTTTAATATCACAAAAGTATCCTTATCTAATTTCCAAACAAGATAAGCAGCATCTCTACGGGAAGAGGAGTCGAGAGAGACCAAACTTGATAGGCGAGAAGCGTCAAGGTAAAAGAATAAATCGACAATTTACTTCACGTCACCCTTGTCATGATCAGGTGCAACATTTTTCTTGCATCACTCTGAAACCATAAAATTTAAAACAACATCAATTTAATATACATCAGAAAGTTTGCTCGTCTGGTCAGTACTCAACTGGACGAACAAAAGCATTGATTGAGGAAAAGTTGTTCTACCCCTACTAACTTGATATCTTATCCAAAACGAAGAACAAGCTATCAAATCAGCGCAGTCTGTTATAAGCTTAAGCAAACTTGGTTGGTAGATATCACCATTTTAATTCAAAAACTGCAGCAATTTGAAAGCTGTTACCAAACCGGCTTTAATCTTACCTCCACAACCGCTCGCTACGTATGAATTTTCAAGGATTCATCTTGAAAAAGGTCAGCATTTTGGTTTTTTTCTTTGCACTCGGTAGGACTGACAGCCTATTAGATATCAGTGTGGTCTAGGATAAAGCTGAGTGCTTTCTCAAGCAAGAAAAAATGGTTGGTTTATTAAACAACGAGCCAAAGAGCTTCAGAACTTTTTAGCTACACAATCCATACACGTACAAATCTACCACCATATGAAACTTGCTTTAGACTTCAAATGTATGATCACATTCGAATGTATGATGACATTGGTATGAAAGATTAATGATATTTGCTTTATTTGCGATGCGATTACAAACACTTTTAATATCAACTACTTACTTACTACTTATGCTTAATTAGCCCAAGAGAGTGCTTATTGAACACTTATTAAATACAAACATAGCTCAACACATTTTGCGTATGACCCAATAAATAGGTGCTGCAAGAAATTGAATTGCATGAACCAATACTTATTTCCCACGGTTTCCACATAGTCTTTCAAAAATAATTTTATCAAGGGTTTCTCATCTTACTTATCGTAATCAAATAACATCTCATCTTATGCAGTATATTGATTTCACTTTTGCTCACTTGTATTTCGTAAAATAAATGACACTATTTTCTTTCAAATACGAAAAAAACATACATTTCACTCCGGATTTTAAGTACTATTTCAAGTATTAGGATATGACTTTGACTTGTTTTGTGGGAAAAAATAATAATACAAATTGAGGGTTTAGCCATTAAAACCTCGAAGCCTCAAAATTACCCATACGAAGTAATTATAAAGAATTTATTTTAAGAAGTGATGGCTTTATCTCGAATACAACCCCTTTATGACTGTGTGGCGGAAATGCAATGGGATGGCTTTGTGGCGAGAAAAGCTTCCACCCACTCAAAATTATTATGCATCTTCATTATCTTAACTACAGTAAGTGGCTTTGTAATGGTAAACGATTTTCCATAACACTTTTCCAGCACTTCGCCTTTTCCTTCAAATAAATAAGTATCATGTAGATAAGCCCAGACGTAATAACCATCCTCAAAATGAACCTACTCAATGGTTCTATTAATGCTCTCTTAGCAAACTACAGACCTAACAACGACGAAACTTAATACAATAAAGCTTTCTTAAGATATCATTAAGTCTAATTTATTAAAATGTACTCAACCATTTTTGACTCTCTATTTCTATTCGCAATGGACTTGCACTAACAAAACTCATATAAATATCTGCACATAATCCTAACCATGTATTCATACTTGCTCTTAATGTATCACTTGAAAAGGCTCTCATCCACCAAAACAGATATACCGTACGAAATGTATGATCCCTATAAGGCTGAATCTACTTCGGTGCTTAATTATAATGAACGGTATTCTTCGTATTATAGAATTGCTTCGCAGTACAGAGCAAAGGAAACAGAATGTTTAAGTTGATTTCACCTATAACCTTTGTTTGCTGCAAATGTGGGAATATGAATGCATACATATTCTTGAGTAAAAGTTTATTGTTTATTGTTTTTCTACCGATATCTAGATCAAATGTAGGTAATTATAGGAAAACAAAATATAATTTCAAAATTATCACCCCAACGATCAGAATATTTGGAGCTTGTCACGCACTAGGAATTTATTACTCAGAGTGCTTTGCTAACCAAAAATGAACAAAGCTTGTAGCTGTATTGATAGATTAGGCATTTCAAGACAAACTTGTTATATATGAAACAAATGATATAATTTCTTTCCTTTTGGCTCTTCAGTTTGTTAACAAATATCGTTCATTTAAAAAAGTTTATGTTTTTCGTGATGCGCAAATAATTGTTCGACATAGCAAAATAATATTTTTCATTCCATTAGTCAATTAAATTTTTCAAAGCTAATCACTTGAATGTTTTGAAAATTTGATTCATATCTGATTTATAATTAATCGCACGAAAGTTTTTACACTTAGGGCGTACTTTCAATCCACACACTTCATGTTCTTATTCATTAAAATATTCAATAAATATTAAAACAGTACTAAAATATGAGTGCCAGATGCTATGTATTTCTCATATCCTAATTACCGGTTTTGATCGATTAATCCTTAAATAAAGTACAGCATTTGCTTTCCTCATTCATCTTCTGAAGCACTACAGCTACATCGATTTGAGATGCTTTCGCAAGCATACAAATTTGTCAAACGTGCTTTTCAATCATTCCGAGATTCAAACTTTGCAAGTAGTAGCCATCCTATTCCATTCAGCTAGCATGTTGATGACTCACAAGGGAGAATGAAAGATTGATTTTCTTACATTAATTAGAATCTGGTTGGATATTGATTTATTTATCGGACAAATCAGAAATCAGTTTCGATTCATATCAGGATGATTCTGTTGTCATTCAATAGGTTTTGACGTGTTAGTGTTTATGTGTGGCAGTTTTTGATCAATTGCAATTTAATTAGGACAAGATTTTCGGAGAAATCGATTCAGTAGTACTAAGAAGTACGATATTGTGAATCAGATGAAACTAGGTCAAATCACATAGTAAGAAGAGTCAGTATAGCTTCATCTAAACTAGAGTTGGGTCGTACTAGAATTTTCACATACTATGTAAAACTAGTACCAACTAGTGTTCCAAATGTACCAACTAGTATTTTTTTAAGCAGGTACATAAATACTTACAACATATTAGACTTACAGTGGTTTAATGAAATGATATGATATGCCCCCGAGACACTAAGTTCCCAAACCATTATGCTGAGGGTGTAAGCTCACCACCGAAGGATACCGAGTCATCAATATATGCAGCTTGTCAGTAACTGTTCGATGGTCGGCTACTTATTTGACCTCCTTTGCAACTTTTTCTTCATCTAAGGGAAAACAATTCCTGAACCTGAACTAATCAGGGGTAAAGTGAGTCGTGGAACTAATCCCTCTAATCACTCGTGTTCACGTTGATTGTAAATTTGTGATGAAGCTCTCTACCAATTTCAACCCCCAGGCCCGTACGAGGGTTGTCGTGGGATTATCAAGTCAATTTCCGGGAAGGAAGCCAGGTGTTCTAAAACTGGGCAATATTTTTAAGTAAATGGGATAAGGTCGAAACTACCAGATGGCCAATTATAAGCAGTAATGAAATATGGCACACTGCTCCGAAGCCAAATCTGAGTTGAGCGTGCATTATGTGCTGCTGGAATGTCCAAAACTAATGATTGAAAAAAGACTTGACGAGGGGTTTTACGACGCTTTCTAGTACACGTTTCTGGTAAACTACAGCTGAAGTCTTAGCACCTTTTTCGCATAAATGGGGCCCGTGTCTCCCTTGTAGCTCACTCCAAGCCAGATCAAATCCATGCAAATTACCTCTTTAGACCGTTGGCACTCGTTGTGAAGCTTCTTCAGATGACCGAGTATACACACTGGCATTTTGCTTTCTAATATATTCCTCCATTGTATAATTTCAGTCACCAGTCATTTTTATTTTTTTATATCCTATTTTTCTTTAATGCATTCACCAGCAAATGTTTAGTATGCCTCTTCTAGCCACCTAAGCCTTAGTCTTGTTTAAGAATGAGGAACATGGATGTTTTTGATATTTGCCTGTCCTGGGGCGTAATTTTTTGTTTCCAAAGAGAGCAATATGCGTTTTCACAGCTTTTATGACTTGACTTGTCCCAATAGTGCTTGGTCTTCTGGTTTCCTAGAATGATTGTACCACCCCATACAGAAACACTCGATTAACTCCAGGCAATTGCAATGTTTCAAAGCATCAAATTTCTTTCCATAACACAATTTTGAAGTATCACTACCACATTTTATTTGCTTTATTGGCTCAATCCATAACTAAACAACGAAAATTTTACATACCACGATGAACGCAAACAATACAAAGCCTAATTGAAAGAGAAAAAAAACCGTTCTGGGTGTTTTGTTTTAAAGGAATTCGATTTCAAACTTAAATAAAACAAAAAGCCAGATCACTTTATTCTCTTGCAAAATTCGGCACTTTACACTTATTTTTTGAAGATGATCTTGTGCAAATGACCGCCGCGACTACCTTTCAAGAAGTCGATTCCAGAAGTACAATTTTCGACCAGTTTTTGAAGCTACTGGGACGTAGCCCAATGACTTCAAGTCTGGATTATTAGCAACACTGGCTTCTACAATCCAACAACGTGAAGTGGCTGCAAAAATCAGCAATCGCGTGGTGAATAGCACGTGCTGATGGACGATCGTGCGATCCCTAATACTCAAGAAGCGATCTTTGAGTTGGCTTGGCACAACTGAACACTGATTTTGGGTGAAAATATGTCCATCGCGATTCGTTAGACCTTACTGAGTTAAACTGATAGTAAGATTAACAACTCTTATCAGCTGCACCTGCAAAAAAAATACTCTTTATGTTACCATCCAGTGGCAGCTCGTGACTTAGTTTTTAGAGATTTAAAAGTAGACTAGGCTTATATTTGACATGCCTATATTCGACATAAGAAAACATATTTTATTTCATTGTTGTGTGAAAAATCCCAAAGCCCCTTTGACGCACTTAAATGACTTAATTGATTTTTGAAAACAAATAGTGGTTCACTGCATTTTTCGAAAGGTAATTTAAGTAATCTTTGATTTCTTGAACTTATATTGAACAGACTTTTATGGGACCTGACACTTGTACCTATATGATGCGCATGTTGCTTCCGTATTATGGTGTCTGCCTTTTTTCCCTAGTGCCAAAAAATCTGTTTACCAGATCTCCGGGTGATCTATCACCACGAAGTATATGAGGTTTGACTCACTAAAAAAAAACCACCTACAAGTCCATAAAGTTCCAAGTGGGGACCCACCTAAGTACAACTTCAATCCGGCGTGTTGACTCACCTATCGGTAACCACGGACTTCAGAAACTATCACAGCTCATGGGTCGTTAAGGCAACCCTCCTCCCGGTTCATAGCATTGCATTCACGGTCGTGTCAGGCGTTGCCAGGCCGATCGGCAACTCAATGGCGCACCTCAAACTTATGAAGAATATATGCTGAGTATCATCTAGCTCAGTCACACAGTATTGGCAATATGGTGTGACCACCTAACCCATTCTGTTGAGATATTTCCTGAAGTAACCGTGCCCTTTCAAGTATTGACAATGTAAAAGTTTGCCTTTCCGTTGCTCTGGTTAAGCTAGAGCTCAATAAGACCAATTATCTCAGCCGTCCAGCGTCCCTTATCACTTTCATTCCAACGTTGTTGCCAAAGTTGGAGGGACGACTACTAGAGCCCTGTCGCATACCATGCGGATATGATCCGTGTCAGTGTCACTCCCAAGATACCTGACCGATTTTCTGGTCTGGACATCCACGGAGCCAACTGTCATGAGTATAACAGCTGGTATCCTCCGCTCAATCAGCATAACAGTCTCTGTTTTGGAAACTACCAGCTTGAGGCCGTGCTCGGTCATTTACCGATCCACCCTCCTCAAGACTTTGATAAGTCTCAAGACTTGGATAATTCGGCAGATCTGGAAGTGATTACCGCTGCAACGTCATCAGTATAACTTTCCAGATTATCGTATATGACGTTTCAGAGGTCAGGTCTTAAGATTGCTCCCGTTTCCGCCCCTGAGGTGACAGGTCTCCTTTAATGAATTTAAGTTAAAATTCTTACCTATAAAGCTAACGTAACTTCCTTCAAACTATTGTTCAACTATGTTTACTGGCTTTTGTGCTATAATATACCTGATATATTTTACAGATAAACTATAAGGCAAATGTAAACAGTGAAAACAGTGGACAGATTCAAACATTTAGATACTATTGTGGTTTCCCACTGAAAACACGCTTCATGGATTCGATATTGTTTGCGTTTAGGAAATAAAACAGTTCATTTGCCACGATTTAACGCAGTTGTATTCAAACAATAATTATTACAACTAAATTGCTTATTGAGCTGGAAATCTCCCCAATCGTCAAATCGTCGTCATGAACGCAAAACGAGTCGACGCAGCGAGACCAAGAGCTGGTTCGGAGAGCTCAGTATATGCGGACGCCGAGCAACTATTGGGGTTCCAAGACTGGAGGACGCGATCACGTGACCGAGACAATTGGAGGAGATCGATCCAGGCGGCCAAGGCCCGACGTCGGGCTGTCGTGCCACGTTGATGATGAAATCGCTTACACATTTTATTTACCGTACTTATAACAATGTCACTATCGTTACAATTGACTTACTTTTAAACTAACCCTCCAGGAAACACTTAATTTGCTTTTTTGAACAGATTCACTTCCCAAGACTCGTTTCATAAGACTGACTTCACCAAGACATCTCGCCTGGAATATTTATGCTCTACCATACCCGTCGATTGTGATTGCATACTTCTAAACTATTCTCGTGTTCCCCGCCCTATGAAAATCTGTTTGTGTCTTGGCTTCTAGATGATTATGATATGCATTTACCTGTGGTCTAGGGATTTTTTCCGTTCTATGAGATGCATGTATGAGATAGCTCGAGAAAATATTTCTCGGTGTTTCTCGTTATTTCTGGCATGGATAGGGTGAAATATGATTTATTTGGAGTACATGAAAAATATGAAGCATCTCCCAAATGACCTCCATTGCCAGTACTAAAGCAAAGCTAACATTAACCAATATACCCGTTAGCACAAGAACATTTGTGGGAAATATTCAAATCAAAGCTATTAGTGCTCATGAATACTAATGGGGATTTATAACAATCTGGGGATTTATAACAAACTGACTATGAGTTGCTCCCTTTTTCGTTCTTTGGTAGAAAGTTCCCAAAACAAATACCATGCATACATATTTCACACATTTTAATCTACTCACATTTTCCATGGGTTGTTATGCAGCCCAAATTAGTTTTTTCAAGCAGATTAAAACTGACATGGGCTCAAATGTGGCAATATCAGTTTTCGACTTAAACAAAATTAACCAGCCACGTCGCATCCATGTCCATATTAAGTTCAGCACACGCAACATATAATCCTTATATTCTGCACGAGCGACATAAAACCTCTTACTTGCCTGAAATTAAATTTTCATTCAAATGTATATGTTCGTTCGTTGAACATAATCTCAGGATATTGGTTTTCTGTCTAATTCAGAGGTATCCTTTTCATTTGTTTTTCGCAAAACTCATCACAACCAGAAGATCTTTTCACATTTTCATAATTCTCTCATGTAGGTTTTTGTCCATAATATGGTTTCATTGCGTTCCGTTCTATCGACAAAACAACGACGTTATGCATACACAAATCCAAAATCACTTGCTTCCGTTCTTGAATAAATAACGACTAGTGATTCCATTTGTTTCCTCGATCAAAAAAATAAAATGTGGGGCTATTCTGTCGAACAAGTGGAGACAACATGTCAGAAGAAATGTTGATTTTGTACTTCAACTTATTTCGTATCGGAATAATCTGAAGATGCATAGCCTAAGCAAATGGAAAAACTTTGCAGAAAATATCTTTGCTTGAGTATTATACTATGACGTCATTATACTGGCTACTTGATGCTAGAAATAGTATGACAGCGCTGAATAATTTATTTGGCTTTGAAAATTGATTTACTATGATAAGCGAACGATTCGCATGAAATTGACAAAGGAAGGATCTAAGAGTTATTTTAAGGATTTTGTTGGGGCTACTCTTTCTTATTTCTCAGTGACCATAAAAATTTAAGTATGATTGCATGAGTAGGACAGAGGTGGATGACCTTCACGCTGAGCTTTCTTACCATTGTATCCATACGCATCATGTAGAACTCATAGCTGCCTTATATTATCATGGTACACAACGCAACTCGGTTTTTTATCCTCATTCATCCTGCTCTTTCATATTCAATAAAAATGAGAATTTTCCCTGATGTTTATTTGAAAATTTCAGGGATGCATTACATTCGCATCTGCTTCACGCCTTAGTGCCCTATTAAATTCCAGTGGTAGATTATACTTCTCAGTCAATGTTTTCGTATCGTTCCTGGTATGATATGCAGCAACAATAGCATTGAAACAATGTTTGCTGTCAATTGCCCGTCCTTTTACCAGTATCACCTATAAACTCACAGAACGCAACACATGCCATTGTGCTCCAGGCTACAAAATTGTTTACGTTCCTGGCATATAAACATAAACGGCTTCATTCAATATGCAACGACTTGTTGAACCGAGCAGCACAATGTCGTGATGAATGCTGGTTATGTCTGTGAATGTCCCGAGGTAGAAACTTTACATGTATCCATTTTTGGAGCTTGTTACTCAGTCCGTTGAGGACATGGATTGTGTTTTATGGGTTCAATATCCTTTCTTATAGTTGATTGTGCAGAGCGCTGTATGAGGTTTAATTCAGGTGTTGTATATTTTTTGTTTTATTACCATGTTCCCGGTGAGAATAATATTTCAATTTTGTTTTGTTCATTAAAGGAGCAAGATGAGATTATCTGCTGGTTGTTTGTAGTATAATTAGAACTGTGATGAAGTAGTAAAATTCTTCATATCTGCTGAAAGTTTGATGACATAATTTTTTTTATTTGATGCGGAATATGCCACAATTCAGTCTATAATTTAGATTATTATATGCTCTTTTATAAAAGTTTTAAACTTTTTTGGATCTTAACCCTAGAATGATACCAATGAGTAAATTTTACTCACATAGGGTATACATTTCGTCGCGCACCAGCCAGTTGGCCACTCCGACTGCCATGAGGCTAGAAGCTATATAATCTTTTTATGTTTAATAATAAAATAAAAAATGTACATAATACTATTGTTGCCATCTTTTTAGTAAAAGCATGTACCTAAAATTATCCAAAAATTTACCGTACCATTCCAGTGTTAATAGCCCTCTAACAGGCCAATTTTTATATAACAAGAAACATTTTTTAAAGGGTGTATTTCGTGCATATAAACATATTTAAACTTGAAAAAAAAACCTGTTTTTTCTATACCCTTGGTTCTAGGTACCAAAATAGGCACCCCGCCTTAAGGTGAACCTGCCCGGTTACGAAAAAAAACACATATATAAGAAAAATATACAAAGGTGAAAGAAATTTATTTATGACATTAACAAAAGTAATAAATATTAATTATTTTTTGTATGGAATTCTCGGAAACATTTTTTTGTTGACGATAGGCACAGATTCAAGTTGCATTTACAGCAAAAAACCTGGGTTTCGGATTTACAACCCTTATTTTTGCACATTCGCTTACCACTCCTATCAAGAAAATCTGGCATGTGATTCAAACCATCAAGTCGAATATCTGGCTCTGGAGTGTATGTTTTGTTGCTCGGTTTTGCCTCTGACATTTGATCTTGTTGCGAAGCAAGTGATGGTCTGCCGGGTCCTTTTTTCGGAGCTTCATTTGCACAGAGCACAGAAGCTACTTTAGCTCTAAAATTTGGCAACGAGGGTGACGTGCCGTGAATGCGCTTATGTAATAAATACGCGTTTACCACTGCCACATTGATGAAATGGTAAAATAATCGTAAAGTCCATTTGCGGGTCTTGAAACGGATTTGGTACCTTTCAAGCAGACCATCCATCAAATCGACTCCACCCATGTGGTGGTTATACTCACGTATAATGGTCGGGCAATCAATCTCTACATATTTTTTGGTAGTTCGATCAAATCGAGTTGCTTTAGATGTCTGCATATCATTTGTGCTCTTGAATGGGAGTATTCCGACATATGAAGAAGCCAAGCGGACGTTTTTATTGTTCTTCCATAAAACAGTCGTCAAGTCTACGCCATGTGCATTTCCAACGTATTCAACAGAGAAACCTTTCTCTACTTTTGCAAGCTCTTTATCACTAGGTAGCTTACAATTAGGAATACGACCAGAGCGAATTGTCCCTAATGAGTAAATTCCTCTGCTTCTGAGATAAATTAGCAGCGGCAATGTGGTATAAAAATTGTCGAAATAAAGTACGTGGTTGGCGAAGTTAGGGATGACAAACGTACGACAACATTAGCCGCTGGACCTAAATCTGGCATATTAGGCGAAATGGTGTTGCTACCAGCACCGGTATAGAGTTCAAAACCATAGGAGAATCCACTAGTATCACAGAGCACGAAAAGTTTGAACCCCCACCTATGGGGTTTTGCTGGCATGACCTGTCGCAAAGTAGAAACCATTTTGGTTGCGCACATTTGCTCATCCCAACACAAATGAGGTAGTTTAGGGACTGTTTCAAATCGTGCGTTGAAATGTTTCACCAAAGGTGAAACTTTGTATAATGGGTCAAAATCAGGTTGGCCCCGTTTTTTTTTCTTTAGACTTGTCGTTAAAGTGGAGATATTTTCGAATCGCATAAGATTGCTTAGATGTCATTGCAGTGCGAATCGGCTCAAAAGAATAACGACCCCAATACTCTGCAGCACTTGGGTATCGATATATTGACATGAATATCAATATACCAATGTATTTACGAATATCTGAAGCTGACACTGTAAATGTTGTTTGAATGTCATGCTGCCGAGCATATAAGTTTGTCTGTTCTGAAATTTCGTCAAAAAGTTCCCGGGTAAAAAAGTAAACATTGGTAAGGTGTTTCCAAATCGTTAAAACTTGATGGAAGATTTGCAGTTCCACGGAACACCACTTCATTTTTATGTAGCTGTAAATGCTTTTTGCGCCATAATATTGATTTACAGTCTTTTGATTGTGCTCTAAGTTCACGCGCAGTTCTAGTAAAGCCACCAGCACTGGTTCCAGGACTATCAGCATCGTCTTCAAATTCTGGGAGAGGACTACGAGGTCATTTGCTAGGTTTCTTACGTCGTAGGAAGATTGTAGATGGTGCTGATAAGGCTGATAATTCTGCTTTTGATGGTTCTGTTGAAGCCGACGTTGATGGTTCCGCATTGATGTATTCCGTTGAAATCGGTACTTGAAGATTGTCGGAGATTTCAGTTTTATTGGATGTCTGAGCTACTTCATCATCAAGAGATATATCTAACAACTCAATACATTCATCAATCTGATGTGCTAGACCAGGCAATTCCACGTGGTCATCATCAAAATCACATCCCAATTCATCATCGGTGGTGTCTCCATTGGCAGATATGGATTCTAAAAACTCAAATACTTCATCAGCCGTCATTTTTGATAAGTTGATTTTTTTTGTAGAGCAATAACCACTTCCTGGATTCATATTTGATGCCATGTCTGCGTACAAAATGACAATGAACAAAAATTAAAAATTTTGCCTCAAACCGGCAAGACCGCCTTTAGGCGGGTAGCGGTTATAAGTAGTTAGCAGGAAAAATAAAGGCGAAGCAAGCTTTGTTTATAAGCTATTTCATTAAAAACACCTTTATTTACTCACCTATAAATTTTCCTGGTTTGACACACGGCATCTATATTTATTTTCCAACACTGAAAACTATATTCTTTTGTTTTGTACACTTCAGTTGGCATCTCACATCAAACTGACTAG
This sequence comes from Nemotelus nigrinus, assembly GCA_947369275.1. NCBI lineage: Eukaryota > Metazoa > Arthropoda > Insecta > Diptera > Stratiomyidae > Nemotelus > Nemotelus nigrinus. The sequence continues at coordinate 201,383,518 of OX376372.1, read as the reverse complement.
AACATTTGAAATCAAGACATGGCTAGCTTTCCATCTGCATCGGTGGATGGGTACGTTCAATACAAAAGCCAGGACTGCGTGTTTACTACAAGCAAAATTCACTTGCGTGCATAAACGAGATTTAACTGAAGCCGACTTAAGGCGGGCATGCCCGTTAGAGGGATAATTACTCTATTATGTTTTTGCTCTCAGTAGATATAACGTTATAATCATTATATATTACTGACAGGGACCACTCATCGAGCTTTAATGTAGCTCCAAGTAGATATCTGAGTTAAATCAAAGGTAAATTCAGTCGTGGAACTAATCACTTAGCGCTCGTATATACTGATCAGTCATTTGTAAATTTATGAATTAAGCTCTCTACCTGCTTTAACCCCTTGACCAATAGTCCAGTCATTATAGTCAAAAATGGTCGAATGCATATTTGAATTGTTTTAAAAATTGTTGCTCTAATTCTATTTCATCAATCAGCTAGCTTTTTAGCTGTAATTACACTAGTGACGTTTTTATTTAATTGCTGATTTCAATTTCTGAAAGGTAACACAAATCAAAACTAAATAATTCGCAATATTAGCGACATTTCTCCGAAAGCAGAACTCACTTAAACTAGCGCAACATAGCAGTGGGTAAACAATGCAAAATTAAATTTAAAAATATTTTTTGAAGACTGTATTCATACAACAATAAAATCTGTTAATTGTTCTAGTATAAATAATACCATGACGATCAATAAAGGTACAGGACTGCTAATTGTGTAAAACTATATTTTTATTAAAAAGATATAAGCATTGGGCTCTTCTTACGCGGCGGTTAAAATCGCCAAGTAGGTTCGGTTCCGTGGTGTCCTCTTTCAGACAGACTCCGGCGAAGACACACTCACGCACACAAGGGCCCATTGTGATAAAAATCGCCAAGTATTAAATCACAATCTCAGTAACCTGCATGATTTTCAGTTCGAGATCCAGAAGCAATAAAGTATTTTTGTATAAAGTATTTTTAATAAAATATTCGCAGCAATGACACGCATCCATTCCAGAGACAAAAATCATTAAACCGTTATGGTGATGTAAGATCATCATAAAAAAATTAAAGTAATGCAAAATTAGCTAATTAAATTTAAAACTAAAATTCGAGCGTATCAGAACCGCTGGAAACACTAATGTTCGAAGAACAGTAAAGGATTTGTGCAGAAGATTTTGAGTGTGTATTGTACCACTAGATACTTAAGGACACCCTAAGTAATAATTTACGCTAAGGCAATTTAATCTTCAATGTAAGACTTCATCGAAAGTTACAGCGGTAGAAAGGTATTTGGGGCTGCCATCCAAAAAATGCCCAGACATTAGAAAATTTAAACATTGGTAGGGTTTATAGCGGTTTGACCAAATGTAACCTGAACTATAGCGTGGACTAAGTGAATTCAGTCCCAAAGTGTTAACATCGACCTGACCTAAAATTTGAATTTAGTCCTTGTTTGTACATACGTGACAGCTGTCATTTAGTTTGATTTTAGTTCATATACTGTAATTATCTTTTCATTTGTCTCTCAAGTATGATTACTTAAATGGTTTTGAGTCAAACGAGAGGGCTGCGAGCTTAAATTCAAGGCACATAAATTATTAATAGTCGCGCAAAAATCAAGGCTTAGGTCGGGTGTGTTTACAGTGATATAGTCCACGACCTATTTTAGGTCAGGTCGCTTGATATCGTGTACTGACCTATCGCTTAAATTTGGTGTATAATCCGCGGACTAAACGTCTGCTGTACTTATTAAGTCTGCTGTACTTATTTTTAAATGTTTATGTAAGCATTTATTGGTACGAAAACAACACAAACGCCTCGTGCTAGCAAACCTTCGCTAGCACCGAAGCCAAAAATATGTCACATTTACCTCACGTTGAAGTCAACCTACTCTGCAAATTTCGTATTGATCCCATGACTGCATTGGAAGTTATAGGGATACAAAGAAATTTAGGGCTGCCACCCTTAAATGTTTTCCAATTTTCTAGAACGTAATATTTGCTGTTGAGCTTCACTATAAGGTCACCACGATTTGAAAATTTTATGATAAAATGGCTTACTGCAGTTATGCCATATGAAATAAAACCAAAAATAGATGGCAACCCTATCATTGTCCTTGAGTATTGTCTACAATAATTTCAGTTTGCCATATGAATTTGGCTATTATTTCATGACCGCATTGGAAGCTATAGGGCAAAGAGCTTTATTTTTCTGAGGGAATTTTCAAAATTGGAGACACTAAAATTACCATAGCTGGCAGTGCCAAGTGAATTTTTCAACCAAATTCCCATGAGGGATTCAGATACTGAGTCAGAAGAGTCGATCATTTGAAAGTTTTCACTTTCAGCGCCTGCTTTAGCTACAGGGTTGGCAACTTGCTCATCGAAAGCAACACAAATTAACAAATCGAAAATACCAATATTTCCTGAAAGTTTCATAATGATTTGATAGCCCTGTCAGAAGTTACTGCATTTTAGAAATTTTAAAATTTTCCCGATATCTTTCTAGGCACCTAGCGCACACATGGTGTTAAAAAATTCCACATGGTGTTAAAAAATTCCAAACTGATTTTCGAAGAAAAAGTCCTTAAGACATAAAAGACTTTTTGGGGTATCATATCAACCATTTCAACCCATATCAACCAGTAATAAAAAGCATTTCTCGACAACGTCTCCTATAACATAAATGATGAAAATGTTCAGTGCTGGCAACACTTTTCCAACGCAGCAGCAATAAGTCTATCATAACAGGCTCATGCTAAAATCAAACTATCCTTTGAATTTCATTTTCATCCGAGGATTTCATCGAAAGTAGCAACGATTAAACGATGTTTGAAGCTGCCATCCGACAAATTTTCAAAACTCGGAAAATTTAAAAATTGGTTTCTTATTTTTATTGCTAATGCTCTGCATATAATTATATAATGGAAGTATCTGTTGGTGCAATATTTCCGAAAACGTTTGGTGTTGGCCACCTTGTGTTAGCAGCATAACCAAAAATATACCAAATCTGCTTCACTTTAAGTTTCAAAGTGAGTTTCGCCCTGTGAGTTTCGTTTCGATTGAATGACTACGCTGGAAGCTGTAAGGGTGAAATGAATTTTAGAGTTACCACCCGCAAAACTTTTCAAATTTCCCAAACCTCAATACTTGTTGTTAATTATCATTGCAGGATCGTTTCCATTTGCAAATTTAATGAGCATATCGCTTAGTAAAGAAATGCAAAAAAATACTACAAAAATTAACATAGCTTGCATCCCTTTCATGATAATTCTAAGACATACTTACGAAAGTTGGATAACAATAATGTCCATTTACTATATGAATTTCGTTTTCATTTCATAACTGCATCGGAAGTTATAGGGAAAAAAGCTTTATTTTGCTGAGCAGATTTAGTGGATTTAGGTGACAAATTTTTACCATAGCTGGCAATTCTATCCTAAGTTTTCAATCAAATTTATATCAAATGTGGGTTACAGTAAGGCTCAAGTATTGTGAGAATTTTGTTAAAATCTAATGGCTGATTCGGAAGTCATGGGTCAAAAGACAGTTTTTTTTCGTAGTGATTTTTCAAGATGGCACCACTGCCAGAAGGATACCCGAATTTCAAAATCATTTCTATCAGACCTGGTCCTGGTTAATATTAGCATGTCCTATATATTTTATAATGATCCGATTATCCGGCCGTATATTCTCGTGAACAGAAGTTTCGAGTGCTGAAAATAGAGGTAATTTGGTGATGGGCTGCCGTTCTTCTGCAACTCGAAATTATGAAAATTTCAAATTGACGTGGTGAACAAAGGTTAAAATTTATCAATAATTTGAATATTTTGTCAAAAAAAAAGTTTGATAAGGGTCAATGATTTGAAGAAATTTTTTACGTTCCTGCTACAGTTTTGATCAATATCAACACGCTCTGCAAATTTGACGATGATCCAATGTTTTTGTCAAAAGTTATAACCAATCGAAATTTGAAAAAAAAAAACCTTTCCTGTTTTTAGGCACTCACCGCCCACATAGAGTTCATAATTTCCAATTTTTTGTAAAAACAAACATGAAACATAATTAGTTTTCATTCAAATAAATGCTTATAAATAATAATTTAATAAATAATTGTTAAAATATGTACATTGCGTTGAATGACCTTGCAGTGTATAGTTCAATAGCTTCACTTAGCGTCAAAATTGCTTTTCCACATACAAAAAAAGAAAATAAGAAATTATTTTACGAACACATCCTTTACTTGGCAATATTTCAAACGTAATAAATTATTGCTCCGTTCTATGCTGACACGCAAAACTTTATTTATACAAAAAATCATTCTCACTGACACGTAAATTTTTTCATAAAAACAATTTTTTCATATATATTCAAATTCATCAGTCAATCCACATGGAAATATTTAATATTCCAGCATACTATCAAAAGTCACATACATTTAACTGTGAATTTAATTTATTTTACAGCAACAAGTGTCTCACAGCACTCCACTTGCACTTACAAACTGCAATAAACGAAATGAAATCAGCTTCAGTGTGGGTGATACTGGCCGGTGCCCTGATCCTTTTCTGTGGCACAGCGAATGCATGGGGTGGCCTGTTCAATCGATTCTCACCGGAAGTGCTGGCCAATATGGGATACGGAAACCACGGTGGAGGCCTACATAATTTTTTACAGGTAAGTGGCTGACATATTGATAAATTAATATCACACATTCACCTTTAAAGGTGACAACGGAAAGTTGTGGCGACACGTGCAATAATGCAGTCAATTGAACAAATTGAATTTTTTTATTGGACTTTTTCAGAAGATATATGCATTAATTTGATTGAACAAAATGCAATTTAATATGAAGCTTGAAATGAATGAAAACTTGTTTTTAATTTAATCAATATAACGGAGCAATAAGAAATTTTCGAACAGATTTACATGCCAATTTTTTTATTTTTTGCTTTTCAATTTCTCAATACAAAGTAGCATAAATTTATTTAATTTCTATTTTGGTAATACTGTCAAGAATGGACACTGATTGAGATCATTTTATCCATAAATGTTATGTAATTCTTCAGATTCATTTCCAAAAGCTAGGTAAAATCAAGAAAAACCACAAAATAAACAAATTACACTTCGCATGCTAATAGTTACATAAACTGAAATAACTCTGCTTGTAAGTCTGAATAGTAATTACTTTGAACTTATGCATAATTCCATTCAAGGAATGAATCTCTTTTCAAATGGAAACTGAAGAAGTATTTTAAATCACAATGAACATGTTTATGAAGTTTGTTAGTTTTAATGAAAACATAATACATTCTCATATTCTATGGTTGCTTCCTGCCGAAACTTATTCGGTACGCTTTCATTTACACTCGCTGCTAAGGATGATTCCTACTTTACTAGTGTGCAATGAAACTTTGCCACCTGTAAAACTTTGTAAGCATAAACTATGAGGCATTTGGTGATTTTAACTAAGGCAACAGTTTATGGCTAAGCTTCGTATTTAAGAGTTATTAAATATTATTGTACGTTACGTTGTGTATGGGTAAACATTTTAGAGAGTTAAATTAATTTTGAATATGAATACTAAAGGAGGTCTTTGTAGTCATAATATGCTGTTTTAACTTGAAATGAACGGGGTAAATTAAATACTTCAGACTATGGAGACCAAAATTGCATATAAGTAACAGAAAATTCATTTGTTTTAATCCAAGTGAAACATTTGCATTGTAATGTGAGTCCTGATGGTAGTGGCTATGGATGTGGAGGTGAGGCAAGCGGAATAAATTTAAATGACTCAAGGCACGTTTATAATATTCGATAGCATTTTGTTACTCGTCGCTGCGGTTAAATGCACATCCCTTTTGTTTTTGTCTTCTACCAACTGAACTTCTTAATTTTTGTTCCATTCTGCAGATAGGTGCCTCGTCTCCAACTACTACCGAGTGTTACCACAGTATTACGTAGTTTCTTAACACCATTTAAAAACAAGATTGATTCAAATACTATTTCAGTAATTTCGGGTAACCAGATCTAATATTTTCGAAATGAATTGGTGCTATAGGCGTAACTTAAAAAAAATTGATTATACAAAAAATATATAAAAACTAAAACTTTTCAAAACTTGATTTCAGGAAGAAGGTTCGCTCGAATTACACTTTCTAAAAACTATACACTTATGTGTTTAGATTAATGAGACAGCTATCAATAAATGTCTTGTCAAGTCTGGTTTTTCACAGCAGCAAAATTCACGTAAAATATTTTCACAATTTGATAAACTTGTTCCTGGTTCCAGAACCTCATGCCGGATTTATACATAGGGACGAGCGTCTCGTGTACAAGAGTCAACAAGACTCAACAAGACATTGGACGAGACTCAGCAAGACATAGGGTGAATTGTTTACTTAGGATATTGCACCATGCACCTTTCGACAGTTGTGAGCTGTTTTGTTCAGTTCAGTGAACGATGGCTGAGGTACAGGCTGTGGCTATTGCAACTGCCTGGTGTGCGTTGAGTGATTTCAATCTGGGACACGCAAAGACATGTTTGAAGTCCCAGCGAAAAATTCGAAAATGTGAATGAGCACATGCTACCCTCTCGAATCCCTTTGACTCAATGCATAAAACCGACTTTGCTTCCAGCGGCTTCGAGCTAGGACGAGACGGTCATAAACACTCAGGCACAGCAATAAAAGAATCATTATCCCTTCATAAAACAAACAAGAGCCGACGAGCAAACCATTTACACACGCGTGCTTGCCATGAAAAAAACAGCCGAGAATAGACAAGGAGACATTTACACACAGACCTTGTCTACATTTGGCATTCCTCGGCGAGAATGTAAATTCGGCATTATGCCGAAATTACACTCTTCTCGAGACGTGGCAAACGTTAACGTGGTGAGAGTGTAAATGGTCTCCTCGTCTATTCTCTGCTGTTTTTTCATGGCAAGCACAAGAGTGTAAATGGCTTCAACGTCGGCTCTTGCCTGTTTTATGAAAGGATAATGAGCGTTTTATGCCGATGTCTGAGTGCTTATAACCGTCTCGAGACGTGGCAAACGTTAACGTGGTGAGAGTGTAAATGGTCTCCTCGTCTATTCTCTGCTGTTTTTTCATGGCAAGCACAAGAGTGTAAATGGCTTCAACGTCGGCTCTTGCCTGTTTTATGAAAGGATAATGAGCGTTTTATGCCGATGTCTGAGTGCTAGTGCGAGGCAACTCGAATTGATGTCAATTTTACGCATCGACTCAAAGGGATTTGAAAAAAGGTCTGTTGTTGGCTTCGATGATATTTACAAAACTATTTTGCCGAAATTACACTCTCGATTGTAGAGGGACCCTAGTACTGCGACCTCTTGGGTCTATTGTACCTTCTCTGCGTTATGGCCTATAGGATGTCCAGGCTTCTAATGAACCTGGATATGTTCCTTGAAGGGACATTTGAGATGTCCCTCATGGAAGGAAGAGCAGAGCCAAGTAGCTCGAATCTTCTTCTCGCTAGTGCTGGACAGACTGTGAGCAGATGTTCTAAACACTCTGTCGTTTCCCCACAGTATCGGCAGTGGTCGTCCTGCTCCTCATCTATCCTGTGGAGGTACTTTTTGCATGGAAGGTGTCCTGTCAATGCTCCGCATGGGGCTCTTATGCTACTTTTGCAGAGAGCCACTGCTTCTTTTGCTGTTGTATTATCGAAGCCAAGGTATTTTTTATATGTGTTAAATCCTCAATATTAAGCCAGTAGTCTTCCATCTTTTTCTTGCTCCATGTTTTAATTTCCTTTTCCGTATCTCCCTTTGTAACACCCCAGTACGGAGAAGAACCTATGAAAGGCATTTTTGCTCCTTTTTAGGCTCTGGTATCAGCTTCCTCGTTTCCTCGGTGCCCCTCATGGCCGGGGATTCATATCAACTCGAAGCTGTTCTGTGCCCCTATTTCATTTAAAGCCTCTCTCACCTCTAAGAGAGTAGCCGAATTTATTTGATCGCGATTTATAACCATGAGAGCCGTTTGACTATCCGATAGGATCTTAATTCTGACTCTTTTGGTGTTCATTATTTTTATTGTTTGTGAGGCTCTTAGTATGGCAAATAGTTCTGCTTGATAGATCGTGGCCTCTTTGGGGAGAGGGAAATGGATTTTGCACTTGGGAGCTACGATCCCTGCTCTAACTCCACAATCCATCTTAAATCTTTGTTACTACGCTCATATATTAAACGAGTGACGTAGCAGTCAAGAATTACATCATTCATAAACTTGGATTCACACTCTCTCTTCTTAACTGCACAAAACTCACTAGTGACAAGACAACCTTTCTGAACAAGTTAGTTCTTGCAAAATTACCATCACTGCTAAAAACAAGGAATTAAAGGTTTTTAGTTTTTGGCCTGCTAGTGTACTTGTACTTTGCAAAAAAACAAAACCCTGTTCCAACCTGAATTCAAAAAATTAAAAAACATTTTTTTCTAAAATTGAACGAAGCTTCAATCAATTTTCTTCAACTCTTTTCTGACCCTAGGTGACATTATCTGCCTCACTGAAACTTGGTTTTCAGGAGTTATTAACAGCAGCGAAGCTCTTTCAATGCTCTAGATATTTCGAAAAGATCGTAATTGTTCTATTTCTCACAAAGCACATAGCGGAGGTGCATTGATTGCCTTAGGCAAACGATTTCATGGGGCACTTTATTGTGTGATGGTTCGCATTTGCTTTCTTACTATAATAATCGTCTCGTACAAAAAAAATATGAAGCATATCCTGTGCTGTTTATGTCTTTTTTTCTTTTTCTTTCCTTTACAATTTTTTTTCTATTTACCCACCAATAATATATGATGATTTAGAAAGATGATTTAGATTTTACAGTTAGAAACCGAATTAAGTATAATAATAAAGCTGTCTTCTTTCCTTCGCCTAAACTTCCTTTTGAACCTTAATGCTATACGCCACTTGAATTCTTGACCATATCTTCTCTAATATGCTCTCTTCTGGTGTATATGTATCCACCGTTCACCATCCCTATGTGTTAGTAGATCCTTACCTCCCATCTCTTTCTCCATATGTCACGCTAAGATGTCTATTGAAGATTAGATTCACAGTTATTCCTCGGTATAATTTCCTTAATGTGATTTACCAAAGAATGATCCTAAATTGAAATTTAATCTTCATGTTGGCTTACGTATTTGTGGATTAGCCTTTAGTTGTGCCACCAAGTTTGTTAAATTTTCGTACATGTTTCCAGGTTTTCTTTTAACAGAAAAATCAAGGAAACGATCCTTGATGCCAAGAATACCGTACAGACCAGTCTATTTGCTAATATGGATCGTGACTCCTCAAATTTTTTGGAAAATTAGGAGAGCCTTAAAAAACAAACACTGTGCCAAGACTTTGTTTCAATGATAGCAAGAGTTTTAGCTGCGACACTAAAAAAGCAGAAGCAAAACCATTTTCAGAATGCATGTAATAAGAACTAACGCAGGGACAAGTCTGACGTGAACAGTACTGTCACGATAGCAAGTCAAAACTTTCACAAGAAAGAACTAAATAAAAAAATTCTAAGCAAAGAAACCGCTAAAAACACTAATGTTCGAAGAAAAACAGGAAAATCGTTCAGATTTTGAGCGCATATGCTACCCCACAGGCTCCTTATTACAGCCAACCTGTGTCCAAGGTCATATACCACTTTGATCCGAAGACTGTGTCAAAAATCATCGGAAAATTTCAAAATACAGAAAAGTAAAACGCTTGTTACTTATATTAATTATCGGATGCTTGTCTTATAAGACTTCGCAAGTGGTATCTTTTATAACATAAATAACAAAAATGCTCGAGGCTTGCAACACTTTGCTAATACTAAAGCTTAAAATGTACAAATCTGCTTCACGTTGTAGCCACTCCACCTTGTAAATATTGTTTCGATTGGATGACTGAATTGGAAGTTAAAGGGTTGCAAAAAATATAAACCTTTTCAAATTTTCTATATGAAATTCAAATTTTCAAATTTTCGCTTTGAATGACTATATGAATTTCGTTTTGATTTTATAACTACAACAGAAGTTATTGGACAAAAATCTTTTTTGTTGTTGGACGAATTTGCAAGATTCATAAAACAAAAACTATTAAAGCTAGCAGTTCTATCCTAATTTTTAAACTAAACTACTATCAAACTTTGCTTACAATAAGGTCCATCCACTGTGTGAAATTCATTAAAATCTGGTGATTAAGGTCGGAAACTATAGGGCATAAAACATTTATTTTTTGGAGTGCTTTTTCAAGATGGCACTACAGCCACAGTAATGCCCGCATTTCAAAATTACTTGCGCCTATTCAAAATTAACACATTCTATAATCCGATCGTTCATTCGCGTGAGGACAAGTTTAAGGTGCTAAAAATATAGGTAATTTGGTGAGGTGCTACCGTTCTTGCGCAACGTGAAACTTGGAAAATTTTAATTTCACTGATAAATACAAAATTTATCAATCGTTTCTATTTTTTCCAAAGAGAGAAAATTTCACAGGAGAGTCGATGATTTTGAGGATTTCTTTGCAACCGATTTGCCGCAACAAGCGATCTTATAGCACAATTAGTAATTAAAATTTATTTATAACTCTTCTCTCTTTTTCAAATATGAATGTTTATATACACGGCAGACATAATTACAGATCATCAATTTTGTTGCAATACATCTCAATTTCATAAGATAATAAAAACTTGGTAAGGTTGGCCATACTAGATACTGAAAAAGTATTGAACTCGGTGAAATATTACGGTCTTATTTACAAAATAATTACACATTTCTTTTTAAAATTATATTATTGTATTAACATTATTAATTTCCTTTCTCTCTGACTGAAAGCGCACAACGAAGGTTGATAACAATCTTTCTTAGTTAAAAGATATCCCGGCTGGAGTACCTCCAGGAGCAGTTTCGATTCCCACACTGTTTAAAATAAGCACTGATAATATCCATATTAACTCATAATATGAGGTAGGTGGATGACTTTTGTACGCACATAAGTGAGTACTGGTCCCTTTGCAAAATAAGCTAAATCAAGTCTAATAATGCTGCTGCAGAAGTCAAACTAAATGCAGCAAAAACCTTAGCTATCTTTTTCAATAAGGAATGAAAACTCAATCATCTCGCCAACAACCCTATTAACTTTTTATGGAAAAAAAGAGTCAATGGGATACCGAAATCGTGATAAAAGACTACTTTATGGCTACAGTATTTGCACGAACATAAAAATACGGTACCCACTTATCAACCGAAAACTGCACTTTTGTTTATTTAATAAATTAAAACTCTAGCGCACCTGAACCGCTAGAAAACTAATTTTCGAAGAAATTGTCTTTGAGTGACAAAAAAATGTGGGAAGACGTAATACACTTTTTTGTACAACCATTCCTTATCCCAAGCAACAAAACTCAACTATAACACAAATGATGAAAATGTTCAGTGCTGGCAACATTTTCCCAACGAAGCAGCAATAAGTTTACCTTAACAAGCTCATACTTAAGTCAACTTATCCTTTGAATTTCGTTCTCATCGGAGGATTTCATCGAAAGTTTCAGCGGTTAAACGTTGTTTGAAGCTGCCATCCGAAAAATGTTCAAAACTCGGAAAATTTAAAAATTGGTTTCTTATTTTTATCGCAAATGCTTTGCATATGAGAACGTAATTTGAAGCATCTGTTGGTGCAATATTTTCGAAAATGGCTAATGCTGGTTAGCCTGTGTCAGCAGCAAAACTAAAAATATACCAAATCTGCTTCACGTTAAGTTAAACCCAACCAGTAAATTTCGTTTCGATTGAATCGCTGCGCTGGAAGGTATACGGGTGAAAAGAATTTTAGGGTTACCACCCTCAAAACTTTTCAAATTTTTAAAACGTTAATATTTGTTGTTAATTTTCATTGCAGGATCATTCTCAATTGCAAATCTAATGACATAATCGCTCAGTAAAGAAATTCCACAAAATTACAGAAATGGTCATAGCTGGCAGCCCTTTCGTGATTTTTGTACGAAATTCCAACGAAATTTGGTCTACATTAAGGTCCATTTACTGCATGAACTTCGTTTTGATTTCTGCATTGGACCGGAAGTTATAGGGAAAAAAGCTTTATTTTGCTGAGCAAATTTGCAAGATTTATGAGACAAAAATCACCACACCACATGTTACATAAAGTAACATCCAAGTAATGTGTAAATTTTGTTAAAATCTGATGGCTGAATCGGAAGTTATAGGCCAAAAAGATGTTTTTTTTTCTCAGTTATTTTTCAAGATGGTACCACTGCCACAGGGTTGCCCGCATTTCAAAATCACTTCTATCAGACCTGGTCCTAGTTGATACCAACATGTCCTGTAAATTTCAGTATGATCGGATTATCCGGTCGTCAGTTCTCGTGAACATAACTTTCGAGTGCTGAAAATAGAGGTAATTTGGTGATGGGTTGCCGTTCTTATGCAAATCGGAATTTTGAAAATTTAATCTTGAGATGAAGGACAAAGGATAAAATTTATCAAAAATTTGAAATTTTTGTCAAAAATCAAAAATTTTTCGGGACGGTCAATGATTTGAAGGATTTTTTTTCAGCAGCCTGCCACAGCTACAGGGTTACCTGCTTTTTGCTGAAAATCAATATGTGCCAAATTTTAGTCAACATCAATACGCTCTGTAATTCTCACGATGATCCATGGTTTTTCTTACAAGTAATGACAAATCAAAATTTGAAAAAATATCCTTGCCTACTTTTAGGCACCCTGCACCCACACACAGCTCAAAATTTCCAATTTTTTATCATTAACAAGCTAAGAACATAATTAGTTTTCATTCCCAATACTTTTCTTTAACAAAAATTTACACTGCTTGGAAATATAGAAGTTCCTCAAAATTCACTAAAACGCTCGCCGCCGCCAAAAGGTTTAGGATATCTGAATTTGAGAAAGTCATGGACCTACCTACTATATACATCTAAGTTCTCCGAAAATTTCAGCTCAATCGGATCGACCACTCTAGAGATTATCTCCCTTAAGCATTTTGCTGATATATATATATATATATATATATTTATATATATATATACATAGATATATATATATATATATATATATATATATATATATATATATATATATATATATATATATATATATATATATATATATATATATATATATATATATATATATATATATATATATATATATATATATATATATATATATTTAAAGAAATATGAATTTTCGGCGAAACGAGTTTAATACTATTGTTCTTCGAACATTAGTAATAGTAAATATAAAATAGATAATTAACAAATAAATCAATAACAATTGACATATAACTTAGGATAAAGGGTTGCGGATGGCTTGGACAAAGGAGGATTTGAAGGCTAATTTTGCGACCGTTGGAGAATACAGATTACTTATGCTATCGAATATCCTGCAGCATCTATTTATCGGCTCGTTAGCTGCGTAAGTAGTGGAATGTGGATATTCCTTAAGTAAACGAGAGGACTGGTGCTCCTTAAAGGGTTATTTAACACCATTTTACTATTCAGGAATTCAACTTTGATAACGCCTCTAATGACGTCGAATGTGAAGCAGGCCGAAATCATCTTTCTTCTGGATGCTAGTGTCAATAAGTTTAGATGACCCAGTCGAAACTCATAAGGAGGAAGGGTATTAAATCGTAACGATATTATAGTTCTCTCAATGTGAAAAGTAAGAATTGATTTTGTATGGACTCGAGTCTGTTACTGTGGGTTTAAAAAGCTGGATTCCAGCTATTAGAAGCATATTTGCCCCGTGCAAGTGAGATGTATAAGGATCTTGTGACTCACAGGTTACGAAATTCCTTGGCATGTGTTTTGATGAAACCTAGCTGTTTGTTTACACGAAAAAGTATTCGCCGCATACCGTACCGCATACCGTACCGCATACCGTACCGCATACCGTACCGCATACCGTACCGCATACCGTACCGCATACCGTACCGCATACCGTACCGCATACCGTACCGCATACCGTACCGCATACCGTACCGCATACCGTACCGCATACCGTACCGCATACCGTACCGCATACCGTACCGCATACCGTACCGCATACCGTACCGCATACCGTACCGCATACCGTACCGCATACCGTACCGCATACCGTACCGCATACCGTACCGCATACCGTACCGCATACCGTACCGCATACCGTACCGCATACCGTACCGCATACCGTACCGCATACCGTACCGCATACCGTACCGCATACCGTACCGCATACCGTACCGCATACCGTACCGCATACCGTACCGCATACCGTACCGCATACCGTACCGCATACCGTACCGCATACCGTACCGCATACCGTACCGCATACCGTACCGCATACCGTACCGCATACCGTACCGCATACCGTACCGCATACCGTACCGCATACCGCACCGCATACCGTACCGCATACCGTACCGCATACCGTACCGCATACCGTACCGCATACCTTACCGCATACCGTACCGCATACCGTACCGCATACCGTACCGCATACCGTACCGCATACCGTACCGCATACCGTACCGCATACCGTACCGCATACCGTACCGCATACCGTACCGCATACCGTACCGCATACCGTACCGCATACCGTACCGCATACCGTACCGCATACCGTACCGCATACCGTACCGCATACCGTACCGCATACCGTACCGCATACCGTACCGCATACCGTACCGCATACCGTACCGCATACCGTACCGCATACCGTACCGCATACCGTACCGCATACCGTACCGCATACCGTACCGCATACCGTACCGCATACCGTACCGCATACCGTACCGCATACCGTACCGCATACCGTACCGCATACCGTACCGCATACCGTACCGCATACCGTACCGCATACCGTACCGCATACCGTACCGCATACCGTACCGCATACCGTACCGCATACCGTACCGCATACCGTACCGCATACCGTACCGCATACCGTACCGCATACCGTACCGCATACCGTACCGCATACCGTACCGCATACCGTACCGCATACCGTACCGCATACCGTACCGCATACCGTACCGCATACCGTACCGCATACCGTACCGCATACCGTACCGCATACCGTACCGCATACCGTACCGCATACCGTACCGCATACCGTACCGCATACCGTACCGCATACCGTACCGCATACCGTACCGCATACCGTACCGCATACCGTACCGCATACCGTACCGCATACCGTACCGCATACCGTACCGCATACCGTACCGCATACCGTACCGCATACCGTACCGCATACCGTACCGCATACCGTACCGCATACCGTACCGCATACCTTACCGCATACCGTACCGCATACCGCACCGCATACCGTACCGCATACCGTACCGCATACCGTACCGCATACCGTACCGCATACCGTACCGCATACCGTACCGCATACCGTACCGCATACCGTACCGCATACCGTACCGCATACCGTACCGCATACCGTACCGCATACCGTACCGCATACCGTACCGCATACCGTACCGCATACCGTACCGCATACCGTACCGCATACCGTACCGCATACCGTACCGCATACCGTACCGCATACCGTACCGCATACCGTACCGCATACCGTACCGCATACCGTACCGCATACCGTACCGCATACCGTACCGCATACCGTACCGCATACCGTACCGCATACCGTACCGCATACCGTACCGCATACCGTACCGCATACCGTACCGCATACCGTACCGCATACCGTACCGCATACCGTACCGCATACCGTACCGCATACCGTACCGCATACCGTACCGCATACCGAACCGCATACCGTACCGCATACCGTACCGCATACCGTACCGCATACCGTACCGCATACCGTACCGCATACCGTACCGCATACCGTACCGCATACCGTACCGCATACCGTACCGCATACCGTACCGCATACCGTACCGCATACCGTACCGCATACCGTACCGCATACCGTACCGCATACCGTACCGCATACCGTACCGCATACCGTACCGCATACCGTACCGCATACCGTACCGCATACCGTACCGCATACCGTACCGCATACCGTACCGCATACCGTACCGCATACCGTACCGCATACCGTACCGCATACCGTACCGCATACCGTACCGCATACCGTACCGCATACCGTACCGCATACCGTACCGCATACCGTACCGCATACCGTACCGCATACCGTACCGCATACCGTACCGCATACCGTACCGCATACCGTACCGCAAACCGTACCGCAAACCGTACCGCATACCGTACCGCATACCGTACCGCATACCGTACCGCATACCGTACCGCATACCGTACCGCATACCGTACCGCATACCGTACCGCATACCGTACCGCATACCGTACCGCATACCGTACCGCATACCGTACCGCATACCGTACCGCATACCGTACCGCATACCGTACCGCATACCGTACCGCATACCGTACCGCATACCGTACCGCATACCGTACCGCATACCGTACCGCAAACCGTACCGCATACCGTACCGCATACCGTACCGCATACCGTACCGCATACCGTACCGCATACCGTACCGCATACCGTACCGCATACCGTACCGCATACCGTACCGCATACCTTACCGCATACCTTACCGCATACCGTACCGCATACCGTACCGCATACCGTACCGCATACCGTACCGCATACCACGGTATGCGGTACGGTAATAGTCACTTACTCACACTTATACGTCCTCTCACACAGTATGGTTTCGAGTTATAATTGGTGTTATCTAACATTATCGGTATGACAACTGGTGGGGCCATAATATCGGTGCCATGTAGTTATAATGCCGGGTTTCCACCAAAGAGACAAAACAAAAAACACGGACAAAACATGTTTTTCTGAACAAAAACACGAATGTTTTGTAAAAACTGAACAGTTTCGCGAGCATTTTTGTCTCTGAAAACTGTTTTAGTAAACAAAACACCTTTTTTGTACGTGTTTCTTGTTTTGTCTCTTTGGTGGAAACCCGGCATTACGCTGGGAGCCTTACTGCATAGCTCAGGCAAAAAAAGCAAAGCTAAAATATGAAAAATATTTCTTGTTGTACATAGTTTGAAAAATACATAGTTTGAAACGGATTGAAATTCACTCATAAGTATTTTAGCTCCTTTAGCTCCCTAGCTTTCCTAGCTAGATTAAGAGATTCCATAGATATGTTTAGTCCAAGTGACTCTCATCAAGTGACAGAACTTCTTAGTTTCGCGCGCAAATAGAAAACTCTAGCGCACCTGAACTGCTAGAAAACTAATTTTCGAAGAAATTGTCTTTGAGTGACATTGTGGAAAGACGTAATAAACTTTTTTGTAGAATCAAATCAACCATTCCTCGTTCAAAGCAACAGAAATAAACTATAACACAAATGATGAAAATGTTCAGTGCTGGCAACATTTTCCCAACGAAGCAGCAATACGTTAACCTTCACAAGCTCATACTCAAATCAACTTATCCTTTGAATTTCGTTCTCATCGGAGGATTTCGTCGAAAGCTTTAGCGGTTAACGTTGTTTGAGGCTGCCATCCAAAAAATGTTCAAAACTCGGAAAATTTAAAAATTGGTTTCTTAGTTTTATTGCAAATGTTTTGCATATGTGTATGTAATTTGAAGCATCTGTTGATGCAATAGTTACGAAAATGGCTAAAGCTCGTTACCCTGTGTCAGCAGCAAAGCAAAATATACACCAAATCTGCTTCACGTTAAACTAAACCCAACCAATAAATTTCGTTTCGATTGAATCACTACGCTAGAAGTTATACGGGTGAAAAATTGTTTAGGGTTACCACCCTCAAAACTTTTCAAATTTTTAAAGCGTTAATATTTGTTGTTAATTTTCATTGCAGGATCGTTCCCATTTGCAAATCTATTGACATAATGGCGCAGTAAAGAAATTCCAAAAAATTACAAAAAATGGTCATAGCTGGCAGCCCTTTCACGATTTTTGTACGAAATTCCTATGACATTTGGCTTACATCAAAATCTATTTACTGCAGTAACTTCATTTTGATATCATAACTGCACCGGAAGTTATAGGGAAAAAAGCTTTATTTTGCTGAGCAAATTTGCAAGATTTAGGAGACAAAAATCACCATAGCTGGCAACCCTATTCTAATTTTTCAGCCAAATTTTCACCAAATCTTATCTTAAATAAAATCCAAAGATTGTGTGAATTTCGTTTAAATCTGATGGCTGAATCGGAAGTTATAGGCCAAAAACCGGTTTTTTTTCTCAGTGATTTTTCAAGATGGCACCACTGCCACAGGATTGCTCGCATTTCAAAATCATTTCTATCAGACCTGGTCCTAGTTGATATAAACATGTTCTGTGAATTTCATTATGATCGGATAACCCGGTCGTCAGTTCTCGTGAACAGAACTTTCGAGTGCTGAAAATAGAGGTAATTTAGTGATGGGTTGCCGTTCTTGTGCATATCGGAATTTTAAAAATTTCAAAATGACATGATGCACAAACGTTAAAATTTATCAATGATTTGAATTTTTTGTCAAAAATCAAAAATTTTTCAGGAGGTTCAATGATTTGAAGGATTTTTTTTCAAGAGCCTGCCGCAGCTGCTGGGTTACCCGCACTACCTTGGAAATCCATGTGTATTAAACTTTAGTCAACATCAATACGCTCTGCAAATTTCACGATGATCCAATGTTTTCGTCAGAAGTAATGACAAATCAAAATTTGAAAAAAAATCCTTGCCTACTTTAAGGCACGCTGCACCCACACACGGCTCAAAATTTCCAATTCTTTACCATGAACAAGCTTAGAACATAATAAGTTTTCATTCACAATACTTTTTTTGAACAAAAATTCACACTGCTTTTAAATATAGGAGTACCTCAAAATTCACTAAAATGCTCGCCACCGCCAAAAGGTTTAGGATATCTGAATTTTAGCAAGTCGTGGACCTACCTACTAAATACATCTACGTTCTCCGAAAGTTTCAGCTCAGTCGGATTGGCCACTCCAGAGATTATCTAACTAACTTCGAAAATTAGTAATAATTTACCAACTTACAATTCAGTCTATTGTCTCCCATGGAACCCCCTTATGGAAAAATGTTGCCAAACTTCAAATAAAAAGATTGCGATTTGCTCAAAATAAGTGTTTTGAAATGACACTAAATAAGTCTTGGTACTTTTCAATCCACAACCTTATTTACATCGTACACATACCAACGGCTCATAAACTCCTGTAAAAATCCACTACTGCGTTCTATGACATACTTTGCATAATTAATAACCCGCTCCTTGCATCTGGTCCATCATCGTAACATACTGCATAGATGTCTTTTATATTTATTAGTATACAATTAAAATTTGCGGTTAGGTCTGTCTAATAACTAGAATCTAGTCCTATATTTTTATTAATTCATTTTATTCATAAATATTCATATCAATTTTCTTTGCAAAGTTATACTAAAATTGAGGTATCCAAATAACAGCTAAGCTTAGATATTAATCAATATATGCAAATACTCCATCAGTCTGAGTCACTTGAGTTTTCATTTTATCAAAGCAGCAAAAAAAATAATAAATAAACTTTTAATCCATTGTCCTATCTATTTGATACTCATTTTTGAATTTACATATAATCACAAATTTGTCAAAAATTAATCAATTCGAATTTCAAAATACAACAAACAAATAATTTGATTTTTTTAATGCTGTACCTAAATTTAGGTTTAAAATAAACAAACCATTATTTTTTTCTTATTCCAGAATGAAGGATACATAGAAGATGAGCCTGTTGTCGAAGATGAGCCATGCTACGGAAGACACTGTACTGCAAATGAGCATTGTTGCGCGGGAAGCGTTTGTGTGGATGTCGATGGTGGTAAGCATTATCAACGAATGAACATCAATATATTGAACATAATAAAGCTTTGGGCAACAGTCAAAAGCCAAGTTTAATTTTTATTAAAAGCATCTAATTTTAATAACGAAATTGCATTATTTTTTTTTGAAAATTATTGATCTTCCTCAAGAACATTACCACCAAAATTCAAATTCTGGCTACTTTGCAAAGTTATAAAATCAGACAAAAAGTCCTTGCATATTTATATCCACATTTCAAACTATATTCACGACTTTATATACGCCTACGACGAAACACGTACAAGCGAACATATTTGTGACACATAAAGAAAACGTCTTCTTCATAATCTTTCCGTATGACAATATTCAAATGCATCACGTCTTACAATAAAATTGAACTCGGCAAAGTGAGTTTAGGGACATTAAAAGTTCGTGGAAAGGTTTCGTATGCTGTGTTTTGCAAAAGGAAAATTGCCTACACTGAATTAATGCTTACTTTGCTTCAATGCTCTTAAAGTGAAACGTGCTTGAAATCGGTAATGAACTAAGACGACATTTCAGAGTCAGCTTGAAGAATTTGAACTTGGCAGGATTACTGAACACAGCTAACGATTCGTTGTAGACAGAATGGAAAATTCATGAATATTTATCGAATTGGTACGTTCACTTCAAATTTTTCATGCAACAGCTGATTCTGAAAATCGAAAAGAGAATTAACGTAAAAATGTTCATTTTGGATCAGTTGTTGAATTTGATTTCACGAACAATGATCTTTAGATTTTGAAGTCAACCCAAACTAAAATTATAAAATTTATTATTTTTTCTCCTAGTGTTTGTTCTGGCTTCTTGCGAATGAAAAACACAGTTAAAGAACTTTATCTACTACCAAGAAAACTCGTCGATGATTAAAGAAGTTTATACTATTCTATCTTAAACTTCTCATGATAAGAAGACAGTTACCCACACTGGGCGCAAAGTTTTTTCAATCATAAAGTCATTATTTTATATTTTAAATATTGATTTTACTATAGAACACTGAAAAATGTGATCCCTTTTTTTATTTTGTGGTATATTTGTGTTTCGAAGATGCTACAAAACTACATTGCGCACCTACTCGTATATAATATCAATCGACGCAGGATATGATTCAGGAAATCAAGAGAAAGCTAACATGCATTAAAAAAAACATTTAAGAAAAATTTTTCAGTCACTATCATTGGAGCTTCAACGATCTCATCCTATAAAAACTTAAAATGAAGAAATGTCTAGGTCTAACTGAAATCGATATTATTTTTAGTCCCGATATAACATATTTACATAATTTATTTGAAGAGATAACACAAATTCCAATACTTGGATACGAGGTTAAAGTTTACGCTAGTATTTTGATGTACTAGAAGTACACAGCTCGCTGAGTAATTATGACAAATAAATGTCCAAACGGCATTCATTTTAATAGTCAAGTGACGAAATATTTATGGTTACTACTGTTTTCGGAAAAGTTGGGGAAATTTTTATCAATTCGAAGACAAAATTGATTAATGAATATCCTTAGAATAGGTATCAAACAAACTGGAGTTCTGTATTGATATTTTATCACTATAGTTACAGATTCGTGAAGAAAATTTGCGGTAGCCTAATAGTCACTACACCAGGTCTGATGCAAAAACGCGAAAAGGAACTTTGAAAGCTTAGTTTGAAATGTGCCCAAATTTTTTCGTCAGAGCTACTATGGATTTAACTTTAATGTCGTCTATTAAACTTCTCTGAAGATATGTTCTTCTATCTTTTTGACGATTCTTTCGACGAAGTCTTGCTGATGTGTGGCAATGGCTTAGTCAGACAGCGGAAAACACATTATAGGCAGTCTACAGTAATGTGCTACCCCTGACTTGCTGAACTTTGTGGTATCTCTTTACTTGTGTTTGAGCCCGACCTTTGGATTATCGACTATAGTTTCATTGCCCTACACCTTCAATACAAGCTGATAAGAAGCGTGATGTCACTTCGAGCACCTCCGTGTTTGATTATTTTAAAGGGTATTCCAACGACTCCAAAAAAGGTCCTGGTCTTGAGCCGTTGGTTTGTTTGGAAAATGTATCTTGATGGTTGGTGGTGAAAACATTTTTCCATTATCAGCTAACGGAGCCTCTAACTAATCGCCTTTCCTGCTACTCAACAGTTCGGCATTCACCGCTTCATGTTTCCCAACCAAACAAAAATCGGATTTTTGTTCTTGCCCTTGCGATCGGAGTAGCGAAATGTTTATTTCATTTCCTCGTTGAAGTTTTTTACCTAGTCCGGATGCTAATAATTTTCCCCCAGTCTTTTGCGGCTCAGTAAACAGGCTTCTCTACTCGACGGATATTGCGATGCCCGCAATCTTAAAAAATGCCACATGTCTCAGCACGCACCATTCTAATTTTGGGTAACTAGCTTAAAACTATCACCAAACTGGAGCTCGAGGAATTGGAGCAGTGAATGGGGCTTAAAATATATGCAGCAGTATTAATGAAAACGTTTTACAGGTGCTACCAAATGCCATTCACCTGAACTTCAGTTCCAAAGCCTTTCAGATCATCAGTGATTGCGATATTGATAGTTGACTATTAAACTCTTTGTGTTGACTGATACCAATGTGCCGTTCGTTAATCGTCTGATGATTAGAATTTACGATCGATGATTTTTGACGCCAAGAATAGATTAGTTGAATTCAATATTTTCTCCCCGATATGTTTGTGCATTTAACAAGGTAGAAGGAGATTTATCAATATAGGGTCTACTTTGTTGAAAGTGGTCCCGCTTGGAGCTAGGCACGTGACTCTGTGGATAATTCCTTGCGCAAACCAACAGCATTTTTTGGGCCACTACCAACTGAGTGGTCCTTAATCTATTATCATAAGTACTTTTGCGTTAGCTATAAGATCCAACATATTGTTGCTACTGCAACAATCCAACAGCTCTTTTTTGCCGCTAGTTCAGTCCCATTCTTCTAGTACGTTGCCTCTAAATATTTATGTGGTTTTTACAAAGCATTTTGATCAATTGTTATATTACATCAAACGCTCGTGTTAGAACTCATCCTTTCTAGATCTACTCTGAAAAAAATTCAAAGAGTAATCAGAAACAAAAAAACATCCGACACACATACTGAACATCAAGTTAACCTAGTTGAGTTAACCTGACTCTAATCGAAGGCAAAGTGAAGCAATATACTTATCATTTTCCAACTCCAAACCTCTGAACTCAAATCGAATTGTGGGGGTGGCTGGGGCAGTGTTGCCACACCACGTTTGGCCAGGTAGTCGACAATAACGAAAGCCGTGAAGACGTCAGGACTTCGCGATCTCCTTTCACACGCGGTTGACTCTGCTTTGCAGCCTTTTTAGGACGTCCAAGTAAAATTGACTGTTCACCGTTTGTTTTGGTGGCACGAATTCCTGCCTTTCGAGTCGAAGAAGACGATGAGCATCGACTTGATGCACGTCGATTGCACTTGACAGCAATCACACAAATGTGCTCATTTGTGCCTTTTTGGAGCACGGGAAAGTGGGCGTGTGCCACTCGGCACTTTGCCGTTTGGACTCCGGGTCGTATTCAAAAATCTACGTCTCGTCACCCGTTATCACATTGTTTAAAAAATTCGGCTCACTATGACACTGCTCCAAGAGTTCATGAGAGATCCTTGCACGAGAATACCTTGGGAGAATACCTTGGGCACCACCTTCGCGCTGATCTTGCGCATGCCCAGATCTTCAGTACCAATGCGATGCACAGTACTTTTTGGAACATAACACTCCTCTGCCAACATTCTTACGCTCATGCGACGATCTGAGTTGAGCATGTCCCTCACTTTCTTCACCTTTTCGTCCTTATCGGCAGATGGCGAGAGTCAAGGTTGTTCTTCGTCTTCGGCGTCCTCTCTGCCCTCCCAGAACATTTTGTGACAGCGATAAATCATGTTTTGGGACATGGTATCATTGCCAAAAGCTTTCCATAGCATAACAGAAGTCTCGGCATCCGTTTTGTTGTGTAAAAGATAAAATATTATTGCGTAACGCTGCGCTAAGGGAAGAGGCATCTTCAAAATCCGACACGACATTTTAACAGAGGTCCAAACAAACGGTCACGTGCACTCTACTACAGCCCGCAGGCGACTGTTATGGCTATCGTTTGCTTTGCTAGACCTCCGTCAGCAATTCCCGCCGCTTGGCGCGCTTCGGTAGCGCCTTGGCTTGCATCGGAGAGGTCATTCAACTTTATTTCCGAACAGACCCTGTATGTTGACGGCGGCATTGGCGTTCCGCAAGAATACTTGTTCGTCTAACAATTTGTGCACTACTACCAATTATTAATCACCACAATCGTCCTACAGAGTCTTTGCCATCTAATAAATAAATATCATCCAAGCTTAAAATACATTCAAAATATAACTGCAGTCCACGTGGAACTCAAAACCATTCTACGTCGTCCTTGAGAACTTGATATTTTCATTGTCGTTAGAGATTTACCTATTACCTGAACAATAATGCGTAAACTCAACCCAAAAGCTAATGCTGGACGACCATAGACAGTGCCAAGCATATGGTGGTTGGACTTCAGTGAGAAATGAGAGACTCATCAGTGTCCACAGCATTCTGAAAAACTTTGTTAAAAATATGGAAAAGTCCAGAATTCATTTAAATAGCTGTGGATGTATTAATGGTGAAGCATTTCATATATTAGCTTTTCCTGCATTGCAGGTCACCTTATATTTTGAGTTTCGATCGGTTCATCGAAACTTGAGTAATACCCAGAATAATTTGGTTTGCCTTGATATTCATTTTAGTTAATTTGGTTGTTGTAGAAATGCACCTTTTTATATTCTTATCACTTCAATGAACTCTGTTTATCGCAAAATGGATTGTCTACTTGAGTTCTTAAATTATAAATGTTTCTCATATATCATTTCAGGACCGGGAGTGTGTCTTTTCGCCTACGGTCGTAAACTCGGTGAACTATGCAGACGAGATGCAGACTGTGAAGCTGGTTTGGTATGTGATAATATCGGCACTAACGGGAACATGATATGCCGAGCCCCGATGGCTATTGCAAAACAATATGGCGAGGAGTGCACTACATCGAACGAATGCGATATCACCAGGTACTATATCATATTTCAATATTCATTCCACCCTAATAACAACTTGAAGACTATGTGCACCTGAGCTATAATAGACGTTTGGAATGGAAACGTGAATAATTAATTTTGATTTATGTATCATTTTCAGGGGATTATGCTGTCAGTTGCAGCGACGACATCGGCAAGCAGCCAGGAAAATCTGCTCGTATTTCAAGGATCCATTAATTTGCATTGGAACCGTGGCTATTGACCAGGTAGGTCTTGTTTGCTCGCTTTGTACTACATATTACAATTTATGTAGGAGCGGGTTAATTTCAGGGAAAAATAAATCAATAGACATTGTGAATAGGAATGTTTGGGACTATCAGCTGTTTTATGTATAGTCTCTGGCTAGAAAGCAAAATATCCAATGTAGATTTGTGAATGAAGCTCATAAGTAAAGTCGTTAAGTCTGAAATCCGTTGGTATTTAGCTTGAATTAATTTGAATTGAATTCAAATATTTTTTTTTGCTTCCTAGCTTTTGTTGGATGTTCAACTACGTGTAGTGGACACACATATCATAAGTTATAATTGCTTTATAGGTTAAACATCTGTTTACAATTATCGGTGGTAATAAGGGCTTACACAATAAAATTTGACACTTTTATCTATGTAAATATTCCCGTATGTATACTTCCACCAGATCTTTATGCCATATGATTATCTTCTATGAAAAAGAAAATTATTTTCAAATGCGTTTATTTAACTGGAAGAACACCAGTTATCGATGTTAATTTATCGATGTGGTCTAAGGAGCAATCAGTGGCGGCTCGTCGGTGTACGCAAAGGAAGCAGTGCTTCCCTAGCTAAACCACTTAGCATAAAAAAATCAAATTTAGTATCAATATTTACTACATGGGCTGAAAAGTCTTTGACCTGACTATGAAAAAACGATATTTGTAGTGCAAAAACGATTTTATTCTTTGACATAGTCCCCATCTAGAGTAATAAACTTAATGTAACAATCTTCCAATATTTCGATGCCTCTCTTATAGAGGTCCGCGTCAAGTCCCTCAAAATAGGCATTTGTTTCATACTCGATCTCATTTGAATAAAATCTCTTCCCGGTGAGCCAATTTTTTTGACCGAGGAACTAGGAAATAGTCGCTGGGAGCTAAATCAGGCAAATACGGTGAGTGTTCAACCACTTTTTAACGCAATTCCTTCAATTTATCGGTCGTATGGCGAGCAGAATGAGCTGGAGCGTTATCTTGTTGAAACACGATTTTTTCCTTGCTAAATAAGGTCGTTTAGAGTTGATTTCACTGTCTAATCGGTCCAATAATGCACAGTAATATTGTTTGTTTATTTTTTTTTTCCATGTTGAAGACAGTCTATGAAGATTATACCATGTGCATTTCAAAAAACACTGGCTAAAACCTTGCCAGCTGATTGTTGCGCCATTGAAAATAACGGTTCCAATGCAAATTAATGGATCCTTGATATACGATTTTTTTCGGGTCGGGCGCTTCAAACGGCGTTCACCAGGCAATAACCATTTCGCCGACTGCCGATTGAACTCAGGCGTGTAGTGATGAATTCATGTTTTGTGCATGGTCACAAATCATCTCAAAAATGTATTTTTATTGTGGCAAAATGGCTCCAAATTTTGCTTTGAAAGACGAACACGTTTTGCTTTCTGGTCAATTGTGAGAAAACGCGGCACCCATCGCACGCACAACTTTCCCATGTGTAATGAATGATGTGTCCAACGCGTTCTTTTCAGATGCTCATGATGTGAGCTTTCTCACTCAATTTAATTTTGCGATCATTGAACACAATATCTGTGACTTTTTGATGTTTCCCGAAGTTACTGCCTCATTTGGCCTTCCCAATCCCGGGGCATCACTGGTGCTCGTACGGTCACAATGAAATTCAGCAAACCAATATTTTATGGTTGAATATGGTGGGGCAGATGTATTATAACATTTATCATGCCACGCCTTTGCTTGCACCGTATTTTTCTCCATCAAAAAACAATGTTTTATCAAAACACGAAATTCACTTTTTTCCATTGTTTACAAAAATTCAGAGGCAGCGTCACTTCGAAAGCTATAACATGAAAATGAGTAAATCAAATGTCATGAAATTTTGACAGAATTTAAGTTAAAGTTGGTACTCTACAAAAAACATATGGACTTTGAATTTGTGGCGCTATTTCTATGTCAGGCCAAAGATTTTTCAGCCCATGTAGTAACTATCAAAAGATTTGGTTTTTGAATATCAAAAACCTAACATTTTTTTTTCAAAAGACAAAACTCCATTGCCATTATAGCTTCGAAGGTAAATTTACAGCGACGCAACGAAAACTCAAGCGTATTACTCAAAACCTTAAGCACTGCGTACCAATCAATTCTGTACATACAGCTCATTGCAGTGCATTGAGATATGTAGGGTGGTTTATTATGAGGTTTGGTTTTTAATCTCAAATAAAAGGCATAAAGTTGAATTCTATAGTACAAATTTTATTATGAGTCGAAAGAACAATCTATGACATTTACTTTTTAAAGATTATCTCATTTAAATGTTGACCGCGACTACACCGTAAATGGTCCATCCTGAGGGTCCAATTTTGGACGAAGCGTTCAAGCATAGCAACCGGTATTTCGCGAATGATACGAGTAATGCTGGCTTCCAAAGTGTCGATTGAAGCTGGTTTATCCCTGAAGACCAGAGATTTCGTGTAACCACAAAGAAAATAATCTAAAGGTGTGATATTACATGATCTAGGCGACCAATTTACTGGTCCAAAACGTGAAATCAGGTTCTCGCCAAAATAATTTCTCAATAAGTCCATTGTTTCTCTCGTTGTATGCAAAGGAGCGTTGTTTTGTCGAAACTAAAACTCACCGATACCACGAGCTTCAATTTTAGGCAACAAGAAACCCGTTATCATGATGCGATAGCGGTCGCCATTGACGGTTACGGTCTGACCGGACTCATTTTGAAAGAAATATGGACCGATGATTCCAATGGCCCATAAACCACACCAAACTGTGCATTTCTGTGGCTGTAGTGGTAGCTGTTGAAGCTCTTCAGGTTGTTCATCAGCCCAAATAAGGCAATTCTGCTTATTGACGTATACATTTAGACAAAAATGCGCCTCATTACTGAACAAAACTTCGCGATTAAACAGCGGATTGTCATTGCGGATATTCAAGCGTTTTTTCATTTCATTTCCATGACGATTGGACAATCAATACTGAATAAAAATTACATTATAGTTTGACAGGAGTCACGCGTGATCTCATAATACGCTTGGTCGTCACAACCTAGGTAAATCAATGGGGGACCGCTAACAGAGTGTCTGCCAATCGCTAAGAGTGAGAAGCGTAATAGTTTCGTTTTGAGTGCGTTTCAAGCGTTTTGCATTGCAGACCTCAAGCCCAACGACTAGTCGTTTTCGCAAGTGTGATGGAGGACCGCAACGTACAATTCGTGGGGGAGGTGGAAAAATGCCTTGAATTGTATGATTTTACGAAACATACTGACATTTTCTCGAGAACCCGTCAGCGGACATGAAACGAGGATGGCGACAATCGTTTTCTCGTAAGCTTCACACGTGTGTGGAGTGCCTAACATCGATCTTTAAAGCCGCTCTCCAAAAACAAATTCAGCGGCGCCAAACTACAACTCTTCGCCGGCCAGTCAATGTCACTAAAACGGCTGACTACTTGGCTTACAAGCTAGGAAAAGAACAAGAGCGATTATTTTACGACCTGTATACCAGTGTGCGTAATTTTGCTGTAATTAAAGGCCATCCAAGTCTATGTCTTCAATTTTTGGCGACAAAAAATCAGTTATCATGGTTCTGTAGTGCTCTTTATTGATCACGTCGATGCTGCCATCCTCATTTTCTACAAAAACCACTCTAAACTATCACTTTTTGAGGATGCATTGGCCTCTCAATGATTACGTTTAGGTTATTTATAAAACCGGTAAGATTTCAAAACGCCTGATTGGAAAAGATACTTTTTGAAGAAAAGTAGATATTACCTTCGAACTGCTCTGGGCCCGAACGGAGAAGCGATATTAAAACTGATGGTCATTAGCCTTAAGGTTTTTATTCAACCGGACCGAGATCTTCATGCATAATTCTTCTAAGGTTAGTGTGGTTAGTGCTGAGCTACCGCTATCTGTGTCGATGTTATGTTCTGGAATCGGATTGCACATTTTCATCCACATCGGCAATATTTTCGAGTGTACGCAATTTATGAGGAAAGATACCATGTCTGTTGTTCACTAGCACCCTTAGCAACGCTTTTATCACAAAATTGCTTAAATCAATCATGATGACGCTTTTATCACAAAATTGCTTAAATCAATCATGATAATCTTTGATTTCATCTCAATTTAAGGTAGGAGGTGGTAAGCTTTTTTCACATACTGCGGCTCATATGTAACACTGAACTACCTTCACAAGTTTACCGGGAAAAGGCTGTTAATGTAAAAATAACATATGAATTAAACGGTAGCCTAGCCACTAAGTTTTCATGATTATTTTCATGCTAAAATTTCTCTACTAAATTTTCAAATCTACTAAATTTTCAACTTACTTCGTTTCAAAGAAACAATGACCTTACCAATTATTTTTTTCATTACAGATAAAGCACGAAGTTCAACATACTGCTGGCGAGAAGCGCTTAACGTCACCATACAAACATGGATTGCCGTAAACGATTCTTCTATATATTGAAATTAACACATGAAAACCACCAGAAATAACAAACGCAACATAAACATATCACTATACTCACTACCAAAAAAATATATAATGCATAGGCGTCCTAAAAGATATTGAAAAATGATCTGTGTAAATCTAACCTATCCCGATCTAAATTAAAAAGATAATTTTTGCATTTTTTCTATCATTTAGAATATATGGGCATAAATACATGCAGAAAAATAAAACAAATGGCAACTAATACATATCATTTTAATGTCCTTATTGTAAAATATATCTATACCTATTATTAAAAAGTTATTGAAAAAGTATATAATATATATACGTAGAAAACAATTTTATGAAAGAAACACATGAAATAAAAAATACATTTGAAAAAAAAAATTAAATCACTGAACAGATTATACTAGGAGAACTTGTTAAGGCTGCACGAAATTTTTGAAACAAACGCTATTGAACTAAAGGAAAAGACTCTAAACATTTCGCTTCGAATGTTTGACAATCGGTACAATTGTTTCAAGAAATTGACAGATTAGTCAAACAATATCTATCGGCTGCTTTCATATCGGAAATTAAAATAATAACAACAAGATCTTTTCAAATCAAACCTATAGCAAAATAAATTTTCATTAAAAAATGTTTAATTGAAAAAATACACATAAAATATGTAGCCAATAAAGTATTGATCTGTAAGATATTTGCGAAAAAAAACATCATTTCAACACAGATGATTTGATGTCCTTTTCAAGCTTGCACATTCATTGTATTTATGAATGAATTTTCAGTAATAAATGTGCATCCAAAACAAAACATATCTATTAACTAAATTAAAATTTAATATTTACAATCATCACAAATAATAAATATTGAAATAAATGTACTGGCTGAGGTAAAAATAAACATCAAATATATCTAATATTCATAAAAATTTTAAAAATCAACTAATATCTATTTCCTATCGATGTTGTCTGAAATAAAGCATTGAAGAAAACAAAAGCAAAAGATATTTAAATTAAAATATTCCAAACATAAACATATATATTGAAAATAAAAAAATACATAAACAAGTACATATTAGCAGTTATCTTAAGCAGAATAAATATTCTTAGAGCCATACACATAATTATACATACATACTATATGTAATTACATATAAAGAAAAAGATAAGAAATGGAAATTTCGATAAGAAAGTTACTAGACTGGATTGTAAAAAGGTTATGTCAACAGAACAGAAAACATTGAAAAAATATACACATGTAGAATGAAATCATGCATAGATCTCAAGTTGATACCGATGTGAAAATGGGAAACTATATTAATTTATTTTTATATGCTTACCTGAATGTACTCGTACTATCCAAAATAATAATCCAAATCATATTGCAAATCAAGGCACAAATTTTTAATTGAAACTTGTTACCTTAACACTTTCATAGTAATAGTGTTCAACCTAAATCAATTGTATTTGAGTGCACAATTAATTGAACTTTCTTATTTGGCCTATTACTACTGTTGATTGTACACTGACTATTTTGTAAATTATAAATTTAGTTGGGTTGAATCTACATTCGACTGCTGTTTAGAAACATACTATGTAAATCACACTATTATAAGAATGTTGACATTCTCGATGTTGGTTGAATAAAAGTAAATCTAAATCAGTGATGAAAATTTCTAGAATTTTAATATTTTATTGAACATTTTTAGGAGCAGAATTTCTTTGACGATTTCTATCTTTGAAAGAAAAGCTGTTCAAACGTACGGATTTGTTTTTCATTCGAAATCGATGAAAATGTCCCTAAAATAGCCGCAAGAACTATCGCATATATCTGTTTTTTGGGTAAACCATTTTTTGGGGAAATATGTATTCCTGCGGTGGAAGAGAGTTTGCGGAAAACCTCAAAGGCAAAGCAACATATTTCGGTTGAAATCTTCCAAAACAGAACAAGAAGAGAACAAGATTGAAAAGTTACGGAAGCCCGCGATTGTTCAAACTTGCCCAAAACAGAGCTAAGTAACGTACCATAGACGTGTGCTGCCCTACGTAGCATAAACGCCTTACATTCATAATATATTAGATCATTCTACAAAATATGAAAACAGTGAAATGCCCTCTCTTTATATCTGCAGAATTTAGACAGATAAATTTTCAAATAACTCAGCATTGACTAAAATGCAGATAGGGCGTTTATGTTACGTAGGGGCTGAGTACAAAACTTTGAAATTGAGTGGAAAAATTGGAACATACTTTTCTTAGTTATCAACAAATGAAATACTTAGTGATATTATGCTTGATAGTAACAAAGGCCCTGGACCTAACCTCATTCCTCCTAATTTTCTGATTAGCTGTCGTAAACAACTGGTATTATATTTAATAATTCTCTCTCCTCTGGATTATTTCCATCGTATTGGCAATAATTTCATATCTCCATTTTATCCATGATTTCCGAACTATTCGAAAAAATCATTTATTGCAAACATTCTCCTCTGGTTGGTGCTTGACTGAACGAGCAATAACATAGACTTAGGAAAGGTCGTTCTACCACCACAAATCTTATGGTGCTTCTTTCCGATTATGAGAAATGGAAAAAAGTGATCAAATTGGCGCAGTCTATACAGACTTTAGAAAAGCATTCGACCGAGCTGATCACTCAATTTTGATCCTCAAGTTGCAGCAGTTCGAAATTACAGGATCTGTACTAAGCTCCTACCTCCATGATATCTTACCATTTGTGAAATTTCGAGGTCTTATTTCTAAGAAAGTCCACGTTAATTCTGGCGTACCTCAAGGAAGTCATCTTGGGCCTCTTCTATTAATATTTTTATATCAGACCTATCGGGGGTTTTATCTTACATTCCTCTTTTCCTATATGCAGACGATCTCAAAGTTTACCATGTAATCAGGTCACATCTGACGCTTTCTTTTTTCAGTCAAATCTAAACTCTTTAGACTATTAGTGATCTACGATCTCCTTCTTAATTTATAAGTCCCACGCGATTAGCTTCATTCACACGATGAGCCAACGAGCTTCAGAATCTCTGGATTACTAAATCCTTATACATTTCACCCGTGCGTCCTATTCTTGAATATCCGTGCATATCTGCAACCTGACTTTCGAAATTCACAGGCAATGATTTGAGTTTGCTCGAAAGCATTTCTTACTTTTCGCTAAGAGAGAAATGTTCAGCCCTTGTGAGTTCAAAAATCTACCACTACACCAATATTACTTTAAATGCCTTAACTTATTATCCTTTGCATCCCATACTCAGACAGTTTCCAAGCCGGAGCCTGTCAGCAGTAGTCGTGTAACACTAAGAAAATAGCAGGCTGAAACGTACGATTACCTACTCCCACCGCTAATACTTGAAGAACCTAGTACAGTGCGCTGAATCGGAGAGATTAGAGCTACTTTTGGGCTCCCAGTGTAACAGCTGAAGCAGCAATAAATGTAACGCCAGAGGAGGCAGACTTTTTTCATTGTATCACCTATGATGGGCGCATGATTTGTCACATTGTCACATTTGTCTCCTCAAGCAGAAGGACGGTTATTGATGTATCAGTATGTTTGTCTCGAATTGTTAGATAAACATCTGGATGGCATGTATCGGATGAAATTTTACTCTCTGATCATCAATACTTGGTGTTCTTGAGTCTAACACCCGTGGTAGAAAGAGGAAATCTCCATTGGACTCTCTAAAACGCTCAGATAGTGACTTTACTAAGTCCAAAAAGGAGCCACTACAGACTTTACTTGGGAGTCATTTTCCGGGCGCTTCGATTATTGAGACACAGAAGGCATCTGGGCTTCTGAACAAACTTCCTGTTCTTTGCAGCAGTAGGAAATACTGGTACACAGCTAGATCTGTGGGCACTAGTGAAAAGATTAGGAATGCAATCATGTCCTTTGAAAAATTCAAATCGCTAGGCCTGAATTGCATCCATCTGATTATGCTAAGGGAGGCCACTTGGAGGTAAACTTGAGAGAAATCTTTTAGGCATGTCTAGCCTTGGGGTATGTTCCCTCACCTTGGTGGCAGATTAAGGTAGTTTTTATACCTAAGCCGTAAAGAGATGACTATTCTGATCCAGGGAACATTAGGCCGATAAGCTTAACTTCGTTTAAGTTCAAATGCCTGGAGAGATTTGTTGAACGGCACATACGCACTAGAGGGCTTAAGTCTAACCTCTTGAATAATGGGCAACATGCCAGCAGCGAGGAAAATCATGCGACACGGCTCTTTATTCTCTGGTTTCCACAGTTGAGAGAGCGATCTCAAATGGTGACTATGCCATGGGGGCATTTGTGAACATTAAAGGTGCCTTTGACTGCGAGGCCTTTGTGGAGCTATGTGACGCTGCGCAAGTTCATGGTGATGATGACATCTCATTCAAGTGGATACATGGATGCTTGTTGGCGGATGCTGGATCCGACTGCTACTTCAGAGCGGAGACGACAGATGGACGCCCTCAAGGGAGTGTTCTAGCACCAATATTGTGCAGTTTTCTAATTGAATCCCTGCTAAACGAACTGCAGTAAAAAATGATGCGTGCGCAGGCTTATGCTGACAAGGTGGCCTTAATTTTTTTGAGCAGAAGTAACTGGGGGGATCCAGATGTCTGCACGAGGGGATACCCCGAGGTCTTCTTCACGGACGGTTCGCAGACAGATTTTAGATCTAGAGCTTCAAGCAGAAATAGTCTCTATCTTAAAAGCTGCCTGCTGGGCAACTGAAGAAAAATAGAGGGAAAAACGTATTACTATGAGGGGATAACGTATTGCTATATTCATTGCAGTGAAAGTCCAGCAGCGCTGATGATACTGTGTAGACCCCTGACTACTTCGTAAATTGCCCAAGAGTCTAGAGCACGATTGAACTCTGTTGCCAAATGCTCTGGGTGCCGGAGCACTGTGCAAGCAAATGAAATTATTATTTGTTTATCTTCAGTATGTTGTCTATTCGTGTATTTTTAGTACCTTTTTGTTAGTTATTGTTCAAGATATCTAACAAAAACGTACAAAAAATACACGAAAAGACAACATAGTGAAGATAAACACACAAATAACCAAAAAACACTCCAAAAAGAAACACAAAACCAAAAAAAAAAAACTAAAAAAAAAACAATCGGTTAAATCGTCTAACGGCTATAGGGGCACCTAGTGGAGTTTACTGAAAACTGTTCTCTGAGTTTAAATATTTCATTTAATTTTTCAAACATGGGCGCCAAGTTAATACGCCCAAAACGAGCATTTGATCCACGTCCCGAATGATATTTCGTTGTTTTGGAATAATTTGTGGGTATTAGTGGCCTCCTGACAGACTGTTTCTTTACCACCACTCTTAATGTCTTATACATCTATGCTTCCGATCACAGCACTGCTCTATTAAACATAAAAGGCATATCTGGCATTTTTTCTCATTTTCTCTACTAAACATAAAAGGCATATCAACACCCGATTTGAAAATTCCATGATCTATTACGTCATTCTGCAAAATTTGAAAAATCCATCTTTTGTAGAGTATGTTAAAATCTATAGTGAAAAACTCTAGCGCACCTGAACCGCTAGAAAACTAATTTTCGAAGAAATTTTCTTTGAGTGACAAAAAAGTGTGGAAAGACGTAATACACTGTTTTGTAGAATCATATCAACCATTCCTTATGCAAAGCAACAAAACTCAACTATAACACAAATGATGAAAATGTTCAATGCTGGCAACACTTTCCCAACGAAGCAGCAATAAGTTTACCATAACAAGCTCAGACTCAAATCAACTTATCCTTTGAATTTCGTTCTCATCGGAGGATTTCATCGAAAGTTTCAGCGGTTAAACGTTGTTTGATGCTGCCATCCGAAAAATGTTCAAAACTCGGAAAATTTCAAAAATTGATTTTATATTTTTATTGCAAATGCTTTGCATATGAGAACGTAATTTGAAGCATCTGTTGGTGCAGTATTTACGGAAATGGCTAATGCTGGTTAGCCTGTGTCAGCAGCAAAGCAAAATATATACCAAATCTGCTTCATGTTAAGCTAAATTTCGTTTCGATTGAATCTCTGCGCTGGAAGTTATACGGGTGAAAAGAATTTTAGGGTTCCCAACCTCAAAACTTTTCAAATTTTTAAAGCGTTAATATTTGTTGTTAATTTTCATTGCAGGATCATTTCCATTTGCAAATCTAATGACATAATCGCTCAGTAAAGAAATTAAACATAATTACAAAAATGTTCATAGCTGGCAGCCCTTTCATAATTTATGTACGAAATTCCTAAAACATTTGGTTCACATTGAGATTTATCAACTGCATGAACTATGTTTTGATTTCATGCCTGGACCCGAAGTTATAGGGAAAAAAGGTTTATTTTACTGAGCAAATTTGCAAGATTTGGGAGACAAAAATCACCATAGCTGGCAACTCTATTCTAATTTTTCAGCCAAATCACCAAATTTTATCTTAAATAAGATCCAAATATTGTGTGAATTTCGTTTAAATGTGATGGCTGAATCGGAAGTTATAGTCCAAAAACCGTTTTTTTTTTCCTCAGTGAATTTTCAAGATGGTACCACTGCCACAGGGTTGCCCGCATTTCAAAATCACTTCTATCAGACTTGGTCCTAGTTAATACCAACATGTCCTGTAAATTTCATTATGATCGGATAATCCGGTCGTCAGTTCTCGTGAACAGAACTTTCGAGTGCTAAAAATAGAGGTAATTTGGTGATGGGTTGCTGTTCTTGTGCAAATCGGAATTTTGAAAATTTCAATTTGACGTGATGGACAAAGGTTAAAATTTATCAATGAATTGAATTTTTTGTCAAAAATCAAAAATTTTTCAGGAGGGTCAATGATTTGAAAGATTTTTTTTTTAGCCTGCCGTAGCTACAGGGTTAACCACACTACCTTGGATATCCATGTGTGTTAAGTTTTAGTCAAGACCAATACGTTCTGCAAATTTCATGATGATCCTATGATTTTGTCAGAAGTAATGACAAATCAAAATTTGAAAAAAAAAATCCTTGCCTACTTTTAGGCACGCTGCACCCACACATGGCTCAAAATTTCCAATTCTTTATCATAGGCAAGCTAAAAACATAATAAGTTTTCATTTCCAATCCTTCTTTTTAAGAAAAATTAACACTGCTTGGAAATATAGGAGTACCTCAAAAGTCACTAAAACGCTCGCCGCCGCCAAAAGGTTTAAGATATCTGAATCTCAGCAAGTCATGGACCTACCTACTATATACATCTACGTCCTCCGAAAATTTCAGCTCAATCGGATCGGCCACTCCAGAGATTATCTCTATTAATCGATTTGCTGATATATATATATATATATATATATATATATATATATATATATATATATATATATATATATATATATATATATATATACATATATATATATATATATATATATATATATATATATATATATATATATATATATATATATATATATATTTATATATATATATATATATATATATATATATATATATATATATATATATATATATAAAGAAATATGAATTTTCGGCGAAGTGAGTTTAAAAACCCCTATCCCCTAAAAACCCCTATCTATCGATCTGCAACATGCAGAAAAATACAAATCTTCAAATAACTCAACAATTAATAAAATGCAGATAGAGCGTTTGGTTTATATTCACAATTCGGCTTAGTGGATCGATAGACGCTCTAATTCGACTCGAAACTAATTACCTTAATCACTTCACGCTCAACACAATAAGTTGTAATCACCATATTCGATTAAAATCGAATGAATGCAACCAAAAATTATTGCATCCCTCGTTCGATGAACTCATTATCA
This sequence comes from Nemotelus nigrinus, assembly GCA_947369275.1. NCBI lineage: Eukaryota > Metazoa > Arthropoda > Insecta > Diptera > Stratiomyidae > Nemotelus > Nemotelus nigrinus. The sequence goes on along the minus strand of OX376372.1, from coordinate 201,345,955 downwards.
ATTCCCACCCTTTTTAGTTTTAAACAAAAAGCAAGTAAAAAGAAAGGGATTTCGTAGGGGTAGCGAATTTCGCTTTCAAAAACTTCATATGCAGTGAATGCCCACAAAGTGCCGACAACGCCGGCTGCCGGCGTTCGGACGAATATTTCGTTGCCGCTGTGCTCGCCGAATTTACAGTTTGGCCTCAAAAACTATATTTTACCGTCGACGACGCAACGATATCAATTGAAGCGATTAAATTTAAGTGCATTATGTTAGCGGCCTAACTACTGACTGCCATTATAATGGGAATGAGGTGTTAAACTTGAATTTGTTTATTAAATTTTATTTCGTTGTACCACAACGACGGCGAATTTCTGCCGTCGCACAGTGCCGTCGCAATGACGCCAGCCAAAGCGAATTCGTCGGCGGCTGTCATTTGTGTTTGGAAGCAGCGTCCGAAAGGCTTATCGGTGTGATAGAAATTTGCATAGCGTTGAAATAATGTGGTTCGACGAACAATTAATTGCAGCGGTACGCGAAAACGAAATATTGTTCGATATGACCAACAGTAACTTCAAACGTACTGATATTAAAGATGAAATATGGAAGCAGATTGCCGCCAAACTTCAATCGACAGGTAAATTATGTTATGCTGTGATAGAAGGTGGGACAAATATGAATATATTTATTAAGATATACTAGTAAGGAAACATTTAGGATTGATTGATGAGAATGAGAATACTTTCGTTTCGACGAACAAATAAATTCGTTGGCTGTAGCGAATATGTTATTCGTCCTAAACGAACATACTATGCTGCTCGAATTTATGAAAATCTGTAATGTTCGTGTCAACAGGGTAATAAAAAGAGGAGTTGTTGCATAACTTCACGGTGCATGCGTGCTATGACGAACTTGTGCGAAACATTGCATTTGTTCTTGTTAAGCCATGTTTACATTTAGATACATGTTGTGGGACTTGTTTCGCGATTTGTACAAAATTAGTATCAAGATTTGTATGAATAAATTTCTACAAATCAATTGACATGTATAAATTTGCACTTTATTTTCACGTGCGTTTACACTAAGATAGAAATACATTTGATTGGTAAATTTGCATTTCCATCGTAAAGTGAAATGTCTTCAGTGGAAGAAGATTATTTATTTTTAAGTTGTTCCTTAATTGTTTTAAATAAAATGAAAAAAAAATAAAGGAAAACGAATGCGTGAATTTTTGAAAAAACGGGAAATCCAAGGCGCGTACAATATGTTAGTTAACGAACTGACTTTAGAAGATGCGAGTTGTTTTAAAAATTATGTGAGGATGGACCGAAATGAATTTGAGCAGCTATTGAAGTTAGTGGGACCAATAATAGTGAAAAAGGATACTAAATTCAGGAATTCAATTTCACCAGCAGATCAATTGGCAGTGACATTAAGGTTCCTCGCAAGTGGAGATTCTTTTGCGTCACTAATGTATGCACATCGAATTTGTAAAAGTTCAATTTGTAATATAGTGCCAAATGTATGTGAGGCTCTTATTACAAAATTATCTAATGAATTGAAGGTAAGTAAAAAGCAAAATTTTAATTTGTAGTGAAGTGAATTTTATGTTTGTTAGAAAGTATAATTGTTAGAAAATATGAAGTTGAATTTGATGCTTTTTGATTCTCATCACTTGGTTCAGTAGGCATACTTGGCTCAGTAGGAATGCTTGGATAATGTGTCGCAATGATTATGGGAGATGATGAACTTGATAAATCGTTAAAAGAAAATGAAGACATGACTGATTTGGAATAAACGGAAGTCCTATCTGTCTTAATTCTTTCAACTTTAGCTTCATATAAGGCTGTGATTATTTTTTGCTTAGCTTCGGCCAAGATCAAATCATAATTTTTCCCTCTGAGCTTTCTTAGTTCGCTTGCCACATACTCCCCATAGACAGTAAATTCGTCTTTTCTTTGCTTTTGAGCCAATCCCTCTCCAACTATTTTCATACCTTTTATTACTGACTCTATGTCAGTCATACTATCTTACGTTTGCTTGATTGTTGTGGAGTTAACCATTTATTTTTTTCAACATCATCTTGCTTAAAAATTTCTTGCCAGCAGTACAATGATCATCATTTACAAACGAACACTGAAAGAAAAAAAATTATTTTAAATATTAGTGAATTGACGTGGTTTTATTATTTTCCGCTTCCTTCAAATGAAGAAGAGTGGACAGAGATTGCGAATGAATTCGAAGAAAAGTGGAACTTTCCCCATTGTCTAGGTGCGATTGATGGAAACCACGTAGAAATCAAGGCACCTGCAAACTCTGGAACAGCATTTTTTAATTGCAAGCAATCATTCAGCATTGTATTGCTCGGAATTGCTGATGCGAACTATAAATTCATTTATGCAAATGTTGGTATACAAGGTCAGATTTCGGATGGAAGAGTCTTCAAACATCCATCCTTTTATGAGAAATTATGTAAAAAGCAACTGGGAATACCCCACCCCGTTCCGCTTCCTGGAAGAACTAATGATATACCTTTTGTATTTGTAGCCGATGATGCTTTTGCTTTGGAGGAAAATATTATTAAGCCTCTGCCTGGTCATTATCCGAAAAATTCCTGGCAAAGAATTTTTAATTATAGATTATGCCGAGCTTGAAGAATTATTGAAAATGTTTTTGGTATTTTCAGTGTCGTATTTCGAGTTTTAAGAACGGAAATACAAGTGACCCCCGAAAAGGCAACAAGTGTAGTTTAAGCTACAATTTATGTCCACAACTTCTTACGGAATAAGGGATCTAAACGTTATACACCGACAGGAACGTTCGATTCAGAAGATTCTGAAGGAAATATAATACCAGGATCATGGAGAACAACTACAACAAGCGATGAACGGAATAATCGATTAAACAGAACCAAAACAAGAGCAAATATTCATACCGACAATAGACAAGAATAGGCTGAATATTTTTTAAGTATTCAGGGGTCTATACCGTGGCAATATAATAAATAATATCTACTTATACAGGAAAGCTAAATAATATTTAAAAACTTTATATATGAATAAAATGAATATTTTCTACTCTTGAGTTATATTTTCATCAGTACTTCTATTTTTGTGAGGTTTATACTGATCGGCTAAAAATGTTAAGTGCTGGAAAGCGTACCACGAAGGAATGTAAACATCATCTGTTCCACATCCTGATTTTTTACTGGTGTTAATTTTACTTTGTTCCCTACTAAATTGGCTTTTTATGTTGTGCCATTTATCCTCAACTTCTTTCTTTGAACATGTTAAAGATGTAGCTATGTCCTCTAGAATATCATTTCTTCTATTGGAATTTTTGTAATCATTGGATTTAATATCCCATATACCACTAGATTTCACTTTCTCTGTTAAGTTTAATGTTCTTTCTTTATTCCAAATAGACATTTTGAAAATAAAATGTGGAAATCACTTCTTCACAAGAACAGAAACTTTCCTTCTTGAATTAGCTTCTCTCACTGAAGTATCGCAACTTGTCAAATCAAGAGCGAAATGCCGATTTACAAAATGTATGAAGATTTGTATGAGTACATTATCAATGTATGAGCACTTGTATGAGCCTCAGTTGAATGATTTGTTTATTTGACTTGTATCTCATACAAATCTCGATACATGTTTCTAAGTGTAAACATAGCTTTAATGAGTAAAGTATGTACACCAAGTATATGGTGTAGCGCAATATCGTTTCTGGTTTAGCCAATAAATTGATAAGAGGCCTTTAGCCTACTTCATAAATTGATAAGAGGCCTTTAGTAATGGAATATGTGCATATCAGAAAAGGCTCATTAATTAACAGTGTAGGTGTGCACAGGTATGTTCGACTGAATAGAAATTGAGTTAAATTTGAGTAGAGTGACATATATTATTTGTGAATTACACATGCTGCAAACATACACTGTATCAAAAAATTGCACCTACAGTATCCTAGCTCTAATAAAAACTTATATTTATTAAACAAAAAAAAAATTTCTTTGTTTCTTTAGGTATTTATAAGGTCTGTTCGCGTTCCTGAATCTATTATAATATATTAAAATAGAGTCTCGGCAAGTCGTTTTTGTACTTTTGCTGCAAGCCAAATTTTGCAGCAAAAAGAAGCCAGGTGCCAAATTCTGTTACTGCTGCAGTTTGCTGAAGTACGCAAACAGACCTATAAATTCTATACTGTTAAAACTCTTCAAAAACTCTATATTAGCGTCTACTGTCACAGTACAGCAATAATAAACTTAAAAAAATTGCACATACACACAAGATTAAATTATGATCTCATGCATTAACTTATGATATTCGTTAATTGAAGGTAGTAGTTGTAATTGATCAATAGAGCCGTAAAATGGGCGAATCACACCGCAATGTTCCTGTTGAAGTGAAGAAATCAATCGTAAATTTTAAGGAGGAAGGTAAAAGTTATGCTGAAATACCAAGGATCATGGGCACACCACATTCGACCATGCAAACGATTATAAAAATTTTGAAAAGCAACAGAAGTTCTGCAATTGCCCGAAGAAGGGGTCGGAAGATAATTTTAGTGGAGCATTTGGAGAGAAAATCGGGAGAATTATTAAGAAGACTCCAAAAACAAGTGCTCCCAAAACAGCTGCAGACCTTAAAAGAAACGATACGAAATTTTCTCCATAAAAAGTGTCACAAGGGATGTATTGCAAGAAAACAACCGTTCATTTCGATGAAAAATGTTGCCCGACGCTTTGAGTATGCCAAAGAGTATGTAAAAAAGTCAGAACAAATTTGGGAAAATGTAATTTTCGTAGATGAAAGTAGGTATAATCTCTTTGACTCTGATGGCCGGCGATTTGTTCGGCACAGAGTCAATTCAGCGTTGCAGCCAAAAAATTTGTGACTCACTGTGTATGGTTTGGAGAGCGATGGAAGCTAATGTCGTTGGAAATTCGGTATTTGTGGAAAGCACTATGGAAAAACATCTGTACTTGGATATAATAAAGGCTAATTTAAGAGCCAGTGCCTCAAAAATTTTAATTAGCAACATTACAATGATCTAAAACATTTCTCGCATCTAATAAAAGAGTGGTTACTGTATAACGTGAAATCTGTGCTTCCTCATCCACCCCAATCACCAGACCTTAATTCCATCGAATATTTTTGGGATATTTTTGAAAAAAAAAATGCAGGAACATCATATCATAAGCCGACCTCACCTGAAGGAGGTTATTTTAGAAAAGGGGGAAAAATAGAACCTGAAATTACTAGAAAACTAGCCCATTTAATGAACAATCGCTCAAAGGATGTAATTTCAGCAAAAGTACATCACACACGCTATTAGAAATAGAAAAAGTAATTCATTTTCTGAATGTATGTGGAAATCTTTGATGTACGTACAAATTTTTGAAATGAATTATAGCTTAATTTTAAAAATTAGCAGTAATATAACGGAATACTGTTTGGTTTTAGATAGTTTCTGTCGTGTAGAACTTAGAAAATTAATAAAAATAAAGAATATTTCATTTATTTATAAAATAAATGAGTTTTAATTAATGATAAGGTGGTGTACGTGCAATTTTTTGATACAGTGTATGTATAAGATTCGAAACGCAATTGCTCCTAAAAAATTACAAACTACAATAAGTATTGACTGATATGTTTGGCTTTTTTAATTATTGACACACATATTTTTCTTCAGTCTGATTGTTTGGAGAGTTGGGGATTTGTTAAATGAAAGAATATCTGTGTATGTGTATCCACAAAATCTTCGAACTTTACTATCCTTTTGAGGCTATAAAAGATGTACAAAAGGCTTTTCAATTTACTGTTTGGATTGGTAATGTGTTTTTTCTACCATAAGTGATTGGCGATTATATGTCCTAGATATTTAATGAACATACTGTTCTTCAGCTGTATTGGAGATAAATTTTGTTCTTGTGTTATTTTTAACACAATATTGTGAGATTTTGTCGATAGTCCGTTAGCTTTAGTGGCGAAAGGAACTTTTGTTTTCTTTGTGCTGAGTTTGTAATAATTGGTATGTGTCCAGATTACAGTTTTATTGTTGTTTTTTTGTTATGCCCGTTATTGGAATAAATGTGCCATCAGAAAAATCCTTTATTTTGGTATTCAGCTTAAATAACGAAGATACGTATATTGTGTAAAGAATTGGTGATAGCAGCGTGCCTTGAGGCAGTCCATATTCCGTACTTTGGATTACATTTTGGATTTGTTTGAGTTCTGTGGAGTAAGTAATCCGAGAATTTTAGTTTACTTTAATTTCAGTTTACAGTATCGAATGCCTGTGAATAGTCTAAGAACGATGTTAATGATTTTCTTTTATTTTTAAAATTGTTCATCACACAACTGATGATATCAAAAAATGCATCATCCACACCATTTCTCTTATGGGAACCGCACTGAAACTCCGGGATAGTGGTATTTTCTTCAAGGTATTTAACTAAACTTGCTTTTAGTAATCTTTTGAATATCTTACCCAAGGCGTTTAGTGCTGATACCATCTGTAGTTAGTGATAATCGTACTGTCTCCGGATTTCAAAGTAGGAATTAAATTGGCGCTCTTAAAACTTTTTGGATATTTACCTGTTTATGTTAATTATTTTTTGTGATATTTTTTAGTGCTTTAATGGTTTCGGCTGCTAATTTGTCTTCTCCTGGAGCTGATTTATTTTTTTAATTCGGAGTTACTTCTTCAACTTCTTTTTCGGTTATGTTGTGACGATGTAGTTTCGATTGTACACTTTTAATTTCCCGGATATCTGTAATAGATAATCGATATTTCGCTAATACTTTCGCCACGCTCACTCCGACATTGGCAAAGTATCTGTTGAACTCATCAACCGCTTGTTCAGCATTTTTTATTGAGGCTAACTAAGTGCACATGTATGTTTAGTTCATCGCAGGACGTTTTATTGTAAGAACGATACGTTATTTCATTTCTATTTGCCAGTATTCTTTCAGACCTGAACCAGCTTTCTCTATTTTTTCCAAATATTTTTATTTTGCTAGCCGTAAAGTTGTGGCTAATTCGTTTCTATTCTCGAATACAGTTGGATCAGAAATTGTTCGTGTAATGCTAATACGCAAGACGATATTGATTAAAGTCACTGTATATGATGAAAAAAATTTACAATAGGTTTTCTTTTGATTGTAAAGTGTTTTTAAAATAATAAGTAAAACAAAAATTCAACGACTTTAGAGCGAAATACCTAAAAGAAATAATTTGTCAGAAATTGTTCGTGCGAATTCCCCATTAATAACAATACCCCATCGGCATTATTTTGTGCAATGAAAATTTTCATTTATTTCTAGATGACAGATGTAGAAGTCGCTGGAGGAATCTGCGGGACTCATTTAAGAAGATTCACAGAGCGAGATCTTTCCCGCCTGGACCTGGTAACGCATTGCCGCGAAAAAAATGGAAATATTACAATCATTTGAAATTCTTAGAAGATTTTAAGTGCTCCCACCAGTGAGGTTAATTTTATTTCTTAGCCATGTTTATCTACGGGTGATTTATTTCAGAAATACTGTTGAACAAGACATCGGAGACCCTTTGAATAATGTTTCAGGTGCTATTACCTGTGGCAGCCCGAATGCAGCATGGTCAGAATCAAATGACGCAAAGGTTTTCGAATATCATCCAAACGTGTCACCAACAACTTCCGCATCTGGTGCAAAATCGAAAACGCAAGCGACGCCACAAATCAGTAGTAGACGACTATCTGCATGGTCAGAATCAAATGACGCAAAGGTTTTCGAATATCTTCCAACCGTTTCACCAACAACTTCCGCATCTGGTGCAAAATCGAAAACGCAAGCGACGCCACAAATCAGTAGTAGACGACTATCTGCAGATGATGAAAATTTAAATGAGCGATTTATTACTTTTCTGGCCAGTGCAGAACAAGCAATAGAGAAGTTTCGCGAAGAGAGTACTACAGTTAAGTTCTTTCAAGCATTGGCGGCAAAAATCGATGAAGCCAATTTGCCTCCACTGATCGTGTCAGATCTCGAATCCCGAATAACTACGCTGGTTTATGAAACGATTGCTCAACATATAGCTAAACAAAATAACCAGGAATTTAAATAAATCCATTAGTTTTAAGCGCGAATGAAATACAAGAAACCATCCATATTTAATTATATGGTTTACGTGATCGTAGTTAGAAGAAGATAGAATGTTCTTTACTTTAGATTCGTTACCAAAGTTATAAATATCACATAACAATTAAAATAATATTTTTGTGTGTGATATCATTATATGCTTATGTACAATATATGTGTGGAATTCGTTCACATGATTTGATTAAGAAAAAGTTATAGGGATCTATTCTGTTTTATAGCTGCATAATCGGCTATTTGCCATGTGACTGTAGGCCAATGATGAGATTGAGATCAGTGTGTTCCGAGGAGAATATTACAGTAGTGAAAACAAATTTTGAACCAAGATTTGTTGATTCGCAGGCATGTGCAAGTAGTTGGGATTTGCTAAAATGTTGCGCAAAGATATCGGTCTAAAGGCTAGCAACATCCAATTGGTACAAGAATTAAAGCCGTATGATTATCGAATGCGCCGCACGTTCAGAATTTTGTTCAGAAACGAGGCCACACTTCTTCAAAGATGAACACGGCGGGCGCGTTACTGTCAATAGCGACCGGTACACTTAAACCAGGTTTTGTTCCAGGTAGTAGCGACGGTCATTTGCACGAGATCGTCTTCAAAAATAAAATGTAGTCAAATTTTGCAGCGAAAAAATCCATGTGATACTTTTCGTTTTATTCAAGTTTGAAATCTGAGCTCTCTGAGAAAATACCCTTTACAACGAAATACATGATTATTGCATGCATTTCGCAAATCATCGGTACATTTACAATATCGATAAATTGACCAAGTCAAAAGCAATGATATTGAAATCAAAATATTGAATCATATAAAAGCAATTATAATCGAGCCTTGAGTGTGAGTGGCCAAATTTGCGAAATCGTAATTATCGCAAGTACAGAAATAGAGAAAGATTTAGTTTTAGAACTGAACATTTGAGAATTGTCATTTAATTTTTTTGGAAGACAAGGTGCCATTTAGGGGAAGAATATAGAATAACTGCTGCTGAGATTATACACGACGAAAATCGTAATAAAAAAAATGTTTTCGAAACTGACTCAAACTTCCAATTCGAAAAGCAGAACAGGATCGATTACCATTTGATGTTATGCATTTTCGATTTATGGTAATATTTATAATAAAAAAAAACATTTTTGCTCATTCAATATTTATTCGTTACAAAGATCTTATCAAGTAAACCTCTAAAATACACTTGAAACATTTAAATAAATGTATTTTTATATTACAAACTCTCAAACTGGTTTTACTGCTATCTTTACTGACTCTTAATCGAAGAGCCGACCATTATACATTGTTTAATGCTTTCTCATTGTTTTACATTCAATATATTATGTTACTCTTTTGAATTCTTAACATTAATATGGATTATATCATGTTATTTTTTTTATCATAGTTTCTTTTTGAATCTCTTGTATATTTCAATATAAAATGCATTCTATACAATACAGTTAGTATAAAATATGATAGAGGCTAGTCTGATAGGGGATATTAGAAATGCAGTATATACAAATCATAATTAAAAATTAAAATGAAATACAATATACTTCGATGAGCACATTTACTTGTATGCTAGATAAACTACAAGTTATAGTCTACAACGATTCTTATATTTCTTCTCATTTAATATTATTCATTTACATACATAGAAGTTATTTATTGGGTCGAATTCTACATACATACTATAGTTCATTCTTTCAAAATCAGTCCGTCTTTAACGTTTTTTTTACTGTTGATTATTTGATAACCAACAACTTCTTCTTAAAAACTAGATTTTAACCGCATCACTACATTATCAGAGGGAAAAACTGTTGAAATGATTGATGTCGTTCCGATTATATAGCATAAATCTCTATCTACATAGGAAATATATCTCAATCACTTAAAACAGTTTCAAATCAGTATCTATCGTACAACTGCTACTATTAGTATGGAATTTCAATTCATAGAGCTAAATGGACACTATTAATTTTAGTTTATTGTAGAATAAGAAATCTCTTTGTGTTTCATACTTGGAATATCCATCATTGACTTAATATTTCCAGTAGAATAATTGTACAGGCACAAAATCAAAAGAAACAAATAACGGGTCAATTATTTGAAAAAGAAGCATCACAAGTTTTCTTGATGACAAACATTTAGCTATTTCAATAAAGTCAAATAAAAGCCTGATTGAAAAAGCTCTTGAAAAGAGCAAACGATTAAGGAATTTTGACGATTTCAAAATTATTGAATTACTTAAAACTATACAAGCATTCGGAAGTCGTTCGAGAAGTGTCCGTAAAAAAATAACAAAATTATGAGTAATATGAAACGATATGACTAGATACAAGTTACTTATAATTATTTGTTTAATAGTATTGAACAAAAAGGACAAATAGCAAATCATATTAACATTTCATTCTAGTAGAATTGATGAAAATTGGGTTTATTGTACTTTTGGATTGGAGTTTTTGCAGGCAACCTCGTCAAAAAGACATTTATGGCTTTGGAAGCACAAAAAATTAAAATAAAACTGATCAAATTAATTTGTTTTTGGATATTGAATTTATATACTTCAATTACATTGCATTTTTGGCTAGCATTTTTGTTGATGTATTATGATTTTCACCAAATATAATTTGAAGTTAAATGTTAAATAGCCATACACTGAATGAAGCAATCCAATTGATTGAGTGAAGTTATGCAGAAAAATCAACTTATCAAGGCTAGAGCAAATATACGTTTTGACTACTTAATTGGAAATTTACCTTCCGTTTCCTTTGCATAATGTACGTATGTCTCTAAGATATTCGCTATCTGTAAAACTGCAATGGAATTGAATTTTAACGATGAATCACGTATATATTTAGGCATATAAAATTCAAAGTATACGATAATAAAAACGATCAAGAGTGGTGTCGTCATATAAAGAAAATTGAAAATAAATCTTTTTTTTTATTTAACTATTTCAAAACGTTTTATTACACACTTTTAGCTTGACAACCTGAGGTTAACAGTAACTAAAAAAAATCAAATTCATAACAAAATAGCAGAAATTTAACAATTCATTCAGTCTTTTTCGGCATTATGTTGTTCAATTTTGTCACCGCTATGGGCAACATATTAATGAATACAATTGTAAGAAAATATTTATATTAAAAACTAAATAGGGGCAGCAATTCATCGTTTTTAGCAGTTTCCTCGAACCCGTCGATTATATCATAAAATTTTCAAATAGTGTTTTGCTTTAGGAAACTTGGAAAGAACAATTTATATCCGATTAGAATCACACAAAATCGCTACTGCATCAAAGCAGCTGCATAATTATTATCATCGCCACTAAACAAGTCCTAGCTTTTGAAATATTCAAATCAAGCTGATAATGATTCATTATTTTGTTATGCTTTCAACTCCATTCATTTTCAGCTCGCTTCTTTGTCGGTTGCTTCTACCTAACAATGTTATTTTCGAATACTTATTTTCTTGCTTTTGTGAAAATACTCTCTTCGACTCGCCCAAAATGTAATATAACTATTCTTCAATCATAAAATGATTAGACATTCAATTTTTAAATTGTATCTTCAGCATTTATATTGGCTAATGTCTTCTTAATACGTAAAGCTGTTAATCTCGCAGCAGGATGTTGATACCAACATTCTTTCATCACTTTTGCAACGCTACGCAAAACGTTTGACGCATGCCAACGATTTGGTATATTTGGTCGTTGCTTTTCGATACACACAACCTGAAACGAAACAATAGAAGGAATATTGTTTTTTAGGGCTTATCATATGTTTATTAGTAAGAGTAATAGAAAAGGGTTTGGAATAACGTTTGGGATTTACTAAAAAATGTTGCGTCCGCGAGATGCGGTATTTTATTTCTCTATTCAGTAATCTCTGTCTTACCTATGATATCGTTAACTTGTTTACGCAGCATCTCAAAAGTATTTTTCAACATATTTCTCTATTTCCTCTTTTAAATAAGCAATACTGGCTTCAATTTACAATATATGCAATATAGGGGACAATTGTCTCCTTTATTGCGTATCTGCCTTTGAAAAAAATCGCTTTTGTGTCTTATAGTACTTTAATGAAATTTAAGAAAACTGTGTGCCGGATTTTGATATTTGTCGCCCTCCATTTGAAAGTCCTGTGCACGCCTATGGTTGCCATATATGGGCTCCTCATCTCTTATTGATTGGAAGTAACAGCTTGAAATGCGCTGAATGAATTTTGGAGGCGAAAAAAATGCAATCTGAGAAAAATTAATAAGTGAGAAGCAGCCGACCAGGAAGGTTGACGAGTTTGGCGTTTATATACATTGTATACATGCACTCAATAACACTTTATTTCGCCGACTCGATTATTTCCTTCGCAATATTGAGAATGAAATATGAAAATTTGTTACTAAAATCGATCCAATCGATGAACATTTTGTGAGGTGCAATGACGCAAACCGTGATTCACTGGCATCCTTGGTTCCTTTGTCGACAATCACGTTAAAAATGAATTTTAATCAGGTAAGTTTCTCATTTTATTTTTTTTCTATAACGAAGCAAATTTTCACCGGTATAAAAGGAGAAATTATTCCCACTTTCGGAGATTTGAACTAAGATGAGTTCACGGACACTTTCATTTTGCAGAACAAGAGCAAAATACTATCAATTTTACTTTATGCTTTAAAAATATTGTGGAGTTTGTTTCTGAACAGCAACAGCTTAATAATATAAATTCAAATTAGAATCAGACTTGTTTAAGACACTCAAACGGAATAAGTGCATGTGTGAAGTCAAGGTGAAGTCAAAGTATATCTGACACCGATGCACGTGGTCAAACCATCATAAAAATCACTTAAATGCCATCGATGAAATGTCAGCATACGAGAAAAAGCGAAAACAGAATCGAACAATACATGAAAACGAGAAGAACAGATAGGAAGAGAAAAGGTGAGTGGTTGAGCAATCAACAAGCTTCGAGGCTATGTAAAAGTACATTAAAATAAAATAAGTTATAGAGAAAAAGTAACCGATTCCTGGGTGTGGGGCTGGCGATGTGTCTTGTTCAACATAGGAGATACTAAAGGCAGCCTATGTCACCAAAGACAAAATAAAGGGACAAGACGAGCAAAGATTGACTGATCGCTGCTTTAATTGATCTGAACCAACGGAAACTTATCGAACTACTAAATAAAGTGATACCCCAACTGGAGGACACGCAAAAAGAGCTAGTAGAACAATGGTGTGAAGAACAAATGCATGAAACGAACCGAAGAGCAGAAAGAATTAGTCTGAAAATCTCTCATAAAAAAGCAGAGCAAACAGCCATCTCGAGGACAAAGAAAACATAATTGCCGACAAAATTGATTTCTCACTGCTCTCCCGCACCTATCTATAACACAAACTATACAAAAGCAACGCCATCACAAACAATAACTCTACATTTCGAAACAGGAAACGACAACATCAACCTCAACTGCGACAACTTACGATGCTGAGCTGTCAGCAATCAAACCAGTTCCGATATTCCTAGGACAACCTCCTCACAAAATGGAACGTTAAGTTTGAAGAAGCGAAAAGAGTATATTTTCGAATCCAGATTATTCCTTTAACCATTTCTGGCTACAGGAAGATAACCAAGCCACCTGCCCTACCTACCTGAGGAGAAAAATCTAAACATCATAGTCTGAGGGTTTTTCGATTTCATGCCAGAAGAAAGAAAAGAACATGCTTCCTCCAAACCAAATCTCTTCTCAAGAAATGAAAAATATATATACAACGTACAGACCATCTGCCGTACAATGTGCAAAGTCGGAGTAATTCCTTCTCTCGCCACTTGCAAAAAATCAAAGAAAGAAGAGCCAAAGTGTGTTAACTGCGGAGGCGAACAGCATGCGAGCTATGCGGACTGCCCGCGCAACCCGAAGACCTCGACGAAACCATTTGCACAAAAGACAAGGGGAAATCTAACTCTATCCCTCTAAAACCCTATCACTATCACCACCAAACCTTCATTTAATTTCCGAGGTAAAACAAACCAACCAAACTCACTAGTCTTAGCCACTCTCGAACAAATTGAAGAGTTCTTCGCCTTCATTCAAGAGCAACTACATACAATAATAAAATACATAATCGCGAAAAAATTTCAAGTATGTTCACTGCCCAAATTCACCCAATATCCCACCAAAAACATGCAAATGAGCACCACCATGTTTCAATTCCCACGTGAAATGAAAAATCTTTACTAGCGAGCTAATGTAATTTTTGACTGATTTTAAAATTAATATTATACAAAAAACATTCCTCAAATCCGGCGACCACCTCCGTATCCCCAACTAAATCCTTTACAGGAACGATAGAATGACTGGGTGGGGAAGAGGCACTGCCATCATCGTGAGAAGAAATATCACTCGTCATCTTGTTCCTACCCCCAGTTTCAACCGAATGAAAGCCAATGCTATAAAAGTGCAAACGAGCTTTCTCGAGTTCGTGTTTGTTTCAACGTACTGCCTATCAAAGTCACTGGAGTTAAATAAAAACCTTTGTGCACTTCTCGACCACATATTATTTGGGGTGCTGTGAGGAGAGGAGTAACAAAGCTGGAAACAAATACATCACAGATATACAATCAAGCATGCATATCTCTAATGAGCCTACACACTTCGGCGCTTTAAAAAGCTACGCTCAAGATATGGAGATGAAACAAGCACTCAAGCGACATGTGCATATTAACGTCCTCGAAGAGCTGTCATTTAACTACAAGCCGACACTCTTTCAAGTAGAAAGCATCTACATTGGCAAACTTGTAAGAGAGAGGAAAATAACTAACTGAGAAGCGTTTCGAGTTGCACTGGCCGAAGTAGTTAGCCTGATTTTCAGGCTAACTACTTCGGCCAGCGGCCTAAAACGGCCAGCGACTTAAAGAAATCAATAGGTTCACCAATGACATAAAGCACGCCAAAGAGGACAACACGATCACAATTCCGGTAAAAGATGAAAATAATTGTTACGAACTCTTTAAGTCAATTAAGTTACTTATGCGGAGGAGGAATCAACTACAGCGAAGACCTAGAGGCACAAGTGATCCTACAACAAAGTGGCTTGCCAACTACATACATGGTCAGTTATTCCAACACCAGAAGTAGCATTGGAAGAGTTAGATGGAAAGAGTCAAGCCTGGGGATAGCATCCATCCTATGGCAGCTGTCTCGATACTTCAAGATTAAAAACAATCCCATGCCTATCTACGGCACACAGGGCCTAAGTAAAATAGTACAGATAAAGCTTATAACTTTGTGGACTCCTTGGAGACACAATTTCAAAAGAATATCTCAGCCGAGGACGACCTGGAGTATGAAGAATACATCGAATGAGCGTGCGCAAGCCTTCTCAGTTTTGACCCTCGGTAGGTAGAATTGTTAAGGTCTGCTGACTTTGGGGAAGTAAAGATCTTGGTGAGCGGACTCAAAGAAAGAAAATCACCTGGGATAGATAACATTAACAGCATTTGCTTGACACGTCTACTAGTATGGCATAACGAACATAATCAATTGTAGTAAACCATAACGGACATAATCAACCCCATACTCTGAGAAGGTATCCACATATATGGAAAACAGCCATTATTATCGCTCTACCGAAACCTGAAGAAGAACTTAACATTCCTCCAGAACTGGAAATCAATAAGCCTCCTATCGTCAATAGATAAACTAACAGGAAGCGTTCTCCTCTCTTTCCTGAGCGAAGAACATTCTCCCGGAAGCGCAGTTTGGCTTCAAGCCAATTCACTTCAGCTAGAAAGGGTGGTCCAACACAACTGAATAGGACTTAATCATGTAAAATCGATTGGGCTGATTATGTTCGATGCAACGAAGCCCTTCGACAACGTTTAGAATGCAGGAAACATTTTCAAAATCCGTGAGTTTCAAATATCAATCTCTCTTATCTAGATATGGGTTTTTTTTCAGAATTTACAAACACTTCTCATCTGGGAGGCAAATTGCAGCTGGAGGTCTGCTATTGTATAATATATACATTGCAGATATCTCTAATCTAGCGTAACTAAACTATCAGCATTTGGCGATGACGCGTGTATCTTCCAAGAGTCCCGGCAATCATAAGCCGTCATTCAAAATTTGCAGTTCCCCATAAGTATGCTTCTTGAGCACTTGAAAAATTAAGATAAACTCTACTAAACCCAGCCAATTTTCATTATGCGGAAGAGGAGACAGATACCACAAAAACTGGCAGTGAAGGAACAACAGATTGAATGTCAACGGATTGCCAAATACTTAGCATTCACTTTCGACGATCGACTAACTTAGACGGCACACATACAAAATAAATGCAGCATCTGCAATAGAATGCTTCAAACCATTTTCCCTCTCTTCTAATTTCAAAGGCTGAACAAAACGAACAGAACACTTATTTACAAACAAACACTAAGACCGGCATTACTTTGCAGAGTTATTGCATTCGGAAAAACCTCAAAGACTAACAAACAAATCCTACAAACCTGACAAAATCTCGCACTGTGGAAAATTTGCCGAATTCTATGGTAGGACTTTAAGATCAAAACAATAGAGAAATACATACGCGACAAAACTTTAGAGCTCTTCGACAAAATAGACCGGCATACTGATATTACCATAAACATTCTCAGATTCCCGACCAGGGCACACGGAACATACTCACACCTCAGGAAAATTATTAGCTAACATAAACTAAATCTTAGTACTATAGGAATGCACGATTCATAGCTGAGCGCAAGATCACTCACAGAAAAAAGTAGAATAAGGGTGAATCTCTTCACTAGCTCCAAACAAACCTAGTTCCTCGTCGTAATTATATCATCTTCAGAAGCTACCGGATAAAACGAATCAATTGGTCAATTGCAATATATGACCGAACTGAATCTATCTTCTAATGGAATTTTCGTAATAGAATTAACTCATTTAGCACACGTCGTTAAAGAATTAACTCATTCAGCACACGTAGATTTGTCCAGAAATAAGATTAAACCAATGGATGCATTAAAGGAAATATGTATCTTTCTTGAAGGATTTCAAATAAATGACTAATCAAGAATATCTACTCCTCTTGATTATATTTTTGAGCTGTTAATTGAATCGCATTGAAAACATTTTTATTTTGTTTAAATTGTCCATTCTAAGCCTAATTTCAATGAACATTAAAATGTCTCAAGCCTAAAAATAACAGAATATAGATCACGACTAATGACAACATAAGTATTTCTAAAAAAAAAAACAGACGAGTAATGAAATCGAAGAAAATGTATCCCATCTTGATAAGATATTCTAATCTTCCGTAAACCAAATATTAAACTTCATCGGCATGAATATAATGGTAGCCCTGTCACTGTGCATACCAATTCTTTAGATTTGAGATTACGCTAGTGAATAGTAGATATATTAATTAAAGTTAAAATTTAGTTAAAAATCTGGACGTTATAGTAAAATCTCCCTTCTCTTGAAGTCTCAAGAGTATTTTTAATACAGCTTCTTTTCTTTACGAACTCTAATCCAATTCATAATATTTCTTACAATATATTCAATATACAAATAAGAGATAAATACATTGTTCACAGAACACCATAAGAAAAAACTAAAAAGTTCTGAAAAATACTGCGAGACTCTTCGTCAATTTTATATATGCATATATAACTATTATATCACTTATATTACCATTTAAGTTTGAACTATAACCAAACACAATTACCTTTCTCATTTCTTCAATCGTTGGATCGGGTTGTACGAGATCGTAGTATGGCAGTTGATATTCATCGTACATCATTCCAATATTACATCTTCTTGCTATTTCCCATAAAATCAGCCCAAACGCATAGACATCCGCTCGTTTGAATGAGTCGAAATGTTGTGTATTGATGCTTTCATCCAAAACTTCAGGAGCCATATACCGTTTAGTTCCGACGCGATGTGTTGATGGTATGTCAACCGAATCATCTTTCTCAACATGTCGAACAGCTAATCCTAAGTCGCCGATGGCACAACTTAAATTCGACTTGACCAATATATTTTTCGATTTCAAATCACGATGAGCGATAGCAGGTTTTCCACGCGTTCCAACAATATCCATGTGCAGATGTGCCAATCCTGTAGCTATCGACAGGGCCATGACCAGTAGGCCTTTAGTATCGACAGTATGCGATGTTAGATAATCGAAGAGTGATCCGTTCTCATGGTAATCAGTTACGAGCCAGAGTTGTGTCCAAGTTCCGTTGTCTATTAAAGAAAATTATAGATAACATGTCAGGACAAAAACCGAAAATTTTTCACCCTTATTATCAGCCGCTATAAATCCTAAGATATTTTCATGTCGCAACATGACAGTTTGATAAATTTCAGCTTCACGAAACCATGAACATTCTTCACGACTTGAAAATATTTTCACAGCTACATTTTCACCTCGCCATCGTCCTTTCCATACTTCGCCGAAACGACCTTTGCCAATTACACCACACAGTTGAATTTGTCGAGCAATCGATCGTTGTACGAGCAACGGTAATCCGGCTGTAAAATAACATGAGAAAGGTAACATCATTAATTTTTTTACTTTTTTAAAATGTTGGTGGAAAGATTAACAGAACCATCAATTAATTAATAATGCAATAGTATTTAATAGATAGTTTATGACTCTTAGGTATATTAAGGTACAAATTGATTATTAATTATTAATATTGGAGCATCCAGTAAAGCGAAGCTCCTACATTTAGTAGTGAGACAGACAGAAGAAAACCAAAGCCATCAGTCGAATAGGGAGATTAACATGTATGTGAAAATATGTGCGTGCTGCATCTATTTCGACTGCTGGAAGCCTGATCTTGAAATTCTCGCGGTGACTGCCGGCAAAAATCTTTCATGGAAGAAATGCTGGCTAATATGATCAGGCTAGTTCTTTACAATTAAGGTTGATGAGAGATCGATAATCTCTCTTGCAAAAGCTTCTCGAAGCGCTCTTCACGAATTAAACAATAAGCCTCGGAACCAAATTAATACCACAACGACGACTAGAAACGTTAGATCGCTCTACAGAGCCCGAGCTGCTCAGCAGCTGGTTGATGAACTGTCTAAGTGTAAAAATTGAAAACATCAGCCTCACCAGCCTCGGACCTACCAAGGAATCTACTGAAGACGAATAAGAAGTATGTTACGAACAGGTCGAGCGGATTTTTTCAATTTCTGACCATGTTATGTTACCTACTGAATAATCTCATAAAATGAGGTCCCGCGTGGATGGATATAAAAAGATTAGAAGAACAGAGAAGAGATTTCGCATATGGACGAAACTAGTTTAGGAGAAAGATTTGCTCTGTGAAATAGAAAGAACTTAGAGAGCCAGGTCCGCACCAGCCATTTGGAGCAGAGGTATTTTCAATTAAATATGGAGGGCCCAAGTTACACCATGCATTGCAACAAACTATAGTGCACGTACGGGAGCATGAAGGGATGCCAGAAGACGGAAAGATATGTTATGCTCCATACATAATAGAGATGTCACAACGTGCAACAAATTCTTATATCTTCCTACTTTCTATAAGACACTTTCCTCTATCCTATAAGAACGGACGAATCCAGTTTTAAACATAAGCAGGCGACGTAAAAATGTCTAGACATCAATATTTCATTATAATATATATTTATAGACTTTAAGGCTACCTATGACAGCACAGCCAGGGAAGAACTGTATAAAGCCATGAGAGAATTCGGCATGCAAAAGAAACTGACACGATTGTGTAACGATTAATGTGACGAGCCATCCGATAAGATGATGGCCGGCCTGGCCAAATAAAAATAGCTGGATAGCTATCTAGAGAGTTCAAGAATTTCAATGGGATCCGATAAGAGGATAGACCCTGGCGTTCGAGAAAATAATCCAACTTTGGAACTTCAACGACAGGTACTATCGTCACCAAGGCCAAACGGATACTGGCTTATGCAGATGATATTAATAGCATTGGAAGATCTGAGCTAGCTATACAAAAATTCTTCATCCAGATCGAGAGGCTGGCACAATAACTGGCGAAATTAAAGACGAAGCACAAGGTGGCATCATCTGCAAGAAGAAAATCTAGAGTTGGTCAAATCATTAGAGCAATGCAGCATGAATTTGAAATAGTGCAAACTTTCAACGTCCTTGGATCAACTGTAGAAACTGATAACAAAATGGAGGAATAAATCCAAAAAAGCTGACTACTGCTTAACCTTCCTCGCGAAGAAACTCAAGGAGCTGACGAGAAGAGAATATACATTGAATAAGAATGCCGTGGAACTATGTGTTGAACAGGTGCACGGTCCTATTTACATGAAAAGATGCTTAACCGAGGTCTGAATTTTGTTAGGAAACTACATTTCAATCAGAAGACTTGGTGGTAGACATCGAAGTAGCGGTAAAACACCTTGACGAACAGGTGAAAGCACAAATTAGAGGCAACATGTCTAAGTTTACCAGGAGGAAAAGTAGTAATGGGGGGAACGCTGGTAAGGTACATAGGGTGCTTAAAGATTTGGCTACAAAACCAGTTTTATACTAGAGCAGATAAAGGAAACGCTGTTTTTATCATGGACAAGTCTGATTGTAGCCGATTCATCGTGGAAAAGCTCAACAATGGACACTGCAATGAGCTAAGGATATATTCTTTACTAAACTCTAACAAACAAGTGGAAGGAATCTTGAAAGATTGTAAGGGGACTTTTACAGAAGTCTACAAGCTACGGATCTTAAGCTTAGCGTTACCAATAATTAAGTGCCTTCCAAAATACATAAAGAAGGAAATAAGGAAAGGAATATAAAATCGAGAAGACGTGACCCAGCGGCTTGGAAGAGTGGAAACAACAGAGGAAAGTGAGCTGGTTGTATCATTTGATTTCAAGGCTCAGTTCCCAAGTGTGCCGATATTGTCTATTAGCGAATAATAGCTCACCGAAGTGGAGAAAGTGAAGTCTCCTTTACTTTCAGAGGGAAGTACTTCAAAGCTTTTGAAGGAGTCGCCATGGGGAACCCTTTATCACCACTTATGAGTAAGATATTTATGGAAAGACTGGAAAAGCAGCTTTATGAAGATTGGTTGAAGATACTTTGTCAGAAATTTTGGAGAAACTGAAAAAGCCACACAAACATATGAAATTTTCAATTGGAGTCGAAAACAACGAAACAATACCATTTTTGAATTTGATTATCATCAGAAAAGAAGGTCATTTTGGATTTGATATCTATCGAAAGCCAACGCATACTCAGAGAACAACACTATCCACGTCTGATCATTGGTATTCCCACAAAATGGCACCCTACAACTCGATGAATCCCCGGCTATTAAAATTGTCCATAGGTCAGATCAGGAAAGTTTTAGTTCATAGGTCAAATATACTGTAGCTATAGCAAGAAAAATACATTCGACGGGAAAGTAATTGAAAACCTTTTCAATACGAAGAATAAACTATAGCGAGATTAGTTATGCTGCTGCACCAGAATGATTGTGACGATCAAGTATATAAAGCTGGATACAGGATTTTCTTACGATCTGAATGTTAATACTCTACAACGCTCTTTGCACGAGGAAAACAAAAAATAGCCAAAAGCGTTCCAATAATTTTTTCGTTAATTCTCAAAATGTTCAAGAAGTTTTTGAACGTTTTGATATAAAGACAGGTTGGAAAAAAGGAATAACAAATTAGGTTCTAAACTATGTCATATGAAGGAAAAAAAAGAAGTGTGGTATTTATAGGATTACTCAATCGGAATGCGATATAGTATACATTGGTCAACCAAAGCGGTTAGTTGATGTTTGGTTAACGGAGCACAAGTGGGAAAAGACGAAAAGATGGAACAAAACTTTAATGCGATCAGCAATAGTGAAACATACCATGAAGGAGGAGACAATTTAGAGGTGATCAAGGAAGCGGAACAGGTATGAGGAAAAGCCCGATGCATAGGCGACAAAAACCGACCAGTTCAACTGTGCATCACCATTAATCAATCTGATTTAAACAAATAAAAAAAGAAATGAAAAAAAACTAAATGTAAAGGAAACTGTAATTAATATATATAATTATAATGAATTTAAGTAATTAGTAGGTAATTAACTAAGATCAATACTTTTAAACTAAGAAGTTGTGGATTCAATGACAAACAACGCCCGAACCAGCCGAAAAAATCGACGATGCTCAATCGTTAGCACCCTACTCAAAAAAGAAAACAACAAAAAAGGAAAGAGAGACTACATGTTATTTGAACGAACTGTTTCTAATCGGAACCATGGAGTAGTTAGGATTCTCATCTGAACGACATACAAATAGAAAAGCGGAAAACGATGTGTGAGGTTTTCCATTTGACATGAAAGAAAGTCTTTCTTGCATCGGATCGAGGCTGGAGGTGAAAAATGATACTTTGAAAGCCCAAACCCAAAATGGAAAAGTGATTTTGCAGCACGACAGCCCCTCATCAAATATAACGAACGAGACCAGACAATATTTGGGCACACTTGCACCACCCGCCGTACTCTCCAGAGTTGAACCGTCCGGTTACCGCTTGTTTTCATCGATTTCTCTCGCAGTTCCAGAGAAACACTACGAAGGTGTCGCAAAATCGCTTTAGGACTGGAGCTATTAAAATGTTAACGACTTTTTAGAGAGGGCATTTACAATTGAAAGGAGAGGTGACAAAAAGCCATAGCTAGCTATACTTTGAATAAAATATTCTCAGCTAATGTGTTTTACTGTCATTAGGTTCGTAGAAAAAAGAATGGTTCCCAAATATTCTCCTAACAAATATTCATTCGACTTCATCAGCTTCTTAAAGCCGGCATTGCAACCTGTCAAACTAGAAATATGTAGATATGGGTGGACGCAGGTACGAATGCAGATATTTTGAGATAGATAGGTAAGTGTTTTGGGTATATTTCACTGTTGGGATAGAAAAACATGCGAATATATAACAGCTCGTGTAGTCTCGTAGGTAGAGCACTAGATCCTAGTACATAGAGCCTTGATTTGAATCTCGGTGCGGACAAAGGACCGCGAGCGAGGATTCTATTTTATTTTATTTATTCACCAAACAAGGTATAAACAATACAAAGAAATTATTTGAATTAAATATGTATAAACGAAAAATTAAATAAATTAAATAATTAACAAATAAATCAAAAACAATTGCTAAATAACAAACAAATAAAACAATGTCATATAGCTTAAGATAAGGGGTTATGGATGGCTTGGAAAAGGGAGGATTTGAAGGAGAATTTGGAGATCGTTGGGGAGTACAGAAAACTTATATTGTTAAATATTCTGCAGCATCTATTTACCGGCTCATTAGCTGCGTAAATAGTGGAATGTGGATATTCCTTAAGTAAACGAGAGCACCTGGTGTTCCTTATAGGGCTATTTAATACCCAGTTTACCATTCAAAAATCAACTTTGATAACGCATCTAATGACGTCGAATGTGAAGCAGGCCGAAATAAACTTTCTTCTGGATGCAAGTGTCAATAAGTTTAGATGAAACAGTCGAAACTCATAAGGAGGAAGGGTATTAGAATCGCAAGGATTGTATAGTTCTCTCAACGCGAAAAGTAAGAACTGTTTTTGTATGGACTCGAGTTTGTTACTGTGGGTTGCAAAAGCCGGATTCCAGCAGATAGAGGCATATTTGAGAATGGGGCGTACAAGTGAGATATATAAGGATCTTCTGACCCACAGGTTACGAAATTTCTTGGAACGTCTTTTGATGAGCCCTAGCTGTTTGTTTGCATGGGAAATTATTTTATCATAGTGCAAGGTGAAGCGGAGTTTCTCATCCAAGATAACACCAAGGTCAACAACGTTTTCAACTCGGGCTAACAAATTATTGCCAAGGAAGTATGTGTTATGTGAGACCGTGCATTTACAGGAAAAACTAATAACCTGACACTTAGCAATGTTGAGAGAGAGAGCTTATTTTCATTGCACCAATGATCAAGTGAATTAAGTTTAGATTGGAGAAAGAATGCATCGGATTTAGATTTAATCGGATTTAGACTTTGAGATCGTCGGCATAAAGTAGATGAGGTATATTTGCTAAGACGTCAGATAGGTCGGAAATAAATATATTAAAGAGAAGTGGGCCAAGATGACTACCTTGTGGTACACCGGAAGTAGCAGATATATCTTTCGATAAAATTCCTTGAAATTTTACCAATTGTATTCGATTGCGAAGGTAAGAAGTCAGCCAGCTATGCAAAGATCCGGCAAGTCCGAATTTCTGAAGCTTTGAAATTAAGGTAGGATGGTCAACTCTGTCAAAAGCTCTACTAAAGTCTGTATAGACTGCGTCAATTTGGTATCCTTTCTCCATTTTACACAGAACATCTGAGATTAGGACTGTCAAATCCGTGGTAGTTGAGCGACCTTTTCTAAAACTATGTTGCTGCTCGTTCAGACGGGAGTCAACTAGTGGGGAAAGATAATCGTAGACAATCTTTTCAAAAAGTTTCAAAATTGAAGATAAAATGGCAATGCCCCTATAATTTCCGATACAGCGTCTATCACCATTTTTGAAGATGGGTCTGACATACGAAAGTTTCCAACAGGATGGGAAAACTCCAGACGAAAGTGATCTGTTGAAAAAAATATGCAAGGGAATTATAAGCTGCTCTACACACTTGCGCAAGAAAGTTGGAGGTAGGAGATCGGGACCAGGGTCTTTGTTGCAGTCGAGTTCCGAAATAGCTTTATGTATTTCATCACGTGAAATTTCTAAGTGGCTGACCAAAGCTGTTGGAGCGGAATGAGAGTAAGAAAGGTGTGAGTTTAGTGGGTCTGATGCATTAAAAACAGTCTGGAAACTAACTGCAAATAAATCACAAATCTCATTAGGAAAGGAAGAAGTGATATAATTAAAGAACATCGACGTTGGATAACCAGTAGTTTTTCGCTTCACATTTACAAAATCATAAAAATTTTTCGGATCTCGGATTATGTTTTGTCATAAGCATCGTGGGACTTTGTTAAAAACTGCTTAGCAATTTCATTATATTCTTCCTGAATTGCCGAACTAATGTCAATATTGTTTTTAATCCGCTTATAAAGTTTGTTCCTACGATTTCGTAAATGCCTAAGGTCCCTATCAAGCCATGGCTCAAACAGTTTATTCTTTTTTTTTAATCTTTGGTACATATCTTACAACGGCGTCAAATATTTTGTTGTAAAAAGTGGAAATGGCTTCCTCAAGGTCTAACGTTAAAAGAATATTCGTCCAATCTATAGAGTCAAGAAGATGGTGAATGCTTTCATAATTAGCATTACGAAAGTCATATACAATTGAATTATTGTACGTTCTTAAGTTAAGTTGTTTTATGTACGCTCTTAAGTTAAGTTCAATTAGCTCAGAATAGGAAGCTGAGTTAAATCAGGGGTGAAGTGAGTCGCCGATCGAATCACTCAACAATCGTATAAATTGATTTACTTTACTAGGCAAGTATTTTAATTATATTTCAATGTTGGAATCTAAAACATATAATTGTTTAATACTAATCATGTAAAATAAGATGATATCGAAATTAAAAATAAATACATTACCTGAACCAGATCCTGATGTAGTCATTTCAATCATATCATGTATTGTATTTCCATTCAATATCGGATCATAGACTGAATCTTCCTGCTTAAACGGCCGACTGCTGTTCGATCGTCTTCGACAATACTGCCAATACCAATACGCAGACAAAAGGACAATGCATAGTCCTAGTGTTACACTAAATATAACAGCGACAAGTTGCCATGTGTTGAGCAATGGTTGTTCTGCAAAATCTGGATCCGGTTAATTGTCATATTATTAAATAACCCATAAAAAGCTACTACATAAATACGAACTAATTAAAAACTACCAAACTAACTATATATATCTGTACCAAAAATACCAAGAAGCCCATGAAGCAATTAATACACTAGGATTAGCAAACATTGAAGCGATTTTCATCAAATCAGCCAATGAGTGTAAGTTGCGATACCACCATCAACCCAAAAGAAGCATGCAAAGACAGTTGACCTCTAAAACAAGGACAAGCAAAGTAACTAACAGCAGAACAAAAGAATTTTGAATTTGGACGGTAAAAATTCTGTTACATGTACTTGATTTACATTACATTTTTGTGTGCGTAGACATTTGACTAGTGACTTGATTGGTTTTGTAAAATTTTTAAATGTAGACGACAAAATTATTTATATTTCTGATATAACACTTTACTTTCGTAAGTTTTCCATTTTTTTTAGCATATTGCTGGTGCAAGATGATATGATTTACGAGATTTGAAAGAAGACAGATTTTGATGAAGGAAAATGATGAATTTCAGGTTTGAAAAAAAAGTGTAAGGAATTTTATTAGCTGTTAATTAAACTATTGTCTCAGTAATTATGTAACTAAAATACCATTTGATGATATCAAAACACGATATTACATACTTATTTGGCTAAAAAAAATACAGTCTTACCATAGAACCTCCCTAGATGAGTCAAATCAAATACAAAACATAATGTATTAAATTCATGTGTTAAAATGTGCAAAAATTAAATTTTGAATTAGAAAAGTAATAATTTATTGACCTGAAGATGATAATCAATAGCAGAGAGATATAATTATTTCATTTTTTTGTGGGTTTGTTGCTGCGAAGATGTCTTTTCCGCACACACAGGCCGGATTAACGGTTTTGATTTGATACGGATATGATCTACATTTATTATGAAACAGTTATGACTTAACAAATGACTTGTGCATAAATAAATGACAAATCTGATTGGCAATTTTATGGATTGGCGTGGAATGTTGGAAGAGAATACTTTAAGCTGAACCTGATTATAAATTGAAAAAATTTTAAATTTTAAACTTAAAGGAAATTGACTTTAAGGATAAAATAAAAAAGAACTAGTTCATTTGAATGTAGTTTGCACTTAATGTATACGCTTCCAAAGAGAAAAGTTTAACATATATGAAGATATTCTTATTTCTTTATCATTAGATGTCAAGTGATGCAGTGTAAGCAAATAATGTTCAACTTAATTGAGGTTTTTGAATGGAAGTACAATGTATTTGACAAAAAGTATCGAAATATAGCAAGGAGAATGTACTATTAGAACTTAGATGGAAGTGAGATTGGGCTGTTACAAGCTCAAAGACTTATAGCCGCTGAAATGAAGCCTACTTAATTACCTTATGTTAGTGAGATAATGTAAAGGCTGTTATTGTTTTTATCATTATTATTAGTTGACAATTCTAATTATAATGAGAAGTGTTCACAGATTTATTTGAGGGAAAATTTAAAAACCAGTCACCTCATGGACTTAGACTACCTGGATCTCACGAACGACCAGTTGAACCGTTTAACAGGAATTTTGATATCAGGTTTCCAAGCCGTGTGCTCCGAGAAAATCGTAAGGAAAGACGCTACACTATGGTGGAACAGCGAACTAACTGAGGCAAGAGGTCGCAATGCACATGGCAAGAGGGCAGTGTTTAATAACCGAAGGCGATCTTGAAAATCTGAGGACTGGGAGCCATACAAGTGGGGGTTGTTGCTCTTCAAAGAGAAAGTACAAAGGGTACTATAAAAGTTTTGCAAGGTGACTTAACAAGAGGACGCAGGATGCTACATTTTAAGCCGCCAGCAATACATCTGTGGGATCAGTTGTTCTTTCACAGTGATAGTGTTAAGTCCGGACTATGGCATAGTGATTACGTAGTGAGATAAGGGTAGCTTTGCATCGACCAAGTGCTTAGGAGAAATGGCGCTTGCATTGAATAATGATTATTCAGGTGATATAGAGTATTCCAAATGAGCAATTTCACTCTAGAGGACGCTGAGTGGAAAGAAAGACCGCGAACGTCAGTTACAGAGGAAAATATAACTGCTGTGAGGAATATGCTTGACGAAGACCTGAGAGTGACATATGGCCAGATAGAAGAGATCATACCATTTACACGTAAAGAAACTTTGTCGTGTCTGGGTGCCGCATAGTTTGACGGAAGGGCGTATGACTCGTTGTATAACTTGGTGCCGAGAGAATGATAAGGGACAATCTCTGTATGTAAACAGCATCACGACAGGTGGCGAGACTTGACTGTACTATTACAATGTGCCGACTAAGGCTCAACACAAAGTTTGGGTCTTTGATGATGAGGACACACCCGTAGCTTTCTGAAAATACCGATCTTTTAAGAAAAAAAAAATGATAGTTGTATTTTTCAAATCGAGTGGAACTTTAGAGCGTGTCGTTTTGGACACCCAGAAGATATTCATAGCTACGTGGCACACTGCACACTAAAGCAATAGATTCTATGAAAAAAAAACCTGCAGCCAAAGTCAAGAACGAACACCTGGTACCTCTATCCTGACAACGCTCCATCTCACCGCTCCAAGGCCTGCATCGAGTATTTGACACCCACTGGACTGAAGTTTCTTGAGCACACTCCTTACAGTTCAGACCTTACGTACTGTGGCTTGCACTGTTCCCGCGTGTGAACATGAAGTTGAAAGGAAAACGGTTTTCTATTGATGACGACCTGAGGACCTGGGTTGAATGCGCTTCACTCCCAGTTGTAACTTGGCAGAGCTGGTTTAAGGACTGGTTTCGGAGGATGGAGAAGTATATTGAATGTGGTGAAAAATACTTCGCAAGCATTATATAAAGAAAGCTGTATTGCAAAACTTTTATAGTATCGTTTGTACGACGAACTGAACGTGACTCATGCAGAGAATTTTGTGAAAACATTGAGGGAAGTACAAAAGCCACCAGAACCCAAGAGGTCATATGTGTAACTCGAAGCGAATCTACCTATCAAAATAGAGAAAGTAGAGACTGGGCAAAGGATTCGAATGAGTGTCTGGACATACTACTGGAAATTCACTTTCCGTATAAGCAGCTGATTAAGGAAGTTAAAGATCAGGTCAAAATTAAGTGGGCAACAAGCAAATTCAGACCATACAATGTTACAGGGATAGATAACATATCGTCTATCATCTTCCAAAGAGCAAAGAGGATCATCATGAGGATAATAGTCCTGTCTACTCTTTTTATTGTATGCCATCATATTTTTACTGCATTCTCTACTTGGGATGCACCTAAGCTATGGACAAAAGCTAGAGTGGTCTTTATTGCGGCAGTTGGTAGGTTGGTATAATGTGAAGGGTTCTAGAACAATTAGCTTATTATATTTTTCGCTAGAACAGACTGGTAGATTTCCGTACCAAGAGCTTGATTTATATCGCAGGATTACATGCTAATCAGCACGTGTATCTGCCAGGTATATCCGTAGAAACCGCACTAAATAAAGTGTCCAGTACAATAGAAAAATCTTTGCTGTTTTCTTAGAAGTCTAGAGGGCTTAGAGGTTTAGAGGAATTTCAACACTCACACTGTCGCAAATGTCGACGTTTTGGTTCGAATTAAATTCTGACGGCTTGGGCATCGGATTTCTTCTAAAACAGGCAAATCGAAGCAACGTTTTAGTGGTCAAGGCGTAGGAGGGAAGTATAAGGATCGTAACAGCCAACGAGAGGGGGCCCAGTAGCTCTGCTCGCTAAGGCGTCAGGCCGAAAAGCGGCATGCTACGGGGCCTGCGGGCTCGAATCCCGCCGGTGCCATGGCTGTAAGTGTGGTTGTGTGTGATTGTCTATGAGGATGGCAAATGGGCCCAAACTGGTGGCCTAATGCTGGCCGCGTTCCCGGCAGCCCTCTTTACTAACCTAACCTAACCTAACAGCCAACGAGAATCTAGAGAATTTAAGGGCCAGTGGTTTTGAAGTGGTTGCATATGCCGACATTTTGGTACTTGTAAGAGCTGTGTTCTCGAAAACTGTCGGACCTTATGCAATTGACGCTGGAATAGGTCCAATTTTGAGCCGAAAACCCGGTCTTAGGGCAAAACCGGTCTGCAAAGAGATACAAAAAATGCTAGCTCTTGCCACAGACACTCTCAATGAGATAACATTATAACTTAAATATTTAAATAAACCGAACTGGGAGGCTAATATATACCAAATTGGTAAAGCTCGCGCCGAACTTTTTTGCATTCCGACTTGTTTACTTCAATACCTAGCCACTTAAACCTCACGCAGCTTTCTATATTGTCACATATGAAGTATTTTGTGATGGAAAACAGCAGAAAGCAAGACCAATATCAAGGAGTTAAGGAAACTGCAAGGATTAATTTGCATAAATATCAATAATTCTAGAACTAATCCCCATGGATCGGTATATCCTAAAAAGCGCATGCTTATCACCAACAGGCGCTGGTACGGTTCAAATCAGTGGGGCCATAACGGTATTCTTATCGGATGGCGGAACGATACGGTCTTGTCGCTGAGGACACAGACCACATAAGCAAAATAGTACACGTTGACAGGAAGAACAAATTGAAGGATCATGGGTGTTGCCGGTGAATTTGACGTCTGCATCTACACAGATGGATCAACGACGGAGACATGAATCCGCTTGGCCATTTATTCAACGGATCTGAGCTTTCAACAGTGGTATGCTAGTTTTTTTTAGCCTGAAATGTATGCCATTTGCAATGCAGTTGTGTACATTTGCGGAATATCAACCAAATCAACTACGATTTGCGTCAACAGCAGGGTATAGTGGTGCCATAGGCAACGAAATAGCTGATGAGTTGGCAAGGTAAGGTTTCATGGATTCATTTGCATTTGTATGCCTAGTTTTACTTTGTTTAGTATCTATTGATATGTACTTATACGGAAAACAGTATTACTTAATCGGAAAACAGTATGGACTGTAGGGTAGCTAGGGCATTATAGGTATCACCAGATGCAAACAAGAGTAATTATTTGGTCAAGCTCAGCAGAATCTGCTTGAGAGCGACAGTTGGCCTGCTCAGAGGATATTGCCGCCTTGCTCACAGGGTATTGCCTGCCTTACTGGATCTTATGCGAATAAGAATAAAACTGTCATCCAGCAATTTATTTAGGAGATGCGAAATAAAAGGACCCCATCGACTGGTTCTAATTAATAAACTTCTTAAAATTCTAGACTCCTACAACTTTCAATAGCTATCAGAGGTGGCAATGCTGATTCAATTTAACGGAGTGACTACTCGGAAATTCTACCTGACCAGAGACTGATATACATATGTGTCCAAACTGGTAGCCAATTGTAAGCCACGTAAATGGCAGCCCTCATTGTTACTCAATCTCTAACATAACGACTGCGTTACAGTGAATGAAAATGTCTTATGAATGGACAAATTTGGAAGACTCCACAAGAGGAAATTATAAAAGTATATTTGTTGAGTTTATTATGATACAAGTAGGGCATTAATCCCGAGATTGAAATGGTGATCCCGAAATTCGGGATTAGAATTTTCGAGATCCCGAGATA
The DNA here is from genome assembly GCA_947369275.1 of Nemotelus nigrinus. Classification (NCBI taxonomy): domain Eukaryota; kingdom Metazoa; phylum Arthropoda; class Insecta; order Diptera; family Stratiomyidae; genus Nemotelus; species Nemotelus nigrinus. Next base: position 201,314,456 of record OX376372.1, on the reverse strand, counting down.
TTCCCGAGATTTCGGGATTTTATACCAAAAAAATATATTAAGGGAATTTAAACAGATATATTGGCTTATTCGTACTCAATGAAAACTTAATTTCAATTATATATACATAAAACCGGAAGCTGAGTTCATTATAATGTTAAATTTATGCACATATGTACGTGGGTACTAGCAAGTAAGACGTTAATCTATAATTGCATCTAAATTAATCTTAGGATCTAATTTCTTCTTATCTTCTTGTCCAGTAAAGCTCTTTATCTGGTCATGATAGTTAGTTATAAAATTAGTTAAAAACGAATTGAAATGTAATCAGCATAACGGATGATACGATAAAATAATAAAAATACATTATTATTTTTAGTTGTTTACATATCAATTACAAAATAATATTGTTTTTCAATGAAACAAGTGATAAGTAATAATATCGATTGGTTTAAACTGCTGATTCGTTTTGAAAGTATTCTCTTAATAAACGTAATTCGTTAAGAGTTTCAAAATTTAAACTAGACCTGATTTTGCTGCACATGTATCCAGCTGCTGAAAAAGATATTTCGGGTACACTTTTTAGTGGAATATTAAGCATGTAATCATACGCCAGTTGTAATTCATTATTACAACTGGCTTCCGCCTCCGTTTTCATAAAACACTAATTCTTTCAGTATTAAGTTCTGCTTTCTAATTCCCAAAATGGGTTGAATTTTGTCACTCCCGAAATCTCGGGAGTCCCGATAAAAAATTCGGGATCCCGAAAATGTCCAAAATGGGTCGGGATCCCGAGATCCCGAAATCTCGGGATTGCATGCCCTAGATACAAGAGACCAATTAAAATACAAAAAAAACAACCGAACAAAAGCATTTTGGGCACTAATCATGACTTAATTTCAAGACTCATTAATCTCATGTTCATTTTATTTGGAGATTTTTTTATTTTTTGGTTTAATTTTTATTGTGCTTTCTTACATCGTACTTTCCTGTCTCGATCTCATAATGTTTACACTACATAACAAGTCATCTAATATATTTTAAGCAAAATCAAAACAAAAAAAAAACGATAATCCAATTGCCCAGAATATTTATCACATTTATAAATGTTTTGTCATGTCACGGAAAATTTGAGCATAAATGATGAATCGTCGCCGTAGATACTCTGAGGATGAGATACATTTAGTGAAACAACACAATTAACAAAAATGAATAATGTGCCGTTTTAATATACTTATAGCCATATATTATATTAATAGGAATATATAATATTTAACCTAAACTTTCAATATTATAATTGAATATCTATATAAATATAGGATCCCGCCTACTGCCAATCTAAATAATATTGTATTCGAAAATTTTACAATTTATACGAATCGGTCAATCATATGAGTAATAATTAATTCAACGAAATTCCGAGTAAATTACTTCAAATGCAACAATATGAATAAATCATTTCTAATTTTCAATAGAGATTTAACAATAACATTTGAACGTAACATTATAACGTAGTCTTATGTATCATATTTAATTTCATTAAAGGAAAAAAAATTTGATCTACACTATCTCACCTGGATGACTTAACGTTACATTATTACAATAGTCTAAATCGCAACATTGCATCTTATAATACGGATCGGCAACATTGTTCTCTTCCTTGCACCAGACGGGATTATCCGGTGGAAATAAGCTTTCATGTGGCATACATCTATAGCAACAACAAATGTGGATAAATGATTTTTTTTATAGATAAATTTTACCGAAAGTTTTGAAAGTTACCATGGACTTTATTTTGTTTTTGTTAATATTTGTTTTGAATGTCATTTCAGTCCATTTTTGAATTTAGAGATTTGTCAATGCTTTTTTCGTTGATTTGAAATACCTAAAGTGAATTGTGATGATACGGATGCATGTGTTTTACGCGAAATGTTAAGAACCGCAATGTGAGAGTTTAGTCGATTGATGATGAAATCGTGATTGAGGACTTACCATTTCGAATTCAAATAACTAGGTGATGAGTTGAGGGAAATCGTTTCAAATATTTAAACTATTTTGGAATTTATTGTGTTAGGGGTAGAAAGATACATCAATTTTTCGGGGAGCTCTAAATAATAAAAAAAAGATTCAAACTTAGTAAAGTTTTCATTCAAAAGTATCGATAGCTATTAACATCGCTTTCTGCATGTTGTAGATTTGAAACTGATCATGGTAAAATAATTGCATTCTCAGCGTAGACAGCGACTAAGAAACCTTAATTGCTTTTGAGGCTTCTGATTGACAAGCTTTAATAATAACAAATCTGTAATCCTAGAATCACATCTGTGCAGTATATATACCTGGTTCGAATCCAAGTATGGTATAACTTAGCTTTGATAGGCAGCATAAATGAAGTGTACTGTCAAATCCCGAAACCTAAGAGGGATGTGTGCCAAATTTTATTTCGGTTTTCAATGCTAATGCACAGCCATTTTGAGTCAGAGTACCTATGACGACTTTGGCCATTTTTGGAACGTTCTATAGAGGCAGTTTTACAAACATTGGCCAAAAATATTCATAATTCTAGGGATGTTCCTAAGCTTATTAATAACAAAAGAATTTATATCCTCACTCTATTTTATTCTATCTACTTAAAAGTCTGAGTGACCGAGTGTGTAGTGCAACAGACTTTATTATTTAGTTTGGTCTACGGTTCAAATCCAGCCATGATCACCGACGGGGCTTTTTGAGTAACCTAGCTGTGATTAGGAGCACCTGAGATAGATTAGGCATAAAATGAGGAGTGGAAATTATTACTCTAGACTCGAATGCATTGATTGTAAATAAAGTTTCCATCAACTCCAGTCTTTGACAGCTATCGTGACACCGTTTCACGAGTAATATCAGAACTGAACCTATAATCGATTTTTTTTTGCGTCCAGCGTGTATTAGTCATAATTAATGCATATTTTTATGCAATTCTTGCTCAATTGATTTAATAGATCTGGTTGGATTAACATTGCTGTGGGTGTGATAAATTGGAAGGAACAGAAGAAGAAGAAATGGAAAAAATAACAAGAAAGGTAATAAAGCATAAAAAGAAGAATAGAAAAGAATATGAGGGAACAGACGAGAAAAAATATGAGGGGAAAGAAGGGGAAGAAAATGAGAGAAACGAACGGCGAACAGAAAAGGGAAAAGAAAGAAGAGAAAAAGATAATGGCAGAAAAAGAAGGAAAACGAAAGAAAAAGAGGATAGAAGGGAGGGTCGAAGAGGTGGAAGAAGAGGGGAAGAAGAAGGGAAGAAGAGGTGAAAGAAAAGTGGAAGAACAGGTGGAATAAGAGTGGAATGAGTGGAATAAGAATGGAAGAAGAGGGGAAGAAGAGAGGCAATAAGAAGTGGAGGAAACGTGGAAGAAGAGTGAAAGATATTTGAGAAGAAAATATATTTGAGAAGAAGAGGGATGTGAGAAGAAGAGGGATGTGCGAAGAAGAGGATTGTGCGAAGAAGAGGGATGTGCGAAGAAGAGGGATGTGCGAAGAAGAGGGATGTGAGAAGAAGAGGGATGTTAGAAGAAGAGGGATGTGAGAAGAAGAGGGATGTGAGATTAAGGAAGTGAAAAGAAGAGGGAGAAAAAGGTGAAGAAAGAAGAAGATATCTGAAAGAAGATGGAAGGGAGAAGAGAGATTAAGGTAGAGGAAGAGAGAAAAAGGTAGAGGAAGAGAGAAGAGTGAAGGAAGAAGAAAGGAGGAAGAGGGAAGTGGGAAGGAAGAAGAGGGAAGCAGGAAGTGGGAAGGAGGAAGAGGGAAGGAGAAAGAGCGAAGCAGGAAATGTGAAGGAAGAAGAGGGAAGGAGAAAGAGGGAAGTAGGAAGTGAGAAGGAGGAAGAGAGAAAGAGAAAGAGGGAAGGAGGAAGCGGGAAAGAAGAAGCGGGAAAGAGGAAGCGGGAAAGAGGAAGAGTGAAAGAGGAAGAGGGAAGGACGAAGAGGGAGGGAGGAGAAGGCAGAGGAAGAAAGAAAAAGGCAGAAGGAGAAAGATGAAGAAAAAAGAAGTAGAAGAAGAAAGAAGAAGCAGAAGATGAAAGAAGAAGTAGAAGAAGAAAGAAGAAGTTAGAAGAAGAAAGAAGAAGTTAGAAGAAGAAGGAAGAAGTTAGAAGAAGTAGAAGAAGAAAGAAGTAGAAGAAGAAAGAAGTAGAAGAAGAAAGAAGAAGTTAGAAGAAGAAAGAAGTTAGAGGAAGAAGAAAAAAGAAGGAAGAAAGAAGAAGAAAAAAGAAGGAAGAAAGAAGAAGAAAAAAGAAGGAAGAAAGAAGAAGAAAAAAGAAGGAAGAAAGAAGAAGAAAAAAGAAGGAAGAAAGAAGAAGAAAAAAGAAGGAAGAAAGAAGAAAAAAGAAGGTAAAAAGAAGAAAATGGATGGGGAGAAGAAGAAAACGGAAGGAGAAAAGAAGTAAATGGAAGGAGAAAAGAAGTAAATGGAAGGAGAAAAGAAGTAAATGGAAGGAGAAAAGAAGAAGGAAGAAGAAAAAAAATGGAAGATTAAAAAACAATGAAAGTAATGAATGAAATAAAGAAATAAAGGTATACTCTGATAGGTACAAAACGATAGACTCGTCCAGGCAACTGCTGGAATTTCGTATTTTATTTAGATTTCTCCGGTAGTTCCGCCATGGAAAATTTAGCGATGACATGTGATTGATAAATTTTTATTCATATTTATGAAGCACTTTTGTTTCAGGGAATCAGTCTTTTGAAATCAGACTTTTCAGTCTATCATCAGTCTTAGCATTATTCGATTGACAGATAGATTGATGGAGAGATAGATAGAAAAAAGGGACGGAAAGGTCTTTTTAACAATTTTTTACAAAGTTTGTGACCATATTCTCTTCTTGAACTCAGAGTTCTTCCCTCAAAATCCTAAATACAGTTATTTTCGCACTGAGTATGACGACTTGAACTTTTTTTAAGCTCTTTAGGTTGGGTCAATATCCGGCCACCGTTGTCCTGTAAAGATTCGGTCAACTATTTCTACAGAATTTTGGAAGCTATCTTTTATTTATTCAATTTGTGTATCCTCAACGATTAGAATAACTTCCTTAGTTTAATAAATCTATTACTTCAAACCTTCTCATGAAAAACAATTAACTTTAAACTATTTTGCTCCCACTGTATGCAACCAAGGGCTATTGAGATCTCACCTCACAGTATCAAATTCGATGATTAAATTTCCACTACTCTCCAAACATGTTGCAACCCTCTTTCCCTACATTTATGACTGTTTATATTTAATCTCCTATAAACTTTATATCGGTTGAGCCTCATAACAATCGATCAATTTCAGTTGGTACGTTGACTCCATCGGCTATTGCAACATAAAAATATTGAATAAAAGAGGTCCCAAGTGACTGCCTTGTGGTACACCGGATGAAAATTCATTTTTTTTTATAAAATTCATTTTTTTTCAGTTATATAACAAAACAGTCATTCATAAAGATCATTAGTAGCATACATGTAAATGTTCGTCTACATTGCATTTTAACTTTTCAACATCTTGTATGCGCATATAACGTATTCAAGCCAAATGAAAAACTATCGATTTTCGTGAATGAAATCAGCTAATAGATAAAAAATGTTTGAAACGATTTGTCATCTTCACTCACATGTTTCAATTTGGTTCATACAAAAGCGCAATTCATATGAATTTATAGCGAAATGAAAAATTGAGATGAAATGCTCTTTGATGTTATCTTAAATAATAATAATCTATCTTCGAAAAGTATCTGAAACTCTAGTCCAGATTCAATTCATTTCACTATATATTAACTCCATAAGCGTATTCTGATTGAATAAATGTATTTTATCGTCTACATGTTAGTTCATTCAAATCTGTCAAAAGCATTATACTGGCAATAGTGAGTCAGTTAGAAAAATATGCATGATTATCGCAATACTACTACAATTTCCATTTCAAAACGAATGCAAAGGGAAGATGTGTTTTGTACGAAACCGAAAATAATAGCTAGATGAATAGCATAGTGGTTATTACTCGAAATAGCATTATGCAACAAAAGTTATTCTTCTAGTGTGTGTGTGTGTGTTTTTTTTTTCAAATTATATTATCAGCCTACGTGTATTTTTCTAGTAGCGTCATCCAATTTACGTGTAGATTAGATTTGCCGAGAAAAGAATTTCATATTTTATCGGCAAAATGCTATAAACAAATGATATAAACAAAAATTTGGTGGATGATAAGACTTGCACTAATCATCTCAAATAATTTCAAAATTACATAGTTTACTTAGATAGAGTATCTATGAAAAAGTAGCAAAATATCTAAGTGCAACCAACATTAAGATTATGCAATGCATAGCTGATAAGTTTTTATAGTAAGGATTAGAATAAAAAGATTTGATTTGTTGCGTGAAATGATAATCATAATAAAGTACAATCATTAATTAAAGAATGAATTATGGTCAACATACAGATAAAATAACGAACAATTTTTATCACTATATTAGGCAAGAATACACTGAGCCATATCTATTCTATTAAATTTCATCTAAACAAATTACGAATTTGTAAAGAAAATAAGATATTCACAAAATTCTTGTTTTTTTTTAGATTTAGAACCAAAATAATATTGAACTGTACAAGAATTTCAAAATTTACAAAAGGAATAGTTGAAATTTTGTTGTGACTTTTATATCGGTCGAGTTCATTGTGAGAAGTTGAACTGTTTGTGAAATTTTTCGGAACTAGTTGTGTTCTAATTTTGATTCGATATTTAAGTAAATTATTAAGTTAGTAATGCTGATAAAAAAAAAAACCCTGAACTGAAATAATATTCTTCAGAGCTCACACAAACAAACAAATTTCACAATGAACCGGCGCTTCTATTAACTAAAGTACTCCGAAACCAAAATTTTGAATATTTTGTTATACTATCGAATGATAATATCAATCAAACCAATCCAATTATTTAATTGTAAATGTGTTTGAATTAAATGAGTATTTTTTTGTCATGTGTACCTCTTACGTATGGAGGATAAACCAGTTCCAATAATTTATTATTATTGCAGAAATCTGTTTCACAACATTCGATCTTATAGACTTTTCTTTTGTCCTTAGACGTTAAACACTCCATTGGCAATCTATCAAGTTCATATTTCTTTGGATGACACCTAAATATATAATGTAGGGAATTTTTTGTTTATATAGATTTAACTCAAAAATTTCTACAATGTTTTCATATTTTGTTGGTTTTTTCACAAATTTAAAAAAAAACCTAGTGAAAAACAATTTGAATAGAAATAATTTAACCAATCACTTGAATACATTGTTTATGAAATATAGGTCAATACAATAAAAAAAAATTATCTTATTGAGTCCTAAGATAGAAATCCTAAACGTCAGGAATAGAAGAAGAATAAATTGACTACTAAAGATCGAAATTGTACATTTATGAAACTATGAACAAAATGTTTTTGACATTCATGTGGTGCGAAAGGCTTTTCATTGTGCCTTGAAAACTATAATTTTTGTCATTCAATTTCATTTCTATACTTTTCGAATGAATTACAAAAACAAAAAATTATTATGATTTATGTACGATGAGATGGTTGAATATATTTATATTGTGTCGAAATAATTCAAGATATGAATAGGAGTATTTTGTAGGGATGGTTGGTTATTATCGAAAATAGTTTGGCAAAAAAAAAAACAATCCGAGTTAATATTGTGGAAATTTTTTTGTCAGTTAGGTTGCGTGACGTTATAGGGCTTTTCATCAATCAAACAGAATAATGCTTAATCACAAATATTTTTTTTATTTTTCGAATAAAACAAATTGAAACAAAAATGGATAAAATTCTGAAAACGAAATGCCGAGAAATTACATTCGTTTTTATTAGTAAAATCACTTTGAAAATTTTATTTGGTAGACATTGCAAAATTATTTTTTTGTCGATGTGTAAAGTCAATGTATTAGTTAAATGCCTGTTAAATATGCTAGATTTTTTTAGCGCAATCAATTCAAGAGTCGTATACAGTTTTTAAAGAAAATAATAGATTACACTATTAAAATCATATTTTTAATGCATTTTAGAGACTATGTGTATTTCAATTTTAAGAAATTCTAAAATAACTAAAGCCTGATATATATTTTAATGATAGTCTGATTTTACCTTACTTTCTATCGGAGCATGGGCTTCGAATTTGAAAGACCAACTTTTCCTTTATAAATTAGATATACATCAATTTCTGAAAAATTTTGTCGTCAATATGTGGAATGGGCAGGGCGTTTAGAGTATTAGCCTGTGTTTCCTCGGAAATCATTGCTTTCAGCCCATATACTTCAGTAATAAATGCTGAATTAACCGCTATATTGACTGCGATATCATCCGCAATAAACAAAAGGAAAAACAACATTTTGGTATTGACAGACTCCAAACAAGCCTGTTGAGATCCTGCCAGCAACTCTCTGGACAAAAGAGTAGTAAGCTTAATCTACAGTGTGTATGGACTAGCGCCTCAAGTCAAGATAAATATTATGACACAAAAATTTTAAAGATATGGGCCTAGTGGACAGTAGTAATGCGAAAAAAGGTACCTTTGTGAAAACCGATTTTACGTTGTTCTATGAGCTCGGCGAGGCGATCCGGCGATCGACAAGATTTTTGCCAGGACGAAAAAGGACTGATCGAGTCATTAATGAAGGAAAGTTGACAAACTCAAACAATTTACCTGGTCCTAAGTTTGTTTAAGCTTTAGAGATCAGGTTTGGTTTAAGAAAACCAACTTAAGCAGTAACACTACGATGCAAATCTACTGTTTGTCTTTAAATGTTTCAACTGGCGTAGACACTTCAGCATCAAGGCCATAGATGACCCACGATGCATTTTCTGCAACGAAATTGATGATATTGATCATCAGCTTTTCAACTGCCCTGAGTTTAAAAGCTTTAGGAATATTTACCAAATTTTCCAAAATTATGAATCAGTCGGCTCCATATTTTTAATTCCAAACAAAGAGTGCATCACAAAAGTAGCCAATTTTCTAGAGATAACAAAGAAATTGATTGTATGTGTTTTTAAAAGTCTTATTTTGAAGCTGTTCAAACAAATAAATCATGTAAGTTTCCTTTTTCCTTATTACCAATTCGTTTGTAAGTAAGCACGTGTAAGGTATTATAAACTTTGCTTCCTGCTTAAGCTCAGATTCTGTCGAGACCTTTAGAGTTAAACTTTAGCTTTTTGTTTTCCTATTATCCTGTGATTTCAAATAGCGGTAATATAGATAGAACATAGCCCCTATTACGAAGACCTGATACGTACAAATTTATATTTTTAGAGAAAAAAACTTTACAAGGTCCGATACCACAGTATAAAGCTAGTCAAAGTATTAAACATGACCCTAAAATGTCATACTTTTAGGATAAATCTGAAGTCTTTTTTATTGGGTTTTTAATGAGTTTAATATATCTAAATAAAGCTCAAACCTACACAATGGTGTTATCAGGAAGCGATGGCTGATACGTATCGTAAGCCAATGCAATCCCAGTCAAACAGGATTCAGTATACAATTAGATTACTCCTCTTTTCCAGGTCGCTTGTAAACAGCCTGTCTCCATATGAAATTTGCAGCCAATTGCTGATATAACCGCATTTTCTTCTGTACTAGTTCAAATTAATCAAGGTCTAACGAAAATAAACTATTTCAGTGGATTTCTTCAGGCGGATCAAAGTAAAACACAATGGTATGCAAAGTAAATAACTACAAATTAGTGTCAAGTTAGTTAAAATGTTTAAAAACACGTCTAAAGAAATTAGATTGCGTTCACTACTGTAATAAAAACAAACTCTAATCAACAAATGATCTGGTTGAAACATTAAAATTCACTGAAAATTTTCGAGCACTTCTAAACGCCACCCGAAATTTCATGTTTAACTCATATGAATAGAATATTTGTAGAATATTACAGTCTCAACCAAACATAGTATGTTGCTAAAAAAAAAACTCAAACTCAATCGCCAACAAGTTATTCCACTATTGAATAAAATATGAGTATTTAGGGAGGGGCGCCTGGTGCCTCTAAGCCTCAGGCAAAAAAAGGTCTATTGTATTCAAAAATATCCTCTGCCTAGCATTTTTTCCCGGATCTGAAAACAAAATCAAAGATTGACGGTAGGCGAAAACCGATAATCCAACCGAAGCATTGGAACCGGAAAAGTGCATACGCTAGGCATTCACAAAGGAAATACTCCACGGAGTCAGCTTCTTCTAAGCAGGATAGGCAAACTTAATTCTGCGGAACATCTATACAGTACATATTTCTCACTAGGCGGTTTTGGCTCTGCAAACTTTCCTACTCTTGTTGAGGAGGAATGTTGCAGTTCCATAGGTGGTTTTTGTAAAAAAAAAAAACCTTTGTAGGTTTGGCCAAATCAGAAGATCTAAATCTCTTTTTGAGGGAATCAATTAAATGGCACACTTAAGGCGGATTCAGGTCCCTGTATTGGAAGCGTAGAATCTTGGTTGGCAATGGCATCAACAGTGTCATTTCATTCGATACTGCGGTGTCCTAGAGCAGATGCACCTTATTGAATCTGTCAATTTTTCGCCTAAAAGAAGCCCAAAAGCCTTGGCATGCTCCAACTTGATCTGAACAAACCTTACAGCTTCAGGCATAAGAGTGCCGAGGAATGATGTATGCTGTCTCTTACCACAGACCCTAATGTAATGTTCACATGTTCTCAGTGAAAGAAACTCTACAGGAGAGATGTTCCATTTTATCTTTGTGTTTTGCTTTAGCTTTCAGCAAAAAGCACTCTAATCTCTTAGCCACGTTCGAGAGAAAAGTCTTACGAAGAATAATTGGCCTCATATATGAAGAACGACCATTCCAGAGACGCTACAACCAGCACGCTTCCTACCTAGAAGCAGGCATAATTACAAAGATTAAGCTCGGTAGACTCCGATAGCTCGTATGAGCGAAGAGGAACCTGGTTCGAAAAGTCCTTGCGGTAGATTTTACGGAGAGCTTGTTTGTGCTGGAGGAATGGCGTTGACCAGGACGCTCGAAGTTTAGGGGTGCCTAATTGGATGACATCGACTCGCGATCGGAGCCGATGGAAAAATTTGTAGCACTGGTTGTAGCATCGATGATGATGATCATGCTTGTCTGCCCCTGGGCACCGAGAAACTTCTCGTGTCAAGCACGATCACCAGGTTGAAACCAGCTTGTAGGGTAGGGTTCACCCTGGGATTCATGTAGTGTTTCGCATCGATACCCGGATTTAGTTTAGCGAACATGCTAGTGATGTAATCTGCACTCTTGCGAGGACAAGGGATCCAACTGTTGGATCCCTTGTCATATAGATATGAAAGAATGTTGGAGCTGAGCCGAAAATGGTGAATTTACTTAATGAGCACTTAGTTTCGGAACGATCCATGTAAGCCAGTCCTTCGTTGTTTGGTAGGAGTAGGCGACATGGATGTCACCATTCAGAAGCCAGACTTGCGTAAAGTTGTAAACAGGCCTCGGCTACGCTATCTCTCTCTAGAGCTCATTCTAATAAGTAGCGCCCTGACCATCGACCAGTTTGCCATCCTTGTTGGATACATCTTCGCAACGATGAGAGAAGAGGACGCAGTATCTGCGTATTTTTCTTCTCTACTTTTCTGGATAAAGTGTTTTTGTTCGCTGCTCTTGGCACTTTTCGTTACCATGTGCTCCGGAACGTTTGCAGATGGGATTTACAACAGACACATCAGACAACACTGTAACTCTATTCACGTCAAAGCTACTTTTAAACGCTTCAATTTTAATTAGGTGGCATTTTCTTGAAGTGTAAATAAGATAATTTTTTTGTGTTCTCAGTAAGTCGAATTACGTGACAAATAAGCGTCATTTGCGGGAAATATTACTTTGAAAAAAGTGCAACTGAAGCTCGTCGATTGCTCACTGAAGATTATTCTGAATATGATGTATTGATTTTAACGTACGAGAAATGATTTCTAGTGTTTAGAAGTGGTGATTTTGACATAGAAGACAAAGATCTTCCAGGATAACCAAAAAAGTACGAAGACGAAGAATCGGATGCAATGCAACATGATGTTACAAAATCATTAGGAGTTACATCCCAAGCCATTTCCCATTGTTTGAAAGCGTTGGGAATCATCTGAATACAAGAAAAGAGAATATGCGAAAAGCACGATAAAATGATGACAATGCTTAGCCATATGTTGCAAAAGTCATCAAAGACACATTGGAAGCGCTGAACTGGGATGTGCAATTATTTCTTATATCTTTGGTGCACTTTCTTCTGTAGCGCTGTCGAAGGCAGAGATCGTTATGTTGACAAAGCTGAGGATAACGACTGCCATCCCGATGACAGTAGGCTCTGCAGAAATTTAGGCCATTATATCAATAAGGTACCTGGGAATGGCGCTGAACATTAAGCTAATTTACCAACACTACATCCGTGAGGTAAGTGACAAGGCTCTGACAGCCGTCGGCTCGCTGATGGCCAACATCGGTGATCCCAGTGAAACAAAACAGATATCAACAGCCAACTCCACTGCAAACCAGTTGTGCTGGATCACCTATCGTTGCCCACTTCATAAGCTACTATAGTTTGTTGGTTGATCTCTCGATGCTGTATTCTGTTTTAGAGACCTGGGAGTTATTTTTGACACTAAACTCTTATTTGACCAACACATATTGCATATAACTGCCAAAGCGTCCAGGCTCTCGGGTTTTATACTTAGATCTTCTAAGCATTTTACTGATATCTCCACCTGTGTACACCTGTTTTGCTCTTTTGTTCGCAGTAACCTTGAATATTGTTGTCAAATATGGTGCCCACATTTTCAGTACTTAATTGATGCGGTTGAATCTGTACAACGCAGGTTCACACGCTCTCTGCTTTTCGAATTCAATTTAACATACTGTGGGTATAGTGCGAGACTTACCATGCTGCAAATTCCATCCCTGAAATCTCGTAGGCTGTTCTTCGATGAATGCCTTCTATTTAAACTACACCATTGACTTGTCCCATCTGACCTCTGCAACCTGGTTTTCGTCCGTGTATTGGATCGGTCATGAAGATCAACTTAAGGTTGATCTACATGACTTATGATACTCTTGTTTGTTTTATATATTTTTTTGTTTATATTTATCATTGTCTATTGCGTAATTGAACTCGATCTGTTGTTGTAGACATTAAATAATTAAATAAATAAACCCTTCTCTCGTTTTGTGGCCTAGTCAATCGTAGACTCCAGGTTGCTCCTCAAACTTACAAACGACTGCATGCAAAGAAATAAATAATGAGCATCATCATACTAATCAATACTGCACTGGCAGTACGGTGTACCTAAGATACCCATTCTGTAACGATAGATTCTGAAATAATCCTGTCCCGTCAGGAATTGCCACAAGTACCTCTCCGTAGCCACGGCTGACTCATGGATCTAGAAAACCTATCAATCTTACCGTCCTGCGATCTTTGCTAGTACATCAAGATTAATAGGTTTTCTAGATCCATGGGTCAGCCGTGGTCATCGTAGCCTGTGGCAGTTCCTGACGAGACAGGGTTATTTCAGAAGCTATCAGCCGACTTTCAGATTTAGTTTGTCTATCTAATGTAAACATTATACACAGGAATTAATCTAAAGCTTTAAGCACTTTAAACACTAACACACCAATGCTTTTTACTGATAATTTTAACCCAACAATTTTAATTATATCTTAACTTATCCTAAATTCAAGCATATTTTAGTGTCTCAAAAATGGGTCTGGCGGCCCCAAAATGTATAATGTGCCAAATGATAGCTTCATTAAAAGACTGGTGACATTAAAAGTCATATTTCGTGCGATTAATGCTTGAAATATTAAGTGTAAGTACCAACCATCAAAAGAATTTTTAAAAGATGTATTTAGCTTATACTACTATTTTAAAATGATCTCTAAAATCGCATCCTAAATCTGCATATAATAATTTAATCCTACTTTTTGTTTTCGATTTAACACAAAAGCCATATTTCGATCAAAGAATCATGAGGCTTCATTTTTCTAATTTAATAGTTTCCATTAAATTCAATAATTTTGCAATGTTTCGTCATTTACCAAGCCATAAAATCTTCAAATGTTATTAGTAAGGAAATATTATCATTGAAAAACACACTCATAGATAATCAACGATGTAAAACAACATTAAATCAATCTACAACGTATGAAAATAATAATGCATAAACAAAATCAAAACCGATCACAGGCGGTAGTAGTAGTAGTAGTAGTAGTAGTCCTCCGAATAAAATTTCAACAATTTTGTTTCAAATTTGTTTCATAAAAAAAATTAACAGATTTAGTTTTCAATATTCATTCAAATGGATAAATCATTCATATGCATAATAGCCCACCTTCGAAACGCGATTGCAATGAAGTTGCATACTTAAAAATGTCCGGTTTAAGATCATAATTGCAAAAATCTTCCGAATCGCAACAAATATGACCGCCTACTAAACGGGATGATGGTCGTGTTGTTGGACCGCGACCGTTCTTGTTATTGTTACACCATATCGGACGACCCGGTGGAAACATTTGTGATGTATTTAAGCATCTTGATGTTTTCGAGTTTTTTTTTCATTTTCGAAAACATTTTTTTTTTTGTTTTCATATTAATATTTGATTGAAAGTAATTCACGGATTTTTTTTGCAATCGTTTGAATCGAATTATATGTTTGAAAATAAAGAGAAAAAATAAAATATAAGTCAAAGGAATAAATTTACAAGGTAATAATAGAGAAGTGTAATAATATGCTTACAATTTCGTTTTCAGATAATTTTTTAATTTTTGAAAAATGCTTTAAACAATAATTTAATATGAAATGAATATAGTTTGAGTTGAAGCCATTTTTTTTCCTTTCAAAGCTAGGATACCTTTAATATTGTTTAATTTATATGGACTATTCAAAACAAGCCAAGCTTCTTTTACAGAGTTGATCGGTCTTTTCGCAGCAAAGTAGATTGCCCTAAAAACCAAAAAGACTAAATAAACTAGCTTTCAAAAGAAAAACAAGCCTCCAATTCAAATAATATTTTCAAAATTTGAAACAAACATTATTTAATAAATTCTATCTGAAACGAATGTTTATAACTGCTTTGATTATTGAAATAAACCTATAGAAACACTTTCTTTAAAAAAAATTCGTCGCAATTTTCAGTTTAACAACGATGGGGATAATAACGCGTTTACGAGGAGTTCAGCGGGATGAATTACATCTGCTGATACTTGAAAAGAAACTTACCTGTATGAATAAATCCATTGGCCTTTTTCATATGAAACTGATGTGAAACATAGACCATCTGTTTCACAAATATAATTGTCTTCTTTGCAAATGTCACAATGACATTTTAGCAGTCCTGCAAATATAATTTAAAAAAATAAATAGTTTAATATTTCGATAAGTTTAAATTTATGTATATATGTACATAGGTGAGAAAATCGAATAGGAATAAAAACATATTAAAAGAAAGATTTAAAGCAGTGGGTTCAAAATCCTTTACCAGGCTCAGAGCATGTCATTTTCAGACATGTATTCGGAAACTTGTTTGATTGAATTTTTCGAACTTTAAAGGCAAAGAGAAAAAAGTCAAAGCTTATCTATACAGATTTCACGTAATAATCAATACATATATGTAATGACAACATTGATGAAGACAAGGGAGGTGCAGGTCGTGAAACACAATTTTTGAAGAGTAAACTAATTTTAGAATGTATTTAACTCCTTTTCGTTACTAGGATGCCTGATATGCTTTCTGCGTCACATATCGTCCCGGACGTAGAGAAATCTCCTGCAGGTTTCACTACTCGAAGGAAACAGAAAGTACGCGCTAAAGGAAGTAATTCCAACCTGTCGAAAGTGCAAGATGAATCATCACTGCCCCATGTCCATCAGCAACATCATATATCAGCTCAGCAGCCTCAAGTGAATCGCGATCTGCTCCTACCATAAGACACGACTTCATCTGTCTGTCACTTTTCTCAAGTTCGACCTGTCAGTATCCGCTTTTCAAATCCAACGTCGAAAACCACTTCGCACTGGCTAGAGTATCCATAATGTCGTCCATTCTTGACAAGGAGTAGCTATCCTTTTTCGTTACGTTATTCAACCGTCGATAGTCAATACAAAACCGTGTGCTCCCATCCTTCTTTTTGCCTAAAACTACTGGTGACGTCCGAGGACTATTCGAAGGCTCGATGATCCCTTGTTCTTGCATGTACTGTATCATATCGACGACCTCAGCTTATTTGGCCACTGATAAACGGCTGGGAACCTGCCGAATCGATGATGAATTTCGGGTGTCGATTCGATGCGTAGCCAATTAGTTCCTCCAAGATCTTCATCTCGAGTCGAGAAGATATCAGCAGAACGTTGAATTAGCTGAACTCCTTGCTGGTGCTGTTCGTCGGTCAGGGCTGAGGGCTGTAGCATGTTCTTCTCTAGGTTCATCTATCTTGCTGCTGGATACGTTTTTGCGCTCAGATTGTATTTCTGCCGTATTCAAAGAAGTGATTGAAGAAACTGTTTGGCAGTAGGCGATTACTTCTCCTGATCCGCTAAATTGAGCATCCTTACAGGGGCATAATTCCCCTCAGTAATTGTAACTAGCCTTTTTGCCATCATAAGGCTGCGGAGTGCTGGAGTTTTGGTTAGCTCAATGATGAAGAATTATTGGCCTCCAGGATCAACATCAAATGCGATGCGATGATGCGATCATCATACGATGTTTTCCGACGACTTTCGTACTTTAGTGTTTTCGCAAACGACAATTTTCAGCTGGCCGTTCTCTTTTCAGTAAGGTATTCCAAAGGTATTTCCACGTTTTTCCACTTGATCACCCTTTTTCCTAACTCCAGGCTGAGACCGTAAAGGCCTAGGATGTCTACCCCACATATACACTCATCAGTTATATCTGCTACCAGGAACCGATGCTGGAACACCAAATCGCTGAGCTGTATTTGTCGCGTTATTTCTCCGTGAACTGATGCAGATTCGCATGTTACTGTCCTAAGTACGAATCTCCATGCTTCCACCAAGTCCGTTCGCAAAATCGACTTCGTCGCTCCGGTATCAATGATGATATTGTAAAGCTTGCTTTCGACTTTTCCTTCCAGACTCAAGTCGTTCTCGTGTCGATAGAGCCTAGAGACTGTGATGATGGTTCTGGGGTCGACAATTTCACGAGCCAAGCTCCGACACATGAGGTTGGCTCTTACGGGTTTTCTGCCTTCTTCGAGGAAGAGAACGTTCGCTGAACCAGCCCAATTCCTTTTGTCGCCTTCTTATTGCACACCCTTCGCAAAACCTTGGCTTCAGGCCCGTAGCCAGAAATTTGGTTTGGGGGGGCCCAAAACATAGTTATAAATTTTGTTTGAGGAGGAGGGGGCGGAAATGGTTGATGGGTGTCTTGCATTGATATTTGTTATCAAAGTTGGACTCATTAGTGAAAAACTGCTTTGTTGTTATCAATATTGTCTCTGTAATTTTAATTATCAGTCACGCACATACATATCAATTGTCAAACAAAAGCGTCAATCCAGTAGACAAAATTTAAAATTTTAAGTTTCGCAATTTCTTTGCTGCTGTAATCTCGAGAACTTCATTCGGATCGATACTTAAGTTCCCATGAATTGACAGTACTGCGAGTGCACTGAGTCTTTCATTGCCCGTTGAGTTACGTAAGTAAGTCTTGATTCTTTTCAGTGTCAAAAATGACCTTTCCACACTTGCCGTTGTGACCGGAAGAGTTGCCAAAACTGTTAAAAGATATTTGATTGATGGAAATCTGCTCGTGTCACAAAAATCCAATACTTGTAAAACCCCGGCATCTTTCTCGAGTCCCGATAATTTCTCACAACACAATTTATACTCAGCTTTTACAGCGGATTCTGAAACTCGATCATCAAAGTATGGCGAAAGATTATGCAAGTTATCTACTTTTTTAATTGCAGCAAATCCAGGGAGAAGTATCTGTAAGCTTGATAAGATTCCCGCGTTCTCATTAAGAAATTTGTCTGACAAATTCTGAATCAGCGTATCGAGGCAAGGAATAATAACAGCAAACCGAAAGTACGATTCAACAGAGTCTGTTTGATAATTGGAACGAGCTGTTTGCTTCAACGTGAGTCTCGGAACTTTCAGCTCCATATCGAATGTGTCGTTTGCAAGTTTTTCAGCTGCTAAAATTTTGCTGAATGATACTTCTGCAGTTTTTCGTTCTTCTTGAAGCATATACACGATTTCGTGAACATGCTCTACTGCTGATGCCAAATCACGTGACTTTTCTTGCAGTTGAACTGACAAAGGAAGCGTGAAGCTGAAAAGTCTGTTACAAACCAAGAGACTGACGAGAAACTCGCTTTTCTGAACTACTGCAAGTAAGCAGGCCGCAGTTTTCGAAATAGTCCAAGATTTTTCTGAAATTTCTTCTAATCCCATGTGGATGATTTGGAACAGTTCTACGAAAGATAGTATGCTGTCATGTCGTTCGATGAATCTTGTTTCGCAAAGACGAATAAGCCTCTTCTTTTTGCTCTCTGGAGCATGTTCTTGGATGAGATCTTGAAGAATTTTCGTCGCATACGCGTGGTTTCTAAATAAGTTCACGACATCGTTCACAATCCCAAGACAATTCCGAACAGGTGGGACTGACATGGCATTTGACAATGCGAGGTTCAAACGATGGCTATAACAATGAACGTACATCATCAATGGGTACAGATTCTTCATTCTCGCCTGGACGCCAATGACATGACCAGACATGTTACGTGCTCCATCGTAACCTTGACCAATGCATTTTTCCATTTTGAGGCTCAACTCTTTACAACGTTTCTGGAGAGCTTCAGTTATTTTTTCAGAAGTCTGGTTGTAAATCGGTACAAATCCCACAAAATCTTCACGAATAATCAGTTTTCGCAAGTCTTCGTCGAAGGCGAGGTATCTGAGACATACTGACATTTGTTCAATTCCTGATATATCCATGGTTTCATCCCCGAGCAAGGTGAAGCATGGTGCATTATCAACTTTCTGAATAATTTTCATGATGACAATGTCGGAACATATTTGAATCATTTCATTCTGAATATCTGGACTCATGTATTGGGCATTTTTTGAATGATAGATAGCGTGTTTTTCCAAACTTACATCCCCGGAATCGATTCGAAATCGCAAAAGAGCTCGGAATTTTCCATCATTCAGTTGTGGTCTTATCAACGACAAAGGTCCACTATCGTGATCGCCTCTCAAGGGTAATTCTTGCTCAGCACAAAAAAGAATTGTTTTTATTATTGGTATGATAGCTGCTCTATTTTCTTTTTTCTCTTTGGCTTGCTGCATATCCGAAACGAGATATCGAAACGAGATATCTGATATAGCGCTTTCGAGTGGAAGATTTTTTTCTGATCCAGATTTTTGGGATGTGGGAAACTCGATCGTTTTGCGGAATAAGCCTCCGAAAGCAAAATCAAAATGGACTAGTTTTTACTATCCACCCTATGATTAGGGTTGTTCTCACTCTTTGCGTCACAATTCACACGTTTATATGTTTCGGGCTTTATGATCGCCAGCACACTTGGCACAAGCATCATTTGTCCTAGTACAAAATTTTGATGGGTGTCCGTATTTCTAGCATTTGAAACACCTTCTAACGTTGAGGTCTTTCTTACAAAAGTACCTGTTAGCTTTTTTGAAATGCGCATCCCCTGGAGCCCCAATGAATGCAATATACTTGCCATTTCTATAGCTTTTTTATATTTGACATGAATTTTGGGATCCAATCCCATGCCATAATTCAGAGATGAAATTTGATAATTCAGCTTCGTTTTTATCAAAACGCTGACGTTTTTGAGCGGCTTATTGAAAACTATAGGTGTTTTTATTTGCGCGGGACTTATTGCTTGCTTTATTTCACTTACGGTAAGTGAGCTATCCTGAGCAGCTTTGGACCTTACATCTATACCCACATTATAACACTTTTTAACCTGCTCACGGGGGGCAGACTGAACAACCATAGAATAAGATGGTCTATTCTGTGGAAAATTGCTGTTCAACTTTAACAAACAAACAAACACAATGGGGTCAGCTTCATTGCAGAGCCTCTTCTTCCTAGCAGCAGTAAGCCGCTTAGTCAAGAAACAAGCAATTAGAATTATCATCATCTCCCGAAAGAAAATAAGATACATAGGAGGGAATCACAAACCACACTCTCAACACATTTAATTAAGGGAAGAAAAAAATATTTAGTGGTAAAAAGGAAACATAAATAGGATAAATGGAGAGAAAAGAAAATAAGATAGAGTTGTTTGATGGGAAGTTAGTGGAAAATATGAAAAATAAAAAGCATGCAAAGAAGAAGAAGCTCTTTCATAATATAAATAAAAATTAATTGCAGTATTTTCAAGTAGAAAACAAAACGAGAGAAACTGCTTCCCAGATAACAACAGAGTGCTGGTATGAGGGATGCATAAATCTATGAAATTCAAAAATCGGTAAAAACTAGTAGTAAATAGTATGTAATTTACTTTACATGGTTCTAATGCGATTCTTCAGCAGCCTTTTAAAACCGGGAAAAGATCTAGCATTCTTCATACAGTTAGGTAAATTGTTGAAGATTTCTATAGCTAATCTAATAGGATCTTTATGTTAGCTATTGGTTCTAGCGATATCAAGCCTGAGATTATCTTGCATTCTTGTCTGATAGCTGTGATAATCACAGTGTCTTATTGGATATATCGAAGATTTTATATTGTTATTGAGTATTTCATATAATATCTTAGCTTTTTCCATCAATATAATTTATCTGTTTGTCTGTATAGTACATCACTTGGAGTCATTCTATCAAATCCATGTACTGCCTTAACTATCCTATTGAGTATTCTATGAATTAAGTCAATATTCATCTCTGAAGTTTGACTCCAATTCAATATACCATAAATAATCTGAGGCAGCACAAAAGAGTTGTAGATCATACTTTTTAGCTCTAAATCCAAGTAATATTTCATTCTAAACAACCTAACCCAGAAAACCAACTTAGATTTCAGATATACACCACCTTACCAAGATAATCGATCATCAATAATTAATCCTAAGTATTTAGATCTAGCCACTCTTTGTATCTCCTCTCCATGTATTCTGATATTAAGGCAGATCTCACTCTTATTAATCAGCTTGAATATCATGTAACTAGTTTTACAGATATTGATTGTAAGTCTGTTTCCCAAAAGCCAGGACCCATAAACAATTAAATCATTATTTATTTGTCGCTCCAGAAGTTCAGCAGAGTTGGCAGAGAATAGAAAAAGAGTACCATCAGGATAAATAATATATTTTCCACTCAGACCAGAGAAATATAAATTATAAATATAGAGTAAAAATAAAGTTGGCCCTAGAATTGACCCTTGAGGAACACCAATGTTAACTACTCGTTGCTTACTTATTTCATCTTTAAACCTAACCAGGATTTTTCTATCTTTTAGGAAACTATCAATTAACGCCAGTGCCGAGCCTCTTATTCCAAGTTCGCTTAGGTTTTCTAACAAAGTGAAATGATTAACTTCGCTAAATCAGCCACATATTTATTCAAGTCAAGTTCACAATTAATAAATTGTAAAGCATCTGTTAATGCTGATGTTGGGTTACTTTTTTCTAGAAAACTATAATGATATATATCAAATCCTGTACTATTTTCTATAAACTTAACTAATCTTTTATTGATAATTTTTTTCGAAAATTATGCTAAACGAACTTGTTAAAGCAATTGGTCAGTAATTAACGGATCTAAATTGTCACCTGATTTATGAATAGGAACTATCATGGTATCTTTTACCTCTGTAGGAAATTCACCTTTGTTAATGTGATTATTAATGATTGCAGAAATGTAAGGTGATATCTGAGTAGCAACTAACAGGCCAATTGAAAAGTCCCCGGTCTACCATAGTAAAACACATTTTTTTGGCAAAATTCGATTTTATTATTCAACATAGTTGCCTTCCAGGGCGATACAGCGATTATAGCGATCTTCCAACTTTTCGATACTATTTTTGTAGTACGATTTGTCTTTCGCTTCAAAATAAGCCTCCGTTTCGGCGATTACTTCTTCATTGGCGCTAAATTTCTTTCCAGTGAGATTTTTTTGAGGCCTGAGAACAGGAAAAAGTCGCTGGGGGGCAGATCTGGCGAATAAAGTGGATGCGGAAGCAATTCGAAGCCCAATTCATGCAATTTTGCCATTGTTTTCATTGATTTGTGACACGGTGCTTTGTCTTGATGAAACAGCACTTTTTTTTCTTCAAACGGGGCCGTTTTTTAACGATTTCATCCTTTAAACGATCCAGTAACGCTATATAATAATCGCTGTTGATGGTCTGGCCCTTTTGGAGGTAATCAATGAAGATTATACCTTGCGCATCCCAGAATTTTGATGCCATAACTTTGCCAGCTGACTGTTGTATTTTTTTTCCTCGCTTTGGATTCGGTTCATCGTAAGCAGTCCAATCACCTGACTGTCGATTGGACTCCGGAGTGAAATGATGGAGCCACGTTTTATCCATTATCACATATCGACGCAAAAATTCAGGTTTATTGCGCTTAAACAGCTTCAAACACTGCTCAGAATCATCAACACGTTGTTGCTTTTGATCGATTGTGAGCTCGCGCGGCACCCATTTCACACACAGCTTTCTCATGTACAAATATTCGTGAATGATGTGATGTACAAAAACAGACGATATCTTCACAAAGTCTGCTATCTCGATCAACTTCACTTTACGATCATTCAAAATTACTTTGTGAACTTTTTTGATGTTTTCGTCGGTGACAGCCTCTTTTGGGCGTCCAATGCGTTCGCCATCTTCGGTGTTCATTTCACCACGTTTAAACTTAGCATACCAATCAATGATGGTTGATTTTCCTGGTGCAGATCCCGAAAACTCTTGATCAAGCCAAGATATTGCTTCAACTATATTTTTTCCCTTCAAAAAGCAATATTTTATCAGCACACGAAATTCTTTTTTTTCCATCTTTTTTCAAATAACAAAAGTAGCTACACTCACAACGCAATATCTCACAAACTTATGGTCGGACTGCTGTCAAATTTTGACATGTATCGTTTGAAGGTTGGTACTAACTAAAAATTATATGGATTTAATACTAGCACCGCCATCTGTGTATCAGACCGGGGACTTTTCAATTTGCCTGTTAATGTCAAATTTTCGGAAGTTATTCCATCAGTTCCAGGTGAAGAATTCTTCAATGAGCTAATTATGACAAATACTTCACCCGGATCAGTAGGCTCGAAAAAAGAGACTTTGAATTCAACGGAATGTTCTGCCTTTCAAAATTGTCAACGTTAAACTTTGCCCTTAAGTCCTTAGATAGTTTTTCACCTATAGAGCTGAAATGATCAACTTGATTATTGGCAGTGATGAGAGAATTAGATTTGCTTATCTTATTGCCCAACAAGAGTTCTTGGTTAATCAATTTCCAAACTCTCCTAACGTCACACTCAGCAGAAACAAGTTGTCTTCTAACATAGTCTTTCTTAGCAATTCTGATCATGGAACTCTGATCCGGTTCTTTATTACCTCACAGAGCCTTTTTGGCATCGAAGTGACGAGCTTCGCTGTCTCTTCAGCACTTGTTTTCTCCCACTCCTCTGTGAAAACAGATTTCAACATTTCCTTGGTAAGTTAGAGAGTGTTTTCAAATTTTCTTCTCTAACGAATCCCATAAGTGTTCGATGGGGTTTAGGTCTGGTGATTGTGGGGGTGTATGTAGCTGTTTTGGGGCATGAGAGAGTAACCAGAGCCTCACTATCTTGGCTGTATGCTTCGGATCACGATTATGTTGGAAGTAAAAATCTGAACCTAAGCTGAGTTTAATGGCACTCTGCATCAAATTATTTTTCAAAATGTTGAGATATTCAAATCTATCCATCGTCGATTCGATAAACTCCAACTTCCCAACGCCAGTACTCGCCATACACCCCCACACCATTATTCCACCACCACCATGTTATGCAGTGGGTAGGAGGTTTTCTTTTTGGAATGCTTTTCCAGAATTCCTCCATACTAACTTGCGTCCTTTTATGCCAAAAATGCAAAATTTACTTTCATCAGAAAGTATTACATTCTTTCAAAACTCTTTTGGCTCATCTATGTGCTGCTTGGCAAAAGCAATGCGCTTTTGTCGGTTGACCGGTGAAATGTACGGTTTCTTTCGAGCAACCCGTCCGTGGTATCCAGCCTTTTTGAGGATTTTTCTTGTAGTGTCGGGACAAATATTTTTATTCAATTATTCTTTGATTTCAGTTGCTATTTGGAATGCAGTCAGCCGTGGATTTTTTTTTTGCTAGTGACACGATATGTCGTTTTTCCCTGCAGGAAAACTTTGATGGACGACCGGTTTTGTCGTCCATCAAGGTTTGGATGTGAGTTCTCCTGTCGATTTGAAATTATTTATAATCCTTTGGACTGACGAATATTGGCTTCCTACTATTTTTGGTGTTTCTCTGTAGCTGTTCCCTTCTTTCCATAATTTTTTGATGATTTTTCTTTCACCCACAATGAGTTCTTTTCTTTTATCTTCCATTGCGAAAAAAAATTATTCACAACAAAAACTCTGCAGGAAACCCATTGCAAGAATAGCTAGTAATGAATAATAAATACAATAAAACACTAAAAGAGTGTATTTGAAACGGCTTATTCCTTCCACTTCATCAAGTAAACGCAGACTTTTTCTGCCTCGCTTTTGGGTTTTTTCTGAAAAAAAACCCGTTATCTCATAAACAGTACAAGCGAAATAAATGAACTTACATGTGTCGACTTCTTAAGAAATACTTAATAAATATATGAAACCTAATCTGGAAAATGGTTGTTAGTTTTTGATTTTTTAAAGTTACAAACTGACACAGGTGAACGCAGACTTTTTTGAGCATGTGTATATTCTCTTTCGATTTTGAGTTTGATGAGAGTTCAAGATGATCTCATCTGATGAGTTCTCAAAAGAGATCAAGTCTCGCAATCCAAATATAGCTGAAGGTGGTATTAGGGTTG
Source organism: Nemotelus nigrinus (assembly GCA_947369275.1). Lineage (NCBI taxonomy): Eukaryota > Metazoa > Arthropoda > Insecta > Diptera > Stratiomyidae > Nemotelus > Nemotelus nigrinus. The sequence goes on along the minus strand of OX376372.1, from coordinate 201,289,390 downwards.
TGTATTATAGACAAAATAAAAGGACCAAAAAATATTCGGTAACCTTTGAAGTAATTGGATCCACCTTTGCCAAACTTGTTAAAAAGTATATAAATATCGAATTTAACTCTCATTTTTGCAGAGAGGACATATGTGTTAGTAGATGTTATAAGTGTCAGAAATTTGGGCACACCGCAGTTAATTGTAAAAGTCAGATAGATGTGTGTGCGAAGTGTGCAGAACATCATAGCACGTCTGTTTGCAACTCGCAAATACTCAAATGCACTAACTGCTCACTGGCTGGCTGTAACAATTCTTCGCATCCATCCTTTGCCAGGGAATGTCCAGAATATCTCAAGAGGAAAACATCGGTTCAAAGGAAAATTAATTACCTGATTACGGAAATATAATCATGAATAATATGAGTCTAGAAGTTTTTTATGCGAATATTAGAAGCATTAGGAATAAATTTACGTACCTTGAGATATTTTGTAATTCAAAGCCAAAGTTGGATGCAGTGATTCTTAATGAGACTTGGATTTCTAGTTATGAGAATAGTTTATTCAACTTAGATAGATTCGTCGCAATTCATAACTGCAGGGATCATGCCCAAGGAGGTGGCACTGCTATATACATTAATAAAAGGATTCAGCATAAGCTGCTTCATTATGATAGTAGGTATCACACTATCATTATTTCTATTGAATGCGACCTTCGGCCAATCCACTTAGGAACATTCTATAGAACCCAGCATGACGATCCTGAAGAATTTATTGAATATGTTGATGCTTTGTATCAAAGGTTCAATAACTTGATAGTTGTCGCCGACACCAATATAGATGCCACTAGCATAAATAATAGTATATGTGTTAACTATAATAACATGTTGGCAATGAACAATGTGGTACTGCTAAATTGTGACCCAACTAGAATTACATCAAGTTCAGCTACTTTGTTAGACCATGTAACAACTACCGTCAACACTCAATCTGTTGCTTTTAAAGTAGAATACTCAGAATGGCCAGATTTAGATAACCATACTTTGTATATAATAGCATCTGGTATTAAAAAGCAATTGCAACCTATAGTTAAAAGGAAAATTTCAGTTTTAAATAAACGACTATATGTTGATTCGGTACTAAAGAAACTTAGTGAAACGCATGGTGAAATTTCTTTTAAAAGGATAATTACTATTATTCAAGATGCAAAACAGTCGGCTTCAACTATTAAGGAAATCAGAGCTAGGAGAGGCAACAATTGGATTACGGAAGATTTAATTAAGGAAATGGATAAAAAGAAAATGTTATATAAAAGAATGAAAATGAATCCAAGGAATGCCAAACTTACTTCTGATTACAGATCCTTGAAGAATAGAGTATGTTCCATGATCAGAATTGCTAAGAAAGACTATGTTAGAAGACATCTTATTTCTGCTGAGGGTGATGTTAGGAGAGTTTGGAAATTCATCAACCAAGAACACTTGTTGGGCAATAAAATAAACAAATCTAACTCTATCATCACTGCCGATAATCTCGTTGATCATTTCAGCTTTATAGGTGAAAAGCTTATTGAGGACTTAAAAGTGAAGTTTAACCTTGACAACTTTGAAAGGCAGAACATTCCGTTGAATTCAAAATCGCTCTTTTTCGAGCCTACTGATCCTGGTGAAGTATTTGCCATAATTAGCTCATTGAAGAATTCTTCACCTGGAACTGATGGAATAACTTCCGAAAACTTGAAATTAGTCGCTACTCAGATATCACCTTATATTTCTGCAATCATTAATAATCACATTACCAAAGGTGAATTCCCTACAGAATTGAAAGATACCATGATAGTTCCTATTCATAAATCAGGTGACGATGTAGATCCTTCTAATTACAGGCCAATTGCTTTAACAAGTTCGTTTAGCAAAATTTTCGAAAAAGTTATCAATAAAAGGCTAGTTAAGTTTATAGAAAACAGTGTAGGATTTGATACACATCAATATGGTTTTTTACAAAAAAGTAACACAACATCAGCAATAACAGACGCCTTACAATTTATTAATTGTGAACTTGATTCGAATAAATATGTGGCCGCACTGTTTATTGATTTAGCGAAGGCCTTTGATACAGTTAGTCATATCACTTTGCTAGAAAATCTGAGCGAACTTGGAATAAGAGGCTTGGGACTGGCGTTAATTGGTAGTTTCCTAAAAGACAGAAAAGTTCTGGTTAGGTTTAATGATGAAATAAGTAAACAACGAGTAGTTAACATTGGTGTTCCTCAAGGGTCGATTCTAGGGCCAACTTTATTTTTGCTCTATATTGATAATTTATATTTCTCTGGTCTGACTGGAAAATATATTATTTACGCTGATGATACCCTGTTGCGATACTCTGCTAACTCGGCTGAACTTCTGGAGCGACAAATAAATAATGATTTAATTGTTTATTGGTCCTGGCTTTTGGGAAACAGGCTTACAATCAATACCTGTAAAACTAGTTACATGGTATTCAAGCAGATTAATAAGAGTGAGATCTGCCTTAACATCAGAATACATGGAGATGATATACAAAGATTGGCTAGATCTAAATACTTAGGACTAATTATTGATGATAGATTATCTTGGTCCCCTCACATAAGTAATGTGAAATCTAAGTTGGTTTTCAGAGTTAGGCTGTCAGAATGAAATATTACTTGGATTTAGAGCTAAAAAATATAATCTACAACTCTTTTGTGCTGCCTAGGATTACCTATGGTATTTTGAATTGGAGTCAAACTTCAGAGATGAATATTGACTCAATTCATAGAATACTCAATAGGATAGTTAAGGCAGTGCATGGACTTGATAGACTGACTCCAAGTGATATACTATACAGACAAACAGATAAATTCAATGTAAGGGATATTATATTTATGGAAAAAGCTAAGATAATATATAAAATACTCAATAACAATATAAAATCTTCGATATGTCCAATAAAACACTGTGATTATCACAGCTATCACACAAGATTTAAAGATAATCTCAGGCTTGATATCGCTAGAACGAATAGAAAACATAAAGATCCTAATAGATTAGCTATGGAAATCTTTAATAATTTACCTAACTCTTTGAAGAATGCTAGGTCTTTTCCCGTCTTTAAAAGGCTGCTGAAGAATCACATTAGAACCATGTAAAGTAAATTACGTACTATTTACTACTAGTTATTTTTTAGTAATTGCTATTCTTTTGCATCCCTCATACCAGCACTATGTTGCTGACTGGGAAGCACTTTCTCTCGCTTTGTTTCCTAAAAAATCCTATGATTAATTTTTATTTATATTATGAAAGAGCTTCTTCTTCTTCTTTGCATGCTTTTTTATTATCCATCTTTTACACTAACTTCCCATCAACTAACTCTATCTTACTTTCTTTATTCTCCATTTATCATATTTATGTTTTCTTTTTTACTATTATATAATTTAATTACAAATTGAATGTGTCGAGAGTGTGGTTTGGGATTCCTTTCCTATCCTATTTCCTTTCGGGGGATGATGATAATTTTAATTGCTTGTTTCTTGACTAAGTGGCTTACAGCCGCTAGGAAGAAGAGGCTCTGCAATGAAGCTGACCCCATTGTGTTATTGTGTTAAATACTTTGTAATTGTGCGTCACGTTAACTGAGGAAAATGTCATGGAACTGTCAATTAATAGCGCTCTACAATATTCATTTCCCCGGCTCATTTTGTCTGGTAGTTGCATAGATCAAACGAAATTATTCAAAGCAAAGTTTTCCATCTATGCACAAAAAGTAGTTCACTGACTTCAAATAGGGAACATAATTCAAAGTCAAGGTTTACGTCTAAAGTTCACTGTCATGAGACCTGCACATAACAATAGCTATCGTGTTTCGCATATCTAAGGTGGCATTAAATCTATTCAATTGTTCGACGTTTCATCATAAACAGCTCTACTAATAGTTCATTTTTTGTTGCTTATAGAAAATCGTAAACAGATATTAATAAGCGTGGCAAAGTGAAAAAAAACCCGCAAATATGTTGCTAGGGTTCGTTACTGTTCCATTGAATTAGTTCGCTGAACTTTTTACGATCAATTATTCCGAGTGCAGTTTATTACGAATAATCATTCGATACTCACTTGTTCTGTTCTGCCTTTCCGCCCCAGCAAGCATAGGAAGCGAATTTGCCACTTCCACAGCATTCGCCGAATTTGAATCTGCTACGGCCGCCTTGGCACCGCCACTATTAACGCCGTCATGCGATGGAGACGACGACGTTGTCGTTGTCCCGACCTGGGACTGGCTTTCATTATTTATTGTTTTCACTGCTGCTAAGGCATTTTCATCATTGTTGCCGGTGTCCGAGTCGGCCACACTGTTTGGCGGCCTGCGAACTGTTGAGGCTGCAACGAAAACCGAAATTCTCATATTAACGTGATGTCGTCAAAAAGTCGCCTGGCAATCTGATACGCTGCTATCGGAGCAGGCTTATCAGTTTAGCTGCAGCTACTTCTATTATGCGGATCGTTTTGCGGCAATATGTCGAGATTGCACTTACCATTTGACAAAGCTCCTGTGCAGACGACGATTACAATTAGAATTAGAGAATCTAAGCTTCGATTGATTCCGCTGATATGCATGATTTCCTGGATACTGTATACGCAATGGTGTCGCGCACTTTGTCGCAACTGATTTTCGGAGACCTAATTGAAATCAATTAGACAAACAGCTTTCGTTTATTACTTCCCACACATTAGGAGCTAATCGTCTGCACTGTCTAGACGTAGTCGCTGATAATTCACGTCCGAAACAAAACGCAAGATAGTCCAACTAACTCTAACCTATATGTAACACAGCTGCACGTAACAAATTAGAAAATATTTTCACAAAACTTTCTCGACACCTTTTGTTGAAATTACTCCGTAGATTGCACTCTTAACCACGATTTGGAAAAAAATCAATGAAAACCAATCACAAGATTCCAAGCGACGATAACTCGGTATTTTTCACATATCTCACAGCCAATTATCTTAAATCACTTTTCAAGGATATTGAAAATTCTCACTTCCAATTAGACGTTCCGTAAAAATGCAAAGAAAGCATCAAACTCGAATTCAACTTCGGAACACTTTTTTAAGCCATTTCGCGACAATAACAATGCGTTCCGGCATGCGACTTTTCGCGAGCACTTCGTCTTCGTCAACGATTTGAATATTAGATTCAAAATATTTCATTTATACGTAGTCATTTTAGTTTGGTTTGAGGTAAATTTGGATCCAATTAGAAAGGAAATTAAACTCATTGCACAACACACGGAATACGATTTCAGCACAGAGACGTCGCCATTAATCTAGTGAAAAATTATTTGGCATATGACAGTTCACTGAACTTGGCATTTGGAATTTCTTTTTTGTGCAGATAGTGACACCTGACGGTGGGTAACAGACAACAAATAAAATTAAAATGGAATTTAAATTGCTGATTGTGCTAAGCTAGTTACGGATTGGTGGATACAACTATTTCTTATGCTAATTTTGTTACTCAAATAATTAGTAAAAATAAAAAAATTTGACAAATTTCTCAGAAAAAAAATAGATTAATAATTTTCAAACTATGTAAAATCATCCTGAACAGACAGATGTCTCTTATCACGCCAATTTGACAATGGTCGTTATGACGTTCTCCCAACTGTGGCCATATTCACAGTCATCTGCGAGCCGGCAGAATACCGTCTTCAGACCGTCATTCAATTGTTAGTGATTTTGGTGCCTGTGCGAATAGAATCTGTGAATATCGCGGCATCTTCATCGTGTAGAAACTTTTCGAAATGACTGCATTCCCGGGAACGTTTGCTTTCGACGAGTATGGTCGTCCGTTCATCATATTACGCGACCAGGAGACGCAAAAACGATTGACGGGAAACGATGCAATCAAGGTAAGACGCAAAAGGTTCGATTAAAGGACAATTGGTCGATTTGAGTTGTTTCTGTGAATTCTTCAAATGTTTTCTTCATAATTTTGTTAGTTGTCATTCGTATTCGGTACAAGGGTGTGACTGAATTCGGCGAAATAGTCGAGAACTTTCCAGATGTTTTGTTTACATCGGTAAAATCCTTAGTTTTTAAATCATTTGTTGCTAGGGATGAAGTAAATGCTAATTTGTTTAGTAAGTAGCGATTATGCTCATCGAAATTGGTAGTAACGTGTAAATTTAAGTGATTCTTACTGAAAAACCGACCATACCACCCATAACCTATAAAAATGAGTCATGAGACTAGCGTCTCGATTTGCTCATCGCAATTGGAATAAGCGTGACATGCCCACAATATGCAGAACTTTTATTTCTTATAAGAGCCATGCTAGCCTTTGAGAAGAAATTTTGAAGTGTATTAGTTTCTATTGGTATTCATGCTTCCTAGCGGCATTTTTTTCATCAAAATAAGATAGAACGTCTCTAAAGAAATTATAAATTCCGTGCCATTTACAACTGTGGGGCATATGTTTTGTTTTCCGAAGGCTAATCATATCCGATTACGCTTGATACTTCACTAATAGGAAATGAACAAGAGACTGTTGTGATTTTTTTTGGTTTTATTAGTTGGAATCGTTGAAAATTTCAACATATCGGCTCATTTTGAGGTTTATACTGAAAAATAAGGTCATATGACAGAATCGTAGAAGTTTATGTTAGGTATTAGTGCGGCGTAGTGCATTATGAGCTGCTTAAATTAGCTGAAACAACCACAGGAGCTCGATATCGAAAACAATTGATGCTTTTGAGCCGAGCATTAAAAGAACATTGACTTAATACAACGAGAGTCATGATAAAGTGATTTTGCATAATGGTCGACTCCATGTCGCATATTAGGTTAAAACTATCGTTTGTTTCGATTAATAGCACATATCCTAGCTGACCCGTACTTCTCTTCTTGTGTCGAGTTCTACAATTGGATTGATTCGTGGATCGTCTCAAAAGATGACTAGCTTTTTTTTCCTCCTTCCTTCCTCTCTATCAGCGTGCATAGTCCATGTGCACCATCTTTACCCTCCAGTATGTTTTCCATAGTGTTTCCCAGGCAACTAGTTTGTTGGTATAAGGGACAGCACAATTCTTATCAATATGATAGACACTTTTATTTACTTATTATTGTCTTCATTGACTTGTGCCGAGCGAAAAGTATACAAAAAAACTCAGGTGTTATTCGTCATTGTGCGTTGTTAATTTTTATGTGCAATTTTAGGTTTTCTTTGAATGTCACGATACTGCTTGAGCTCTTTAACGGATCTGGCAATGTATTGTAGAAAGCTATAGCCTGTTGTATTGGATCTAGCTTTAATCTATCCGTTCTTGGTTTACAAACTAAAAGGTTGCTGGCTGATCTTGTTTCTCTGCTAGTTAACTCTCCAACAGTTCGAGGAATATCTGGCCATTTTAGTCCGTTGTTGATAATTTGGTAAATTATTTTGCCTCTTTCGAGATTAACAATCTGTTGGATGTTTAACAACCCTGATCGAGTGTACACGTCGCCCGTTGGTGTTAAGGTCCGCAACCTAAATATAACCTTTATCGCCTTAGTGACAAGTCTCCCAATTAGCTCGATGTTATGCTTAGTTGTTTGGCTCCACAAGACTGCTCCATATTTAACAGTAGACAAGATAAACGCATTTAAGATTAGGAGTTGAGTGCGTTTTTCCAGGAAATCATGTCTTCTCAGTGTCGCGATAAATGGTGCGGTACTTTTCTGTTTTTAAATTTTTAATTTAAAAATTAATTAAATTAATTTAAATTTGGAATTAATGTCACATAACAATGAGAATAAATTTTGGTACTTTTCTGTTTTTCTCCCTCCATTTTTTTTAATTTTTTTAATGAAAACTGCTCGAAATGGGTTAAAAAGTTACTCCACAAAAATTGAGATGGAAAAATTCATTAAAAAAAAAATTTTTTTTTCCGATTTTAAATTTTTTTTTCATTTTTATGTGGCAGAATGAGTTTTTCAAAAGTTAATGTGTTGTTGGGGAGGCCTGCTCATTATACTGTTATTAATCATATAAACAAATTGTATTCAACATTATTAATGTAATAGCTTAATTGTAAATTGCGTTGAAGCTTCGGAAAGGTAAGACGTCAAAAATGGAGCAAAATTTATTCTCACTGTTATGTGACATTAATTTACAATTTAAATTAATTTAATTAATTTTTAAATTAAAAAATTAATTTAAAAAAAAAAATTAAAAAAATTTTTTTTTTTTTTTTAAACGTTTTTCTCCATCATAATTTTGGTTAATTACTACTTTCTAATCAATTTTAGAAACATTGCAACAACAAAAAGTGAAAAATGGGGGGGGGGGGGGAAACAGAAAAGTACCAATGGTGCGATTTGACTCCTGATGTAGTTAGTGTGATGGGTCCAGGACATCTTTTCATTCAAAATCAATCCCAGGTATTTTATTGAATCGACCTTCTCCAGTTGAACTCCATGAATTTGAATACATGGATTAATAGGGCGTTTACTTTTTGCTGGAACATAATGTATTTAGTTTTGTGGACATTTATAACGAGTTTGCTCTGGCGCAGCCACTTCAAGTATTTATCCAAATCCATATTTACTGTACTTTCGATGGCCGTCTCATCTTTTCCAGCATATAACAGGAGCGTATCGTCAGCAAACAAAACTATCTTGCCAGAAATCCTAAGATCTTGAACGCTGTTCACGTAGATAAGGAAAAGTATAGGCCCTAAGATCGATCCCTGTGGAAAATCTTTGTTTATAGAACATTCCTGACTGGTGTAGCTTCCTTGTTTTGTCACTTTTCTTCTATCCAACTGGTAGTTTTTGATAACATTTAAATTTCATGCAAATCCCATACTTTTCCAGTCGCAGAAACAAAATCTCGTGGTCAATGGTATCAAAAGCTTTTTTTTAGATCGACGAAAATGGCTGCCACGTAATTACCTTTATCCAGTGATTGATTTATAAACTGAATCGCGTCCAGGGTAGCTGCTATAGTGCTGCTGTGCTCCTGAAAACCATACTGCATTGGAGCCAAAACTGATGTTTCTTTGAGATAATCAATTATTCGAGCCTTTATGATCCTTTCAAACACTTTGCTTAGCAACACTGGTGACTGCTATTGAACGATAATTTGAAGGATTCGAAGGGTCACCTCCTTTAAAAACTGGTGTTAATCTTGACAATTTAAGGCATGCCGGGAAAGTATCGGCTTGTAGATAATGTATAACGCCTCGATTTTCGGGAAAACCAAGGCTCACAAATAGTTGCACATCGAATCATTGAAATTCGCATTTGAATTGTGCAAGGTTGATATCTATAGTTTTCTTGTAACTGTCCTAAATCTTTAGGACAAAAATCAGATAAAGATAGTTTTCAAAAATATGAAAAAATGGATATCTTTTGATATATAAACAATATTATTGCCTACATCTTTAGATTACATAAAAATGCTTTCGATTAAAACTCGAACATGGCTAGTAATTCAAAATAAAACGGATTTATTGAATGATAGCGATTCGTTATCAATTTCTAAGTTAAGGAAAAATAATATTTAAAATATGTACCTCTTAAATGTACAAGATCCTAAAATAAAAGGAAAAAACCAAAGAAGAGTTTTTAAGAAGACAACATTTTAATGCATAACAAAAAACCAGAACTTACAAACATGGAAAAATAATAACATTTTACGATTGTTTTGTATGAGCAGGTTCGCAATACTTACCAATCTCCTGTACTCTCACAAGAAAACGGCCAAATGATCGCAGCTTTGCCTTCGATCAACAACACATCATTTAAAACAAGCAAGGGTTGGTTTGAATCCTTCTAAAATCGGCAAAAATTAATATTTGGCAGCATGTGTGGAGAAGGGAATTATGTTGATAAAGATATAGTCAGTGATTGGTTGAAAAGAGCGCTGGAATATGAGTTGAGCTGTAATATGAGTTTTCGAACATTGCCTGAAGATTACTACGAGAACAATTTTCCGGTGGAAATCCTTCTAATGCCGCGTTTACACATAAGGCGAACGTTTCGTCGAAGAACTTGGCAAATTACTTCCCTCCATGTTTTTGCATGTGACAACAGGCGAGAATAGACAAGGTGACCATTTACACACTCCGCTCGCCAACATTTGCCATGTGTGTAAACGCGGCATAAGGAAATAGCTGCATTTGCTGACAGCTCATTTGAAATATCGCTTGTAATTGGGAAGCTGTTAAATCACCGTTTTTTTCTAAGAAAGTGAAATCGAAGCTTTCAGTCTCATGGAAAGTCGATGAAAAGGCATTCCCAGCAGAACGTGTCGCAAGCAATTCCTTCCTATCTGTTCGAACACTTACTGTCAGACATAAAAGTCTCCGTACGATGCTGTCTTTTCTGCATTTACAAGAATAACTTTGAGATATTACAATATTTTCTTATTTCAAAAATGAATATGTTTTCGACAACTTCTCATTTACTAAATATGATAAGAAAAAAACAAAAATATTGTCACATTTTAATGCAGTTTTGATGTGATCTCCGGTCCGATTAAATTCCATTCTTGTAGTTTAGCCTTAAGGGGTTACATGGGTTTTAGAGAATAAAAAAAACTCCATTTTTAAATGTTTCAAAAATAAAAAATAATGTATAAAATTATTATAAATTATTGCTTACAACTAAAGTAACTCTTGAACTATATGCAAAAAAAAAATTTAGACAAAAATATTGATAATACGCCCTCTGGCAGCTATTTTACGAAAAGACTCGAAAAATGCGGTGCCAACGATATCTTGAGCTGGATTCATCTGAAACAAAAAAATCAAATTGTTTCTGTTAGAGTATGAGTTTGACTTGTACTTGAACGAAGGATATTGTGTTTCGTTCATTGGAATTTAATACACATGGCATTATTTATTGAATTTTTGGGTCAAAAATTAAATTTGTTACTCGCGACGTTACCAAAAGTTCAGATTTCAATATTTTTACAAATCCTTCGTTCAAGTACAAGTCAAACTCATACTCTAGCAGAAACAATTTGATTTTTTTGTTTCAGATGAATCCAGTTCAAGATATCGTTGGCATCGCATTTTTCGAGCCTTTTCGTAAAATAGCTGCCAGAGGGCGTGTTATCAATATTTTTATCTAAAAATTATTTTACATATAGTTCAATAGTTACTTTAGTTGTCAACAATAATTTATAATAATTTAATACATTATTTTTTATTTTTGAAACATTTAAAAATTGCGTTTTTTTTATTCTCTGAAACCCATGTAACCCCTTAAGCTCTTGTTTGGTTTTTATCGCGTGTTTCTGGACTCTGCGTTCCAATCCATCCCATAAATGCTCAATGGGATTTAAGTCGGGTGATGGTGGTGGACTGTGAAGCTGCGTGGGCGCCTTATACAAAAGCCATTCCTTAACCACCATTGAAGTATGCTTTGGGTCATTGGTAGCGTATACAGCACACGCTTAGTCAGTGGACTATACACCAAATTCCACCTAAATGTTTAGTCCACGTGCTGTAAACACTTAGTACCCTACCTAAATTTAGATCGGTCCACGATTTCAAGCGACCTGACCTAAAATAGGTCGTGGACTATATAACGCTGTAAACACACACGGCCTATATATTGATTTTTGCGCGACTATTAATATTGTATGTATGTTGAATATAAGCTCATAACATTCCCCTTTGACAAAAAATCATTAAAATAAATATGTTTGAGAGACAAATGAAACGATAAATACAGTGTATGAACGAAAATTAAACTCAATGACATGTACGAACGACGACTAAATTCGACCTGAGCAAATTTTAGGTCAGGTCGATATTAACACCTTTAGGACTAAGTTCACTTAGTCCGTGCTTAAGATCAGGTCACATTTGGTCCGACGGCTGTATACCGCATCATTGTCTTGCTGGAAAATTAAATCACTTTCCAAGCCCAAAGTATTGACACTTTCGCGCAGACATGTTTTCAAAATATTTAGGTAGTGCCATCGATCCATTGTACCATCAATAAAGTGCAGCTTTGCAACTCCTGAAGCCACCATACGCCCCCACACCATCACACTACCAACACCGTGCTTAACAATTGGGACTAGATTTTCTACGCTCAGCTCCTCCTTAAATTTCCGTCAGACTTTTCCTCTCCCATCTGAGCCAAACACAAATTTTCTCTCGTCCGAAAAACTCGATTCCAAAAGGTAGCATCCTTATTTTCGTGGATTTTTGCAAAATGTAATCGCTTCTTTCGATTAACTATTGAAATAAAAGGCTTACGCCTAGGTTTTCGACCATGGAAGTTATTCTCTCCTAGAACATACCTGATGGTTTCATCACTAACTGTTAGGTTGAATTCCTTTCTTACCTCGTCTGCTATTTTAGGTGCGCTGGTTCTTGGATTCTCCTTAATTTTACGCACTGTTGACCGTCGGGCTGTAGCACTTAGAATTTTTGGACGTCCTGAACGAGGCTTACTTTTCAAGGATCCGGTTTCTCCGTATTGCTTGATGACATACTGTACACTAGACTTTGGTTTTCCAATTATTTTCGCTATTTCGCCCATTGACTTTCCTTGGCAATACAATACAGCTTAACGATGATTTTGCGCGTATCTAAACTGATTTCCTTATCCATAGCCGATGGTTATGTTTTCAGGACTTGACTCAAATTTTCACGAGGCTATAACTATGCTACCTGTATGTTAAGAGAAATGCTCAAATTTGTATGAAGTAGACGCGCGTCTAGCACTGCACTTGTTTGTATAACACGGTGTTGCCATTTATTCGTATGGATATTTTTTTGACGTAAAAATTTGAACAATTTACTTTAGTGAATTAATATATCGTTATGGATGGATAAATTTTTCTGATATTTGTAATTAAAGAGTTGTAGAAAGCATATACTTTTTTAAATTAACAATATTTTGTAATATCACCATGTTATTCTTGTAAATCAAGAAAAAACAGCATCGTACGGAGACTTTTTTGTCTGACTGTATGTGTTATGCGAAATTATGTAATAATAGTAATAATACTTTATTACCAAATATAAGATCATATATAGATTACAGTTTTTCACTACAAATAATTGAAATAAACATATAATTTTGAGCCTGTGTAGATAAAAAAAGAATAATTTTACTTGGCAATCCCAAATAAGCAGAGCTCGTGATTTGGGATCGTCAGTTTCAAGCTTTCGCATAACCTGATTATCATTAATCATTGCCGAATTTCATTGTTTACAAATTTTATTAAAAGGTTCTCTAACTTAAAGATACATAACAATCCATAAAGCAATAGGTCTGTTCGCGTACTTTCAGTCACTGAATTTTATTGAATTTTCCTGAATCATTTGGTGGTGGAAATTCATGAAAAGTACGAAAACGCTCTCATTGCATTTCCTGAAAATTGACAGCCAAAAGTGTCAGTATTCAAATTCATAGTATTAATTGCTCTCTTCCGGACACTCTCTTCGAGAATGTGTTAATCCTACCTGCATTCAGGAGTTCAGCAAGGATCCCATCGTTACTCGGAGCTTTATTTTTATAAAACATTTCATTTGACACATTCACTACGATACATGCCCCGGGGGCATATTACTCTGCTATCATCCCGTACTAAATGATAAGAGTGGATTCCAAATGAGCACTAAAATCATTGTGCTAACCAATAGAAAGGAAATGCTCCAAGGTCATCAAAGACCCGGATACCTGGTCGTCGATTTGGTTGCAGACATGTGATATTCGCGAACAAATTGCGTCTGAAATTTATCCACAAACAGTTAATTTGGTCGTAGATATCGCATGTCATGTTCAATCGGAGAATCTTGCCGAAGAACATATACAGTGGCTCACAAAAGATAACATACAGCGTGGAAAAACACGAATATGGTACAGTGGAAAAAGAAAGAATGCAATGAAAACGTAAAAGTAGCTTTATTGGCATTAAAAATAAGTTTCATAACATAACAGTAAAGAAAATCCGAACACAGAAATAAATAAGCCATGAAAACTAAAAAAATCATCCATCGAAAGTCAGCATATACTACGAGCCATTTTCGAAACGAACGTGAATGACCAAAAAACGTGAGCTCAATACTTCGTAGGCCCTCCACCAGCCTTAATAACAGCTTTTAAACGCCTTCGCATCGAACGAACGAGATTTCCGGTAATTTCGGGTGGAATATTCATCCAGGCACACAGCCGAGCAGATTTCAGGGTCTCTTTGCTAGTAATAGTTGCTCTTACGGGTGGCTCACGAATTCTGCGATCCAATTCCTCCCATAAATGCTCTATAGGGTTTAAATCGGGAGACTGAGGCGGACTGTGAAGCTGATGAGGGACGTTATACAGCAACCATTCCTTGACACTTCTAGCTGTATGTTTTGGATCATTGTCGTGCTGAAAGATCCAACTTGGCTGTAGGCCTAATTTCTGCACAGAAGATATCAAATCGCCTCGCAATATGTTCAAATACATGTTATTGATCCATAGTACCATCAATAAAATGTAATTGCCCCACACCAGCGGCCGACAGACAATCCCATACGATGACTGACTCTCCACCGTGTTTCACTGTAGGACGCAAATTCTTCTTTGCCAATGCTTCGTTCCGCTTCCTCCACACGTATATGCGCCCGTCAGAGCCATTAATATTATACTTGCTCTCGTCACTAAACATAACTTGATTCCAAAAACTTTCGTCCTTATTAAGATGCAGGCGAGCGAAGTTAGGCCTCTTCTTTTCATTAACTGGAGAAATGAAAGGTTTTTCTACGCGGAACTCTACCGTTATAACCCTGATTACGCAAAACGCTACGTATTGTTTCTGGACTCACTTGCTTCCCTGTTGCCTTTGCAAGTGCAGTGGCCATTGCTGGAGCACTTTTTTGTGGCTCCTTACTTATTTTCCGTAACAAGTCTCTCTCATCTCTCTTACTTAAGGATTTCGGTCTACCTGTTCGTTGTTTATTTTGTATTCTCCCTTCCGTTTCCGCTTTCCGTATGATCGTTTGCACCGTTGCCCGACTTCTTCCAACTATTTTAGCAATTTCGCCATACGACTTGCCTTCCACTCGTTCACTAAGGATGATTTTTCGCACTTCCAAACTCGTTTCCTTCCGTGTACTCATTTTTAAGCATTAAAGGCACCCATATCACTTTAGTTTGATCGACTTGCAATGTACTAATGTTTATCTCTGTATATTAATACGGTAGCAATCTTTATCGCAGTATGACTCATCGCTTAGACTGATCCTTTGAATTTTCTGTGGTGTATGCTGACTTTTGTTTCCTCACTTTCAGCGAAATTTCTTGTTATTTACTATGTATATGTATGTTCTCATTAATTCTGTGTAAAATAGATTACAATGTCTCTGATATTCCTTTTAAGTTCGTTTTTCACCCGTCTTTTCATTTTCTTTCTATCTATATATTGCCAATTCCGCGTTTTTAAGCGGTGTATGCTGACTTTCGTGAGCAGCTGTATACGTAGGCACTGTAACGACAGGCTATGATACCACGGACGTAATCTTTCTTAGCCACTGTACTCTGAGAAACATTTATTTCTTTTAATAAGCCCTACAATGTCCTTTAAATCGAAAAGGATGGATCTGGCTGACATGAGAAATTTAAAAAGGTCATTATTCTCGACACTGGCACTTGAGATGTAGTACAGACTCATGCTCTGAGCCACAATTCAGAAGAAATCGTTGAACCGTGGGCCCAACTGCCGCGCGTGCCGTCCTATGAAGAAGTGGAGTGTCAAAACGGCCACTATACAGCGAAGAACAACAGTCGTCGTCCGTGGAAGTCCAGGGCTGTCTTCTCAAAGTGTCTCTACTTGATAATTGATTTGATTAATGTCCTTATGCAGAAAGATCATGAAACTTCAGGCAACAAGATGCCAAGTCTTGCCTTTTCATTCGTAGCCTTGAAAACCTCCCCCCCCTGTGCCCAGATACCCAAAACAATTGCACTGCCAAATGTCAGGACACTTCCCTAATGTCTCCTGCACACTGTGGGCCATCATGTGGCCCACAGTGTAGACGGGCGATGGCTTACAGTGGCGAAGCATGGAAATGACGATGGGCGCGGATGGCTTTCGGAGCGATTTTTCACACACATCAAAACGGGCCGCGATGCGCAACCGAAAAATTATGGTTAGCCCATCTAGTGGCCTAGTGTGTGGAGGCAAATTTGTGATGGTGGTCATCATTGCGACCATTGCAGAAGCCGATGATGGCCCACAGTGAGATAGCCGGCATTCAGCAACAATTCTAGACACTACAAGTCGCAGGAAGGAAATTTATAGCCAATTGACAATCTGCAAAAAACCAATATGTTCTCGAATATTCATTACACAGAGCCCAGACGGTAACGTGAACGATAGCTTCCACCTCCTCCTGAAAGACACAAGAATACTATCATTTTCGATGGTGACTCCATAATTCCATCCACTCATACTAGAAATGCAATTTGAAAACTCGAAATGCAATAGTGTAATTATATAGTCAACATCCGCTGGAACTCTCTCAGATGAAATTCTAGTTTGGCCAGTTATTCCGAAATACAATGAAGCCTCACAGCAGCCATTTTAGCTTATTATAAGGTTAGTAAATTGGTTGGTAACCACTGACAAAACCCAAAGAGGTCCTTTGAATAGGAAGTTCGAGAGGACCCTGTCCCTTAAAATGCGGCTAATCTTCGCACTTTTTCTAACATCCATTGGTAGGCCGACTTTAGAGCAGCCCGCCATCAAAATAGCATTTCTTACAGTAGTACGACAGGATAAGAGCTATACAACAATAGGTCTGTTCGCGTACTGCAGCAGCAACATATTTTTGCAACTGGCTTTTTTTTTGTGGCAAAATTTGGTTTGCAGCAAGACTACAAAAATGACTTGCTGCGAATCTATTTTAATATATTATAATGGATTCAGGTACGTGAACAGACCTAATGTGAAGCTGCTACATGTGAAGTAATCGCTCCTATGGCTGTTATGCAGCGTTAAAGTGCACCGAACGCCTTCTCTGTACTGTGTCTGCTGATATTTGGTTCTATATTAACTTCGACTCAAGGATCTGACCAAAATATTTGACCCTTTGGCTCAGGTCAATCAGAGAGACTCCGTTTGGATTCGGTAAGTCAAATCGACGAAATTTTTACTTTCTTGTAAATAGTACTAGGTCCTTTTTACTGGAGTTCACGTTCGCCGCATTCCCAGCTCCCCAAAATCATAGATATATATTTTCCTGACAAGTACTATGACTAGATCGTCCGCAATTCGTCGCCAGCAACCACTTTGTAGTCCGTATAGTCTAGCTTCCTGAGAAGAGTATTTACCATAATGCTCCAGAACATGGGAAAGAGGACAACACCTTGAAGTATGCGAAGGGATACTACTTTGCTCTTGAGGAGCTCTTCACTAATAACTATCAGCCATATATCAACACAAGTGTTTCAACATTTGCAAGACGGCGAGTCGTACATTCCTTAAGATCTAGCTATTTATTTCAATTTGCTCATTGAGAATATGAAGAGCAGTTTTCTCAGATTTGCCTTTGGTGTAACTGTGCTGTGACTGCGACGAGGATCAATTGATTTTTTGATAACATATCCTTTCCAGGACCTTTAGACAGAGCTAAGGCATATCGGACGAAAACAGAGCTATGACATACCGGACAATAGTACTTGGTTTAACGTTCAAAACATTCCCTGCTTCAGGAATAATCACAACTTTTGTTTCCCATCAACTTCGGGGAATATACGAGAAACGCACTCACGCATTAGCTATATCCTCAGCCATGGTAGTTCCATAGACTGCTGGATATCAACCGGGAAACGCCATCATAGCCTGGAGATTTAACAGCTGGAGGGAGGTCAAGACCACCTTAATTCGGCGTTAGATGCAGCGAAAAGTTGACGACTGAATGCCTTAGCTTGAAGTAGCACGTATGGTGAGGGCCTTTAGTTCCGCGGGAAATATGAGTCCATAAGAAGAGATAGTGTATCGATGTTCGAGTTAGGCCAGATGCCGTGAGTACTCAGGAATGTACCCTTCAGCCTTGCGTAACTTAAGACCTAACGTAGGCGATTTAACTCATTAATACCCTTTATATTGACACATACCGATCTCCACGAGGCTTTTGTCACCTTGCATACGGCACTCTTAAAGTTCAGTCATTTTGCGTTGCTAACCATGGAATGGAACTTTATCCAGTCTGTACTTATTGTTAGTTTCTTTCGTATGTTCAATACGTAGCGAAATGATGTTGGTATTTGAAATTACATATTTCACTGCTTTACTGGATAGATAAAAAGCAGTGTAAATGTTAATATGAAACTAGGCAACTTCTGCCAATAATTGGGTACATTCCAACACGCTACACTATACAGTCAACCAAGAAATTAATCAAATACTATTGATTCTAAGGTGCATTGTTGTATCTCCATCGATTCAGAAAAATAAACAATATTTATTCTGAAGACCCTGAATCATTCTCTAAATAAATAATTTCTACAGAATTTATCAATTACCATAAACAATTGAATTAAATTTTATGCAAAAAATCAAATCTCATCACTTCGCTTCGATTTGCTCTCTCAAAGCCAATTCTAAAAGCATAATATGAATCGTAATTTTACTCTTCCCATATTTTCATTTTTAAGTTTTTCTTTATTTCACTCAAACAATAAAAATAATTGCAACATAATCTATTTTATTCTAGAGTCACATTCTTGCTGGAAAACAAATTGCAAACACCCTGCGAACATCCTTGGGACCGAAAGGCTTAGACAAAATCCTAGTTAGTCCAGATGGCGAAGTAACCGTTACCAATGATGGCGCTACCATTCTAAAACTGATGGACGTTGAACATGAAATCGGTAAACTGATGGTTCAGCTCAGTCAGTCGCAAGACGATGAAATCGGCGATGGAACAACGGGCGTTGTAGTGCTTGCCGGAGCTTTACTCGAGCAAGCTGAAATGTTATTGGATCGCGGCATACATCCAATTCGTATTGCTGATGGTTTCGAACTAGCTGCACAATGTGCTGCGAAACATCTAGATGTTATTGCTGAATCTTTCGAATTCTCAGCAGATGACAAGGAACCACTCATTCGAGTAGCTCTGACCACTCTTGGCAGTAAAATTGTCAACAAATGTCATCGTCAAATGGCGGAAATTGCAGTCAATGCCATTCTAACTGTAGCCGATTTGGAGAAGAAAGATGTGAATTTTGAGCTGATTAAAATTGAACCAAAAGTTGGCGGCCGAATGGAAGATTCTGCCTTGATCAAGGGTGTAGTTATCGACAAGACAATGAGTCACACGCAAATGCCGAAAGTTCTTCGTAATGTGAAGCTTGCGATCTTGACCTGCCCGTTCGAACCACCAAAACCGAAAACCAAACATAAGTTGGATGTTACATCGGCCGAAGACTACAAGTTATTGCGCGCATACGAACAAGAAAAATTCACCGAAATGGTGAAACGAGTAAAAGATGCCGGTGCGACTTTGGCTATTTGTCAATGGGGCTTCGATGATGAAGCTAATCATCTTTTGCTGCAGCATGAATTGCCAGCAGTACGTTGGGTCGGTGGTCCCGAAATTGAGCTGATTGCTATCGCCACCGGTGGTCGAATTGTACCACGTTTCGAAGAATTGACACCGGAGAAATTGGGAAAAGCTGGATTAGTTCGAGAGTTAGGTGAGCATTTGTTGAAGTTACTTTGATAGTGTAAAGTAATATTATTTTATTTTGATTTGTAGCATTCGGCACTGCTAAGGACAAAATGCTGGTCATTGAAGATTGCCTCAATTCGAAGGCTGTAACTATCTTACTACGCGGTAGCAATCAAATGGTTGTCAGTGAAGCCAAACGATCAATTCATGACGCCCTCTGTGCTGTTCGGTCTCTGATTCTGGTAAGTTTTTGAACATTATTTATTGATTAAATATGATCCAGGTGGTTTCTGAAGCATTTAAATAAAGTCGCTAAATTAATGAAAAATTTCAGCAGTCACTTATATTTTTGAGTTTTGCAAATTCATGGGGACAGTCGTGCTCTGGGATTGATTCGTAGTTGCATTCATAATCCAATATATCTAACTCCCAAGGCAAAGGACTTTTATACCCTATACCTATCACAACTTGGTGGGCCGCTTTCAACTTATTAACTTGTTGATAATGCCTTATATATTAATCGTTGTCCATGGCCGACATGAAAGTTACGCTTGATTCGTTCAAGGTCACCATTGCAGTCATAGCACTGCACTTGATTTTGCTCAGATCGTTGTGACTTATGTTGATCGCTTATAGATGTTATTTTTCGTTGAATGTTGCGCGTTTTTTTTTTCAATTATGCTTTCTCTTAGTTTTGTTTTATGAACTTTTTGTTGCCATAACCAAACTAGATTTTTCTATTAATTTTTAAAATGATCTTGGGATAAGACAATTTTTTCTTGGTCTGCTGTCAATTATCTATTTCAGAAACCGATAATTTTACACTCAATGAAATACACTCAATGAAACTAAGATCGTTTCTGATGCTGTTATTAATTAGTAACAAGTACCTGGCTATCATCTCGCTTCTGTTAAACATTATAATTAACGTGGTCTTTTGTTATTCTTATACAATTTATTTCTGCAAATACAGAGTTTAGTTATCTCTGAATTAGTATCAACCTCTCAAATCACATCATCTTCTTTTTCTTTTTATATTGCAGTCCTGGCATGTCTGATGCTAATACTGTTCCTTTCTTCGATCTTCTGTCTTCTGACATCAATAAAGTGCTTGAGACGTTTTTTCTTGACCGATTGTCCTCGTTTCGATTTTATCTAAAGCATTTGACTCAATTGTAAATTCAGAAATAATAAACTATCTTGAGTCGAACTTGATCTGGTCAACGTCGGCGAGTATGGTTTCCGTTTTGGGTGCTCCACTGCGGACTTTAATTTCTCACTGAAGGAGATAGAGCCGTTGTTTCCATAACTGAGTCAAACAATTATGGTTTCTCTTGATATTTCGAAGGCGTTTTACAGAGTCTTGCGTCCTGCATTTGGCCTATATCCCGTCTCTGTGAAGTGGGCTGAAAGCTTTATCGTAGATCATTCCTTTCAAGTTGTCCTGGATGGACTCAAATCATATGTACACGCGAACGTTGTTGTGTCTAAAATCGAATGCTGCCTTCTCTCACTCAAGTCTTACTCTCCTCCTATTAGCTACACTAGTTTCGTTGATTGTGTAGGTATTTCTGAACCAGCCTCTCTAAATTTATTAGGTGTTAATATCTCCACTAAACTTAGCTGAACCGATCACATTATCCAAATTACGAAAAATACCATGAAATGATTGGGTTTCCTTCAGATAGGCAAGAAAACTCAACCCTATTAGACATAGCGCACAACTGCAAGACTCTCATTAGGCCAAAACTTGATTATAACTTATATATATGGGGCAGACGGCATTACTTCAGCGAAACTAGACATAGCCACACGCAAAGTTTTCAAGCTTTATTAGCAATGAAACCATTATTTCACGCATTGAATCCTTTGAGCATCGACGTAATGTGGGCCTGTGATTACCGCTGTTACCATGTTCTAACTAAACATTGCATAGTAGCTCCTACACGTACTCGTTCGTGATCGGTGGCACTCAACTCACTGTAGTTTCAGCCGTCTTCTATTCGTTTGAAGTCTACGATTGCGTCAGCAAATGAAGCTGAGATACTTGCCAATACAATTAGTTGAAGAAAGAAATCTAGACAGCAATCTGACCTGTTCCTGTTACCGATCAGCTTTCTCAGAGTCTTCCAATAATGCCAGTGCAAAGTGTTGCTAATGTTTATGAAGACAGGCTCTGCGAATATTTTCAACTTCTCTTCAGGTGTTTGTATCTCGCTTGGCATACGAGACATCTACTACAGCTGGAAAAAATTAAATTTGCAATAAATTTGACTACACTCCACATATTTTCGGACTGCATCAAGCCAACAAAGGCCAGCCAACCTAGGAGATGTGTTTTTTTTTCTTCTAAAATCTGGGTTTGATATAGTTTCCAATCCAAAGTTTTTGCCACCCTACTACGTTAGTTAATCGAATATCGTGGTAATTTTCAACCTGCAACCGAAAGATCCCGCACCTAGTTCTCAAGCCTAAAAATATTCTTTATGCTATCAGAATGTTCGTGGTATGGGGCCCAAGTTGGAGGAAATTAGAACTATATCTTTACTCGAAAAGGATCACCTGATCTGTCTTTCTGAAACTTGGCTTGTAAATTATATTTTTAACTCGTATTTTTTTTCCTATTCATAATGCCACCGTTGTAACCGTAATTGCTTAGCAACTTAGAAGTTCGATGGCAGTAGGGTGCTTATTGTCATGCTTGGTTCTCTAGAATGTAAACTCTGCGCTGATTTCGTTCCAAGTCTCCCTGTTGAATATGATGTAGAGATGGGTCGTATTGGATCCACCTGATTTTGTTGTAACAACCATCATATTGATTCGTCGATTCATTCATTCACTTCTAGCTAAATCAAAGCCAATCACAAGCTACAATATTTGCAGTTCTCATGGATGTGCAGTTCGTATGCCATGCACCCTGTGGTCGAATACGAAAACGTGCTTGCTGGTATAGTACCCGATCTGTACAGCTTACAGGCGTACGATTTGCATGGCGCGGTTAAATGAATACTACTCTCTGCTACTTCTTAAACTGACGACATGTCGGTTTAAATAGAGATGGGAAATAACGATAAACATTAGTAACACGTTCCAGCGTTACATTATCCGACGAGTAACATGTTCCAGTAACATGTTATTTTTGGAACGATGTTCTTCCCGTGAGTTATATTGGAATGCGCAACGTATGTTATTATACACGTTGCGCATTCCAATATAACGCACTGTAACTTATGCACTACAGAGCGTTCCAAACTGTCTATCAAGTTTACTCATCGTCTGTGTATTTGTGCGTTCCTGTTCAAGTCATCGCCAGTGAAGTTAAAAGCTCATAGAACTAAAAATATGTATCTATTCCTTCGCCGCTGTGAGCTGGCGAACAAGTGCAATAAAGAAGAGGCCAATTACCGAAACGATTGTCGCATGCTCTTGAGGCTGCTTATGATTTTTCAAGCGTTTCGTTAGGCGTTACTCGTTTTTGATATGAGTAAAGCATTCCAAAAATAACATGTAGTTTTCAGTAGCAGTTTAGTAGCAGTGACAAAAGTAGCAGTATCAACTTGTATCTGTTACAAAATATATGTACTTATAACACCCCATATTTTGGTGTGGTACTCGTGCAGAGTACAGATATACAATTCGAGTGGACGGACATGCGTAAGTGCCAACGAACTTCCAACGCGATGTATGATCGTAACAGTACCACCTTGCATTTGATACAGAATTTTTTTTGTTACCAACTACCTCTAATGTATTGCACTTTGTGTGTCCCTATTTATTCAATCCCCATTTGTATTACTTTCAACAGCTTGAGTAGCCTAGTGGGTAGAGCACTGGCTTCTTGCGTGTGGGGTCCCTGGTTCGAATCCAGGTTCGGACGAGGGTCCGCACACCAAGCTTTGCGTTCACCTAGCTCTGATTAGGTACCTGATTTAAATCAGGGGTAAAGTGAGTCGTGGAACTAATCACTCCACACTCGTATTCACAATGATTAAATAAATTGTAATGAAGCTCTCTACCAGCTTCAACCCCTAGACCCGTACGAGGGTTGTAGTGGGATTGCTTTACTTTACTTTAACATATATTCTTTGCAACACCCCCGTTGCTAATTGAACAATTTTTCCAATATAGAACCTTCCTAGTAATTATTTTGTTCCACGAAGCCTGAGACTACGTTTATGATTGAACGAATTCACATCGCGCGACGCAATAGAACTCCATTGATTCACTTAACTAAATAAAAAAAAATGAACTTCGATGCCAGTTTAGCGAAATCTTTGATTTATGAAGACCTTCGTAATTATATGTAGTGAAACTCCATCGCTAGTAGTGAAACTCCATCTCGTCGCGCTATCCGAATTCACTGCATCATAAACACAACCTTATACTAACACAACCTTATACTAACACAACCTTATACTAACACAACCTTATACTAACACTGACCTCCACAATCCCCCACTCTTTATAGTGATTAACCTATCCAATCGTGTTAAATATTGGAATACACACCGTTTTAATTTAAGAAAAACAAATTCTACCTATAAGCTCTCGATCTCAATTCAATCAATTGGTTCAGGTTATTTCGAGGACTTGTCATCGAAATTGGAGTTAGAAATGTTAGACTTTTTTCCTTGAGTTGATCACTTTCCACTATTAAGCAAGCAGCTAATTTTGGCACCTTGAAGCTTATCTAATCTAGAATAACTAAAAACTACTGGTCCTTTATTCTCTCTCTAAAATCTACCTCCATTGAACGTAACTCCCTAACATAAATAACGTTGCTGCTGTTCATTCTCAATATATTTGCCATTTCGCTCTCGACTAATCCTCTTGAAGTTCGATTCAGTATATTTTCTCTGGAATCCAATCCCTCTCCGGGCCCTGGTGGCATTCCTGATGGTTAATCTCGAATCTTCCTTTTGTGTCCCTCTATCAATTTTATTAAATATTAGTCTTTGACCTGGTACATTTCCTTCTTCCTGTAAGCTATCAAACATTTTTCCCTTTTTCAAATCTGGTGAACGCAACCTCGACTTTTAGCTGTCTTCGTATCTCAGCAACGTGGCTTTGTTAAAGGTCGGTTCACATCCAAGAACCTCATTGAAATTTCTCATGCAATGGCATCGGCTTTAGATCGGAGCTGCCAAGTTAACACAACCTAGACAGATTTCTGAAAAGCATTTGTCTCTTATAATCTTACACAACTTGTACTCAAATTGTGAGCCTCTATTCTCTTGAAATTCTTCGTTCTTAATGAATCGTACCTGCTTTGTCTCCCTCTCTTACGTGTCATGTTCACTATTTCCTCCTTAATCGGGTGTGCCATCAAGGATCCATACTAGAAACTCTCTTTTTCAACCTTTTCATCAACAATCTTCTGAATGTCTAATTAAGTGCGTTTTTAGCGTCTCTATCGAGAGTTTTTCTCTTAATAGAGGCACAAAAAACGTAGTTATCTTCATCCTATCTACTCTACGCAGTTGATTTAATAATATTTGAGACAATCGCAAATTCTGCAGATCATCTGATTCTTCAGGAAGATTTGAATTCTATTACTGGTTGGTGTAACCCGAATTAGTTATCTTTAAATGTTCTCAAATATTTCACCATGTCCTTTTCTCTGATGCTAATTTCTTATTGCCTAATGCCTTTCCTTATTTCATTAGTGAAACCATATTTACCTCTGTAGAATATTTTGCAGATCTTGGGGTCACCTTTGATGGTAAGCTGAAATTTGATATTCATATTCGAGCTATTACCAAAACTTCCTCACAGATTACGAGCGGTGCTATACGTTCCTGATATAACTCCTTTAGCATTTCCGCGTGTATTAACGTATTTATTATCTATATTCGCTCCAAACTCGCCAAACTCGAATAATGCGGTCAATTCTGAAGTCCTCATTTCACATACATTTCCGGTGCTGTTGAATCAGAGGTTTACTCGCACTCTACTACAGGCGAGCCTCTGTTTACGTCGTTTTCGGGACCGGGAAAATGCGACGTAAACCGAAACGACGTTTATCGAATCCAACAGAAATGTAGTCCATGCAAATGAAGACCGTGTCTCGTAGAATCATTTTTTATTAACGAAAAGCAACATTTAAAGTTCTTTGTAAATTCCAAGACTTTTATTAACACCCTCGCAAAATACTCTAAATCTCCCTTTATCCGGATCGCAAGACTAAGATATTTATCGATTAATAGAAAAAGTTGATGGCTTTTGACATTTTTGCTAATGTTAATGTGCATCTCTGGTCTTCAACGTGCGTTCTTCGGATTCTGATGATCGCTCAAATATTCTAAAAGTTCTTCGGTAGATTGGGGTTGTTCATTAAAAGTTACAAATACTTCCACTTCATTTTTGGAAAACATTTTCAGATAACTGTTTTTCTTCTTCGGATAGCTAATGGCATCTGGATTCTTGAACAATTCTATCGGTGAATCCTCGTTATGTGCCACTTCCTTGATTACTGCACAGGTGTACATTTCAGGTAGTAAGAATGAAGAACGAAGGAAATTCCCACAAAGGTTCATGTACAAAAAAAATATCGAAATTTTTCCGACGTAAATCGAAACTCGGAATTAAAAAGTAAGACAACGTAAATCGAAACGACTTAAATCCAGATGACGTACATCGAGGCCCCCCTGGATTTAAACATAATCTTCCCTATATGTCTCAAGATGAACGTTTGTCACTCCATTATCTTCTTCTTCTAGCAAAGCGCCGAGTTTCAATTGAGGAATGTTTTTTGTTCTAAACCAGCCGCGGCTATCTAACTCATTCTATAGTATCTTTGATCATCGAACGGCAACACGCGAGGCAAAGTAGGCCTTCTTTTTTTGAAGTACCATTTGCACGTATATACACTTCCATTATCTTGCTTTATGCCATTTATTCATCCATAACAGCCTCCAACTCGGTCCTCTCCCATTTTCTACAGCTACCTTTAAACGTCTTATTAGCAACAAAATATTTGCTTTTGATTCACTTAGCTTCTCTTATCTGTTTTTTGTGTTTTTAAGTTGTATATTTTTATTTTTTAAGCTAACCTATTTGCAATTGGACATTTTGCCTGGAAATTTTGTTGGGATTAAATAAATAAATACTCAAGTCTGTCAACGCTCTCACTCACACCCCCTTTCGGTCAGTGCCAGTCGTACCGTTAAATTTCATGACTCTTCTCTAGGTCATCTAGATTCTAATCTTCTATCTCTTGAAAGCTTAACCCTCCCTACATCCCTTCCATTAAGTTTCCTTCGGCCACGGCTATGCTATAGCATAATAGGCCATCCCCTGAGTCTTGGCATCATCATAGAAAAAAACATGTTACTTTTTACTACTGTATTCTGTTATCTATTTTTACATGATTCAAATATTTATTATAATGTTATTGTAGCAATATTTATCACAGTACCATTTTATTTTATTTTTTAGGATTCTCGCATTGTCTATGGTGGCGGAGCCGCAGAAATCAGTTGTTCTCTGGCTGTTGCCAAAGAAGCCGATCAGCTCTCAACTCTCGAACAATATGCTTTCCGAGCATTCAGTGTTGCCTTAGAAAACATCCCGCTAGCCTTAGCTGAAAATAGCGGGCTGCAACCAATCGAAACACTGACCGAGCTCAAAGCACGTCAAGTGAACGAATCGAAACCATCGCTTGGAGTCGATTGTATGCTGACCGGAAATTCCGATATGAAAGACCATCATGTTGTTGAGTCGTTGCATTCGAAGAAGCAACAGATTATCTTAGCTACACAACTCGTTAAAATGATCCTGAAAATCGATGATGTTCGATCGTCTGCCGATCGAAATTAAACTGCCCCCCGCGAACTAATCTATTATTTAGGGTTTCACTTTCGTTTAATGCTAATTACTCGTAGTTTTCTTGTAATTTAATTTCATTTCACGTAAAGAATAACATCAATAATTTTTTCACACAACAAAACAAACTATTTGGAGTCAAAGTGAATGTGAATTACTGACTTAGAGAAAGGGTTGATTTTGAGATAGTTTTCTTCGATATCTTTTCTTAAATATTCATTTTTCACTGCAAAAATGCAATTTTTGTTTGCATTACACGGGTTGAATTACCACCAGAAATTCATTTACTTTCGAATAGATTAACGGTAAAACTTAAATTCGAATGGCGCGTATGAAAGGCAATAGCTTCTTTGTTTAGAAATTTGAGAAACATACATAACGATTCAGAAATCAAATTCCTTGAAATTCGGTAAAGCTCTAAATTCGGTTATCTGAACTTTAGGGCATCTGTTATATTTTGATTATAATTTCTTATTTAGGCTCGTATCTTCGTCGAAACTACGTTGTGGATATCTCCAGGTGGGTATTAGAAACTTTTCCAAAAAAAGTAGATTGAATATCAGCAAGTTTTGTCGATGAGAGAAAGGGGAAATGAATTTATTGAAGGCTTGAAGGCGACATTTGTTGATATTTTGCAAAACGGGCGAATATACCATATTTGATGGAGATGATACAAAGCTGAATTATTATATAGTAAATGAGTAAATGTCAGGCGAGGAATCGCTCTAGTCTTCACGATTTCGTCATGATCTTCATTTTATTGAAGTTTTTATTCCATGCAACTTACTATTTACTGATTTCATTTCACAAAATCCGAATTGAGCATATCCGCCCGCCGTGCTAAGTATTAACGGAATATATTATCAGATGCAATTTGATTCTTATACATAATTTTCTGCTGAGATTATATGCATGTCCTGAAATTACATATGAGTAGCTAGTATTCTATCTATATAGTATTTTATCATATGAACAGTAATGCAATTGGAAAAATGTATGTTAAGCTCAGCCTGAAATAATGAGATTCACCGCAATGGCTGTAAATGCAAAGAGGGCGGCCTTATTGCTGAAGATCTGTGCAAACATTCTTACTGTCGTAAAATTGTGCGGTCAAGTTGCAACAATTAGGGATGAAAACTGAAAAGCATCTGAAAAAAATCGGTGGTTGTAGTCATAGATGCGATCTATGGACGAAAGATTAAAAGATCGCGCAAATCTATAACGACCTCATTTATAATTTCAATATTCAAACTGTTGAAAATTATTCAATGCAGAGTTTCAATCTAGTTCAGTATGTTTGTGTTTTTTTTTTTTTTGACTTCAAAAGTGCTTCTGATAAGTGCATTTTTTTTTATTGGGATACATACTTTTGTATCCGTTTATAAAGATAATGTTACAATTAAAGCAATTAAATATCATCCTTTATGATACTAAGATATACTTATTAAATGTATAGCTAATATTCAATTTAAAAATAAAACAAAATCAAAAAAACTAATCCAGAAAATAATGTTTTTATTATACCATCCAATCTGAGAAACTTCAGTTCTGGATTTGTGTGATCTTGTTTTTTTTTTTTATTCATAGATCACATCAATGACATGCTGTCACATCGCGCTTTTCATAAACTTAATTTACATTTCTTGATCTTTTAATTTCTTTTGCTCATCAATTCAAAATCACCAGTCAATTGATTTAAGTGCACAATCAGTGCAGTTTTCAAATGCAGAATTATCTTGAAATTAACTGCGAAATATTAATTATGTTTTTCATCCTTCCATTCTTCTTTATACCTCAACCAGTATGCACGGTTCGTGTGCATCATATCTACCCAGCGATAAATTTTTCGTAGTGCTTCTGAGACACCTGTGGTGTGTGTATTAGAGATGGGCAAAATGCCTCATGACACCACTGATCGCTCTTTTTTTAGAGTATTTTACAGTATTGCGCCGTACTCTCAGTACACTGTTCGCTTCGCATTTCATTAAGTTTATTCAAACGAAAGCTTTCGCTCACAGACTATGCTGTGCTTTTTTCAGGCGCTGCACTGTAAGAAAGAGCTATGCCTCATGAGCCATGAGGCATTTTGCCCATCTCTAGTGTGTATTGGCATAAGAGAAAGCATAATCCTCATTGACATGAAAGACTTTCTATTATTGGCCTATGATTGTCTGCATTGACATGTATCCAAAGAAAAGTATACAAAAACTGATGTTTTTATTATTATTATTATTATTTATTGTTGTTACTTAATCATTTTTATTGAACATCCCATGTAGAGGTGGGACTAATATGCTCATATTCGTTAAGACATTAGTTTGGTCCCGTCTCTTGGAGGTTGGACTACTATGTTCATGTCCGTTAAGATATTAGCAAAGATAAAACTAGGACAACATTCTTGGCGGAATGGGGCATTTTGCCCACTCTGACATCGCTGGGTTGGGATCCAGCAAAATGGGGAATTTTAATACTTCGGGGATTTTTGTGGTGGGAAAAATATTAAGAACAATTTTTTTGATTAAAATTCTCCGACAAAATACTAACCAGAAGTGTGTTCAATATTCTTGCTATAGCTGCTATTTTAGCTGCACTGGGTGTCCAATGTCACAAAATATCTACTATCTGATGCTTACTATATATATGACAGTTGGGTTTTCGAAGATTCCAGAATAGCTGCTCGCAGTCTGGAGGATAGCAAGAAAGTAGCTAAAGCAAAACGGACGTGAGTACATAGCTGATATATTGTCGTCACTTTGGATTAGAACATCAAATGAAAAGCAGTTTTCGCGCTTTGGTGACAAAAGAGATGAACAATAAATTTGAAAATAGTGCTATCATAAACTTATACGGGCTTTTAAGCACTTCAACTCAACTCGAGTTGTAAGTTGGCTTTTACACAGCGCAACTCATCTTGAGTTTTTAGAAGGCGAGTGTGATGCATGTGAAGCCGGGTACGCAGATTCGGATATCAACAAACTTTCAACGTTTCTTTTTCGCTCTTTTTCACGGATAAGGCGTCGAAGGCCGAGAATAAGTGTTGAATATATCAAGAAATTTTTAATGGTTTCTGCAGTTGTATTACAATACAAGTACTGATTTGATCCACGTAAATTCCAAGATTAAAGATAAAAAAAAACGTAAAAAATTGTTGAGTTGTGCTGCGTAAAAGCCGACCTTCGGAGCAGCTCTCGGCTGTCCAATATCCATAGCTGCTTCACATAGCTACGTTGAATTTTGACACTTGCTAAAGTGATACTATGCTATGCTTTTGGAGCAGCTACAGCATGCATATTAAACACACCCCAGATTCAAAAAAAGTGTTTTTTGAATCGGGTGTGTTTAATATGCATGTATTTTTTTTTCGAAAATGAATGGTACTTATGGGGCATATTGGCGATGTATTCTGTATTTCAGTCAAAATGCAATAAACAACAAACATTTCCTGCTAGGATATAGCCCCGGTTCTATATTTTATTTCTATGAACTACACCTTTTCGTTAACACTGGTGATAGAAGAATACAACTTCAACCCAGACTTTTACTTAGCTAGTCCAGATTTACACAACTTAACTCAACATGAGCTTTTGAGAATTGGTGAAAAGTTCGACCAACAAAACACGAATTTGTGAGCGGGTTCTCTTCACTCCCGCTTTCGAGAATCTTGTATTGAATTGAGTCGTGTAAATCTGGACTTAGCTGTTAAGTATGGCACGAGCTTAAGTAACCGTCGCGAAAGTGATCGAGCACGTTGATTCATGGATCATAGACTTTCTTATGCTTACTTTTCGCTCGTGTAAATGCAATACGCTTGGACGTATGAACTCGTGTCTAAAAGGGCCTTTAAAGGTGTGAAGTCTATGTACGCAGGTACAGTGCGCGAAATAATTATATCGGACAAAGAGAATATCGAGAAAATTATTTGCTAGATACTGATTCAAAAAATAAAAAATTAGTTTTATGTTTCATGCAATGATAATTGTAAGGGAGCCCAAGCGGGGATTTCGCGCGTTACTCGAGCGCGTCAGAAAATCATGTGGGGAGAAGCCTTGCACCCCTGTAATGTACCCTACCATATATCGTCGCTGTGAAATCAAACCGGCATATCTGCAAAAATTGAGTTTTTGAGTTTTTGGTATCAAAAAATTCCTTATTTTCCCCTCTATTTTTATGTCGCACCGGCATATCGTAAAGTTGAATAAAAACCCGTCTAATGGTGTTTTGCCGCTTTACATTCACGTGGAAATAGCCCACATGCGAAAACTTTAAAGCGCTCTAGTGAAAAATGTGTATTTTGCAGATATGCCGGTTTGATTTCACAGCGACGATATGTACCCTTAACATAGTGGGGTGCGTTGAGAGCAGCCCGTCAGATTAGTAAAAAAAAATTGATCCTCTGAAAAACTCGAGCGCGTCAGATTAAGATAAGGTAAGTTAAGTACATCCAGAAAAGAGTATATTTCAATAATCTGACCATTTGAGCATGACATAAGGAAATGGGCGAGTCACAAAGTTGTAAAAAAAAACCTCACCTCGAAATACTCGAGCGCGATTGATTTTTTTTTTATTTTGAAAGAAATCCTATCAGGATTACGAAAAACATATAATCTGACAGTTTTCATGAAGCGGTGTAGCTAAAACCATCAATAAATGATGAAGCGTATATATGCTGAGAACTGTGTATTCCCCACTCCGCGCCTCTCTTCCTTCTCACTCTTTCTCTATCTCTCAATCTGTCGCACCGTCCTCACACTACCGTCTGCCGCCATGATGCGGACCCACCCCCCTCTAGTTAATCGTCAGATTAATATCTATCGGTTATTAGAAAGACAAAGCGCGTATACACTATGAATGTCTGACGCGTTCGAGTATTTCCATGTGACTGTTTTTTTTTACGTTTTTGAAAATTTTTACACGCTCTCCCCCCAAATAAAATGGAAAACTTGACATAAACTTTTTTTTTCATTTTAGAACCTAATCTTCACAATCCAATAGGTCCCCACGACGCTTTAGTAACTGCAAATTTAGCATCCCGGGCTCCCCTACTATAACAAAGCAACAGCGGATTGTATTTTCAACTATTTAATTTTTTTGTAGCCAGGAAGATACAATATTTCAAATTCATGAACAAAATAATTATAACGGACAAATCACATATAAATGTTTATAAGTATTTTATTTCAAAAATTAAAAACAATAACACCAAAAAAAATCTTAATAATCTATAGGGCTTCCCTTATTTTGTATCACTTTGCATAAACGACAGGGCATGGAATTAACAAGGGATTGAAGAAAGTTCCTTCCATGACACGTTTGCCGTTCTTTACGGACATCTCTCCAATAGCCATGGCAGCCATCAGGCCCGTCTAAATTGAATTTTTTTTCATTACTAAATATGACAGAATCCCATTCATTTGTCCAAAATTTATACTGTTTAGCAAATTCTAAATGTGCAGATTTATGACGTGGCAGAAGCCTTGGTATTTGCAAGCGTTTTCCATATTTAACATTTTCATTATTATTCAAAATCTGCTGAAACCTTCTCGTAGTGATGGAAAGATTCAATTGAAACCGTATTTGTGAGGGACTTAGCTTTTTATTAACAGCCAGCCGTTTGATCTCTCTTTTAGACCTCTCACTGACTTGGGACCGCCGACCTGATCTCTTGATTTTGGCGTAATTTTCGGGGTTTTTCAAGAATATACATATTCACCGTACTTTTGTCCTTGTTCAACTTTTCAGCTATTCTTCTGATTGTTGTCCCGCAATCCCTGTAAGCTAAAATTTTAGCCCGCTCTTCAGCAGTCAATGTTGTCCCCTTTGGCATTTTAATTGATTCGAACTGTAATTTTAAAAATTGTGAATTAAAAACTGCACGTGTAAATGCTACTTTTCATTACTAGGCTGCGTATACCTTGGTGAACTAACTAGTCTTATAAATCTAGACGAATTATCAATTTTACACCTAGAAAATATACTTCACGTACAACTGTCCGCTATATTTATTTCGCACTAGTAATTTGGGCTTCTGAAGAAAATTAAACACTAGCTGACTACAACGAAAAATTACCAAGTAGCCTAAAGTGCCGTTACATTGCGTTTGCTTGCGAAAATGATATGACGTCATCATAAATAGTGTGAGACGATTCATTTTCTCAGAAATACCTAGTGATAGTTTGTATGTTATAATTATTTCGCGCACTGTATGTATATATTTTGTAGGTACCCAGTGTGCCAAATTTGGTATTTCGTTGATAATTCTTTCAGAAAATTGAAGCGAATTCAGAAAATACTCTCGGATTCTCAAACTTATTCGTTACGAGTTCCTTAAGACCGGTATGTGGAAAACGTTACAAAAAAGCCGAAAGTGCTCAAACTTCCCCTCTTTAACTCTTGAGAAGCTTTTTTTTTTACATTGGTTCATTTTTTTCAGGATTCATTGCGAATTCTTTGGGAATTCCTTGTGCATTCTTTGCGAATTCTTTGAGAGTTCCTTGCGAATTCTTTACGAATCGGTTGTGATTTTTGTTTTGCAGTTTTTAAATAGTTCTTTGAGAATGCTTCCAATATTTTTGGAAGATATTCATATAACAGAGTGAGAGCCAGCTCCTGCCAGGCTTAAGCATAGTACTGAGTTCGATTTCACGTGAAATTTTCATAAAAAATTTCACGTGAAATCTGTTTCGGCGAAAATTTAGCTTGAAAATAAGCAAGAGTGGTACTGTGTTCTTAGCATGAAAAGTTGCTTTCGTGTTGAAAACGTAGATGGCACTGAAACATGTCTCCAATCATTTCACGCCAATTTAGTTTGTGCAACTCATTCTTTCGAGCTAAAAAGTGACATTTGGTGTTTCAATTTCAAAATGGAGCAGTGCAAATGTCTTTCCAATAAGAAAATCGATCGAAAAGTGAAATTCTTGACATTTTATCCGTCAGAAATGGGCATTGTCTCTGCTTTTCTTCATTCCCAAAATTTTCGCTTGAAAGAATGTCCAGATAATGGAGACATGTCAAAATTTCACGTGAACTCGAACTCAGTACTATGCTTTACGTCAAAGTATGAAGTCTAAAATTTTGTGTGTGTAATCTCATTAAGGTAGGTAGGCAACGCTTTCTCTGTATATTTGACTTTATACCGACTCTGTGGGAGTGTCAGACCCTTCGGATGGATCTGGCTTCTTAAACCTTGACTTAAAATAGTTATTTAAACATAACATTCAAATCGCATACTTTATACTTGAACGTAAGTAAGCCAGGTTATTGCACACCTGTCTTACCTGATACCTGTATAAGTCACCGTTAGTCAAGGTTTGTAGCCCCCGAACGTTCTTACCTACCGTAGTGAGAAAACACATACAGGGCCCTATTTCAAGAGTCACCTCGCGTGAGATCTCTCATCACTTCGAAAGTCACGTCACTACGAACCGGTATTCTGAGAGTCACTTGAAGCACACTGACATCGACCGGATCTCGTTCGATTACCGAAGTTAAACAGTGTTGGGCGCGATTAGTACTTCGATAAGAGACGGCTTGGGAACACCGAATGTCGTTGGCGCGCAAAAACTTTCCCTCCCTTTATATCACAAGTGCGGCTTATTTTGAAGGGAGTAGAGTAAAAAAAAATTAAAGTTCAAATGGGACTAAGTAAAATCGAACGCAAACAGGAATTTCCCAGCGATAAAAAGAGGACAGTATTTACAAGTGGACCAGGTATACTAAAACTTGCTATACAAGATTAAAAGTATAGTGATTTGTGAAAAGTATTGGTGAATATTAAAAGTGGTTTTTATGTGTTCGCTTTGCCGTTTAAGGCTTTGTGGATGACTCTCCATCAGCTCAATAAGGTAGTCGAATTGTCGCTTTTTGGTTTGTTTTTTACCTAATCAAAATCAAAAATTCAAGAAAAACAACATAAAAAACACACGAGAAGACACACTAGAGAAAAACAACCAATTAAACATAAACACCCCAAAAATTAACACACAACAACAAAATCACAAACATACTAGCCAAACATTTATCAGGAAAATAGTCTAATGGCTATGGCGAACACGTAGTCGAGTTAAGCCACATTATTCAAATAAAGCAATGAAAATAGTCTACAGAATATAAAATGGTGGGAAATTGCGAAAAAATCGAATTTTGATGCACAATAGTGAAATTATACATATTTACTTTGTTTAAAAAAGAAAGAATTTCAATTTTGAACGATGAGTAAATATATGAGACTCCCTGTTGATGATTAGCGGATTTTTCAAATGACTTTTATCGCATTCCCTTTCGTACCCCAGCAAATCATATAATAGTTACATTTTCGCCTGAAATTTCACCCGCTTATTCAAAAAGTAATTTATCCTACACGTGAAGTTTTCATAAGTAGCAGGATTTCTTCGCTCTGCACTTCAAATAACTCCTTAAGAGCATTTGACACTCAGATACAGCGCACGTCCTTCTCGCTCAGAGGCATTTTCGAAATGAAATTGCATGCCATGAAATTGCCCACGCACAGATGGCATACCATAAATTTGACAGTCGTTGCCATCGGAAATGGCAGAGTAAATTGCCAAGCGAGGCCCGGTGTGAGGTGAGATGAAGTAACCTCACGTGACTCTCAGAATACGAAATCAAGAGAGTCACATCATTCGTCACGTGATGTGACTTATACTTTGACGTACAGTGGCTCACAGCTTATTTGATACAGTGCTTCTTTCAAAATGTAAGTTACAATAACTCAGAACATAATAACAATATCAAAAAAATATGAATGACGTTTTGAAGAAAAACGTTTGTTGTTTATTCAACAAGTTTATATGTTTTACAAAGATGCTGTTTTACATCTTAAAAAAACAAAAAACCAAAAGTAATAACAAATTTCACATCACAGCTTATTTGATACATTTTGATTAAACATTAAAATTGTTGTGAATTATAAGGTTTCCAGTTGTTTTCAATACTTCGTATAATAGCCCTTAGCATTAAGAAGAGCCTGGAGTCTATTCGGCATTGAGTCAACGAGCTTTTGTGTGATGTCAGGAGTAATTTTTGCCATTCCTCTAGCAGTGCTTTCTTCAGGTCTTGTTTATTAGAAATCTTGTGTTTTCTAATGTTATCCAACAAAGCTCACATATTCTCAATGACGTTCATATCTACTGTGCCGGCGAAGACATCAAATGAGGGCAGTTCCAAATTAGCCAGGACTGCACAATTCCCGACTTGTGCTTTGGATCGTTGTCTTGGTACAACCGAAATTGGTTGCCAACACCCAGTTTTTCGGCACTTTACAGCAAATTGTATTTGAGTACATCGAGGTACTTTGTTTTGTCCATTGTTTCCTCAATAAACTCTAAATTTCCGACTCCGGCTGCAGACATGCCGGCCCAAACCATCACATTGCCACCACCATGCTTCACAATAGCTTTGAGGTTCTCCTTGTTTAGCTCCAGTGCTTGCTTTTCGCCAGACATAAAACATTCCGTCGGAGCCAAAAATGTTAAACTTAAACTTGTCTGTAAAAATAACCGTATTCCAGAACGCGGATGGCTTGACCACATGCTCTTTGTCAAAGGAAAATCGGCTTATTGTATTTTTTTTTGGAATTGAATGGCTTCCTACGAGCTACTCGCCCGTTGAAAGCACTTGTTGAAGCACTCGTCGGACGGTTTCAGCACTACATGACTTCTCTAATTCACGATATGAACCTCAGTAAACAATTTTGGAGCGGAAATCTTCGGGTTTGCTTTCACTTTTCATGTAATGTATCGTTCGTCCGATACGGTGAAAATTTTGTTTGGCGCATTTCTGACCTTATTTTCTACCCGATTTTCATGAACAAAGCGCTCAATTATGTGCTGCACTGTATAGACATTCAAATTCACACTTTTAGCAATTTTCCGAACACGTTGTCCTTTTTTAAAGTGGTTTAATACCAGTTCGATTGCGGTGCGACGACCCATTTTACAACAACTACTCAATTTTGGCACTTTAGCTTGCAAGATCTTGCTAAAAATTACCTAAACTAATGTTTAAACACAATCAAAAATTCAAGAAACAAAAATAACACAAATTATCGGTGCGACAAATAGAAGTTTATTTGCATTGAAGTGTCTGTATCAAATTAGCTGTGAGCTACGATTCTATTGCGCCAGTGGTATTTCTCTTTTGCTTGACGCCGAGGGAAGCTTGAGTAGCCTAGTGGGTAGAGCACTGGCTTCTTGCGTGTTGGGTCCCTGGTTCGAATCCAGGTTCGGACGAGGGTCCGCGCACCAAACTTTGAGTTCACCTAGCTCTGATTAGGTACCTGATTTAAATCAGGGGTAAAGTGAGTCGTGGAACTAATCACTCCACACTCATATTCACAATGATTAAAAAATTGTAATGAAGCTCTCTAACAGCTTCAACTCGTAGACCCGTACGAGGGCTGTCGTGGGATTACTTTAGTTGACGCCGAGGAATATTCCTGGAAAATTTTTTGTTTGCATTGTATTCACTGAAGATGCATCTAGTCACCTACGTTTAAATTTTTTGGATAAGGTTCCTTATTTCAAAGCTACAGTGATCAGCATTTTTAAATAGTCACTGTATCAAATAAGCTGTGAGCCACTGTATGTCCAGGTACCCAAATCAGTTGAAGAACCGAATGTCTCGATATCTCCCTAAGAGATGCACGGCATTCAGCAACAATCGTGGACACTGTACAAGGACCAGCAACGAATTTAATAGCTGCTTGGCTATCTGTGAAAATATCAATATTGACCCCGAATATTCGATTATACAGAAGCCAGTTGATTGCCTGAAAAATAGCCGCAATCTCCGCCTGAAAGGCACTGCAGCGGTCTGGTAGACGGAGGGACAGCTTGAAATTCAGCACATTTGAGTATACATCACTCTCGACTCTATTGTTTAGCTTTGAGCCGTCAGTGCACACATGGATATGCCTACTTTCGAGGGTGACATCATCACGCCATTCATCCCTACTAGAGATGGGCAAAATGCCTCATGGCTCACCACTGATAGCTATTTCTTACAGTGCAGCGCCTGAAACAAGCACATCATAGTCTGCGAGCGAAAGCTTTCGTTTGAATAAACTTAATGAAATGCGAAGCGAACAGTGTACTGAGAGTACGGCGCAATACTGTAAAATACTGTAAAAAAGAGCGATCAGTGGTGTGCCATGAGCAGCGTTGCCACTTTAGTCCATTGGGACCATTTTTGGTCCCTTTTACACAAAGTTTTTAATTTTGGTCCTTTGGTCCCTTTTTTGGGAAAACCAGTAGGTTTTGGTCCCGTTCGCATCTACCAGCAATTTTTCTTTGCTTTCATTTCAACCAACTTTTAATTATCCTTACCAAATCTACAAATAAAATCCCTAATCTCTGCTTTCATCGATAATTTTGAACTTTGTTTCATTTGAAATCAAAAAGAAGGCTACCTGCGCTGCGTGCACTCCTTCAAAGCAAAAACTTCTTGGCATATTTCACGTTTCACTTTAGTTTGTTAGTATACATGTTAATCTACTACTAAAGCCCTGAAATGTATTCGACGCGAAACGAAACGAAGTGTCAAATCCCATACAAAATCAGCCTGACGTGGAATTTCATTTCGTTTGGTTTTGGTTTGGTCAGTAATGTGTTCGAAGACGTATAACTGTCTTCCAAGACAACATAGTGACTCGCTCTGAGATGGCGCAGCAATTTGTATAAGTTAAATTTCGCGGCCATTTAATGACCCAGATACCTTAAATCGATGCGAAATTTGTGACAGCTCATAGTTCCATTCGAGTTTGCAGATATTTTATTGAAAAATGGGTGAAAATGGATGGATGAACAGCGCATCCTTGATACAGGAGTTTTTGTTTTGCCGATAATATCATTTTTAATGCCGCTTAGTTAAATTTATATGCACCGAATTCAAATGCAATGCACTTGTTAAATGTCATCAGTGGCAATTTATACTGCCCCCGGTGTCAGGGTGCGGAACTTTATTTCGCTCGATTCCGCAGACGTTTTCAATGTATTTCGTTCGTCGAATACATTACTAGGCTTAAGCCGGAATTACATGCTCGCCGAGTAATGCCAAATGAAGACAAGGTGAGTGTGTAAACGGTCTCCTTGTCTAGTCTCGGCTGTGTTTTTCATGGCAAGCACGCGTGTGTAAATGGTTTGCTCGTCGGCTCTTGTTTGTTTTACGAAGGGATAATGATCCTTTTACTGCTGTGCCCGAGTGTTTATGACCGTCTCGTCCGAGTTCGAAGCCGCTGGAAGCGAAGTCGGTTTTATGCATCAAGTCAAAGGGATTCGAGAGGGTAGCATGTGCTCATTTAAATTTTCGAATTTTTCGCCGGGACTTCAAACATGTGTTTGCGTGTCCCAGATTGAAATAACTCAACGCACACCAGGCAGTTGCAATAGCCACAGCCCGTACCTCAGTCATCGTTCACTGAACTGAACAAAACAGCTCACAACTGTCGAAAGATGCAAAGTGCAATATCCTAAGTAAACAATTCACCCTATGAAAGGTGCATGGTGTATGGTCCGTGTTGTACGGTGCAATATCCTAAGTAAACAATACACCCTATGTCTTGTTGAGTCTCGTCCAATGTCTTGTTGAGTCTTGTTTACTCTTGTACCCGAGACGCTCGTTCCAATGTATAAATCGGGCATTAAGCTAGAGTTACAATCAATGCAACCAACATTTGTTGCACAACAAAATGAGTTTGAGCCCAGTTACAATGAGAGCAGTTACAATGATGCAACACAACTTTGTTGCGCAGCAGAGTTTGCTCATATCTCAAACTTGGCATGGCAACAACATTTTTGAAAATATCGAATTCCACCTGTTCCTATGAGAGTCCGGGAAATGGGAAATGTCATATGCAAATGACAATTAAAATTTGTTTTTCTTTTGCTCATTTTTGCTCTGCAATGTACGCTGCAGGTTTTAAAGGATCAAATACTCACTGATATCACTTTCCGAGACTGTAAAGGATCCATATTATCGAGCAACAATTTTGTTAATATAGCCAGTGACAGATGACAGTAAATGTTGTGTTGCATTGATTGTAACTCGTTCCACCAACAAAACTTGGCAGCGAATGTTGGTTGCATTGATTGTAACTCAAGCATAAAGCATAAAAAAATACAAACTTAATTAATTTTCAGTGCACATATCTCCGTTCTATGCATTTATTGAATTATGTGTGGTGATTACAGAAGAGTGACATTTTTTTGAAGAAATGTTTGCCTAAAAATATTTACATAATTTGATCCTGAATCAACATGTGAAAATTTTTATATTTTCAGTATTTTGATATGACTAATTTTTTGCTTTAATTTGTAACTAACTCACTATTGAGTGTATAATGTGCTTAAAAAGTTAGTAAATTTTTTAACGAAATGAGCGTATGAACAAAAAATATGGCAATCGATGACAATTTTGAAATTTTATTTAAATTTAAATTTTTAGTATGTATGTATGTCCTTTTGAAGTAAAAAAACAACATTTTAGTTTTCAGAGTGCATACCTAAAACTCCGCTACTTTCTTTGGGATTTCATTGAATTGCGTGACAATATATTTATATTTTCTTGAAGCATTGTTTTAATTTCAAAAAGTGCATTTGGATTTATTAATGCCGCATATAAATATTTGTAATGGATGGCTGATTCTACATAAAAGACTGCTTCTTTCTCGTAAACGAGAGCTTTGAAATAAAAAAAAAACCATTTATTTAAAAAGATGCACATACATATGCATCTATTTTATGTATAATATAATCGAAAAATTTTATATTTTCAGTATTTTGAAGACTTTTTTTTACATTTTATCTTGGTTGGTCCCCTTTGGTCCTTTTTTTCCAAAATTTTGGTCCTCAAATATTTTTTTTCGTGGCAACACTGGCCATGAGGCATTTTGCCCATCTCTAATCCCTACCAGGAATGCGAGTTGTGAACTCCAAATCCAGTAGGCATTGCGGAGCGATGTAGTCAACATCCGCTGGAGCGGGAACTCCCTGGGCCGAAATCCTCGCATGACCGAACTCTGTTCTATTCCATTATATGATACAGTTCAGTCTCATAGCAATAAAATTAGCTGGCTGCGAGGTTAGTAGATTGGTTGGCAGCCAATGAAGTAACACGAATTGTGCCTTAGTAGGGGTGGTGCGGAGCGCACCAGTTACAAGTAATGCAGCCATTCTCCGCACTTTTTCAAGCTGCTGTTTGCAGGTAACCTTAATAGTACCCTGCCACCAGAACGCCACCACAAACAGTAGAATTGGCTCAACCACAGCAGTGTAAAGCCAAGCAACAGTACGAGGTTGTAATCCCCAATTCGCTCCTATGGCTCTTTTACAGCAGTAAAGTGCGTTGAAAGCCTTCCGAGCTCTTTCTGCTATGTTGTAGGTTGATAGTAACTTCGAGTCAAGGATTAGTCCTAAGTACTTAACCATCTGGCTCAAGTGAATGGAGATCCCATTCAATTTGGGTAACTCAAAATCAGGAACTTCGCACTTCCTTGTAAACAGCACTAGTTCCGTTTTATTAGGATTTACATTCAAGCCGCACTCACTACTCCAACGTGAAAGTATGTCAAGAGAGTGATTTAGTCTCTCCGATAGCGTAGATAAATACTTTCCCGACACTGCTACAGCTGTGTCGTCCGCATAAGCAATCACTTTGCAGCCGGCACAAAGAAGTAAAGTAACTACGACAACCTTTGGTCAAATCTAGGGAATGAAGCTGATAGAGAGTTTTTAACGTGTACCAATTTTTTCCAACTTATAAAAAAAACTTTTAATGAAAACACCGATTTTTTCCTTATGAAGCTAGATATATTTAATTTTGTGACAAATATCGATATTTCGAGGGTAATATGCCCTCTTCTTCAGTGTCATTCACAAATTTCCAATCAATGTGAATATGAGTGTGGAGTGATTAGTTCCACGACTCATCTTACTCCTAATTTAAATCAGGTACTTAATCAGAGCTAGATGAACTCAAAGTTCGATGCACGGTCTTTCATCCGGAACTGGATTCGATATTTCGTCCCGAGGAAGTACACTTTTTAGAATTTGGGTACATCAGCACTCTGAGCCTTTCAGAATTTACATCTTCGTCTTCAGCTTGGCATAACTGATTGTGACGTTAGCTTACTAGCTTCGCTACTATAATGTAGGAAATACATATTGGCCCAAGCAAGACCAACAGGGGCTATGGTCAATATGTGTACACCCCTTTCGTGCGAGCTGGGCTGATGTTGGGCTCACTCCCAGCCTGAGTGGACTTTTGGCCAACATGTTGGGCCAATATGTATTTGAAGCATAACAGTTCGAAGCATTCTCAAATGGTCTCTGGCAGAGGAAGGTTGTAGCCGGAGAATTACAAAGTGGTTGTTTTTCGCCGAAGGGTGATCTTTCTCAGGAATTGATCGTACGATAATCAAAGCATCGTAAATATGCAATTGTGAGTGTATAAAAGTAAAATAAGGGTAAATCAGTGGTGATGTTTTCGAGGGATGATTAAAATTGAAAAATTTTAACTAACTGGTTTCGAAAGTATGCACTGATAAACTCCCACTGCACGTGGACACACCAGTCAGGTGTGCACTGTGAGCTGATGTCTGATGAGAATCAATGCAAACCACTTAGTTAAAATTTTTCAATTGTAATCATTCCACAAAAAACAATTCGATTTGTAAGTCAGTGTTAAATAAGGTTAAACCCACCACACGGGTGCTATCGAAACCGATGGCTGATGCGAATCGTTATAAGCTAACCGGAAACTACTGTATACATAAAAATATAACAGTTCGAAGCAAGCCAAGATAATATGTCAGAATTCGCCTGTTTAGCCTTGGCAACATAACCTCAAAAACGCCTCAGCAGAAAGAAGGAAAGTTTGTAAAGCCAGGGAAGGCATACTGACTGGACACAACTGCCTAGGAGGATACATGTACCGAATAGGTGTTGCACAACAAAACAATTTATCCGTATTTTATTTCATTTCAAAGTTCTATACCTTAAAAAAAACACCCTGTACAATGGGGCTTTTGGTCTGAGTGCTTAAAGGTGCCAGGCGCCTCTCTCTCAACCCACACAGAATCTGCAAACGCCAACAAGACAACAGGAAATCAACTGACAACTAGACTTCGTGATCAAAGTTCTTTGCGAAGTGACGTCTTTGTTTTCGCCTTCAGTTTGTTATAACAGAATGTGATATCAGAATAAAGCGCGGGCCACAATGCTCCAGCACATTCCATTCCGATCCAGCACTCTCCAGCTCATGTCCATTCCAGCAAACTGAACACATAGTCTCCATTCCGTTTAGTGTGCGACAATTTACTTGTAGTTTTAAAATTTCAGTTTTGCGTGATTATTTTAGAATGGATAGCAATTTTCTATAGTTATTTGGAATACTAATAAGATTTGCACCCTTCTATAAACAAAAACCACAGCAAATTTTTTTTAGTATTAATAATAATACTCTTCTGATCCAGAAAAGTTGAAAGTTGGTCAACTCGTCCTTTCCATTCCATTCCATTCCAACCTTATGTGTTCAGTCTGGCACATTTTCTAAATGGAGGTAGTAGACAATGGAGTGGCCTTTCACATTTGAAATGTATTGGAGGGGACGTAACCAAGAGCTAAGGGGTATGCGATATTTTGTCTGCCTCTTGCACATCTATCTCATTTGGAATCATACGTCATATGATCACCACGTGGAAAATATCTTGTCAAGTTGATAGATGGGACGCTTGGCGAAAGTTGCAGGGGTAGATGCAAAGCAGTTGTATCACATGGGCGACTTTACTATTTTATCTCTATGATTTTCTATGCCGCCAACTTTGACGTTTATTCTGGAATGGAATGGATCATTGTGTCCAGCGCTTAAGTCGTTTATCTTCGTCTTCCCTGTAGAACAGTTGATCACTATATTGCCTTAGTGACAAAGTCTAGTTGTCAGTTGACTAGACCTGTTGTTTTGCTGATGTTTGCAGGCTATGTTACCAAGCCAAGCAGGCGAACGTGAACACATCGTCTTGGCTTGCTGCGAACTGTTATAACTATTACCAGATTCGAAGATGACATTTGAATTAAGAAATAGACAATAAGTAGCGCCAAATGTTGCATCTAGTCTAGTTTTCTCTAAGTTGGATGACACTTAATGACTTGCACTTGATGGATTCTGCATCGCAGTTAGAACACAATATACGAGGGTTGATCCAGGTTGAGTAGTGATAATCGACTATTTCCACTTCGACATTTTTTTTCAAACACAGGTACTTAATGACAGTTCTAAATTTGTTTTTCTCCATTTTGATGTTCTTTCTTCGGCGGTTCGTATTCAAATGAATGCACTTCTCTGGAAT
Source organism: Nemotelus nigrinus (assembly GCA_947369275.1). Taxonomy (NCBI): domain Eukaryota; kingdom Metazoa; phylum Arthropoda; class Insecta; order Diptera; family Stratiomyidae; genus Nemotelus; species Nemotelus nigrinus. Next base: position 201,244,554 of record OX376372.1, on the reverse strand, counting down.
TGTGGCATATTTATGTTTATTTTATGCTGACTTATGAGATGGTACAAAGATTTTATTTTTGTTGAATTTTATGCGAACTGTAAATAGCCGATTATCACTACTTTTGGATCAACCCTTGTATATTGGTTTTCAACTGATATGATACTATTTCGGGGATTTTTCAGTCGACGTGAGTTTTTCTTCGAATTTAGATCTGGCAACACTGATCACTACCACCAAAAACGCTTTTAGATGTAAATATCATCGGAGCTAGCACCAGATCGAGTACGTGATCCTCATAGCTCTTAGGAGCTAGCACCAGATCGAGTACGTGATCCTCGGGTACGTGATCCAGAGTACGTGATCCTCATAGCCTTTAGGCAATTTAACCAATAGATGTCAGGCCGATATGTTTGTGTTTTTGTTCACTCAGAGAAAAATTGTTGTATAAATAAAAAAAAAAGATATGAATCAAATATTTTCAAACATGATTTGCGGTCATAGAGTGCGTTTATGCCGTAGCCAAATTAGTGAGCTCTGCTTATTTAGCAGCGATACAAACCACTTTTAAATTAGCCGAGCTTGCTATTTTGGCTACGCTACCTTTGCGCTGCTAAAATTTAGCTCTGTTATAAGTGTGAAGGTAGAAGTGGTATAAACACTATAACAGCGCTATTTCGTTGTCAGAAGTGTCATAAATAGGATTTCTAGTTTCGAGTGACATTCGCAATCTGGAAGCCTTGGCGCAAGCGTGTTTTTGTTCTTAGTATTGAGCTCCTTTCAGATATTACGCCATTTTTGCTTTGGTTAATAAGTTTGTACGGTGTAAACGCTACTACTATAGCAGCGCCAGTTTGGCAACACTATTTTAGCTACGGCATAAACAAGGCCATATACGTTTCTTTTTAATTCAAATAATCTGCCTTCATTTCAATAACGCTGTATCAAAGTGGTCTTGTTTAGCACAAAATGTTTTGTTTTACATTCAATCATGAAAATTATGATATGAACATAACATTTGTACAATAAAGTGGAATTCAAATAAGACTCGTTTTTGATTTAAAAGCGTTTCAACTTTTGATTTAAATTTGATTCAACTAAATTTTAAGTGGTGAAATTTTTCTGAGTGTGGGTGTGGTTGTTTTTAGGGATGTTTTTTGTTTGTTTGCTTGCTTTTCATTATCCTGTTGTCTTCTCGTTTCTGTATGTTTTTTGAATATTTTTCTTCAATTTTTTGCCTCTGCTACCAGCAGAGTACGAGCAGGTGATATAACTAGAAAAAAATATAAGAATAACTCATTAACATATTCAAAAAATACACGAGAAGAGTACACACTGAAGATAAACAAACGAAGAAGCAAAAAATATTCCCAACAAGAAATACACAACTAAAAAACTCAAACATACCAGCTAGACATCTATCGCCTCGATTATACACGTGGCGAACGTTTCGTCAGAGCATTCGACAAGACAGTCGGTGAACCTATCTAATAATACAATATGCATATCTGTACACTTCAACCAAACAAGGCGTACAAAACACTTACAATTAATATTTAACAGTTTAAATAAATTTTTACATTAAACAATGATGAAATATACAGTCCAAGGATTTTAAAAATCTAACCATCTTTAGTAGGGAATTGGATAGGGCATTCATGACGTGAGCACCTTTTTTTTCCCCCCTAGTGTAGATGGCAAAAAAAATCTGCATACCAGATCCCCGGGTGACCTATCACCTCGGGGTATGTGAGGTTTGACTCACTAAAAAAAAGAACCATCTACAAGCCCACGAAGTTCCGAGTCGGGACCCGCCTAAGCACTGCTTCGACCCGGTCGTGCTGACTCACCCATCGGTAACCACGGACTTCAGAAACTACCTCAGTTCATGGGTCGGTAAGGCAACCCTCCTCCCGCTTTATGCGCAGCACTTTCTCAACATATGTTGAGACTGCGCGCCAGTTCTCCTCGTTTCGCAGCATTGCTTCCACGATCGTCTCAGGCGTTGCCAGGCCAATCGTGGACTCAATGGTGCGCCTCAAACTTACGAAGCGACTGCACATAAAGAATGTGTGCTGAGCATCATCGAGCTCAGTCACACAGTACCGGCAGTACGGTGTGATCACCTTACCCATTCTGTTCAGGTATTTCCTGCAGTAACCGTGCCCTGTCAAGAATTGACAAAGGTAGAAGTTTACCTCTCCGTGGCTCCGGTTAAGCCAAGGCTCAATGAGACCAATTAGCTTAGCCGTCCAGCGTCCTTTAGCACTTAAACTCCAACGTTGTTGCCAGAGTTGGAGAGTAAGCATACGCGCGTGCGTCAGAGCCTCAGTTCTACCCAGCTCTGAGCGATAGAGGTACCCTTCTTTGCGTTCTCGCGCTAGTAGGTCGATCGGGATTACTCCCGATACCACCATCACAGCCTCTTCTGAGACTGTGCGGTAGCTACAGGCGCTGGACCCCTGCGCTGGACACTGGCAATGCGCTTCCGGAACTTTTCAGTTCGGAGCGCATCTCCCCAGATTTCGGCCCCATATAGCAAGATGGAATCGGTCGTTACTCACTGGGTCCACCGACGTTGGCCATTAGCCTACTCAGCGAAGTGGCGACTACTAGAGCCCTGTCACATGCCCTGCGGATATAATCCCAATACGTCAGCTTGGTGTCCAGGGTCACTCCCAGATACCTGACCGACTTGCTGGTCTGGACCTCGACGGAGCCAACCGTCATGGGTATGACAGTTGGTATCCTCCGCTTCGTCAGCATAACAATCTCTGTTTTAGAGGTTGCCAGCTGGAGGCCGTGTTCGGTCATCCACCGATCCACCCTCCTCATGACTTGGTTAAGTCTGAATTGAGCGAATTCGGCAGATCTGGAAGTGATTACCGCCGCGACGTCATCAGCGTAACCTACCAGAAACACATCCGCAGGCATTTCCAGGCGCAGCAGATCATCGTACATGATGTTCCAGAGGTCAGGTCATAAGATCGACCCCTGTGCCGCACCTGAAGTGACAGGCCTCCTTTTGACTCCTTCGTCGGTGTCGTAGAGCAACCAGCGATCCCTGAGGTAGTCCCGCATCATGGCTAGCAAGTAGTCAGGGTACGGAACGTCTGCTCAAGGGCCCGAAGGATGTCTGTCTACCTCGCCGAGTTAAAAGCATTTTGTACGTCCAGCGTTACCAGCAGGACTACCGGTCTGGCTTGATGGCATGCCTCTTCCGCTCTTGCTACAGCCCCAACAACCTCTGAGATGGCATCGATTGTTGAATGCCCTTTTCGGAAGCCGTGCTGCCTGGCAGAGAGATCACCAGCAGATGTCACTGCTGACAGCAGCCTTGGCTTGAGCAACCCCTCGAGAAGCTTCCCCGCAGTGTCCAGCATGCACAGTGGGCGGTATGCTGATGGATTGCCCAGGTTACCCTTCCCCTTGTCAACAAGTACTAGCCGAGCTACTTTCCACCGCGACGGGAACACCCCCGCGACTAGACATGAATTATACAAGTCCAATAATAGACGCGGTTGGCTCTCCGCCACGACTTTAAGCGCCTCGACCGGTACCCCATCAGGACCCGGAGCCTTCCGGTTCTTCATCCTGGACACTGCACTGTTCAGCTCCTCGTCCGTAAAGGGAGGAACATCCGCCTGTTTAACGATGATGAGACCGTCAGCCCTTGACGGATGCACCGGGAACAGCGAACCAACGATACGCTCCATGGATATTGCATCCATGAGAGTGCTAGGCCAGCCAAGTCTACGAGTGACCAATTTGTAGCCATCTCCCCAGGGGTCTGAGTTGACCTCCTCACAAAGAGCCTGCCATTTGGCACGTTTGCTCCTCGTGATGGCCTTGGTCAGCTCCCTCTTTGCCGCAATGTGAGCAGCAGATAGCTCAGCCGCTCCCGGCCTATTCCTGGCTCGCTGTGTCCTGCGCCTGCACGCCAAAGCGATGCGTCTCAGTTCGCCGATTTCATCGTTCCACCAGTATGCATGTTGCCTACCACGGAAGGGTTTACGTTTGGGCATTGAAGCCGCACACGCCCTGCGAATCCACCCCATGGTTCTGTCAGCAGCGGCCTCTGCTGCTGCACGGGTCACTGGGGTCCCAGATGCTAGAGGCTCCCCTTCCAAGCTCGAAGCGAGCGATGCGGTCATCGCGTCCCTGTGAAGTATCGCGGCGTTCCAGCCTAGTCACTTACAGGGGGAGCGGCGGTGTCTTTGTCTGCTCTCAGCGATTTGGAAAGTGATGTAATTATGATCACTCGCAGTGTAATCCTCCATCACCCTCCAATCGCTGACGAGAGCCGCTAGTCTCTCCGATGCCATAGTGACATCGGGAATAGATTCACCAAATCCGGGCCTTCTGAATGTTGGCGTTGAACCCGTATTCAGCACCAACAAACCCAACCTCGATGCCTTGTCGACTATGCGCCGCCCGCGAGTGTTTTCGGTGGGCATGCCCCACTCCAACGCCCTTGCATTGAAGTCACCCCCTACGATGACGTTGCCGACGATGCCACGGAGAGAGTCCTCCAGTGAGCTAAGCTTGTCTCCGAATTCCTGCATTGAGTCGTTCGGGGACAAGTAGCAGCTCACAAAGGTGACTTCTCCGTATGTCACCCACACGTGACCATTTCCTGAGCCGCGTCTGCCGATTCGGGCCCTCTGCCCGTCGGCGATCCAAATCGCCGCGTACCCCGTAGCATCTGCCAGCCAAACGGACGAATGCCTCCCCCTATAAGGCTCGCTGATCAGTACGATCTGAGCCTTATGCTCGCAGACTAGCTGCGTGAGGAGGTCGTCTGCAGCTCTACAGCCCTGCAAGTTGCCTTGAAGGACTCTCATATCCTTCCCTGCTTTTTCTTGGCATCAAGTGTGTATTTGAAACCACCTTAGCCTTAGTCAGAGCAGTTTTAAACCTATTTAGGTCTGGAAATGGTTATGGAATAGTATTTTGCGAAGCTATTGAATATTTGACATCTATTGATTGGCTCATTGTTGGCGTAAACTGTGTGGTGTCGGTATTCATTCAGTAAACGTGTGTGCCTCGTCTGCCTTACTGATTCGTTGAATGTCATAATATTGGGCAAGTAATGTCGTGTAGGTTTGTAGCATTTTCTCTGTTCAGAAATTTCGTCGAACCATTACCGATTCGTAGCCTGTTTATTTATTTTTAATATTGCATGTCCTAGGCTGTCAAGGCATAGACAAAGGGAAGTTTGAGCTTTATAAAAGGAACTTTTTGGAAAGGCCGAAATCGTATTCTCGCATTTCCGTCATCTAGGAATAATACGAATTGAAGCTTTGGCTGGCGGCCGAACGTATCTCTGCATGACCCGGAATGTGTGTGTGATTGTGACGCTCATTGGAAATTTCAATAGCATTCATTACCAAGAATGGTTTCTTCATAAATTCTGTCCGGAATGCATTACAGCGATTCCCGTTGAGTTGTATCCATTCGTACGCATTCATCTTGTCTGATATGATGCATACTGTCCATGATTTAGTGGGCAAACCAAATCGAATGTAATTGTTTTCGTGGGATGTCGCAAAAACAATTCCATTGGATTCAGCTTTCGGAGGCTTATTTCGCAAACCCATGCAGCTTCCCACATCAAATATTTTGTGCTTTGATAAGTGTTGGAGCCAATATACTTTGTCTATGCTAATTTGTAGACAAGAAGGGAACCACGATCATAAATTAATAACCTTTATGAAACCAAATCGGTTTGTAAATATCATCGGAGCTAGCACCATATCTTTTTTCAAATCCCTTTGACTCGATACTTTAAACCGACAACATTTCGAGCTAGGGCGAAACCCTCTTAAACCCCCATGCCTGGTTTACACATATGGCGAACGCTTCGTCGAGGAACTTGTGAAATTACTTCCCTCCATATCTGCGTATGTAAAAAAAACAGTTGAGAAATAAACAAGGGGACCATTTACACTCTCGTGCTCAGCAACATTTGCCATATCTCGGGGAGAGTGGAAATCCGGCATTATGGCGGATTTACATTCTCCTCGAGATATGGCAAATGTTGCCGAGGACGAGAGTGTAAATTGTGTTTTCCCCGGCGCCTACCTGTTTTATAAGGGTTTCTGAGCGCTGAGGAGGGTCTCGTCTTAGCTCGAGGCCGCTCGAATTGTTGTCGGTTTTACGTATCAAGTGAAAGGGATTTGAAAACAGGTCTGGTAATGGCTTAGTTGATATTTAGAAATCGATTTAATTTGCCTACAAAATCATGGACGAGATACATCATACCTGACAAGATGCATAAGTACGGATGGGTCGAGGTTCACAGTTCGTATATATGTAAACAAATTTCTGAACAGAGAAAACGCTACCTAGCTACACCACATGTATGTCTGCGCACTTAAACTTGCCACCCTTCGAATGTCAATGCGGACAGGAATACCTTTATGGCGTACTGTGATAAAAAAGGGTCTATCGCTTAAATAAACAGTTTTGAGTGAATACCTTGAATAATTGCAAATGTTTTGGGAAGTAATTTTCCAAGTTCCTCGTCGAAACGTTCGCCATATGTGTAAACGAGGCATAACAGTTCGAAGCAAGCCAAGACAATGGGTCTAAATTCGCCTGTTTATCTTTTTTTTTTTCTTGCCTCCTTCCTTCCATTCTCTCCCATCTCTCAATCAGTATGCACGGTAAGTGTGCATCATCGCAACTGTAGCGAAATGATTGGTTGATGTGCCTTAACACAACTCAGAACCAGATCGAAGTCCAGAACCAAGAGTGCCAAGGCGCAAAAAGGTGGACTGGCTAATGCCATTCAAGAGGCTAATTTAAAAAAAAGTATTGCCCCGAGAGCAGGGTACCCTAGAAATGGCCGTGAAGACCCTTCGTCCGCATTAGCGGAGTACCTTCTAACCGACTCCGAGTTAGCTTGGTATATTGATAGTTTCCCATTTGGAAAACACATATGATGCTACAAAACATCTCGTCATAGTAATTCCCAGACAATTTAACCTCGGTATAAGGGAAAGTACAATCGTTATCAATTTTAATTACACTTCATACATTAAGTTATATGTTCGTCCTCATTGACATGTGTCCAGAGAACAGTCTACAAAAAACTCTGGTATCTTCTTCATTAAGGATTGGTGTTTTTGATGTGTGATTCCAAGTATGCTTTAAACGCTATTATGTTTTTCGCTGATTTCACCGAGTTCAGAAGCTGCAATCATCAGGGCGACTTATGTCTGATATGGTATATGTGGTGTATCCACGACATTTTCTCATCCAGGATGAATCCAAGGTATTTCATTGATTCAGAATGTTTCCATATGGATTCTGTGTAGGGCATTAATCCCGAGATTGAAATGGAGATCCCGAAATTCGGGATTAGAATTTTCGGGATCCCCAGATTTCGGGATTTTATAAAACAAAACTATATTAAGAGAATTTAAACAGATATATTGGCTTATTCGTACTCAATTAAAACTTTATTTCAATTATACATACATAAAACCGGAAGCTTAGTTCATTATAATGTTAAATTTATGCACATATCGTCGCTGTAAAATCAAACCGGCATATCTGCAAAATGCATAATTTTCACCAGAGCGCTTTAAAGTTTTCGCGTGCGGGCTGTTTCCTCGTAAATGCATACCGGCACAGCACCATTAGACGGACTTTTATTCAACTATACGATAAGCCGGTGCGACATAAAAATAGACGGGAAAAAAAGGAATTTTTTGATACCAAAAACTCAAAAACTCAATTTTTCCAGATATGCCGGTTTGATTTAACAGCGACGATATGTACATGGGCACTAGCAAGTAATACGTTAATCTATAATTACATTTAAATTAATCTTATGATCTAATTGATAACTGATCTTCTTGTCCAATAAAGCTCTTTATTTGGTCATGGTAGTTATAAAATTAGTTAAAAACGAATTGAAATTTAATCAGCATAACGGATGTTACGATAATATAATAAAAATACATTATTCTTTTTAGCTGTTTACATATCAATTACAAAATAATATTGCTTTTCAATGAAACAAGTGATAAGTAATGATATCGATTGGTTCAAACTGCTGATTCGCTTCGAAAGTATGCTCTTAATAAACATAATTCGTCAAGAGTTTCAAAATTTAAGCTAGAACTGATTTTGTTGCACATATATCCAGCTGCTGAAAAATATATTTCGGGTACACTTTTTGGTGGGATATTAAGCATGTAATCATACGCCAGCTGTAAATCGTTATTCCAACTGGCTTTCGCTTCCGTTTTCATAAAACAATATTTCTCTTAGTATGAAGTTCTGCTTTCTAATTCCCAAAATGGGTTGAATTTTATCAATCCCGAAATCTCGGGAGTCGCGATAAAAAATTCGGGATCCCGAAAATGTCCAAAATGTATCGAGATCCCGAATTCTCGGGATTGCATGCCCTAATTCTGTGGTTCTGAATAAAGGGATTTATAGGGCATTGGCGCTTTTGCTGGAATATGGTTTACTTGGTCATGTAGACGTTTACATATATGCATTTTACTGCGCCAAAACCACACTTGGTATTGTTTCACATCTCTATTAATTTTGTTGCTCCAGAGATGGCTCATGCTTTCCAGAATATAAAGGAAGTTTGTCATCAGCGGAGAGGACCAATTTACCAGACAGCTGCACTGAAAAAACACATAGTGCCAGACGCCATAGTTTATAGATTTCTAGCGCCATGTACATAGTGGATTTCGGGATTTTGATAAAATATAGCGCCACACGCCATAATACATGGCGAAAACTACATAAGAGCAGGCGCTGTGCTTATAGCCCTCCACGCCATGCAGATGGCGTGGAGGACTATAGTATATGGCGTGGAGGGCTATAAGCATAGCGTCTACTCCTATGTGCTATGGTGTGTGGCGCTATATTTTATCACAAATTGACCGAAATCGACTATGTACATGGCGCCAGAAGTCTATAAGTTATGGCGTCTGGCGCTATGTGTTTTCTGAGTGCATCCGAAGAAAATCCAGTTAGCATCAAACAAAAGGCCACGAGCCTTCTCAGTTCTGAACGTCTGGACGTAGAGCAGTTGATGTTAGGTGATGGAATTTTATCGACGAAATTCCCGAGGGATAAATGACATCAAAGACCATTGCCTCTCCTATACTTAAAAAGCAATACTCAAATGTGACTTGCTGACATTTATACGTCCCCTCACACAGTCTGGCTGCGAGTTATAATTGGAGTGCCATGAGCCATACTACATGGCTCATGGCACTATGTAATATAGCTTGTGGGGTCATAATTTCTGCGCCATGTAATTATGGCGCTGGGGGCCATACTGCATAGCTCAGGGTACTATGTACATAGCGTGTGGGACGATAAATGCTGCGCCATGTTACATAGGACCACGCGCTATGTAGATTCTGACATTATGGCGCTGGGAGCCATATTGCATAGCTCAGAGTACTATGTACATAGCGTATGGGGCCCATAAATAATGCGCTATGTTACATAGCTCTGGGCGCCATGTGGATTTTTTTCAGTGTGGAGATGTTGGATGTAGTTTACATACAGGATGAATAGCACTGGTCCATGAATTGATCCCTGCGGTATGCGTATAATGATGAAACGTTCCTGACTGATGCACTGTGATTGTTTTCTCACAAACCGCCAATTCAATAAATTATTTTTTATCATCGAATTAAACTTCTTGTAAATGCCATATTTTTCGAGATGCTGGAGCAAACTCTGTAATCAATAGTGTCAAAGGGATTCTTAAGGGGGATAGCCACTGTGAGGGTCGAAAAAAGATGTGATTTTCGGGAATTTTTGACCCGGAAAGTTATGATTTTTTTTTATTTTATTAAGCGTACATTGAAGTTTATTATCCTACACCTTTATTAAAAAATATCAAATCGTTACAAAGTTATTAGCTTTCTTGTCGAATCCCAAAAAAATTCCCCTTTCATGGTCGCATCGATTTCTCATAAACCGGTCAACTGAAGAAAAAATTCAAATTGCATTATGATCTTCATAAATGTAGTTATCGTTGCACGTAGCCGATTTTTTTCATTTTGATTTTGAAGACAATGACGACCGATTGAATGTTTTCTCATATTTTTGGGTTCAAACAGCCTTAAAACAACCTTAAAAATTAAAATATTCAAAATCGACTACGTGCAGCCTTAGCAACTATAAAGTGGAATAAAACAAAAAATGTTTTTTTTCAAAATCGCCTGATATTTGTTTGAGTTATTGATGCGACCAGTTTAAAAAATGTCGTTTTGAGAAAAATGCGTTTAAAATTTTTGGTTACTCTCAAATCTCTCACTAAAGTGACTACATCTCCGAAAGTTTTCAGAATTTCGATCTAGAATTTTATGCACACATTTTTTAATGTATAAACGTCACAGTGGCTATCCCCCTTAAGATCAACAAAATGGTTGCTACATACGAGGGGCGGCTGATAAAGCCCCCATTCACGAGCAGTCCATCAGTCCAAATTACCTGTGGCCAGGCCAAAATCTCACCGTGTGGGAGATCTCGGAAGGAGTCATGGACTGAAGAAGGAAACAAATTGGATTACCAATCAATCCAAAGTCCATGGACTCAGGCCATCGGGCCATTTTTTGACTCGACCGTGTGTTGGGAAATAGTAGGCGGAGTTTTTACATAAGCCTCAGTCCAAACAACTTAGCAGTCTTGTTTCACACGCTGACCTGTGACAAACTCATTGACTATTTTTTTGATTATTTTATTTAATCGAAAAATTCAACAATAATGCGTAGTGGGGGCCATGATTTGGGGTGAAATTACTGTAGAAAATTTGAGCTCTTCATTGATTTATTGATTTATTGTCCAAATCCACAGAACAAATCCAATTATAGATTAGAAAAGAAGAAAAAAAAAAAATATATATATATATATATATATATATATATATATATATATATATATACATAAATATATATAATAAAAAGAAGAAAAAAACATAATTACATGAAAACTAAGAAAATTAATAAATTCAGAATGGTATAATAATACAAAAAAAGAATTAAAAGCTATTCGACCGAAAAGGAAACAAACAAATTGAGTAAATTAGGACACATTCCGAGTATATGAAAGAATGTTATTTTTTAACGTATTTTTAAACATAGATAACGTTCGAGGCAGAGAACCAAGGTTTAGGGGTTATACGCAGTTAGAATGCCGAAAAAAGACGTTTTTTTTATTAATTTTTTGTGAAAAGGTATTTTATTTTACAAAAACAAAGTATATATGCATTTAGTGGCAACATCTACGTTTATAATGGTACTATTAATTTGTGAAAATATTGATCTGGTGCGCTCCTCCAGACGATCTCCTGAAGGTCTTCCAAAAAAAAATGTTCGGCGGTGACCACGATTTCTCCGGTATAATTCATTTGAAGTCAAAAAACCAAACAGATTCTTTTATTGGATATATAAAACTAGGTATTGATCGAAGGAATAATCGAAATTTAGATTTTTGGCAAAATGGCAGCTTTGTAAAAAAATCGAATTTTTGACCAAAGTTGTCATTTAAAATTGTTTAAAAATATAGAAATAATTTTTCGAAATTTTATTCCTTCGATTAATACCTGAGGAATATATCTGAGAAAATTGTGTTAAAATTTCAAAACGTTTGGTTGAGCCGTTTTTTTAGAAATCTTGGTCACCGACTTGGAAAACATAATTTTTATAAAAACGCGTTTAAAGTTTCGGAAGAAGTTAAGACATAGATAATTTTTTTTATTTTTATTTTTTTGATTCTAGGGCCTAGGGTCTCAGCAGCTTCTAATACTTCGATTTGATGATGTCTACGAGCCATTCTTCCCTCTCGCGTCCTCCTATGCGCTTCGGTCTGTACTCCGCCTACTTTCTAACAGTCCGAGATGGGATTACAAATATGCGTATGTCTCGGAAAAACTTGTCATATCGATTTGAAATTTTCAGGGAATATTATAAGTTAAATATACATTCCGAAAATGCAAAAAATAAAAAATCGATTTTATGAAAATTCTAACTGCGTATAACCCGTTAAGGCTATTGTGCTGACGAGGCAAACGCAAAAGGGGAGAAAATAAATAGGTGTCGGTACGGCCAAATGTAACATTAAAGTTAAATAATGTTCTATTAGGACGGCCCGATTCTCTAACAGAAAGTTGAATGCTGGGATCAGCCAATATACTGCCGTTAAAAAGTTTAGAAAGGAGGCACTCCACGTGACTCAAGGGGAGGAATTTGAAAGATGGTGAGGCGCATACTGTAATCATAATACGGAATACTGTTTTTATAGAACAACGAGTGGGTGAATCGGCGCTGCACGGATTCAACCGCATCGATCAAGTATTCGTAATGTGGACACCAAATTTGGCAACAGTATTCAAGAACACTACGGACGAAGGAAAAAACAGACATAGCGAAGTGGAAAGATTAACAAAACGTTTAGAGGATCTGATGATGAAGCCGGAAAAACGAGAAGTCTTGGCAGTGATGTGTAGAATATGCAAGTCGGACTTCGATTTGGAATCAAAAATCACGCCAAGGTCCTTGATATTAGAAACAGCATTGAGAGGAGAGCCAAGGACACAGTAGGAGAAGAGCAAAGGGGATGTTTTGTGGGTGAAAGACATTTGATGACACTTCCCAGCATTCAAAACGATTAAATTAACAGTGCACCAGTTAACCAAAGCATATTGGCCTTCACATTTGAAATGTATTGGCGGGGATGAATTGGAATGTATTGGCGGGGATGAATTGGAATGTATTGGCGGGGATAGACTGGCGATGTTTTGTCTTCCTCTTGCACATTTGTCTTCCACAACAATGTCAAACGATCGCCTCGTGGTCTACATCATAGAGATAAAATAGTAGAGTAGCCCTTGTGAAAGGACCGCGTTGCATCTGCCCCTGCGACTTCCGCGAATAATCTCGTCCATCACCTTGACAACAAATTCTCCACGTACTGATCATATAACAATAAATTCCAAATGAGACAAACGTGCAAGAGGGAAGCAAAGCAACAGCAATAGGCAGACAAAACATTGTATTCCCCTTACCTCATGGTTTCATCCCCTCCAATACATTTAAAATGTGAAGGGCCATTCCATTGTCTACTACCTCCATAGTCCACACCGATGTTAAGTTCACAGGCGCGTGTTATTAGGCGTGAGAAGTGGTCTCTCATCTGCATCGTATGCCGGGTTTACATTCTCGCCGAGGAATGGCAAATGTAGACGAGGTCTGTGTGTAAATGGTCTCCTTGTCTATTCTCTGCTGTTTTTTTTTCATGGCAAGCATGCGTGTGTAAATAGTTTGCTCGTCGGCTCTTGTTAGTTTTATGAAGGGATAATGATCATTTTATTGCTGTGCCTGAGTGTTTATGACCGTCTCGTCCTAGCTCGAAGCCGCTGGAAGCGAAGTCGGTTTTATGCATCGAGTCAAAGGGATTCGAGAGGGTAGCATGTGCTCATTCACATTTTCGAATTTTTCGCTGGGACTTCAAACATGTCTTTGCGTGTCCCAGATTGAAATCACTCAACGCACACCAGGCAGTTGCAATAGCCACAACCTGTACCTCAGCCATCGTTCACTGAACTGAACAAAACAGCTCACAACTGTCGAAAGATGCATAGTGCAATATCCTAAGTAAACAATTCACCCTATGAAAGGTGCATGGTGTATGGTCCGTGTTGTATGGTGCAATATCCTAAGTAAACAATTCACCCTATGTCTTGTTGAGTCTCGTCCAATGTCTTGTTGAGTCTTGTTTAGTCTTGTTTACTCTTGTACCCGAGACGCTCGTCCCAGTGTATAAATTCGGCATAATGTCTCTGTCATGTGGTCGCCACTACCGCCTTTTTATCTCTAATCAAACATCAGTCGACGAACATAAGCAAGTGTCAAAAACGACCGGCTTATGAGCAAAAACGGCATTTTTCTCATGCGCAAGCACGGTTGAACATAAGTGCCCAAACAGTGCATGTGCAAACATACGAGGGCTGATTCAAAAGTAATGATAATCAATGTAAACCAAGGTCATTAAAATTTAAAAAAAAAATTGGAATCGTTTTTGCGGGATGATTAAAATTGAAAATTTTTTATTTATCTTGAAAATTTTATTTGACAAAGTGGTTTCGAAAGCATGCACTGATTCTCATCAGACACCAGCACACAGCGCATACTTGACTGATGTGGCCACTTGCAGTTGGAAATCATTAATTTCTATTTATTTTTTTTTAGATTTCTAGCTCCTCCCGCAAACAAATCCATACTTCTTTGTAGTTCATTATAGCAAACATTCTTATTCCTATTGGTAGCTATGATTAAAAAGTCATCCGCGTATTGAATTATCTTAATATTATTACTAATTACTTTATGCAAAACCGCCGTATAGAAATTAAATATCAGAGGGCTTAATACATCCCCTTGCGGGATACCGTTTTTGACCGCTACATTCGCCTCTCCTAGCATTAAGCTTCTATTCACGAGGAATGCGAGTATCCACCAACTATAGACTTCAGGCACATTTAATTCGATCATAGTATCCTTTAATACTTTAAGGTCAACCCCTTCGTATGCGTTAGAAATGTCCAGCGTTACCATCATCACATTTTGATGTTTCGCTTTAGCTTGGTTAATCCAAAGGTCTACCATGTTGAGATATGAACTAATTGATCTGTTCTTTTGGTACGCATGTGAGTTTCTTGGAATTTTATTCATTAATTCTTTATTTTCTACTAATCTGTTTTTAATTATCCTGTTTATTACTTTTACCAGTACATTTAATAAGGAAATCGGCCTGTAGTTTATCAATTCATTAGGGTTTTTCTGTGGTTTAAGTATAGGGGAGACCCTTATCTTTAAAAATTCTGATAGGTTTGTGTGATCGTTCACTGTATCATTCAAAGCATCTACTAACTTTTCTTTACTTTTTGAATTCATCGCTCTTAGCATTTCATACGTGATTTGATCCGGCCCAGGAACTGACTTTCTTTTATGCCTTTCCAAGACTTCTTCTACTTCCCCTATTTTTAAGTTCATCCTCTCTGATGGTTTCCTAAGCTCATTTATATTTAAACTGTCTTGGTGACTTTTGTTTTTAATCATTGTTAAATAAGTTAAATTATTTTTTTTATCCCAACCTGATGGATTGCTTATCTTTCCTATTTTCTTAATGTTGTTTATAAATCTCCAAAATTCTTTGATGTTATCTCCTTTGGCCAGCTCCATGATTTTGTTTATCCAGCTTTCTCTCCTAAACTTTTTTACTTCCTCATTCCACTTCGTCACGGCTCTATGATATTCATAGAAATTAACCATTAACCTACTCTGTTTGTATTTTTTCAGGAGATCCTTTTTCTTATACCATAATACCTTTAACTCTTCATTCCACCATACTTTATTTGTATGCTTTAACTTAGTACACTTTACTTGATTATTCTCTACTATTGCTTGAAAATCCTTACTAATTAGACTTAAATTACCTTGAAACGTAAACTGGTTGATTTCTTCCAGAATTTTCTTAGATATCTTATTTATTCTATTTTCTCTACTTAATTTTGCCTTGAATGTAAAAACTATGGCTTTATGATTACTTTTACTAACTAGGTTATTCAGTGTATTCCATTTCAATTTAGTAGGCATAAAATTGCCAAAGGTGACATCCGGAGCTGACGACCCTCCCTGTCCTTGGATTCTTTTATTTGAAAAGGTCCTGTTTCCATTATTATAAAATATCAAGCTAAATTCATTCATTAGTCTCCGCATTTTTTTCCCTCTCGCATTGTTTATATGGTCACCCCAACATATACTCCTAGCATTAAAATCTCCTCCCATGATAAAAATGGACTTGTGCGCAGTTACTAAAATTTTTTTTAATTCATCATAGAAAAACTCACTAACAATGTCCGGTGGACAATAAACAGAATAAATACTTAAATTATTTTTTAGGTTAATGGTTTTAAGACCCACTGCTTCTACCTTAGTGTCCAGAATTATCTCCTGAAACTTGATCTCCTTTCTAATGAGAATACACACACCCCCTCCCCTTTTATCCTTCCTATATTTAGCTACAATATTATATCCATTCACGTTTATGCCACTATTATTCTCTTCTGTAGCCCAAGTCTCCGAAACCAAGGCTATGTCAAAATGTTCATTATTCAAATAAAATTCCAAGCTACTTTTATTTCTATAAATTCTCTGAATGTTCAATTGCAGTATTTTCATTTTGGTTTGTTACTATTTTCTCATTTTTCCTCATTAAATTTATCAAAAAGTCTACTATACTATTGGAAATTGATTCCCTCTCCAACATAATCTTCTCTATTTCCTTGTTTTTCATAATACTAGTAAGAAATTTTTCAAGCTCACTAGTTATCTGATAATTTTTATTCTCATATACTGGTTTACCTCTTGACTCTTTTTTTCCTCCTTCCTCCTTTTTGTCTTGTTTCTCTGATTCATTTGCTTTCCCTATTTTCTTAATTCCCATATCTCTGTTTTTATACTTTAATACTTCAGAAAATTTCTTTTTGATAAATGTACTATTGCTTTCTTTATCCACATCTCTTGTTGGTCCATCTTTTTTCCCCTTTAGCTCAGGGTAATCACTTAAATCTATCTCGTCTAATCCACTGAATCTGTTTATTTTATTTACATATTCTCTGGCTTCAACATAGTTCACATTTCTTTTTGCTGCTATCTCCATAATAAGTTCCTCCTCTCTCCACTTAGGGCATCTCTTATCTGTAGAAAAATGTTCGTTTGAATTGCATAAGATGCATTTAACCAAGTTACATATCCCTTCACAGTTATTCTCCCCACATCTCAGACATCTTTTATTTTCATTGTTGCAATACTTAGTAATGTGACCTAACCTCCCGCATTTGTAACATTGTTTAGGCTTCGTTATATAGTACTCAACTTCCATTCTTAAATATTCTACATATACATAATCTGGGACGTCCTCTCCTTCAAACATACATTTAATCGTTAGCGACGGTATGAATTTCGACAAATCGTTCCTGTCTCTCATTGACATCCTTTCAACACTTCTAATTTTCATATTCTTTATCCTATTTCCAAACTTATTACTTGGCACTCCCATCTGAATTATTTTTTCTAAATTAAAGTTCAGCGGAACATTTCTAATTATCCCGTACCTAAATAGAAAGTTGTTAGGAATGTACCCACAGCAGCCATATTTCCTTAGAATCTTACTATCTAATAAATTGTTCGCGTCCTCCGCCTGTTTGAAATCAATTTTGATCTTATTAAAGCCTACTTTTACAACTTTCTGAATGTTTTTAATATTTTCTCCGCTCGTCATTGTATAGAAAGTCATATCATCTAACCTGACTCTACCTCCTTCCTCATTTTTCCTTTCAACAATCACTGGATAAGTTTTCTTTGAATTTCTAATATATCTGTTTAACTCTCTATCTGGCCTCATATTTTTCTGCTTATCTACCACCTCCATGCCACTCATCACTCCTTTATCATTTTGTCCTAGTGAATTTCCTACATTAACCACCATGCTTTCTACCACATGTTCCGTACACCTAACCTCACTATTCACTGAATCCGGGACCACCTGCTTTAATGCTGTCTTTGACAAAACCTTGATCTCTTCCTCCCCTTTCTTTTTCTTTACCCTTGGTTTGGAGTCCCCTTCCTCAGGGTTCTCCTCCATTATAACCTACTCAATCCTTTAGCCTCTAGGTCTTTATTATCCTCACTAATCAATTACCTTTACCCCCAATCTAACTCTTCTACTTCTCTCAAATCTACAGATCTTACCAGAGCCTGGCCCTTGATATTTCCAACACTTTCAACCACGAAAAAACAAACTCATCCGAAGTTAATTCTAGACACCCCGAAAAGCACACCACTTCACAATTTCAAAATTATTATAGGTTATCTTCACTGCTATTCTAATTATCGAAATTGCTGATGCGACTTATCCCTCCCAGGTTCCAAATCGGAATGTAATTTCTATTTACGCTGGTTGTGACAAATTTTAAAATCTCCGACTTATATCCATCGAAATAATTTACTCATAAAGGTTATTGATTTGTGATCATGGTTCCCTTCTTATCTATAAATCAGCATAGACAAAGCATATCGTCTCTAAAACTTATCAAAGTGGAGAATAATTGATACGGGAAACTCGATCGTTGGTTTTGTAGCGAATCTTCTGACACAGCATTCTTATTCCATATGCGAGCAGTACATTTCGAAAGATGTGATGGGCGTTTAGTGTTATTTCGTTGTTTTTCTTCAGATATATAGCGGTTTTCGGAGTACTTGTTTTTGGCTAACTTCTAACAGTTTTTTCCATGTTTTTTTCTTTGAACGCTCGCTAATATTTTTGAATCAATTACTAAAATGTTATTAATTTCACAAAAAATTCTACTTCTTGTCCACTGACTTCCAAATTAATGTCAAATATGTCAGATTTTAAATCATTTGTGCACGAATGTACACGAATATTCGATCGAGTTTCATAATCGCAAATCGTTTTCGAGACGAGTTCGACAGAACTCGAAAACGACCACTCGATTCCACGCCAGGTCCAGCCCAGCTTGCAACGGTGGAATGTAGAGGAGCAGAGCCCTTTAATGTTTCCACCAAATCGCTGTCTATGGCTTTGGTAGACATTTTTTTCAAACACAGGTACTCAATGACAGCTCTAATTTCGTTTATGGCCATTTTGAAGCTCTCCGATTGTTCGTATTCAAATGAATGTACCTCCCTGGAATCATGGTCTATTTATGTTTTTTTTTATCCTGACTTAGTGGGTATATAAGGTAGTAAATTTTTTTTATTTTTTTGAATTTAATGCGAACTGGAAATATCACTACTTTTGGATCAACCCTCGTATGTCGCGTCCTATCTCACCACCACACTATACGTCCAACTAGTGATGAGTCTGTGTCCGTACGTTGACGTATGCGCCGAGGTAAATCACGCAAAGCATATGTTGCACCCAAACATAACTTACCGAACAGCCAGAAAAGTGGCATGCTCCTTAAGCAACCTTTTGCTCAATTTTTACGTAAAGTGGTGATGAGATACAACTTAACATACGTTCGCTTATGCGTTGTATGGGCACTAGTGATGGGTAAAACCAGCACACTTTACTGTGCTAGCACACTTCGCACACCACACTTAAGTGTGCTAGCACTGTGCTCCCAGCACTGACACAGTGCCGCACATTGACACAGTGCCGACACACTGACACAGTGACGACACACTGACACAGTGACGACACACTAGCACAGTGCCGGCACACTGACACAGTGCCGACACATTAGCACAGTGGCGACACACTGATACTGCCAGCACACTGACACTGCCGACACACTGACACAGGGCCGACACACTGACACAGGGCCGACACACTGACACAGTGCCGACACACTGACACTGCCGGCACACTTGTACTGAATGCTGTACGAGTGACACTGCCGGCACACTTGTAACGAATGCTGTACGAGTGGCGTTGATTTTGCCCATTAATATGATGTGCTTCGGTAACAAGGCGTTGTTTGCATTACAGAATGTGTACACATTTTGCGGTTTCGAAAGCATTAGCTATTGAATGCATTAGCTGATGAATGAGATAATTAGGGAACGCAAAAAGGCAGATAAGATTTGTTATTCGTATATTTTCTGGGTGAAAGTTTTGATTTTGAGTACACTACCGATGATTTGTGTTTTTCTAAATGCTGTGGACGTCTTCAAACGGGATGAAAGTTTAAACACAGATACAAATACGTTTGCTTGCGGTACAAATGAAAGAAATGCTTTCACGTTGAAAATATTTGTGGAAAATAGGTTTTGAGCAGATAGAAGGGTTTTGTCGTAACATGCAACGATAAAATGATAGCGATAAAATGATCTGCTGCAGATAGAAGGTTTATGGTAAGTAGTGCTATGTTTTTTAATATTCAAATATTAAAGGAGTTTTTAGGGCAAAAGTAGCTGAAATCGGCCAATTTTGGGTTAGAGTGATTTCGGACATAACGGGCCAAGACCTGTTGCTGTGATACAAAGATTTCGGTTTTGTAGGGGAGTAAGGGTTTTTTTGGCCATAGTTTGGCAAAAACTGCCGTTACCACGATTTCGATGATTGAAAGTGGTCGGAGAGTACAGTAGTGATATTTTAAGGACGAAAAAATGTTTGATAGGGAAAATTGGGCAAAACCGTCCAATTTTCCAAATTTTTTTTTTTTGTCTAGCATGAATTCGGGGACTTTTCTGAGTTGTTTCGAGCGAAATTTCCATACCAGTTTGGGGAAAAGCGGCCTAGTTTCGAAGATACGGCAAAAGTAGCTGAAATCGGCCAATTTTGGGTTAGAGTGGTTTCGGACATAACGGGCCAAGACCTATTGCTGTGATACAAACATTTCGGTTTTGTAGGAGAGTAAGGGGTTTTTTGGCCATAGTTTGGCAAAAACTGCCGTTACCACGGTTTCGATGATTGAAAGTGGTCGGAGAGTACAGTAGTGATATTTTAAGGACGAAAAAATGTTTGATAGGACGGTTTTGCCCAATTTTCCCTTTCAAACATTTTTTCGTCCTTAAAATATCACTACTGTACTCTCCGACCACTTTCAATAATCGAAAGCGTGGTAACGGCAATTTTTGCCAAACTATGGCCAAAAAACCCCTTACTCCCCTACAAAACCGAAATCTTTGTATCACAGCAACAGGTCTTGGCCCGTTATGTCCGAAATCACTCTAACCCAAAATTGGCCGATTTCAGCTACTTTTGCCCTAAAAACTCCTTTAATATTTGAATATTAAAAAACATAGCACTACTTACCATAAACCTTCTATCTGCAGCAGATCATTTTATCGCTATCATTTTATCGTTGCATGTTACGACAAAACCCTTCTATCTGCTCAAAACCTATTTTCCACAAATATTTTCAACGTGAAAGCATTTCTTTCATTTGTACCGCAAGCAAACGTATTTGTATCTGTGTTTAAACTTTCATCCCGTTTGAAGACGTCCGCAGCATTTAGAAAAACACAAATCATCGGTAGTGTACTCAAAATCAAAACTTTCACCCAGAAAATATACGAATAACAAATCTTATCTGTCTTTTTGCGTTCCCTAATTATCTCATTCATCAGCTAATGCATTCAATAGCTAATGCTTTCGAAACCGCAAAATGTGTACACATTCTGTAATGCAAACAACGCCTTGTTACCGAAGCACATCATATTAATGGGCAAAATCAACGCCACTCGTACAGCATTCGTTCCCGTGGAGTGTGCCTGCCAGTACAAGTGTGCCGGCAGTGTCAGTGTGTCGGCACTGTGTCAGTGTGTCGGCCCTGTGTCAGTGTGTCGGCCCTGTGTCAGTGTGTCGGCAGTGTCAGTGTGCTGGCAGTGTCAGTGTGTCGCCACTGTGCTAATGTGTCGGCACTGTGTCAGTGTGCCGGCACTGTGCTAGTGTGTCGTCACTGTGCTAGTGTGTCGGCACTGTGTCAGTGTGTCGGCACTGTGTCAGTGTGTCAGTGTGCTGCCGACACACTTCTAAAGTGCCGCACTCGCGCAGCACACCGAAGTGTGCTAGCACACTGTGCTAAGCACGCACAGGTGCTGCCCATCACTAATGGGCACTTAAATTCACTCATGTTTGCGTACGTCAAAAAGTGCCTCTTTTGCTCTAAAACCGGTCGGTTTTGACAGACGATTACGGCCGCAGACTCATCTTTGGTTAGGGTTTATATATGGACATTTCATAACGATAATTGAGCAAAAAGTTGCCCAATGTGCATGCATTTCTGGCAGTTCGGAAAGTTGATAATTCGGATAGTGAAAGCACGCTGCAACACAGTAAGACATGATGCTCATTACATTGCATACGTCGTTTTTTCCATAGAAATGAAGAAAATGTGAGTGCCTTTATAAATATAAAAGCAAAAATACTGATATTAAAAGCAAGAATGGTTATACAATTAACTATCTGCAATTAATATTCTCCATAAGCTCATGTAGTGTAGTGGATTCAACACTGTTTCCTGTCGTGTGAGATCCCTAGTTCGAATCCAGGTACGGACAAGGGGTCGTCCACCGAGGTTTGAGTTAACCTAGCTCTGAGTAGGTACCTGTGTCAAATCAGGGACAAAATGAGGCGTGAAACTAAGCACTTCACACCTGTAAAAGGTTTGATTTTGAGAATAGAGTCAATGGTATTGACTCCATTCTCAAAATCTCCAAAGGCTCTAGCTTTAACAACATTACTTTAATTAATAATCTTTGTTTTTTAATTAAATTTTTTTTTTTTTTTACTTTTTTGTCATTGGGGGTGCAAACACTTTTGCTTTTCACTGTAGGCAAAGAAATATTAATATTTTGGCAAAGTAATTCGAATACTAATTTTCTAATATCAGAAAAAATCGCTGTATGTACAGCATTTGTCATAATTCATGCTATTAATAATTTCCCCCTGATTTATCGCTATTCGATACGTCATTGGTGCATCCCATAGATGTAAAAGAAAATGGATACGAAAGGGCTTTCCGTGTACCTATATGTGAGCTAGCCTTTTTTAATTAATGCAGAACATTGCTCTCTCACAAAAATTCCGCTCAATACACCCCTTTCTACCGCACTTACAACCGAAAAGCCCTAAAGCTGAAGTTAGGTTAGGTTAGTGAAGAGGGCTGCCGGGAACGCGGCCAGCATTAGGCCACCAGTTTGGGCCCATTTGCCACCCTCATAGAAAATCACACGCATTGACACTTACAGCCATGGCACTGGCGGGATTCGAACCCGCAGTCCCCGTAGCACGCCGCTTTTCGGCCTGACGCCTTAGCGAGCAGAGCCACCGGGCCCCCTGAAGTTGGAGTTACAATCAATGCAACACAACATTGTTGCACAACAAAATGAGTTAAAGTATGAGAGCAGTTACAATGATGCAACACAACTTTGTTGCGCAGCAAAAATTGCTCATACCTCAAACTTGGCATGGCAACAAAATTTTTGAAAATATTCAATTCCACCAGTTCCTATGAACATACGGGAAATGGGAAATTAAATATGCAGATGAAAATCAGAATTTGTATTTTTGTCTCATTTTTCCTTTGCAATATACTCTGCAGCTTTTAAAGGATAAAATGCTCACTGATATCAATTTCCGAGACTTTAATTATCAAACAACAATGTTGTGTTGCATTGATTGTAACTCCAGCTTATTGCTGTCTCTTATTTACGAAAAATGTGAAGAATATCAGATCGGTGTAAAAGCGTGCAACGGGCAACACGAAAAGAAATGTCAATGTCAGTTTGATTAGTGTCGGTAAATTAAAACTTTAATTGTATTTAGTGTGAGCCAATTTTTTCCTAGCTCAAAAAATATTTTAATAAAAAAACCAATTTTTCCTTTCGAAGCTAGATATATTGAATTTTGTGACAAATATCGATATTTCGAGGGTAATCTGCCCTCTTCTTCAGTGTCTATCAGCCCTCTTCTTCAGTGTCTGATAGACACTGAAGAAGAGGGCAGATAACCCTCGAAATATCGATATTTGTCACAAAATTCAATATATCTAGCTTCGAAAGGAAAAATTGGTTTTTTTTATTAAAATATTGACTTTAAGTCAAAATTTCTAATGCTGCCTCCTCACTATGGGCCATCATCGGCCACTGCAATGGCCACAATGAAGCCACCATCAAAATTTGCCTCCACACACTGGGCCACTAGTTGGGCCAGTTATGATTTTTCGGTTGCGCATGATGGCCGGCTTTGATGTGTGCGTAACATCGCTCCGAAAGCCACCCTCGGTCATCGCCATTTCCATGCTTCGCCACTGTCGGCCACTGCTAGCCATCGCCCGTCTACACAATGGGCTACATGATGGCCCACGGACATGGGCCATATGATGGCCTACACTGAGGAGGCAGCATAGCAGAAAATTTTGAAATTGTTCGGCATGTACAGTGGAAACATGAATCTACGTGAGTGCGTGATAATCTGTGTCGGTTTCTTTATAAGTGAAATAATAGTAAATTCCATTTATTAAAAACAGTTTAATCTTCACTGAGTGCGTTTATGCCGTAGCCAAATTAGTGAGTTCTGCTTATTTAGCAGCGGTATAAACCACTTCTAAATTAGCCGAGCTTGCTATTTTGGCTACGCTACTTTAGCGCTGCCAAAATTTAGCGCTGTTATAAGTGTGAAGGTAGCAGTGGTATAAACACTATAACAGCGCTATTTCGTTATCAGAAGTGTCATAAATAGGATTTCTAGTTTCGAGTGACATTCGCAATCTGGAAGCCTTGGTGTAAGAGTGTTCTTGTTCTTATTCTTAGTATTGAGTTCCTTTCAGATATTACGCCATTTTGGCTTTGGTTAATGAGTTGTACGGAGTAAACGCTACTACTATAGCAGCGCCAGGTTGGCAACGCTATTTTAGCTACGGCATAAACAAGGCCGGTTGCTGAAAAAGAAATGTCAAATGACGCTCAAAATGGCGATATCTCGTTTTTTTTTATATTGGCGTTACCGCATGAACTGTGTAGTAGAGATGGGCAAAATGCCTCATGACACGTAAGGCATAGCTCTTTCTTACAGTGCAGCGCCTGAAAAAAGCACAGCATAGTCTATGAGCGAAAGCTTTCGTTTGAATAAACTTAATGAAATACGAAGCGAACAGTGTACTGAGAGTACGGCGTAATACTGTAAAATACTCTAAAAAAGAGCGATCAGTGGTGTGTCATGAGGCATTTTGCCCATCTCTACTGTGTGGGGTACACGCCCATACCAACTTATTCCATTTTGCAAAAAAAAAAAACATTTTGACCTTGAAACTGCGCCTCCATTTACGCAATGCATTACTGTCAAAGTAGCCTGAGAGTTGCTGGTATTTTTTGCGAGACTGAACCGTATGTGAGCAGTGAAAAATCTAGCTTGAGAATGGAGTTGTCGAATCGTATATTGCATCTCTTTCTGTTCCATGCGATTTCTTCCAACTTTCCAGGCTGACCAACAGTACAATCTCAGGTTAGATCACTGGATTTTTGGTCCGTATACATATACGGAGTTGTTACGCTGGTCAGGAACTAACTTCTTACGCTGTGCCTGTACCTCATTCTCACACCAATAAGCAGAAAGTCGAAAATTGAACCATTTCTCTCGTTCGATTTCTAATCCATTCTCTCTTATATCTGTGGTGCATTCACAGATATGAACCGATTTTGAACGCGCCATGTCGTCATCAGGGGGCTGAAAGTACGTGATTTATTGATGGAAGATATTGGCACACATTCCGATTTGGAACCTGGGAGAGATAAGTCGCATCAGCAATTTCGATAATCAGAATAGCAGTGAAGATAACCTATAATAATTTTGAAATTGTGAAGTGGTGTGCTTTTCGGGGTGTCTAGAATTAACTTCGGATGAGTTTGTTTTTTCGTGGTTGAAAGTGTTGGAAATATCAAGGGCCAGGCTCTGGTAAGATCTGTAGATTTGAGAGAAGTAGAAGAGTTAGATTGGGGGTAAAGGTAATTGATTAGTGAGGATAATAAAGACCTAGAGGCTAAGGGATTGAGTAGGTTATAATGGAGGAGAACCCTGAGGAAGGGGACTCCAAACCAAGGGTAAAGAGAAAGAAAGGGGAGGAAGAGATCAAGGTTTTGTCAAAGACAGCATTAAAGCAGGTGGTCCCGGATTCAGTGAATAGTGAGGTTAGGTGTACGGAACATGTGGTAGAAAGCATGGTGATTAATGTAGGAAATTCACTAGGACAAAATGATAAAGGAGTGACGAGTGGCATGGAGGTGGTAGATAAGCAGAAAAATATGAGGCCAGATAGAGAGTTAAACAGATATATTAGAAATTCAAAGAAAACTTATCCAGTGATTGTTGAAAGGAAAAATGAGGAAGGAGGTAGAGTCAGGTTAGATGATATGACTTTCTATACAATGACGAGCGGAGAAAATATTAAAAACATTCAGAAAGTTGTAAAAGTAGGCTTTAATAAGATCAAAATTGATTTCAAACAGGCGGAGGACGCGAACAATTTATTAGATAGTAAGATTCTAAGGAAATATGGCTGCTGTGGGTACATTCCTAACAACTTTCTATTTAGGTACGGGATAATTAGAAATGTTCCGCTGAACTTTAATTTAGAAAAAATAATTCAGATGGGAGTGCCAAGTAATAAGTTTGGAAATAGGATAAAGAATATGAAAATTAGAAGTGTTGAAAGGATGTCAATGAGAGACAGGAACGATTTGTCGAAATTCATACCGTCGTTAACGATTAAATGTATGTTTGAAGGAGAGGACGTCCCAGATTATGTATATGTAGAAATTTAAGAATGGAAGTTGAGTACTATATAACGAAGCCTAAACAATGTTTCAAATGCGGGAGGTTAGGGCACATTACTAAGTATTGCAACAATGAAAATAAAAGATGTCTGAGATGTGGGGAGAATAACTGTGAAGGGATATGTAACTTGGTTAAATGCATTTTATGCAATTCAAACGAACATTTTTCTACAGATAAGATATGCCCTAAGTGGAGAGAGGAGGAACTCATTATGGAGATAGCAGGAAAAAGAAATGTGAACTATGTTGAAGCCAGAGAATATGTAAATAAAATAAACAGATTCAGTGGATTAGACGAGATAGATTTAAGTGATTACCCTGAGCTAAAGGGGAAAAAAGATGGACCAACAAGAGATGTGGATAAAGAAAGCAATAGTACATTTATCAAAAAGAAATTTTCTGAAGTATTAAAGTATAAAAACAGAGATATGGGAATTAAGAAAATAGGGAAAGCAAATGAATCAGAGAGACAAGACAGAAAGGAGGAAGGAGGAAAAAAAGAGTCAAGAGGTAAACCAGTATATGAGAATAAAAATTATCAGATAACTAGTGAGCTTGAAAAATTTCTTACTAGTATTATGAAAAACAAGGAAATAGAGAAGATTATGTTGGAGAGGGAATCAATTTCCAATAGTATAGTAGACTTTTTGATAAATTTAATGAGGAAAAATGAGAAAATAGTAATAAACCAAAATGAAAATACTGCAATTGAACATTCAGGGAATTTATAGAAATAAAAGTAGCTTGGAATTTTATTTGAATAATGAATATTTTGACATAGCCTTGGTTTCGGAGACTTGGGCTACAGAAGAGAATAATAGTAGCATAAACGTGAATGGATATAATATTGTAGCTAAAAATAGGAAGGATAAAAGGGGAGGGGGTGTGTGTATTCTCATTAGAAAGGAGATCAAGTTTCAGGAGATAATTCTGGACGCTAAGGTAGAAGCAGTGGGTCTTAAAACCGTTAACCTAAAAAATAATTTAAGTATTTATTCTGTTTATTGTCCACCGGACATTGTTAGTGAGTTTTTCTATGATGAATTAAAAAAAATTTTAGTAACTGCGCACAAGTCCATTTTTATCATGGGAGGAGATTTTAATGCTAGGAGTATATGTTGGGGTGACCATATAAACAATGCGAGAGGGAAAAAAATGCGGAGACTAATGAATGAATTTAGCTTGATATTTTATAATAATGGAAATAGGACCTTTTCAAATAAAAGGATCCAACGACAGGGAGGGTCGTCAGCTCCGGATGTCACTTTTGGCAATTTTATGCCTACTAAATTGAAATGGAATACACAGAATAACCTAGTTAGTAAAAGTAATCATAAAGCCATAGTTTTTACATTCAAGGCAAAATTAAGTAGAGAAAATAGAATAAATAAGATATCTAAGAAAATTCTGGAAGAAATCAACCAGTTTACGTTTCAAGGTAATTTAAGTCTAATTAGTAAGGATTTTCAAGCAATAGTAGAGAATAATCAAGTAAAGTGTACTAAGTTAAAGCATACAAATAAAGTATGGTGGAATGAAGAGTTAAAGGTATTATGGTATAAGAAAAAGGATCTCCTGAAAAAATACAAACAGAGTAGGTTAATGGTTAATTTCTATGAATATCATAGAGCCGTGACGAAGTGGAATGAGGAAGTAAAAAAGTTTAGGAGAGAAAGCTGGATAAACAAAATCATGGAGCTGGCCAAAGGAGATAACATCAAAGAATTTTGGAGATTTATAAACAACATTAAGAAAATAGGAAAGATAAGCAATCCATCAGGTTGGGATAAAAAAAATAATTTAACTTATTTAACAATGATTAAAAACAAAAGTCACCAAGACAGTTTAAATATAAATGAGCTTAGGAAACCATCAGAGAGGATGAACTTAAAAATAGGGGAAGTAGAAGAAGTCTTGGAAAGGCATAAAAGAAAGTCAGCTCCTGGGCCGGATCAAATCACGTATGAAATGCTAAGAGCGATGAATTCAAAAAGTAAAGAAAAGTTAGTAGATGCTTTGAATGATACAGTGAACGATCACACAAACCTATCAGAATTTTTAAAGATAAGGGTCTCCCCTATACTTAAACCACAGAAAAACCCTAATGAATTGATAAACTACAGGCCGATTTCCTTATTAAATGTACTGGTAAAAGTAATAAACAGGATAATTAAAAACAGATTAGTAGAAAATAAAGAATTAATGAATAAAATTCCAAGAAACTCACATGCGTACCAAAAGAACAGATCAATTAGTTCATGTCTCAACATGGTAGACCTTTGGATTAACCAAGCTAAAGCGAAACATCAAAATGTGATGATGGTAACGCTGGACATTTCTAACGCATACGAAGGGGTTGACCTTAAAGTATTAAAGGATACTATGATCGAATTAAATGTGCCTGAAGTCTATAGTTGGTGGATACTCGCATTCCTTGTGAATAGAAGCTTAATGCTAGGAGAGGCGAATGTAGCGGTCAAAAACGGTATCCCGCAAGGGGATGTACAGTATTCCCCGGTTATAAGCAACTATAAGTGGGCACGTATAATCCTTGATTATATGCGGTTTTGCTATTATCCGGTAGCCCGGTTATAAACAGTGCAGATGCTTGTGTGAGGGAGCCCGGTTATAAGCAATTTTTATACTTATATCAGGGAACCCGATTATTGTCAACTAATTTGCTTGTATGAAGGTGCTGTAACACTGTTTAATGCTGCATATTTAGTTACTCGCAGTGATGTGATAGAGCTGACAATCTTATTAAAAGCTCTTCTTTTTTGATATTTTCAATGCCACTTACTAAACAGATTACTGATATAGGTCTAACCATTGTTGATACAAAATTAAATAGGCACGTATAGTTTCATTATTTATTTATATTAAGCTTCTTTAGACTTATATGCAAACATAAAGGTAAATATTCAATTCACAGATTGCTAACAAATATGTAAATTAGATTGAAAGCAAAAAAGACCTGAATTCATACGATTATTTAAAAAATGAGGTAATTTTTGTTTGTTTGAAATTTGTGTTCGTTGTCTTTAAAAAATAATTCTCCATCTGCTCGAAAGTACTTAAATTAAGCTGCAGGCTATCCACGTATCTATTCAATGTACTAAGAGCCATAATTGCATCCACTCTCGTAGGGGTACTGCTTTCCTGGCCAAATGAATTATGTGTATTTTGACCTTCCAGTATACCGTTTCGTGGCTCATCTACAATTTCCTGAACAATTTCTTCATCTGTTGCAACACCACAACATTCCACATTTTCATCACAGTCGACAAATTCTGTGAAAACGTCTTCTGCGATGGGAATATCAATCACTTCATTTACTTCGCCGTCTATATCAAAGTTACATTCCTTTACAAATCTTGCTTTTTTAAAACAATTTACTATGGTCTGAGGAGAAACCAGCCACCAAGCACGTTTCACAAATTTTAAAGCATCTAATAAATTTATTTTTTTCGAATATTCAGCCATAGACTCTCCTCTTTCAATTGCTAGCAACTGCTGCCTCAAGATGTTAGATCTATAATATGCTTTGAAGCAACGAATTATCCCCAAATCGAGAGGTTGAGTGATACTAGTGGTATTTGCTGGTAACATGTACATTTTGATATTTTGAAGCTCCACTCCTGTATCTAATTTATGGCACGGTGCGTTATCTATGAATAGAATAATATTTCGGCCTTGGTTGCGTGCTTTGATAGAACATTGGAATATTTCCATTATTTTTGTCCAAATTTCACCTGTCATCCATGCCTTTTTTTGGTGATAATATGGCACAGGAATAGTTTTTCCCCGGAAACAGTGAGGGTTTTGGTATTTCCCTATAGAGTAAACAAACTTTTCCGATCCATCCATGTTGGTAATGAATAGTAAAGTAATGCGATCTTTTCTAATTTTATCTCCGCTGACTTTATCACCGGCTCTGGCTAATGTGCCTAGAGGTAGTGCTTTGTAGTAAAGGGCTGTTTCGTCAGCATTGAAGATATCTGCTGGGGAATATTGATTTAAAAGCAATGGTAAAGCGTTCGTAGCCCACTCAGATGCAATTGGTTCGTTGGCCGAATTCCTTTCACCGTGTATACGGTGAAAGCTCACATTTTCTTTTTGTTGCCAGCGCCACAACCATCCGTTACTTGCTTCAAAATTTGGAACATTTAGAAGTTGAGCAAATTTTATTGCCTGTTCTTTTATTAAGGGTCCATTAACAATCGCGTTTTTCGCTCTCATCTGGTTGAACCACCTCGACACCGATTTATCGATGGAATCGTAATTTCCAACACGAACTCGTTTCCGCTTTATGTTTTTATTTTCTAAATATAATTTACGAAAGTGATCTTTGCTCTGAACTATTCTGGTTATCGTGGAGCAATCACAATTAAATTTTTCCGACACCTCTTTTCGTGGGACATTTTTTTCAATAAGTTCGATTATTTCCAATTTTTGTTTTATGGTCAATGCTGTCCGTTTGCCAGGAGCCATTTAAAATGCTTAAAGAAACTTCTGTAATAAATATCAAATAAAGACTTACTTTGGGCTTACCGTTGCTGATTTTTTTTAAATAACCGTATTCAATTTAATGTTTTTTAAATTACTGCAAACTATACACAAGTACTATTACATACCCAACAAAAGATAGTGAAAAACCGATGTCCTCAGTGTAAGCCACCAGTATACCAACTAGAACACAAAACAAACTACCTAGAATCAGCCGATAATTTACAGCAGCTGAGTAAACAACCGATGATGTCCGTATAGTTCTAGCAATTTGCCAATATCCGAGTAAATTAACATGAAGTGAAATTTTTCCCATTTTCATTTCTATTGATAGTATCCGATTTTTTCGTATAAACGGGTTGCCATTATGCGGGGACAAATGTATTGAGCGATGTATGAAAACGAAATTAAGCTCTTGAAAACGTGACACTAAACGGGGAATGCTTTTAAGCGGGTTGTTTTTAGCCGGGGAGTACTGTATTAAGCCCTCTGATATTTAATTTCTATACGACGGTTTTGCATAAAGTAATTAGTAATAATATTAAGATAATTCAATACGCGGATGACTTTTTAATCATAGCTACCAATAGGAATAAGAATGTTTGCTATAATGAACTACAAAGAAGTATGGATTTGTTTGCGGGAGGAGCTAGAAATCTAAAATTACCACTAAATGCGGAGAAATGCAAAGGGATTATATTGAATAGAAACACAAACTATGCAAGTAGAATTAAAATAGAGGACAGAGAAGTGGAGTGGGTAACTGAAGTAAAATTTCTTGGAAAAATCATCAAAAACAATAGTTCGGAGAAAGATCTTGTGCTAAATAAGATAGAACAAGTCAAGCCAGAAATTAGTATGGTAAAGAGAGTCACAGGGGTGAAGAGCGGGCTCCCACCGGAAAAGAGTATAGTACTGTATAAGTCTTTTATCAGAGCGAAGTTAGAAAGCCATGTGTCAAGCCTATATGAAGCGCCGAAATATTTGTTAAAAAGAATAGACAGTCTGAAAGCTGGAGTGATAAAAAGATGCCTAGGATTAATGAAACAGACTCCGAATATAATTGCATTTGACATGGCGAACGAAGTACCAACCAATTGCAGGGCTCAGATTAGGTTAGTAAAAGAAATAATCAAAATAAAAATGACTGAAAATGTAGTATTTAAAGAAATAATTTCAATGAAATCCAAAGCTAGATATTATCAAATATATCATAAATTTAGGAATGTAATAAATAGAGTAGAGGAGGTAGAACAAATAGATAGACCGAGAAATCTAAAACTAGTTCCTAAGCAAAATGGTCTGTTCAAAAGTATTAGTCTAAATGATAAGGAAATAATAAGGAGTAGGTATGGAGAACTTATTGGTAAAGCGACAGCATCTAATAAAATCATCATTATAACAGATGGAGCAAAATCGTGTTTAGGAAGGGGATGTGCAATTTTGATGCAGAAAAATAATCAGGTCAAAAAGTTCAGTTTAAGTCAGGAGGGCTCCGTAGTCAATGCGAAATTGACAGGGATTCTTCTTGCGTTATCTGCATGTAAATTAAATCCGGAGCAGAAAGTTATGATCTTAACAGACTCAAATGGGGCATGCTTAGAAATTAAAGAGAATTCTCTCAATAAAAAGGTCATTAATGATATTTATAAAGTATGTAGGGAAATACCTAATAAAGAAATAGAAGTGATATGGATACCAGGGCACTGTGGAATAGAAGATATGAATAAAGTGGATGAGGGAGCGAAAGTAGGAATGATGGAGGGAGAAGTCTACAATAATAAATTTGAGGCGGATGAAGCAATAGAGCAAATTAGTGAGTTAATCAATAATGAGAACAGAGAAAATTATAGAAGGGAAGTAGGGAAGTATAAACAATGCACCTGGAATAAAGCATTCCTAAGTGGAAGAAGTAGGTTTTGGTTTAAGAATTTAAAATTAAAAAGTAAGACATTCAAACAGTTAAATAGATTAATAACTAATAAATGCTACAGTAATTTACAATTATTCAGGATGAAAACTATAGACAGTCCGAAATGTTCTGTATGTGAACTGGTAGATGACCTAGATCACCAAATTTTCCACTGTCAGGCATTAAGTAACCAGAGAGCGGAGTTTGAAATTTTCCAACACTATAATAAAGTAGACTCGATACTGATGGTAAATAATACAAAGCACATCACTGAATTGGGAAGGTTTCTAGAGTTGGTAGAGTTGAACTTGTAAACAATTTAATGTAAAAAGTTAAAGTAGCTGTTTAATGTTTTTTTATAAGATGAAAATATCTGAGCCTTGTAAATAATATAGTTATAAGTAATTAAAGTCAGTAATTATAAACAGTTAGAGTAACAAAGTAAAGTTTAAAGAAACCAAAAATGAGTAGTTAAGAAATAGATTGAAGTAGTATTTAAACCCAACAAATGGGTGATGTCGAACACGATGGCTGATGCGAATCGTTATAAGCCAACCTTTTCCTCGTAAAACAGGAATTAGTACTAAAAAAAAAAAGATATTGGCTGGGACTGAAGGATTTATCATCAGCTGGCACGTAAAAAGAGATAAAACCAAAATAAGATCACTTTACCACATGCGAAAGTGAGAAAAGTATACTGTCAAACGACAGGTGAGAATGTATATATCCGTGTTAACTGATAGGTGAGAGTGTGTTGGCGTGCGTATTATCCCATCAAGAAACAGTAAGGCCCCTTTCACATTATCCGGTTCCGACTGTACGGCAAAAAACCGTACGGCGACAATTTTCTAGTGGTGTGAAGAAGAGTATAGCCTCTTTCACATTTCACGGTTACGGCAAAATGCCGTGGCCGTACCGTGTAGCAGCCGTCCACTGCCACTGCAATCCACGGCTGCCGAACGGCGACCGGAGACTCAGTAGTGCATGTGACCAAGTGCATGCTTTCACATTATATGGTTTCAAACCGTACGGTCAGTCAATCTTGAGCGAATTTAGTTGCAGTTTAACAAAGTGTAAAGTGACAAAAGAATAATGACAGATATAGATGCAGAAGTTTTGATTACACTTGTGGACACCTACAAAGACAGAAATGCAACGAAAGATGCCTGGCATGAAGTCTGCATAGAAATGCACCCAGATTTTGGTGCTCTTAATGCTATAGATAAAAATGCGTTTGGTAACAGCTCACCATTTAATCACAAACTGAGATTGTGGCGAATAAAAACCGCGCATAAACCGTATAGGGTTAACATGTTGCTCATTCGAATTTTCACCGTACGGTTTTTCGCCGTACGGTCGGAACCGTATAATGTGAAAGAAGCCTAAGCGCAGCGAACATTCACTGGCAACAAACGAAATTCCCTGTATTAGGTTGCATAAAATTGTCGGAGATATTCTTTTCACTCGCCAAATGGTATCGAAAGTAGTATTCCGCGCTAACTACCTTTTCGCTTACCATTTTAATACTCAGAATATGTTTTGAGAAAATCAATAATGCATAAATCGCCATTCGTTAAAATAGTCTCTTTGGCAATTTGTTTATTTGATCGTAGCAGGGTTGCTTGGCGGGGTACTTTGTGTCTTTTTCTAACTTGGGCTTGGATATTGCTATCAACTTCTCGCAATTGTATTGCAATTCACGTACTTTCCGAGCTATATATAGTTCTTAAGCTATGTCGTCGTCTTGTCTTCTTGGTTCATATGGCAGGGCTGCCAGGTTACTTCGCGCTATATTCCACATTTATACCAATGCATCCTGAAAAATAAAAACCTAAGCGTTGGCTCAAGTGGATGACGTGTTCACGAAAAACAGTGATTTAAATACAAAATTGTTATGTCCCTATGGAAAAATTCTATTCAATTTGAGTCTTGCCATTTGATCGAACTGCGAGTTAACCTAGCTGTAAATAGGTACATAATAACTGCTGAAGCACAATGTGCCGATGAAGCCAGGAGCTCTGCCCTAAGTAGCATAAACGCCAGTAATTATTTTAGTAATTGTTGACTTATTTGAAGATTTGTGTTTTTTAAGTGTTGGAGATATTTGGAAAAGGCATTTTCCATTTTTGATTTTAACATACACAAAAGATAGGTTTTTCATATTTTGTAGAATGTATTACGGCTATGAAGTTTTCAAATCCGATGTTAACTCAAAAATGAAAAGTGAAAATGTCAGATAAGGCGTTTATGGTACGTAGGGCAGAGTTGTCGAAAAGTAGAAAGCATAGATTTTTGTTAAATCAGTTTCAACGCATAGCTCATGCCGCTGTGGTTGTAGCGAAAAGGATAGTATCGACCAAAGGCTAGTATTGTTTTCGATTTCACGTGAAATTCACAGAGAAAATTTGACGTGAAATTTATTTCGGCGAAAATTTATCTCGAAAATAATCAACAGTTTCATTTTTCACTTCAGAGCGTGAAAGATTGTGAATTGAATTCAGCAAATGTCTTTTTCATAACAAAATTCTAGGTATTCTATCTCAGAGTTTCCGTTTTTTTTCCAATCTCGGAGATTTCACTAAAAAGAATGACCAGATAATGGAGACTTGTCGAAATTTTGCTTCACAATTAAGCCTTAAAATCGGAGACACTGCGTTAAGACAATCAAAGATTTAAAGAAGCCAAGCCAAAGCGGCACATTGTGTTTCAGCATTAATCAGAGGTAAATTGAGTCGCAAGCAATGATTGTAAATGAAGCTTCCACCAGTTTTAACTGTCAACAGTGTGGCCAAATATTTGCGAGAAAATATAGCCCAATTTCAAATTTTCGTAGCCCAAAATAGCCAAGATTTCTTATTTGTAGCTCAAAAACCGCCACACGAGATTTGCAACTAAATTAATTCATTTAAGCTGATTAAACTATAATATTTAAATCCGTAAATTTCGTACGAAGTAACATAAATGCTCTAATTGTAGCACAGAAGTCGTTTGAAACAGTAAAAATGTTCGATACCATATACAGATAAAATTTTATTCACAACGTATTTGAAAAGGGGAAAATGTGAATAAATAAATAACAGGAACTGTGTGGAAATTTTAGAAAAGTCCTTGAAAAAATAAGTGTTGAAGGGTACTTATTTTTCCTGACTCTTACTAATTTTAAAGCTATCGGCAGTTTTTCTTTCGATGAGCAATTGTTTTTCACTTAGATCGCTGTATTTTGCACTCATAGTAGATTTTTTCAGTTGTTTTGACGTTGCCTGAACAAACATCATAATTATCAAATGAATTGCATTCATACTTACTTAAAGGGAAAACATACAACAATGCTCAAATAAATCAATATTTTATTATAATCAGAATACGAATAAAATTCAACAATAAAATTTTACACATTAAATAATTTTTCGGCAGAAAACTATGCAGAAATTGTACGAAAAACTTTCTTGACCTTGACAGATAATATTTTTCTGGAAAACAATTTTTTGCACAATTTTTCATGCTTGTCTTAAACCCGTTTTTGGCCCGATTAGCTATTAAGCAAATTTTTGTGCAGCTAATCTGGCTCACTGTCCAATTTTAGAGGCTGCCCGATTACAGAGTGAATTTTCTTCAAGATATAGTAGGTCTGTTCGCGTACCTGAATCTATTATAATATATTAAAATAGATTCGCAGAAAGTTGTTTTTGTACTCTTGCTGCAAGCCCAATTTCGCAGCAAAAAGAAGCCAGCTGCCAAATTCTGTTACTGCTGGAGTTTGCTGAAGTACGCGAACTGACCTAGTATGTGCGGTGATGTTATAGCTCAATTTTTCAGGTGGTTCGATCATACAGTGTCCCGATTAGTAGGTTTTACTGTATAGCCCAAATATAGTTTTTCATAAAAATAGATAGCCCAAAAACCGCAAACTCGCGAAATGAAAAAACGTCCCGCGAATTCACATTTTAGATAGCCCAATCTGGCCACACTGACTGTCAAGTCCGATAAGGTTTTTTTACTGAGACTACAAATTGAGTAGCCTAGTAGGTTCACTGGCTTGTTGTGTGTGAGATCCCTCATTCGAATCCAAGTTCGGACGAGGGACTGCGCACCAAGCTTTGAGTTCACCTAGCTCTGAGTAGGTACCTGAGTTAATCAGGGCTAAAGTGAGTCGCGGAACTGTATATCAAATATACATCGGTCAAACGAAACGGTTAGTTGGTGTTATGCCGGGTTTACATTCTCGCCGAGGAATGGCAAATGTAGATGAGGTCTGTGTGTAAATGGTCTCCTTGTCTATTCTCGGCTATTTTTTTCATGGCAAGCACGCGTGTGTAAATGGTTTGCTCGTCGGCTCTTGTTTGTTTTATGAAGGGATAATGATCCTTTTATTGCTGTGCCTGAGTGTTTATGACCGTCTCGTCCGAGCTCGAAGCCGCTGGAAGCGAAGTCGGTTTTATGCATCGAGTCCAAGGGATTCGAGAGGGTAGCATGTGCTCATTCACATTTTCGAATTTTTCGCTGGGACTTCAAACATGTCTTTGCGTGTCCCAGATTGAAATCACTCAACGCTCACCAGGCAGTTGCAATAGCCACAACCTGTACCTCAGCCATCGTTCACTGAACTGAACAAAACAGCTCACAACTGTCGAAAGATGCATGGTGCAATATCCTAAGTAAACAATTCACCCTATGAAAGGTGCATGGTCCGTGTTGCATGGTGCAATATCCTAAGTAAACAATTCACCCTATGTCTTGCTGAGTCTTATCCAATGTTTTGCAGAGTGCCTTCACGAGACGCTCGTCCCAATGTATAAACGCGGCATTACAAATCGCAAAGTGAAGAGTAGCATGACAAAAATTTTGAAGTGGTACATTTCATGAATTTGACGCGTCATGACAATTTTCGTTCTTGTACGGGACAAATGTACTGGCTCTTATGCTTGTTTTACACATATGGCAGACGTTTCGTCGAGGAACTTGTGAAATTACTTCCTTCCATATCTTCGCATGTAAAAAAAAACAGCCGAAAGTAAACAAGGGGACCATTTACACACTCGGCTCGCCAACATTTGCCATGTGTGTAAACGCGGCATTACAAGTCCTACTCAACACTAGTGTGGGGTCCCTCATTCGAATCCAAGTTCGGACGAGGGACTGCGAACCAAGATTTGAGTTTACCTAGCTCTG
The DNA here is from genome assembly GCA_947369275.1 of Nemotelus nigrinus. Classification (NCBI taxonomy): domain Eukaryota; kingdom Metazoa; phylum Arthropoda; class Insecta; order Diptera; family Stratiomyidae; genus Nemotelus; species Nemotelus nigrinus. The sequence goes on along the minus strand of OX376372.1, from coordinate 201,206,640 downwards.
AATAGGTACCTGAGTTAATCAGGGCTAAAGTGAGTCGCGGAACTGATCACTCCACACTCTTATTCACATTGATTGTAAATAGGACATTAATCCCGAGATTAAAATGTTGGTCCCGAAAATTCAAGATTTCATTCAAAGCAGAGAATAATTGATACGGGAAACTCGATCGTTTTGCGGAATAAGCCTCCGAAAGCAGGATCAAATTGGAATTGTTCTTGCGGGATGATTAAAATTGAAAATTTTTTTTTATTTATATTTAAAATTAGCTTTAGTGACGATAAAAGAATTGCAAATATGGCTAAATTCAATTACTTCGACAATGTTGAGTTGTCCATTCGCTCCAATAGCGTGAACTCATACGTTGTCTATGCTGATTTATAGACAAGAAGGAAACGATGATCACAATTCAATAACCTATACAAATGGAATTGTTTATTTTTATGGGATGGTTAAAATTGAAAATGTTCAACTAAATTTAAGTAAATCGTTTCGGAAGTATGCACTGTTTCTCATCAGTTCATAGTGCATACCTGACTGATGCGACCATTTACAGTGGCAAATTATTAATTTTCGTTTACGTTAGTTTTGACAAAATTTACGTCTTTTATCTAACGATAATGTGTTCTCATAGAAGTTGCTTCCATTCTTGTCTATAATAGCATAGACAACGTATATCGGACCTAAAGCTTTTTCAAGCAGATAATATTTGATGGTGGAGTATCAATCATTTTGCGGATTAAGGGGTTACCCCCACTTGTAGCGTAAAAAATAGGTCATTTTCATGAATTTTTTGTTAAGAAAACTACGAAACTTATTTAAACGATTATTATATTATCTTAAAGTACCTACATCCGAAACAAAAAAGGCGATGGATTTAGTTAAATAACAGTATAAACTAGTGTTTAATCGAAGGATTTAAAACAATCATTTTTGACAAAATGGCGGACAGTCAAAGTTAATGGTTCGATTTTCACTTAAAAAAACGGTCGTCTTTTGGCTGTAAAACGGCCATTTTTTATCAAAAAAACAAATCGAACGATCAAATACTATATTTTTATGTATTGAATAAGCCTGCCAAGTTTTAAAAAGATCGGTTAAGCAGTTTTCGAGTAATTTTGGTCACCGACTTCAAAAATGTCATTTCGAGAAAAACGCGTTTAAGGGGTTACCCCCACTTGTAACTTTGAAATTTTTCGTTTTTTTTTTGTTGCATTTTTTTTTTAAGTATAACTATCTGAGAATACGTCCTTCAAATTTCAAGTCGATCCAAACATAATTAACCGAGATATGAGCGTTCAAAGAGAAGAAACTGTTGCTTATACAACCGTTACTTATACTTATAAACGCGTTTTTCTCGAAATGACATCTTTGAAGTCGGTGACCAAAATTACTCGAAAACTACCAAACCGATCTTTTTGAAACTTAGCAGGCTTATTTAATACATAAAAATGTAGTGTTTGATCGTTCGATTTTTTTAAATAAAAAATGGTCGTTTTATAGCCAAAAGACGACCATTTTTTTAAGTGAAAATCGAAATATTAACTTTGACTGTCCGCCATTTAGTGAAAAATGGATATTGTTTTAAATCCTTCGATCAAACACTAGTTTATACTGTCATTTAACTAAGTCCATCGCTATTTTTTGTTTCAGATGATCCAGTTCGACACAATTTTGGTCACCGCAAAAGGTGAAAATTAAAATTCCATTGTTTTGACGGCCATTTGTAATTAAATCATGTAATATTTTGCAATAAAAAAATTACTGAAAGGTGTTTAAAGTATGTACTTTAAGAAAATATAACAGTCGTTAAAAAACATTTTGTAGTTTTGTCAAAAAAAATTCATGAAAATGACCTATTTTATTGCGCTACAAGTGGGGGTAACCCCTTAAAGTTTCAATTTCAGTTTACACGGAGGAAACAGTTTTATTTATTTTCCATATAATAGCTCTTTCGCCGACGATGCCGCTTCCAAAAATGCAATTTACTGTTACCTTCTCAGCATTCTGGCTTCCCGAGTTCTCTCGGCCGCAACAATAGATAGAAACCGGAGAGAGGATTGAGCGCGGCAGACGGCAGATTAGCCGGTTGTATAAGTAACGGTTACTTCTCTTTCAACGCTCATATCTCGGTCAATTTTTTTCGGATCGACTTGAAATTTGACGGACGTATTCTCAGATAGTTATACTTAAAAAAAATGCAACAAAAATTAAAAGAAAAATATCAAAGTTACAATTGGGGGTAACCCGCTAAGCTGAGGTCTGACGAGAAACAGTGCATATCTTCGACACCATCGAAATTTTTGATCAGCTCACAGAAAAAATTCCACGTTATATCGCTATCGGAGGCTTAATCTGCAAAATGATCCATATAATCGCATCAATTATTCTAGCTTTAAAGCTTATATACCTTGGCTATGGTATTATCGATAATAAGGGGAAAAGCGATCACAAGTTAATACTACTCTGAAAATTTAGTTTTGTTATAAAAAGCCGCCCCTTTAAGGTTTATCTCCAGCAGTGCTGCCATTTTAGCATTTTGAATGCTAGATCTAGCATTATTTTTTTCCAAAACGGCATTCGAAATTCGGAGTTAGCATCTAGCATTATGTTTAGCATTTAAATTTAGATTTCGGAATAATCTGGCACTCATCTATTTACAATCTCGCCCATCAAATTTTTCTCAATAATAGCTCTTTTCGTGTACTTTCAGTCGCGTTCATGCAAGGAAACTTCCTGAATCTTGTGGTGGCGGAAATTCATTAAAAATACAAAAACACGCCTATGGCATTTTCTTAGAAGTGACAACCTGAAGTGACAGTTGTCTGATTTTGAAGTAATGATAGTGATTATAAAGTCTAAAATATACAGATTATAAAGTAATCTATATTGCTTTAAATATGGTAATGTTCCATTAAATCGTGATGATGCTAAAAATTAGTGATGGGGTCCCATCCACTTCAGACTCCCAGGAGCTCGGGCATGTACAAGTTCAAGTTTATCAAAGTATGTGCATTCTAGTTAGATATTTTTTCCTGAATAATGTAAATCAATTGTTTTGTTATGCTTCAAATACATATTGGCCGAGGCCAGGCGAGCTGAAGTCAGACGAGACCGCCAACATGTGGACGGCATTTGACAGCTCGTCACGAATCGCCTTGACTCGTGTCCAAAACCCATTCCGATCGGAAGTCGCTCGAGCGCCGGCGAGTCCTGTCAAAGTCGCTTGTTTGGACCGTCCACACACTAGGGCTCGCCAGATTTCGCCTCGGCTCGGCTAATATGTATTTCCCACATCAGGGCTTCAAATGCAAGCAATCGCACGGATAACGCTGGAGAAAAATTTTCTTTACCCGACACTAATACTTTTTCTTCACTTAAAAATATATAATTGTTGCTGTTTTGATTGTGAGATTTCAAACGATGTTTTGATAAATATTGGTAGAAATAAGCTTGACACAAGAGAAGAAGATTTAGATATAACTGATATGTCTGTAATAGGTATAGAATCATTTCGAGATGTATATTTTAAACGTCTAATTTGTTTTTGTTATACATACGAGGGTTGATCAATGAGTAATGATAATGAATATAAACCAAGGTGATTAAACTTAAAAGATAAATTTACTTTTCAACATAGTCTTCCAAACCCAGGATACCCTTGGAAACAAATTCTTTATCTGGACTCTCCCAAAATGCCTCAGCAGCGGCCATCACTTCCCTATCATCTTCAAATCTCTTACTCCGAAGGTGTTGTTTGAGCCGGATAAAGAGATAGAAGCCACTGAGAGCTAGATCTGGCGAAAAGGGTGGGTGTTCAAGCAATTCGAATCCTGTTTCTGAGCCGGTGCGTTATTTTGAAGAAACAGAACTCTAGCTCCCAGTTTATCGTGTCTTTTCTTCTTCATTGCCTCTCGCAATCTTCTTATTTGGTCAGCTTAGTAAGAGTCTGATATGGTGACTCCCTTTTTCTAAATATTCCTCCATAATAATTTCCTCAGCGTCCCAAAAAACTGATGCCATAACCTTTCCTGCCGAACTTGACACTTCGAATTTCTTCGGCGTCGATGAAGAGGGTCGCTTCTAGGTCATCGATTGCATTTTAGTTTCTGGATCAAAATGGTGGATCCAGGTCTCGTTCATGGTCACGAAATGTGATAAAAAATTCTCCTGATCTGTCTGGAATTTTTCGATTTCATCCTTGAAATCTCGACTCGTTTCTTCTTATGCTCGTCCGTATTCTCGGTACCCAATGCGCAGAGACTTTCTTCATATGTAATTTGTTGGCAAAGATTTTTCAAACACTACCATACGAGATCCCTGTAATCTCAGCTACATGCCTGAGGGTGACTCTTTGATCTGCCAACACGACATCTTCGACTTTTTTTTACGTTGTCTTCAGTGAGGGATATAGATTGACCTTCTTCGCGGTGTTCATCTTCAGTGGATGTTCTTTCCAGCTTAAACTCCTTGGCCTAGCGTGCAACGGTGGAATATGGGGGAGCAGAGTCGCTGACCCTGAGTCTACATTGGCCATGAGCTCTGCCATATGCGATGGCAACGAATGTCAGTTTATAGCATGTCATCTGATGCCTGGGCAACGGCATGTCATGCCATATCATTTTGAAAATACCATTCAGCAGTGAACATATGCCCGCTATCCGGTGTTATAGAGCACTGCGAAGGTAAGAGGAAGCAGAATGTGAGGAAAGGCGCAAATTGAGAAAGAGGCGAACATATATTTCCATAAGCAATCTTTTTTTTTGTGTTCGTTCAGGGTTTGTAACACTATTTCCCTCGACATCGCCATTTTGAAAATGAACAACTGTCAGAATATGGCCATGCTCATGGCCATGCAAATGTCTTGCCATACGGCTTGACATATATGGCATGCCATCAAATATGGCATGTCATGTACCGTCTACATTTTTCATTCCCATGGCAAGTCGAATGTTATGCCATCTCCCATGGCCAATGTGGACGCAGCGTTAATGTTTCCACCATGTCTCCGTGTATGCCTCTGGTAGACAGTTTTTTCAAACAGAGGTACTTAATGACGGCTTTAATTTCATTTTTCCCCTATTTTGATGTTTTCTCTTCGACTGTTCGTATTCAAATGATTCGTGGCATATTTATATGTTTTTTCATTTGGAATTTTATGGGAACTGGAAATAACCGATTATCATTATTTATTGATCAAGCCTCATATAAATATACATATTGTTTTCATATTGAACCATGTTTATTTCAATTAAATAAGAAAGCATTATTTAGCATTATAATTTTACAAGATCTAGCATTATTTAGCATTAAATAAAACTGAATCTAGCATTATTCCAAAAAAAATAAATGGCAGCACTGATCTCCAGAAGGTTAATTCCCTCTCTTAGCAAAGCTGTGTTCATCCAGGACCCCGCAATTTGAAGTTTTCAAAGGATATGGTTGCATCCCAAAAGCTCATGTAGCTTAGTGGGTAGATTCTGTGATTTGTGTCACTGGTACGTGCGTACCCACCGCACTTTGAGTTCACCTAGCTCTGAGTAGGTACCTCTGAGTAGGGACAAAGTGAGAGGTCAAACCTCAGAAGAGAGAGAGATATAAGGAAATGAAAACACTAGTGAGAATTGAAGCATTGCGTGAATGAATGTTAGTAGTAGTGATGCAAAACTAAGAGACTCAAATTTGACAGGGTTCTCCCGGAACAGAAAAATGGCCGCCATACCGCCATAATGGCCGCCAACCAAAAGCTCATAGAACTTAGGTAGCGGAGAAATTAAAGGGAAAATCTCTCGTTGTCAGAACACTGACTTGTGGGGACCGAACTTTAGCACAATGTAACTGGCACAATTTGTGACTCTAGCTCATTTATTTCTCTGATTGAATTCGAAATTGACACAAAAGACTCACAAGTCACAACCAATCCCAATGTATCGAAAAGCTTGCATGTAAACGAAATATCAAGCTTCTAATTAATAATACCGAACTAAAGTTGAAATATGCACTAACTAGTACATTTAGCCTACACTCAAAAAAATTTTGGTTGAATTTTACCCTTATAATAGTAGGAAACTGGTTTCCTACTATCAAAGATGTAAATTTACAAAAGTGCGTAAAAAGAATATTTTTTTTACGACCAAATGGTGTAATTTTATCCTAAATAATGATGCAATTTTATGGCTTTGGCGCAAAGGTGAATAGCAAACTAGTAAATTTACACTCTTTTTGCTTCAATTTACAAAAAGCTGTGTATTATTCAGCTGATATGACGTAAATGCAAAAAATGCCCATCGAATGTGTAAAAAAATTTGTAATTCGTTATTTTAAACGAAAAAATGAATATATTTCCTATTATCAAAGTATTAATTATAGACCCACTTTTTAGAGTGTACTTGACAGTAGATCACAAACGGAACGCCATTTTAGGTCATATGAGCAGATTCTAACCTTTCAAATTATATACCGTTTTCAAATGATAAAAATAACGAGTAAAAACTACCAGAATCGATAGAAAATACTAAAACAACTCACAGAAAATTGCCTCCTTTAACTTTCTGCACATTAGAAGAGCATTTTCTAATTTCAAACTACCACACATTCAACATTACCTCGGAAAAATCATATCTGCCTATTGACTGACAACAAATAGCCACCTCACGGCAAAAAAAGGCGTAACTACTCGGGAACAAGAGCAGGAGTAGCTGGTAGTTGCCAGAAGTACTCGCAAGTACTAAATAGTAATAATGGAACAAGAATAATGTCTTGTTGAAAAAAACTATCGGAAATTGAAATAATTGACTTTTTATGTCAGTAGCTAGCAGGTTCTTCATTATCAAAATTTCCACTCAAAATAATGACCAGATAATTGTCAAAAATTCTATTCACTCATCAGTCTGTACCAGAAGTTAGTGTGGTTGCACGATGAAACGCGTCTGGCACGTGAAGCGTGACCTGACACAGCGCGAGTTTTTGTACCATGAAGGATAAAATAGGGCACCGCAAATTGAGATGCGTTGCGTGTTGCTCTGTGGTCGACCCATAGTGACAGTTGAATTTTTCAGAATACCCTAGCCTAAAGCGCACGTTTGTTGGCATGAAGCAGTGTTACACCAGACTATGAAATACTTTCGACAAGCTTTTGATGGGCAAGATTATGAATAGATGAGCGACAAATTATGAATAAACTAGTGACAGATTATTTCAAAATCAACATTTGCATGCTAATAATTATGCTAATTCAGAATTTCGAATGCCGTTTTGGTACCTATCTTTTGTAGAAGTATGTTAAAATCAATATTGAAAAATACACTCTCTATATATCTCCAGCACAAATCATTGAATATTTCGAAAGTGACTAAAATGTAGATAGAAGGTTTATGCTAAGCACAGCAGTAGAATTTGGAGTCGTCTCTGAGACGTCCCATCATCAAAAATTCGTAGGGACGTGAAAAGTAATTACCGCAGGTCAATCATATTTTACAATGTACAACCCTTTCGAACTAATTATAACTAATTATTCCACATACTCATATTTTCTTTACCTAGTCGGTTTCCCCAAATTATTAAAATATGTGCTATGTCCCATAGTATTGTCGTGTGCTGTATGATTGAGCGAAAGTTTGATTCGATTTTTCTTTACCGAATCTCCTTACTAGGCTTTAAATGGTTTTTTTCTTAAATATCATGCAATATATTGTCCAATCATTCAATATCATCAGCAGACTGACAATAGGTGCGTTTTTTTTTGCTCCTCTATCCAGAACAGATCAGGCATTGGAAACAACAGGCGCGTTTTTTTGCTCCCTTTATCCATAACAGAACAATGCTAACCAGTGCAAACGCATTGGAAACAAAAACTTCTGTTATGGATAGGGGGAGCTGTTGTTGTTTCCAATGCGTCTTCAGTGGATAGCATTGTTCTGTTAAAGATAGGGAGAGCAAAAAAACACACCTAACATCACTCCTGTGATTCATTGAGATAGAATTCTGTTCTGCATAAGTAGTTCATGTGCTGATAGAAAAAAGAAAAGCTCATGCGTAGTTGCCTTTTTTTGCCGTGAGATGGCGATTCAGTTGTCAATAGGTGGCTTTGAATTTTTCAAGGTTATGTTGAATGTTTTGGTAGATAGGAAATTAGAAAAAGCCCTCATAATAGGCGTTTTTGTTGCTCCGATACAGAACAGAATATAACTATCCCGCAAAAACAACGATCTAATATAAAACAGCAGTGCATTCACTAAGACTGATATAGGTTGCTGTATTCGCTGTGGTAGCACAAAACAGCTGAAAATTAAGGGAGAAAATAACGAGCATACACTACCACAATCGATAGAAAATAGAAAATGGAAAATTACTTCTTTTAATTGTCTACACATTATGAGGGCTTTTTCTAATTTCCTAACTACCAAAACATTCAACATAACCATGAAAAACTCAAAGCCACCTAACAGCAAAAAAGACAACTTCGCATGATCTTTTCTTTTTTCTATCAGCACATTCTATAGTTCAGCACGTAAACTACCAATGAGTAATATAATTTCTGTACTACTGAATCCACTGGTACAGGAGTGTTGTTGTTTCCAATGCGTATACTCTGTTCTCTGCTGGACAGAGGAGCAAAATACACGCCTAATGTGTAGAAAGTTAAATGAGGTAATTATCTGTCCTTATATTTTCTATCGATTGTGGTAGTTTATACTCGTTATTTTCTCCCATTATTTTCAACTGTTTTGCGCTACCACAGCGAATACAGCAATCTTAGCGAAAGCACTGCTGTTCTGTTCTGGATAGTTTTTTTGCTCCTCTATCCAGCACAGAACAGAACAGACGCATTGTAAACAACAACACTTCTGTACCAGTGAATTCACTTGTACAGAAAAAGGTATAGAAGAAGTGGATTGGAAATGTGGGTTTCCTTGCGACACCAGTTCATATTAGTATGCGACATTCTCTAACGTTAACATACATAGCAAAAGACGTAGGTGATTTAAAATTTGTAATTAATTTCGGTGCAGGCAGTCGGCATGCAAGTTTGAATTGACAGTTTTATGATGAAGAGATTTGAAATATAATGTTGGTGGAAACATGCAATTGTCGTGTTCCATTTTTACTAATTAGTACTTCCAAGTACTTCGCAGTAGATCACAAATGGAATGCCATCTTCGTTCCTGTTCGTAACCTGTCAAATTGTATACAGTTTTCAAATGTAAAACAGTTGAAAATAACGAGTATAAACTACTACAATCGATGGCAAATGTAAAAGCAACAGAAAATTACCTCTTCCAATTTTCTTCTCATTATGAGGGCTTTTTTAATTTTTTAACTAACATAACATTGAAAAAATCAAATTTACCTATTGACAATTAAATAGCCACATCAAGGCAAAACAGGTGTACCTACAAGTGAACTACTCGGGAACAAGAGCAGGAGTAGTTGGTAGTAGTCACAAATATTCGCAAGCACTAAAATAATAAAAATTGCAACACGGGAAATTATATTATACTCTCACATTCGTTTAGATAGGTCCAGTATGGGCAAATTAACCAATCGACAGCAATTGGGTGAACTTTTCGTTCATTTTCAGCGCTCACTTAAGGGGGCATAGCACCTTCAAATTGAAAAAAAATGCTTTTTTTTCAATTAAGGGGGCATAGCACCTTCAAATTGAAAAAAAAAATGTTTTTTTTTCAAAGGTTAATTTTAATTGAATAAAAAAACATATCTTAATGAAACTTTGTACATATACTTAATTTGCCTTATACTACATAAAAAAATTGTGAAAAATTTTTTGTGGCCATCTGTCGTCTGCTACAATTTTTTTGAAAAAGATTTTTGCTCCCTGCGAGCAGTTCTGGCCTCTTTAGATGGCTCAGTCGAGTGTTTTTCCGTTAGGCTGCATCTGTTTTTTACACACTCTGAAAAATGTCACTTTAAATCAGTTTTTTTAGAATCACTTTAAATCAAAAGTTGAAATCACTCTGAAATAAAAAGCGAATCTTATATGAATTCCACTTTATTATAAAAATTTTCTTTTCAAATCAAAATTTTTCATCATTGAATTAAAAAGAAAACGTTTATGGCGCCAAATCATATTTGAACATTTTTTATTCAAAAATTTTCAAATATGATTTGGCTTCATATACGTTTCTTTTTAATTCAATGATGAAAAATTTTGATTTGAAAAGAAAAATTTTATAATAAAGTGGAATTCATATAAGATTCGCTTTTTATTTCAAAGTGATTTCAATTTTTGATTTAAATTTGATTCTATTAAATGACATTTTTCTGAGTGCAGCATCTCTATTTTCTGTATGTTCCTATAACTTGCATTATTTTCAAGATAGCCATAAATCCTTCATTGAATGTACATGCAAAAATATTTGCAGCCATATTTATGACATTTTTCCCACAAAAAATATGTTTGGGGGCCAAATTTCAAATACAAGAATTATAGCTTTCGTTATTATTCTGCGAAAAATTACCCAAGCAGCGCTTTAATAAATCTTCTGATGATAAATCTTTATAAATAGACTTTAAAATTTCTTGTACGTCATCATCTAAAAGTGGAGGATGCTTGAAATTTTTTAAAGCATTACCACCAGCTGCCTCCGCTTTGCGCCAGTTACACCAAATATTTTCTACTACAGGACAATAAGAGTGTTGAGGATTCTCATCAGTTGATATTTTTTGGTAATATGCTGCCCAAATTTCCTTGCGTATGTTTTCAACCGAATTAGAATTTCGTCGTATAGGTAGGCCATAATATGTTGATAAATTTTTCATTAATTTTAGTGTCAGTTGAACTTTTTTCGGACATATTTTTTTTTTGAGTTTCAACACTTTTTTAGAAGCATCTTTATCAGCTAATTTTTGCTATTCGTTTTTGCCAAGGCTAACTTTTTTTTTCTTCTTTTGAAGGAGTTGACTCACTTATCTTTCTCTACACTTTAGCTTAAGTCGATGTAGCGGTATAGCGAAGTGAACGAAAATCATAGAAAAAGTGACCTTGGCGCGGCGCGCTATATATGCTCACAAATTTTTTTTTTTAGAATTTCAATTTTATATTATTAAAATCATGTTTTTAAAGCTTCATTCTAACATATTCAATCAACAAAAAAAATCGATTTATTAAAAATTTGAAGGTGCTATGTCGCTTTAAGTCAATGTCTATTATAATTCAGTCTCTATGTTGCGGAACAGCTGAGAACAGCCACCACACACAGAAAATTAGCCTGACTGTTACGACAAAGATAGATGGAGGACTGCTTGTGTGGCCAGGTACACGAAAGTCTTCCTTTCAGAACCCAACCATGTGACTCCAGGATTCTTGCTCAATAAGAGCAGGAAAGTTTGCAGAGCCATGATAGGCTATAGGCATTCTGACTGGACACAACTGCCTAGGAGGACATATGTACCGAATAGGTGTTGTACAGGATGACCTCTGTTCATCCTGCCTAGAAGAGGCTGACTCTGCCCAGCGTTTGCGCGTCTCAGATATCAATGCTTTGGGTGGGATGTTGCACGCATGCAGAGGGTAGCCTCTTTTCCCTTATCAGTGAGTGATCCACGACTTTATCAAGAAGTCTGGGAAACGATGGTAGGCAGGGGGAAATGAGTACAAAGGATCTTTTGGCCTGAGTGCTTAGAGGTGCCAATGCGCCTCTCCCCCGAACCCACACACACACACACACACACACCTTCCGCGTGACATTTGGTGCCAGCTGGTCATCAAATGTCACGCGGAGGGTAACAGGTCAGACTAATTTTGTTTTATGCTGAAACCAGACTCTTGCCGAAATAAGCATAGCCGAGTAGGAGAGCGTAGATTCAAATTGGTACTGTTTTTGCGGGATGATTAAAAGTGAAAAAATTTTATTTATATTGAAAATATTTATTTGACAAAGTGGTTTCGAAAGTATGCACTGATTCTCATCAGACACCAGCTCACAGTGCATACTGGATTGATGTGACCACTTGCAGTTGGTAATCATTAATTTTTATTTTGGCTAGTTGTGACAAATTTTAACATCTCCGAATTATATCCATCGATATAATTTACTTGTAAAGGTTATTGAATTGTGATCATGGTTCCATTCTTGTCTATAAATCAGCATAGACAAAGTATGCCGTCTTTAAAGCTTATCAAAGTAGAGAATAGTTGATACGGGAAACTCTTAAATTTAGTTTTGGAAAGTTGAAATAGGTCAATATGAGAAAACTTCGAGTTATATTGTGACATTAATCTGTTCGAGATGACATACGTTGTCTATGCTGATTTAAAGATAAGAAAGGAACCATTATCACAAATTAATAACCTTTATGAAACCAAATAGTTTTGTAGATATCATCGGAACCAGCACCAGACCTTTTTTCAAATCCCTTTGACTAGGTACGTAAAACCGACATCATTTCGAGCGGCCTAGAGGTAGTACGAGACGCCATAAACACTCAGCACCGCCCTAAAACCCTCATTTTCCCTTCATAAAAGAGGCAAGAGCCGACGAGGAAGCCATTTACACACTCGTGCTTGCCATGAAAAAAATAGCCGAAAATAGACGACGGACTATTTACATTATCACCTCGTCAACGTTTGCCATGCCTCGGAGAGAGCAGGGGCGGATTTGACAATTTGGCCGCCCTATGCCTCAGAAATATTTGCCGCCCTTTTCGTGAATTATATTAGGCGCGTTTTTTTGCTCCTCTATCCAGCGGAGAGTAGAGTAGACGCATTGAAAACAACAACACTCCTACACCAGTGAATTCACTAGTACAGAAATTCTATGCGTCATTTGTAGTTCACGTGTTGAAGTGTAGAATGTGCTGATAGAAAAAAGAAAAGCTCATGAGAAGTATTTTTTTCTGTGAGGTGGCTTTCGGGTTTTCATGGTTATGTTGAATGTTTTGGTAGTTAAGAAATTAGAAAAGGCCCTCATAATGTGTAGAAAGTTAAAAGAATTAATTTTCTGTTAGTTTTTTTTCTTTTTTCTATCGATTGTGGTAGTGTATACTCGTTATTTTCTCCCATTTTTTCAGCTGTTTTGTGGGACCACAGCGAATATAGCAACCTATGTCAGGTTTAGCGAATGCACTGCTGTTTTATACTAGATCGTTGTTTTTCCGGCATAGTTGTACTCTGCACTGCATCGGAGCAAAAAAACGCACCTATTATATGTAACAATGCGTGATTTTTTTTCGGTTCCCTGGAATATTTCTCTGTTTTTCGTTGCGCCCGAGCTCACAAAAGAGGAATACCAGAACAAAATCGGCAACGGTTCGTTCGTAAAAATTCCCTATTATTGCGCCCTTTCCACACAAATAATTATTAAAATACACCAATGCCTTCTAGAAACAGGGGCCGTAATGCAGAATGATGACGTCAGAGAAAGCTGTCAAAGTCTTTTGGGACGTCCGCAGGAAAATTTTAATTGTACAAGTTGTGTTCAAGTGAGTGAAGTGAAAATAAAGTGAGATCTGCAACTGTGCTGCAGAACAGCTAAACCAAAAATTAATGCGGAGCGTGCAGTATAATTGGAAAAATTCGCTACGAAATGTTTATCAGTTGTTTTTAGGTTATGTGATGTTTCGTGTCGATTTACTGTTGATACAATTGATTGATACAAAATGCAAGTTATGATTAAATATTATTATTACAATGCATCCACGCACAAAAAACTAACGTTTTATTTAGGTTAGGTTAGTGAAGAGGGCTGCCGGAAACGCGGCCAGCATTAGGTCACCAGTTTGGGCCCATTTGCCACCCTGCGCTGGCTTCTTAGAGCTACCGAGTGACCGCTCTGCCAAACTGGATCAGATGACTCAACGTGACGGTACTGGCCACCTCTGCTAACTCTTGAAAGTGATAAGAACCAAAAATCTTGAGGCATTTATTATTTAGGGCCGGACAATTACAGAGAGTGTGCTCGATGGTGTCCTCTTCCATCTCGCATCTCTTGCATAAATTGCTGGATGTCAGTCCCATTCTGTTCGCATGAGATGCGGTAAGGCAGTGCCCTGTAAGCAAGACGACCTGGCTCGCAAGCAGTTTCTGCTGAGCTTGAGCAGTTTCCTGCTTTTGCTTGGTTCAGGTGATGGCCATAATGTCCTGGCCACCCTGCAGTCCACCCTGTTTTCCTATTCGGACTTTAGTTTGGTCCGTATGGCGGCATCAAGTGTGCTTGTGGTGTCAGCGATTGACCGTGGTACAGTGATGCAGGGGTTATTACTAGCTCCTGAATCTTTCCTCGCCAATTCATCGCTTTTTCGTTGCCTGTGACCCCACTATGCCCTGGCATCCACATAATCCGGATAGGAATATGCCTTACCCTTTCATCGAGAGCCACTCTGCAAGCGTTAACAGTTTTTGAAGAACATCTGTTAGACGCAAGAGCGAGAATGGCTGCCCTACTGTCGATCTGGTTTCGCTTATGGTATCAACTGCCATGCGTATAGCATGTACTTCAGACTGAAATACGGTAGCATGGTCCGACAGTCTACAGTACAGGTTAAGGCTCAAATCCGTAGAAAACACGCCCGAGCCAACTCCTGTGTCCGTCTTTGACCCGTCCGTGTAAATCCACACCCCCCCCATCGGTGGTAGCTCCCTTTTTCTTCCACTCTGTTCTTGTGGATATCTTGACCTGGAAATTCCTGCCAAGATGTATTATTTTGCTCATGTGGTCCGTGTATTCTGCAACAAGCCCAAATATGTTGCTGCATTCTGTAAGAATACCGCTGTGGCCTCACTGATCTGAATTGTTCCACATGCCGGAACTTTTAGCGCATATCGCCGCTAAGCTTCCGCTTCTAAAGATGAATCGATCTAGGGGCATGAGTCCGAAAATCATTTCCAACCCGGCCGTTGGGCGGTTCTTAAAGCATAATACATATGCAAACTAACCTTTGCAGAGCTTGAGTAGCCTAGTGGGTAGAGCACTGGCTTCTTGCGTGTGGGGTCCCTGGTTCGAATCCAGGTCCGGACGAGGGTCCGCGCACCAAGCTTTGAGTTCACCTAGCTCTGATTAGGTACCTGATTTAAATCAGGGGTAAAGTGAGTCGTGGAACTAATCACTCGACACTCGTATCCACAATGATTAACAAAATTGTAATGAAGCTCTCTACCAGCTTCAACCCCTAGACCCGTACAAGGGTTGTCGTGGGATTGCTTTACTAATCTTTGCGGTCTTGTTAGCTCCTTGATATTAGTTTTACTCTCCGCTGTCTTCCACCACACGATCGCTTCATACACCAAAATCGGCCGCACTATACATGTGAATATGTAATAGGCCGCCCTAGGTTTAAGACCCCAGGTATTGGAGTAGGTAGACCGGCACGCGAAAAGTGCTGCGCGAGCCTTACCAATTCTATGCTTCACGTTAGCCCCCCAGCTCAGTTCCCTGTCTAGTATAAGGCCCAAATATTTAACACTATCAGCAAGTTCTAATGTTATTCCGTTGAGGTTAGGCGTGGCAATAGCCGGTACCCTGTGTCTCCTTGTGAAGAGTACAAGTTCGGCTTTTGTCAGGATTGTCCTAAGACCGACTTTTCTGGCCCAGATTTGGATATGTTCCAGCGCTGATTGCATAAGGTCCGACAAAGTTTGTGGGAACGCACCCCCTACAAGTACCACAATATCATTGGCATACGCCACCATCTCAAAGCCACTGGCCCTTAAATGCTCCAGTATATCGTTGACTGTCAGGATCCAGAAAAGGGGAGATATAATCCATCCTTGTGGTATTCCGTTTCCGACTATTCTTTCCGCTTTGTCCTCCAAAAAAGGATCCTCAATCCGCCTGCTCTTGAGTAAGTCCGATGCCCAGGTCGCCAGAGTTTTATCCACTCCATATCGAACCAAGGCATCCATGATACTCAAGACAGTGACATTATTGAAGGCCCTCTCAATGTCTAAGAAAGCTGCCAACATGAATACCTTTTGCTGTAAGTACTGTTCTATTGTACCGACAACTGTGTGTAATGCTGTCTCTATTGATCTGTCTGCTAGATACGAGTGTTGATCAACACAGAGTTTCACGACATCAATCGAGTTTTGATGTGCAGATCAACAAGTCTTTCTAGCGTTTTGAGCAGAAAGGATGTTAAGGAAAATGGATGTTAAGGAAAGGATGTTTAAATTACTTCATATAATGATAATTCAATCTACCAGGTATCGAAATGAAGACCACCCTAGCTTTTGTCCATTGCTCGGGTAGTACCTCGAGATGGAGGCATGCGGTAAAAATACGCTACAGAATGGGAATTAAAGTTTTATCTGCTTTTTGAAGCATGATGGGTGATATCTCATCAATCCCTGTAGCTTTGTAAGGTCCAAATGTGCCAATAGCCCATTCAATCTTGACCTCATCTACTACTTCCTTGATCAGTCGCTCAGACGCCCGGTGGATTCCTCGAAGTACGTCACCACGCGGTACCGTGCAAGCCGATTCTGGGATGTGAGTTTCCAGTAACATGTCCAGGCATTCTTTCGGGTCCTCCACCCAATCCCCGTTGACCCTTCGCAAAGTGGGCTAACACCCCCTGCACTGCGTTAGAAATAACTAACCGAGAAACCAGAACTGCTAGAAATTTGTCTCTTGCAATTCCAAGAACGGATAGATTAAGGATGGATCCAGTACAGCAGGCTATCGCATACTACAATTCATTACCGAACTCGATCAAGTTAAGTTCAAGACATACTTGAAAACTCACATCAAACACACAAATCCTGAATGAAGAAGATACCAGAGTTTTTTGTAGACTTTTCTCTGGACACATGTTTATGAGAACAAACATATAACCTAAAGTATGAAGTGTAATTAAAATTAATAACAATTGTATCTTCCCTTATACCAATTTTCAATTGTCTGGGAAGTACTAAGACGATATGTTTGATAATATGTTGATGCACACGGACCGTGCATACTGATTGAGTGATGGAGAGAGTGGAAGGAAGGAGGAAAAAAAACAAAAAAAAAACCTTGGTACGCTGGGGGTTACGCTTAGGACCTTCCTGATTCTGGCAGCCTCTGTACATCCTTCAATGTTCTCACAGAATTCCCTCCATGAGTCGCGCTTGGCTCGTCTTATCTTCCTTTTGAAGAGCGACAGCTCTTGCCTGTATAGATCCCAGTCTTCTTAGTCGAAAACCGTATACACTTTAACATCGCATATAATTCCAACGTCTCCGCTCATATTTTTATAAGTAAGTTTACTATTCGGTTCATAGTTTGCGTCCGTCTTTTCGCCTGTACCATAATAATAATAAAAAATTCTCTGAAAAATCAACGCACGCAATTATTTACCTCTGATAAGCTTTTCGTAAATTGAAGAGGTATTATTTGGGTTCTTTTTAGGATCTTTTTAGATTTTTTTTAGGCTCATTTTAGGTATTTTCAGATACTTTCTAAGTACTTTTTAGGTATTTTTGAGCTTCTTTGGTCCTTTATCGTGATCGCATTTCGATATTTATCATAAGTCAAACTTTTCAATGCCCGAAAGAAATAATCGAAGGTGATTTTATGTGCATTGATTCGGTTGGCTTGAGGTGTTAGGCTCATTCAACTCAGATCTACTATGAGCATCAAAAGTGAGTGCACACCTTCAAAATTTGTTTTTGAGCTTCAATGAAAAAAAACCGATTGAAGAATCTTTCTGATTGAGAAATATTAAACCTTTATTCGTTAAAAACAATATACTAAAAAATCAATTCCTTATCGTCGCTGTGAAATCAAACCGGCATATCTGCAAAATGCATATTTTTCACCAGAGCGCCTTAAAGTTTTCGCATGTGGGCTATTTCCACGTGAATGCAAAGCGGCACAAGACCATTAGACGGGTTTTTATTCAACTATACGATATGCCGGTGCGGCATAAAAATGGACGGGAAAATAAGGAATATTTTGATACCGAAAACTCAAAAACTCAATTTTTGCAGATATGCCGGTTTGATTCAACAGCGACGATATATTCATTAACAACAAATTTACAGAACAATAAAAACAAAAATTCAATGAAATGCGAGTCAAAAGTAAGTCCACACTTCATATAATAAAAATTCATGTAATAATTTTAAGAAAAAATAGTATTTGGTTTGATCACCCTTTGCCTTTAAAACAGCTTCCAGTCTTCTAGGCATGGATTCTACTAATTTTCTGGTAAATCCTGCTGGTATATTATCCCATTCTTCCTTAAGAGCATTTTTCAAACTTTCCTTGCTTGTGATTAGACGTTGCCGAATTTTCCTGTCTAAATAATCCCATAAATGTTCAATGGGGTTGTATCTCCCAATACCTTGGGAGTTCCATAAAGCAACCACAACCTTACTAGATAGGAAGTGTGCTTAGGATAGTTATCTTGTTGGAAGATCCACGTCCTAGGCAATTCCAATTTCGCAACACTGTCAGCCATATTTCGTTGCAAAATATTGAGATAGCCTTGATTATCTATTGTACTATCAATAAGTGCAAGGTTTCTAACTCCCGGTGCTGCCATACACTCCCAAACCATAACAGATCCTCCGCCATGCTTCACTGTGCCGGAAATATTTTTTCATCGGACTCAGTATTTTTAGTTCGCCATAGTTTTTTATTTGTATGCCCGCCAAATATTTAAAATTTACCCTCATCAGAGAATAAAACATTTTTCCAAAAATTATAAGTATAGTTTTTATATTTTTTAGCATAATTTTTGCGTTTTTTCTTATTCGCTTCAGAAATAAACGGCTTCCTTCATTGTGCTCTGCCATGTAACCCATGTTCATTCAATATTCTTCGAACGGTGGAGGCTGAAACGGATTGATTGTGTGTCGCGGAATAATATTCAACTAGTTTTGCTGCACTTGAACGTGGATTACCCTTAACTTCTTTCACTATATTTCTTTTATATTTAATTTCCCTGGCCGTCCAGATCTATTAAAATTGTCCAATATTTTGAATTTATTGTATTTGTCAATAATTTTTTTTAATTGCACTGTGTGGTTTTTTTAACCATTTTTCCAATTTCCCGTAAACTTCTATCTTCACAATGCAAATTCACTATAATTTTTCGTGTTTCTGGATCAGTTTCTTTCCCCATTTTCACACCTTTCTTGTAGCACGTTTTAAATCAAACTAACTCCTTCAAAAATGACTTTACCAAGAATGTTTGCGATTGCTGTTTTCTAGAAATGAAATTGAAGTTTTATTCCGTTATAGTAAAAGATCCGTGACTTTGTTTACAGCTAGAATCTAGCAACGTTTGAACACGTGTGCATTTATTATTGATTCATCTTTCATTGACTTTTTGTTTTTGTTCCTCTGTAAATTTTTTGTTATTTAAAATATGGAATTGATTTTCTTGTATTTAGTTTTTAACCAATAAAGGTTTGATATTACTCAATCAGAAATATTTTACAATCGGTAATTTGTTTTTTTATTGAAGCTCAAAAATAAATTTGAAAGGTGTGCACTCACTTTTGGCGCTCACAGTATATATGACAGAAAAAAATCGAAAAATAGCCGTCTCAAAAGAAAATCGAAAATTTGCCGCCCCCCGAAATGTGCCACCCTAGGCCCCGGCCTACCTACATCTATTACATTTCATGCTGCCTAACCACTGTGGGCCATCAACGGCCACTGCCATGGTCGCAATCAATGGCCTTGTTTATGCCGTAGCTAAAATAGCGTTGCCAAACTGGCGCTGCTATAGTAGTAGCGTTTACACCGTACAGCTTATTGACCAAAGCAAAAATGGTGTAATATCTGAAAGGAGCTCAATGCTTAGAACAAAAACACCCTTGCACCAAGGTTTCCAAATTGCGAATGTCACTCGAAACTAGAAATCCTATTTATGACTGTTATAGTGTTTATACCACTGCTACCTTCACACTTGTGATCGCGCTAAATTTTAGCAGCGCTAAAGTATCGTAGCCAAAATAGCACGCTCGGCTAATTTAAAAGTGGTTTATACCGCTGCTAAATAAGCAGAGCTCACTAATTTGGCTACGGCATAAACGCACTCATTGCGTCCTGGAAGTACGGGCCGTCATGCAGAATGATGACATCACAGCAATAGGCCAAAATGTCGTGAAAAACACACGCAGTCTTATGGGACGTCCGCGAGAAAATGTTAATTGTACAGGTTGTGTTAAAGTGAGTGAAATGAAAATAAAGTGGCGTGTGCGGAACAATGCTAGTGAACAGCTAAACACAAATTAATGCGGTGCGCGCGGTATAATTGAAAAAATCCGCTACGAAATGTTTATCAGTTGTTGTTAGGTTATGTGATGTTTTGTGTCGATCCACTTTTGATAGAATTGATTGACACAAAATGCAAGTTATGACTAAATATTATTACTACAACGCGTCCACGCACAAAAAAACTAACGTTTTATTCATATTTTAGCTTAAAAACCGCAAGTGCCGGCACTGCCTCGTGGAAATGTCAAAATTGCCTATCGCCATGACGTCACAGCGACAACGATTACGTAGCCTGACGGCCCGTACTTCTAGAAGGCATTGTCGCAATGATCCCCACAATGATGGCCACCATCACAAATTTGCCTCCACACACTGGGTCGCTAGGTGGGCCAGTCATGATTTTTCGGTTGCGCATGATGGCCCGCTTTGATGTGTGTGAAAAACCGCTCCGAAAGCCATGCTCGGCCATCGCCATTTCCATGCTTCGCCACTGTAGGCCACTGCAAGTCATCGCCCGTCTACACAATGGGCAACATGATGGCCCACGCACATGGGCCACATATTCATACAAAATTTCACGTGAAATTCGTTTCGGCGAAAATTTAGCTTGAAAACAAGCAAGAGTTGTACTCAGTTCTTGGCATGAAAAGTTGCTTTCGGTTTGAAAATGCAGATGGCAGTGACACATGTCTCCAATCATTTCACGCCTATTTAGTTTGTGCAGTTCATTCTTTCGAGTTAAAAAGTGACATTTGGTGTTTGAATTTGAAAATTTAGCAGTTTTCAAAAAGAAAATCGTTCGATAATTGAAATTCTTGACATTTTATTCGTCAGGAATGAGCAGTGTCTTCGCTTTTCTCCGTTGTCAAAATTTTCGCTCGAAAGAATGGCCAGATAATGGACATGCTTAAATTTAGCTTCACGATTAACTTAGTACCAGCCTTAAAAAAAATTATATTTTTTTGCTGAGCATGTTTTGTTATATTTTTCAAATAGCAATAGTTGTATTTTAAATACATGTAAGTAGACTTATATGTATACACATATGTATATACCTACGAAAAAATCAATCTGTTACAATTTAGAGCAATCTGGTGCAACTTCTGAGTTTCATTTACTGCACAACAAAAAACTAAAACGACAGCACTGGTTGTGGCCTTCTCTGATTTCTGCTTAAAAGCAAAAGTCAGTGGTTATTGATCAGTGTATAGTGTGAATCTTTGGGCCTCCAAAAATTATCTGAAGGCGGCTTTAGATATGCGCTGTTTGTCAAATACCGAGCACCTAGTTTGGCAAACTTCGCATGTGTGGTTGGGTTGCTCGCCTAGTGCTTGCACTAGACCAAGCACAAACATTCGGGTGCTCGCTATTCCCGTAGTTTGTGGAACTTTCAACCAAATCAAAGTAGACGAGCACTGTGTTTGGGTATGTTCGGATCCCCGCTTTAGACATTCGGTATTTGTTGCGGTTGTTGATAAATACTGAAAAGTGACAAACTGTGTGGCGCGAGTAAAAATTTTCAAATGAAAATGGCGGGAGTGAACAACGACGAGCAGCTCGTACATGTTCCAGTTTTGGCAAACATTGCCCGAATGTCTAATTCAATGTGCTTGTCATTTCGCAAACACCAAGCCAAATTACTTGACTAGGTGTTCGGTATTTGGCGAATAGGAGGTGTTTGACAAACACCGCATATCTAAAGCCGCCTTGAAGTAACGAATGCTTTGATAAGCCGCTAAGAATTCTCAAAAAATCAAGGGGTTGCCAAGACCCTTGACAATTTTGCTGCGGAGTAGCTCCGATAGCGGTATCGGATGCGTCTACAAATTAGGGCATTAATTCCGAGATTGAAATGGAAGTCCCGAAAATTCGGGATTAGAATTTTCGGGATCCCGAGATATTCCTGAGATTTCAGGATTTTACAAAAGAACTATATTAAGCGAATTTAAGCAGATATATTGGCTTATTCGCACTCAATTAAAACTTTATTTCAAATTTCTATACATAAAACCATAATTGCATCTAATTTAATCTTATGATCTAATTTCATTTTATCTTCTTGTCCAATAATTTCTCCTTATTTAGTCATGATAGTTAATTATGCAATTAGTTAAAAACGAATTGAAATTTAATCAGCCTAACGGATGTTACGATAATATAATAAAAACACATTATTCTTTTTAGTTGTTTGCATATCTATTACAAAATAATATTGCTTTTCAATGAAACAAGTTATAAGTAATAATATCGATTAGTTCAAACTGCTGATTCATTTTGAAAGCATGCTCTTAATAAACATAATTCATCAAGACTAGACCTGATTTCGCTGCACTTAAATTGGCAAATTATAGAAATCCAGCTGCTGCAAAAGATATTTCGGGTTCTACACTTTTTGGTGGGATATTAAGCATAATCATAAAACGATATTTGTTTTAGTAGGTTGTTCGCTCATGTCGGAATGACGAAACTTTTCTAATTCTCAAAATGGGTTGAATTTTATCAATCCCGATATTTCGGGAGCCCCGATAAAAAAATCGGGCTGCCGAAAATGCCCAAAATGTGTCTGGATCCCCTGTTTCGTCCGATGCAGCGGTTGCATAACCATCGTTGCGTTTTGCAGTGGAAAGTAAGGCAATCCGCACACGGTTCGTTGAGCTATCGTCGTAGATGCGATATTTCTACGCTTGGTCGTCACAACCTATGTAAATCAATGGGTGACCGCTAACGGAGCGTTAGCCTATCGTGAAGAGCGAGAAGCGTAGTCGGTTCACGTTGAGTGCTTCTCAAGCGTTGTGCATTGCAGGCCTCAAGTCGAATGTCTAGTCGTTGTTGCAAGCGCGATGGATGACGGCAACGTACAATTCGTGGGGGAGGTGGGAAATTGCCCCGAATTGTATGATTTGACGACGCATACTGACTTTTTCTTGCCGACCCGTGTGCGGACATGATACGAGGATGACGGCACTCGTTTTCTCGCGAGCTTCACAAGTGTCAAACGCATATCTCACGTATCGCATGGCTAACGACCCGTGTGCGGAGTGCCATAGTCGTTTCGTTTTGAGTGTGCTTCAAGCCAAACGACTGGTCGTTGTTGCAAGTTCAACGGAAGACGGCAACGTACACAATTCGTGTGGGAAATCGGGCAGAAACGTCCAATTTTCCCAAAAATTGTTTTTTGGTCTAGCTTGAATTCGGGGACCTTTCTGAGTTGTCTCGAGCGAAATTTCCATACAGGTCTGGGAAAAAGCGGCCCAATATTTACTCCCATGACTTCCATCACCCTTAGGATAGGTTCGAATCCTTCGTTGAAGATTAGCACAGCAAGAAATGTGGCGATTTGGACCACTTTTGCACCAGAATGAAGATGATTCGGAGCGGAAGCCCAGATTATTGAGTTTGTGAACAGTTCTGGGTACACGTTAGTTGAGAATTAGTACTGTGTATAATTAGTACAATTTAGTTATACTAAAGAGCCAGGTAGGGAGCTGGGCTCGAGAATATTTGATGTGAAAGTCAGCGTATAACTCCTACGGCTTACGAAAACCTCCTACGGTAACACTGTATACTTCCTACGGTTTACGGCTATAACTTTTTAACGGCTTCAAATTTCGAAAAATTCTTTTACCCACGTGTTCTATACATGTTTTAGATGTTATTTATGAAAAAAAAACAAAAACGATTTTTATTTTCTGACAAAACACTAGACGACTGCCTTGAGTCAGTATTCTGGTCTAGAGGCGCGATTTTGGGGTGATTTTACGGAAGCAATAAAAAAACCATAAACATTTTTGGTATATGTTTTTTACCTGTCTTTGATTGACATTTTAAAGTACAAAACTGTATTCAACAAATAAAAAAAAATAAAAATGTATTGGATACAGGCCGGCAAAATGAAGGCTCAAAAAAAAACTTGTCTCATGGCTGACATGATTCCAACCTTCCTGGTGGTCTGAAACAGACATTTTTGGTGAATTCTGTAAAAAGAAGAATGTAAAATTCGTCTGACGTAGGCGATTTGAAAAATCTTTTTTTTTCCAACAAAATGGCGTCCATGTAAAAAAAATGTCGTTTTTTTGCCTCATATTTTCAACTTAGGGTATGTTTAATAAATAGTAGAAAAAAAAATTTAAAAATCCCTACGTCAGACGATAACTAATAGTGTTAAAAGGGTTTGTGCAAAATTTAACGTAAATCGGTTCCTTACAACTAGAGATATCATGTCACCCGTATCGAGAAAAGTAGTTCCGAGAAAAACGCGTTTAAAACTTGCAGTTTCGTTTCGGGCAGCTAGTTGTCGTGTCACAAAAATAGCTGTAATTCCAAAAATAATTCGAATTTCCGAAAAAAATTTTAAAAGCTTATTCTTAAAGGTCTAAACTTTGAAAATATGCAATCAAACAAAAATCGATTTGATCAGATTTCTAGACCAGAATACTCTCTTAAGCTGATTAAATTTTTATATTCATGTCCGTAAAATTCATACCATGTAATATAAATGATCTAATTGTAGCACAGAAGTCTTTTGAAACAGTTTAAGTTTCCGATACTATGGTCCTATCCAAATTGACGTCTTTGCCTTCGTTTTCAGCTTGTTATAACAGAATGTTACATCAGACCAAGTCGAGTTTGTCCGAATTAAGTTTTCTACGTCTTGGCATTGCTCTCCTCTATAACAGTTGACGAAGTCACGTTCTGATTTGACTTTTCGTTGGCTTGATGGTGTTTTGAGGCAATGTTACGAAGCAAAGCCAACGATTTCGGAGACCTCGTCTTCATTTGTTTCAAACTGTTAGAATAGCTCGGCTACTCTGCAGACGTCACAATCTGTGATAATAAGTACAGATCAAACTTTATTCATAACATAATTGGACAGGGAAAACAGAAAGAATGAAGAATCTGCAGGAGGAACTGTGTAAAGATTTTGAAAAAAGTGCTTGAAAAAATAAGTGCACCTCTAATTGATGAAAATATGTGCTTTTTTTTTGCACAGCAACAAAATTGTTGTTGTATTCAATATACTTAACAAAATTTAATCTGCTCGGCTGTGCAAAAAAACGCACCTAATAGAAGCTTGCTAAAACAACTTGCCAGTTTGGGTGGCACAAAAATTCAATTATTAGGTGCGTTTTTTTGTGTCCGATTAATAGCAGATTAGGGTAAGCAGCATTGAAAACAACAACTGAGGCAGGATTGTTGTTTTCAATGATGTCTGTCCTAATCTGCTTTTGATCGAGACGCAAAAACGTACCTATTATAAAACGGCCCACAGACACGGAGATCTGGTTGCCGACTTGGTTGGAGACTTGCGATATTTGCGATATTTGCGATATTTGCGAACAAACTAGATCGGAGACTAGCCCACAGACAATGAATTTGGTTGCAGATATCGCATATCTGCAACCAAGTCGACGACCAGATCTCCGTGTCTGTGGGCCGTTTAAGAAACAGACTGTTGAATCGAATTGAAAAATATTTTTATTATAAATTATTTGTACAATCTTAACCTAACTTACAGTTTAATTAACAAGAAAAATAACTTAAAATCTAGCGGCTATACTATTTTGGCCTGCTGGGTCTTATCGTTTGTTTTTTGGTTTTTTTTTTTTGCATAAATTTTATTTCTTACACATTAATGATATTACCCAGCCTGTACAACAGCTGGGATTACATTTTTCGGATCGCATCCCCAAACACCAACTTCAGTTACAGTGCTGCAGGCACTGAGCATTTTCTTCATTGATGTTATATGAGATGCTGCTTTCAAAATTTTGTGAAATAAGCAACTGATGACGAATATAATTAACAAGTGTTTTGCTCTCATAAACGTTGAAATTCATGCCAGTAGTAATATCTGAAACCTTCCACCATATGAGTTATAATGCATTCTTGAGACCAAAGTAAGACGTGGCGTTTGAAACAGTTTTGGCCGTAATAAGCAGCTCATGTGGTGGAATATGCACTCAAAACCTGCACGATTCTTCTACTGTTCTTCGAACATTAGTATTTCTAGCGGTTCAGGTGCGCTAGAGTTTTTTTTCTATTAGCAAATTCTATGGGCCTTTCCGAATTCGTGTCTCCGACTTGGTCTTGATCTCCGTATAACAGATTATGACGTCAGCGTTTTAGCTGACCTATTATAACAGTTATAGGAGATCAAGATAGACTGTCCGGATTCTCTGTCTTGCCTTGTTATGACATTTAAGCAAAGATGGCGAATGAAAGACTGTGCTCTGGTACCTGGCAGCATGAAACTGATTGAGAGTGGAAGACTACCCCAATGTAAATTAGCTTTGAGACATATTGCACGCGTAACGAAAAGAATGAATGCCAACGGTCAGCTACGAATCTGCTTCACAGCACATACGAATTAAATTTCCGCAGCTCGTCGGCAATGGGAACGTTGTACGACAAATGCAATAATCGATTGCATTATCGTTCCTGCTTTACCACGCGAAGCGCTCGTCGAATGGCAAGTCTGGGCTCACATGCAAAATAACCGTTTTGATTGTAAGTTTAGATTTTCTTGCATAATTGTAATTTGTAAACATATAAATCAAACATGGTATCATGATGTCTAAACAACGAGACGAGACTATCATGAACTGTTATACAGGGGAGAAATATCGAGCCGAAGATAAACTATTCGGACAAGCTAAACTTGATGTGACGTCACATTCTGTTATAACAAGCTCAAGACCAAGGTGAAGACGACAATTCGGAAAGGCTCTATAGTTCAGCACGTGAACTACCTATGAGGAATATAATTTCTGTAGTAGGGAATTCACTGGGACAGGAGTTTTGCTGTTTTCAATGCGTCTGTTCTGTTTTGTGCTGGGTAGAGGGGCAAAAAAAACGCACCTATTGTCTCGTGGTGGAAGGTTGTAGCCGGAGAACTGCAAATTCATTTCTTTTTCTCCGGAAGACGGTCTTTCTCTGGAATTGACCATACGTGAATCATCGTGTCAAACTGCGCGTCGTATCAGTGCGTTGTTGAGACGCTTTGTGCTGTCTTAAAGGCCAATGCCACACACGGCGGTTCTACCGAAGCATTTTCCGACCGAAAAACCGAATCGGTATAGTTGTGCATTACTAAACCGAAAGGCGGGCAAACCACGGTGTGTGTCATCACAATGCATGACTATACTGACTCGGTTTTCCTCTCGAAAAACGCATCGGTAGAACCGCCGTGTGTGTGTCATTCGCTTAAGTGTAACAAGTTTATTTATGGTCGAACTCACCAAACGGATGTTATCGAAAAACGATGGCTAATACGTTACGTGATAAGCCTAATCCTCGTATAACAGGATTTAGTGTACAAAAAAAGGGGTAAAGTGAGGCGTGAAACTAATCATTTTACAGACGTAAAAGTTTCGATAACGCAAATAGAGTCCCTTCCATCTCCACTCCCCAAAATTCTAAATGACCTGTAGTGGCAAAACTTCCATGTGAGCTTCCTGTCCAAAACCAGGGCCAAGTGCTTAGCGTGTAATCTGAGACCAAATCTAGCGCCCACAATATACACAATTCTTTTTTGAGTACGCAATCATTTGGGTTTTTTTTTCATCTCTTTGTTTCTCCACTCTCCATCCCTCAATCAATGTGCACGGTCCATGTGCATCCTAAGGCACGTAGACATCGAGCCAAGGATAGTTTGACCAAATGTTCGCCCTCAACGATTGGCGTTGGCTATGCCGTCTACACAGGAAGCGATTGGGGCAAATGGCGTTTGATGCGATCCGGGTTCAACTATCGTCGAGTAATCGTTCACATTAGAACGAGTTCCCAATGCCAATCCATCGCCAACCCTTTGATACTCCCGCCGAGAGAAACAGACGGCAACCAACGCCAACGTTGACTCCACACAGCCAATCCGGACCAACGAATGCTTTGGTCTTTGGCCTTGGCCCTATGTGTTCGCAGCCTTAGAATATCCTAATGCATTGTTAGGCGTGTTTTTTTGCTTCGATACAGAACAAAATCTAACTATTTCGCAAAAACAACGATCTAGTATAAAAAAGCAGTGCATTCGCTAAGACTGACATAGGTTGCTGTATTTGCTGTGGTAGCACACAACAGTTGAAAATAAAGGGAGAAAATAACGAGTACAAACTACCACATTCGATAGAAAATAGAAAAAGAGCTAATAGAAAATTACTTCTTTTAACATTCCACGCATTATTAGGGCTTTTTCTAATTTCCTAACTACCAAAACATACAAAATAACCGTGAAAAACCCAAAGCCATCTCACAGCAAAAAAGACAAATTTTCATGAGCTTTTCTTTTTTCTATCAGCACATTCTATAGTTCAGCACGTGAACTACCAATGAAGAATAGAATTTCTGTACTAGTGAATTCACTGGTACAGGAGTGTTGTTGTTTCCAATGCGTATACTCTATTCTCTGCTGGATAGAGGAGCAAAATAACACGCCTATTATAAGGTCTGTTCGCGTATCTGAATCTATTATAATATATTAAAATTTTTGTAATCTTGCTGCAAGGCATATGTTGCCAAAAAAAAATAGAAGCAAGCTGCAATAAATAATCTGTTGCTGCAGTATTTGAACATTCTTAATATTTCCCACACATTTTAATAATTGGCATAAGAGAAAGTAACCTAAGCTTGGTCGCCTAGTGGGTAGGGCACTGGCTTCTTGTGTGCGGGGTCTCTGGTTGGGACGAATTACCAAGCTTTGAGTTCACCTAGCTCTGAATAGGTACCTGAGTTAATCAGGGATAAATTGAGTCATGGAACTATTCAGTCCACATTTACATTCACATTGATTGTAAGTTGTTAAGACTCAACAAGGGCTGTCGTAGGATTTCTTTTATAAGAGCAAGGGAAAGCCAAAATCCGTATGATCAGAACCGCTAGAAACACTAATGTTCGAAGAACAGTAGAGGATTTGTGCAGATTTTGAGTGTGTATTCTACCACTAGCTACTTAACGCCACCTTAAGTAATAATAAACCCTTAGCCAATTTAATTTCAATGATTTCATCGAAAGTTACAGCGATAGAAAGGTTTTTGGGTCTGCCGTCCGAACAATGTACAGACCTTAGAAAATTTAAACATTGTTTACTTATTTTCGTTGGAAATATTCGCGATGTGAATACTTTGTGTAAGCATTTAGTGGTACAAAAAAACAAAAACGCCTTGTGTTGGCAGCCCTTTGCTAGCAATGGAGTCAACCTGCGCTGCAAATTTCGTTTTGATCCGATGACAAAGAAATTTAGGGCTACCACCCGCAAATGTTTTCAAATTTTCTTGTTCGTAATATTTGTTGTTTGTTTTCACTAGATCACTAAGATTTGAAAATGTTATGATAAAATCGCTTACTAAAGATATGAAAAAAAATACAAAAGCAACCATAGCTAGCAACCCTATGATTTTTTCCAACTAGATTTCTGCTGAGTATTGTCTAATATATATATATAACTTTAATTTGCCATATGAATTTCGTTATAATTCCATGACTACACTGGAAGCTATAGGGCAAAAAGCTTTATTTTCCTGAGCGAATTTTCAAAACTTAATCCTAAAAATTTGTGAAAATTTGATCTTATAGCTAAACATTTCAAGAATATAGTCCCAAAATTTGATGTCAGTCAGAGCAAAACTCGATATTATTGAATACTTAGTCCCATTTCCTTTATAATTGTTGCTCCAACAGCTCAGAGTTTAGTAGTAATTTTCTCAAAACATTTTTTATAAGTTCATTTAAAAACCACATTGCCGATGCATTTCAAATTTAGCAAACACTTTCTACATGTAAAATACTTCCCCCAACGATAAGTTTTAGATTTGTTTTTAAATTAAGGGGATTTCCCATCTACAAAAAGGGGAAAAATAGCATTTTTTTTATTAGCAATTTTCACTCCAAATGACCACCAACAATTTAAAAATGAAAAAATAGAAATCAGAGATCGCTGGGTGAGGATTTGATGATACTTTGACTAAATTTTCATGTTTTTTGATTTCCGATAATTTTCAGCTGAGATACAGTGAACACCGCAAATCTTCTTTTTCCAAAGACGTTCTTCAAAAACCTTTGTTACCGGTTTATCGATATTTTCACATAAAAAAATTACACAATGATATTGAAATGATAATTAATAATGTACAAAAAGTTTAAATAAATTTGTTCTATCCATATTCCTAACAGAAGATCTTGGAAAAAAATTTTTTTTTACGCTGAAACCCTTACCCCTCCCTTAAGACACCAAAATTACCAAAGCTGAAAACTCCAGCCTACTTTTTCAAGCAAATTTCTATCGAGCGTGCTTGGAGTAAAATTCAGCTACTGTTTGAATTTCATCAAAATCTGCTGATCGAATCAGAATTTATAGGGCTAAAAGCAGTTATTTTTCCTAGTGATTTTTCAAAATGGCAGCACTGGCACATATTTATCCAAATTTCAAAACTGCTTCTATCAGACATGGTTCTACTTAAGACCAATACATTCTGTAAATTTCAACTGTATCTAATTATTGGGTCGTGAGTTCCCGTGAACAAAAGTTTTTGATGCTAAAAATATAGGTAAATTGGGGAATAGTTATCGTTCTTGTCCGATAAGAAATTTCCAAAGTTTTACTTTGACTGTGTAGACAAAACATAAGATTTGTATATGAGTTGCTTTATTTTTCTAAAAACCAAAAATATTTCAAGAGAGTCGATGGTTTAAAGGATTTCACTTTCAGCGCCTGCCGTAGCTACAGGGCAGGTTCATACAAAACTAGCTAATTGAATCCGTCGTTTGATTTCGTCAAGCTCATTCCCATCCTTCGAGAGGTTCGTCCCTAAGTACACGAAGTTGTCTACATTTTCAAGGTTAAAGTCCCCTATAGTTATGTTTTGTCTTATTGGCGTCCTTTTCCTTGATTGAGTCATAACTTTAGTTTTTTGTTCGTTAATTTGAAGACCAACTTCCTTGGCGGTTTCGTCTAGAGCTACAAATACTTCCTTGGCGTCGTTGAACGAACGTGACATAATGTTGATGTCATCAGCGTAAGCTACTAGCTGTGTCGACTTAAGGGGTTACCCCCACTTGTAGCGCAATAAAATAGGTCATTTTCATGAATTTATTTTGACAAAACTACGAAATGTTTTTAAACGACTGTTATATTTTCTTAAAGAACATACTTTGAACACCTTTCAGTAATTTTTTTATTGAAAAATATTACATGATTTAATTACAAATGGCCGTCAAAACAATGGAATTTTAATTTTCACCTTTTGCGGTGACCAAAATTGTGTCGAACTGGATCATCTGAAACAACTAATAGCGATGGACTTAGTTAAATAACAGTATAAACTAGTGTTTGATCGAAGGGTTTAAAACAATATCCATTTTTCGCAAAATGGCGGAGAGTCAACGTTAATATTTCGATTTTCACTTAAAAAAATGGTCGTCTTTTTGCTATAAAACGGCCATTTTCGAACGATCAAACACTACATTTTTATGTATTAAATAAGCCTGCTAAGTTTCAAAAAGATCGGATTAATCCCCTTAAATAATAGAGTTCCTCATGCCAAATTGAAATTTTCAAAACTCCGATTTGCATTCGAAACTTCTGTTCACGAGAACTTACGACTGGCTTATCCAATCATAATGAAATTCACAGGACATATTGTTATTTCACAGGACATATTGTTATTGTAAATGCACGCAAATCTGTGGCAGTGGTACCATCTTGAAAAACCACTTTGAAAAAAAACTGCTTTTTGGCCTATAATTTCTGATTTAGCTGTCAGATTTTAACGAAATTCGCACAATATTTGGACCTTATCCATTTGATGAAAATTTGGTTGAAAAATTAAAATAGAGTTGCCAGCTATGGTGATTTTTGTCCCCTAAATCTTGCAAATTTGTTCAGCAAAATAAAGCCTTTTTTCCCCCATAACTTCCGGTCCAGTCATGAAATCAAAACGAAGTTCATGCAGTAAATGGACCTTAATGTAAACCAAATGTGGTAGGAATTTCGTAAAAAAGTCATTTTTGTAATTTTTTGGAATATATTTTCCAAGCGAATATGCCATTAGATTTGCAAATGAGAATGGTCCTGCAATAAAAATTAACAACAAATATTAACGTTTTGAAAATTTGAAAATTGTTGAGGGTGGTAACCCTAAAATTCTTTTCACCCGTATAACTTCCAGCGCAGTGATTCAATCGAAACGAAATTCACAGGGTGGGTTTAACTTAACGTGAAGCAGATTTGGTATATACGAGTATTTTGCTTTGTTGCTAACACAGGGTAATCAGCATCAGACATTTTCGTAAATGTTGCACCAACAGATGCTTCAAATTACATACTCAAATGTAAAGCATTTGCAATAAAAATAAGGTATCAATTTCTACATTTTCCGAGTTTTGAAAATTTTTCGAATTGCAGCCTCGAACAACGTTTAGCCGCTGAAATTTTCGATGAAATCCTGCGATAAAACGAAATTCAAAGGATACGTTAATTTAAGTATGAGCTTGGTATCGTAAACTTATTGCTGCTTCGTTTGAAACGTGTTGCCAACACATTTTCATAATCTATGTTATAGTTGGGTTTTGTTGCTTTGGATAACGAATTGTTGATACGATACTACAAAAAAGTGTATAACGTCTTTCCACATTTTTTTTTTTTTTCGTTCGAAGACAAATCTGAGGCGTCATGCCTGGTTTACACATATGGCGAACGTTTCGTCGAGGAACTTGTGAAATTACGTCCCTCTATATCTTCGTATGTAAAAAAATCAGCCGAGAATAAACAAGGTGGCCATTTACACACTCGGCTCGCCAACATTTGCCATGTGCGTAAACGCGGCATTAGACTTTTTGTAATTTTTGTGAATTACCGCCACCACATGATTCAGGAAGTTTCGGTCCAGGAACCCGACTGAAAGCACACAAACAGCGCTCTGATTGAGAAAAATTTGATAGGCAAAATGGTAAATAGATGAGTACCAGATTATTCCGAATTTTAAATTTAAATGGTAAAAATAATGCTAGATGCTAACTTCGAATTCCTAATGCCGTTTTGGAAAATATAATGCCAAATCTAGCATTCAAATTGCTAAAATGGCAGCACTGGTACAAACTGGAGACCATGCACCGCGCTTTGAGTTAACCTAGCTCTGAATAGGTACCTGATTCATATCAGGGGCAAACTGAAGTGTGAAACTAATCATTTTTACACTAGTAAAAGTTGCGATTTTGAAAGTGGAGTCTCTACTAACCTCACTCCCGAAGACTCCGAATGGGTAATAGCAGGATAACTTTTCGATTTTTTACTGTTATACGTTTTATAAAAAAAACCCAAGGTTTTCTGCAAAAGATGTACTATTGTGTGAGATTCTTTCTCTCTTATAGCTAGGGTTGCCAACTCTCCCGGAATTCCGGGATTCTCCCGGAAAAATACAGTTCACTTAAAAAATCTCCCGGCTCCCGGAATGCAGTTAATTTCTCCCGGAAATTTAACAAAAATTGCTTTGACGGAATTTTCATCCTTTTATTTATATTTTATGCTAGCTTTTATATGCTAGTAAATAATCCAATATTAATGATTAAAAATCGTAAATTGCACTAGATTTGTACAATTGATTAAATAAAAGATCTGAGTGGTTCTCTATATGAGCCAATAAATGAGGATAAATTTTACGACGATTACTGTATGCTGCGAGAACTGCATAACCTTGTCGCAAGTAAAACAAAGAGGGAAGACTTGCATTGGCTTAATTTTTTGGAAAAATGTAAAGAAGAATCGGTTAAAGAAATAAAAAAAACTTGTTACATTCGCTCTATGGATCCCTATCGAAAATGTTGCCGCTGATCGTGTTTTCAGCGTAGTAAACGAACTGTGGTCAGTAGATATATAATACCAGTTTTGGCGCACTTAAGAGGAGCAAAAGGAGTGCAAATAAGAGGAGCAATAAGGACATGGTGCCTTCGATTATCGGCCCGCGCATAACGTAAGCGATGATCTTTGAACTAATAAACAGCTCAAATGGGCTTTTAGCTTAACAGGATTGTTTATCAGTTCGACTACCCTATTTATCAGCTCAACTGGGCTGTTTATCAGTTCGAAATCATCGCTTATGTCACGCGTGGGATGCGCGTGCCGATAATGGCAGGCACCATGTCCTTATTGCTCCTCTTATTTACTCCTCTTTTGCTCCTCTTAAGTGCGTCAGAACTATTATTATATATCTACTGTGGTGAAAAAATCGTAATCGGCTTAATGAAACACATGTAAAATCAGAAATTCAAGTATGCACAAATTTTAATTACACATGTAAAGAATTCTATAGCTTTATCATTGCAAATCAAAATACATTACAAGCAACTCGTTGTGTAAAGAAATATCATTTTAAATAAATAAAATTGTTATTCACTTTTTTTTTTATTTTCCTCCCGGATTTCCGACCCACTGAGTTGGCAACCCTACTTATAGCCCGTCCAGACTACAGATACTTATGTATCCGCATACATAAGTATGGTCCACACTGCAGCGACATCTGCAGATACATTTTACCCTTGCCATGAAAATCAATGAAAGGAATGCGCTAATTGTACATATGTCGCTGCAGTGTGGACAATACTTATGTATGCGGATACATAAGGATCTGTAGTCTGGACGGGCTATAAAATACATCACCCCGCTGACCACACGAGTCCGAGCCGAAATCGTTTTCGCATTACTTCAACTCGGCTGTGCCACTATCACCAATCAGGTGCTCCCACGCCTACTTTAGTTCCGTCAGGAGCAGTCTGAAAGCAGCTCTCTTCTTTTTCAGCTGTTTTTCATGGGGACCAGTGTAGTGTTGAGTAGGACTTGTAAGAGCCAGTACATTTGTCCCGTACAAGAACGAAAATTGTCATGACGCGTCAAATTCATGAAATGTACCACTTCAAAATATATGACGTAAAAGCAAAATATGATATGACGTAAAAGCAAAATATACACATCCAATGTGTGAAAAAAATTGTTATTCGTTATTTTAAACAGATAAATGAATATATTTACTTTTATCAAAGAATTAATTTTAGACCCACTTTTTAGAGTGTAAGCAATAGACATTTTAGAGGTCAGGTGCACTTGGGACGTCCAGCAAAAGCTCTTTTTCAGGATTTTTGTTTAGACACACATTAAAGTAATTAATAACAAATGTTTTTTTTACTTGAAAAAAATATATTTGTAGAAGCTATTGTAATTCTTTTAAGGTACAAGGCTGAAAATTATTTGAAATAGAGTAAATTTTCGAGGGGTAAAAAAAAATTGTTTTGCCGTGATCAATGTAGCTTGTCACTGGATCATCCGAAATAAAAAAAAAATCGGGCATTATTAGTTAATGACATAGTGCTCCGGATGGACGAAGGACTTTGGCAGATTTTGATTTGTCGAAAAATGGCGCTTGTCGAAATTCAAAATTGTATTTTCGACCCAAAATGCACTCACATTTTCGGCTATTGAAAAAAAGTCTTTCGTCCAATCAAAAAATCCTTCGTTCATCCGGAGGATAATTACATATCAAATAAGTGAGGATAATTTCATACTGATCGATAAAGCCGTTTTCAAGTTACGGTGATCACCGACTTCGAAAACATAGTTTCGAGAAAAATGCTTTTAAAGCATGCGAAAAACGCTTTGTGCAATAGAAACGACTTCATTCAAAGTTATTTATCTCCATGAAGAACTGTCCGATTCGTCTGAAATTTGCAGAGAATGCTCTTGAAATATGCTTTTAGAAATTGCAAACCGAATTGCAAATCGAAAACCGATTTTCTCAAAATTCTAAGTGTACCTGCCCCCTTAAAATGTAAACGCTACGAATTTTATCCAACTTATATCTAATTAACTTGTCCTAATTGAGCGTAAATTAGAGCTTTGGTCTTACATCTAGCTCCTTCTGTTCGTTGGAGATCTGCATAATTAGATACCACAGTGAAGAGCTCATTGTTCGCGGGGCGCATCCATTGATTATTGGAGGCACCTGTAACATACCATAAGTACTACAGATAGCACAGAACGAACGTGATTTAAGATATAATTTGTTATATTTCCCCACTGATTGCGAGAAGTAAATAGCAATATCCAAGTCCAAGTTGAAAAAAGACAGAAAGTACCCGGCCAAGCAGTGTTGACACGAAAAAAAAATATTTGGGGACCAACATTTTGGAAAAAAAGGACCAAAGGGGACCAACTAATTTCGTTTCAAAATGCTGAAAATATAACATTTTTCGATTATATTATACTTAAAGTAGATACCCATGTATGTGCATCTTTGTAGATAAATGGTTTCTTTTTGTTTCAAAGCTCTCTTACGAGAAAGGAGCAGTCTTATATATACAATCAGCCATCCGTCAGAAATATTTCTATGCGGCATAAACAAATCAAAATGCACTTTTTGAAACTAGAAAACAATTCTTCAAGAAAATATAAATCCTTTGACACTTTCCTTTGACACAATTAAATCCCAAAGAAAGTAACGGAATTTTAGGTATGTGCTCTGAGAACTAAAATTTAATTTTTTTACATAAATACTAAAACCCAAATTTAAATAAAATTTCAAAATTGTCTCTCTATTTATTTTTTTATTTTTAGTTCAAACGCTCATTTGATTAGAAAATTTACTAACTTTTCAAGCACATTATACCCTAAATAGTGAGTTAGTTACTCATTATATGCAAAAAAATTAGTCATTATATCATATCAAAATACCGAAAATATAAAACGTTTTACTATGTTGATTCAGAAGCTAGATACATATATGAATAAATATAATTTGTATTTCTGTAAGTGAATCAAATGATGTAAATCTTTTAGGCAAACATTTCTTCAAGAAAATATCACTTTTCTGTAATTAATTCAATAAACTGCATAGAACGGAACAGAAAGTTAGATATGTGCACTGAAAATTAATCATGTTTTATATTTTTTTATGCTTCAGTAGTAGATTGACATGCATACTAACAAATTAAAGTGAAACATACAATCAAGTTTTTCCTTTGAAGAAGCGCACGCTGCGCAGGTAGCTCTTCTTTTTGATTTCAAACGAAACAAAGTTCAAAATTAGCGATGAAAGCAGAGATTTGGGATTTTATTTGTAGATTTGGTAAGGAAAGCAAAGTAAATTGCTGATAGATGCGAACGGGACCAAAACCTGATGGTTTTCCCAAGAAAGGGACCAAAGGACCAAAATTAAAAACTTTGTGTAAAAGGGACCAAAAATGGTCCCAATGGACCAAAGTGGCAACGCTGCCGCCAAGCAACACTGCTACGATCAGATACGTTTCTCATTCCCACTAGGCAAAATACATGTGCTTTGCCAAATATACTATTTTAACGAATGTCGATTTATGCAATATTGATTTTCTTAAAACGTTTTCTGAGTATTAGAATGGTAAGCGATAAGGTAGTTAACGCGAAATACTACTTTCGATGCTATTTGACGAGTAAAAAGAATATATTCAACACTTTTATGTAATGCACAACAGACAGTTTCGTTTGTTGCCAGCTAATGTTCGCTGCGCTTATTGTTTCTTGGTGGGATTATACGCACGCCAACACACCGTCACCTATCAGCTAACATTCTCACCTGTCATTTGGGAGTATACCCTTCTCCTCCATCAGACAAATATCGTACAAGACCGTTCTTTCCGTGCTATTTATTAGTACTTATGTTATGCCTGTACCCCCAACTGACAGATTCAATTCGTTCGTATGTCCGTCTGTCTGCCCGTCGAATCTTGCCTTGGATTCCAGAACTCGCTGTCTGTTGCTACAGGAGAAGGTTCTTGGGCCAATTCGCAGTTGTGAATTGTAAAATCCGCTAGTGCAGAGGCATTGGATTGTTCACTCGAATACCCCCGATTCTGCCAAGTGATGCCGAGTCTGATGAGAG
The DNA here is from genome assembly GCA_947369275.1 of Nemotelus nigrinus. Lineage (NCBI taxonomy): Eukaryota > Metazoa > Arthropoda > Insecta > Diptera > Stratiomyidae > Nemotelus > Nemotelus nigrinus. The sequence continues at coordinate 201,168,584 of OX376372.1, read as the reverse complement.
TCTGATAGCAAATGGACTTAATTTTGTTGGTCATGTCCATCTTTTTGGCAAAAATATATAAAATACGTTGAAATGCGGACTTGGCAGCTTTGATTTGCCGCCGAACATACGGATTACACCTCAGGAACTCGTAAAAACCAATTCCGATGTATTTAAGCGACGAGCTATGAGCAATCTAAAGTTTCAAACAAAACCGCGAGTTTTTTTTTATTCGTAAAAGTAAAGATTTAGTTCTGCCAAGTAGTAATCCAGGCTCTTCGCCGCTTTGATCGCGTCTTTGCTCGACGGAAATAAAAGCATCTCATCGGCATATTTAATCCCCTTGAATGGGAAGATCAGCGGTAATATGATATAAAGTAATGGTCCACTGACAGAACCTTGTGGAATTCCTGATGTCACACGTCCTTAGCGGAATTATGCTCCTTTGACGCTGAAATAGTAATGTACGTTAGTCAGAAAGATTGCTGCGACTCTTTATTACCTCTTCCGGGAATCCAAACTTGATCAACTTGAGCAGAAGAACATCATACGGTATCGAAAGCCTTCTCAATATCTCAAGCGCACACATTAGTTAGAATGTTTTCAAAGATTCTGTGTAAATATCCATTTGATTTGACCAATTGAAATTTTTTTTCAGAATTTTTCCAGGAAATTTTGTAACTTCGCCGCTTTTTCCTCGTACATAGTGCTTCTGTTCGGAATTCTGAGAGAAATATCTCAGAAATTTCTTGAGCGGTTTATCCAACATCAGCATTAGCTCGGAACTTTCCGACGACACTGGATTTTTCCAATGTATGATTTTGATATTTTCATTCAAAGCGCATGGACCCATGTCTAAAAAGGGCTTTAAGCTTTGTCTTTGCTGCTATATAAAAACATTTTTCCTATTCTTCGAGATAGTCTCGTCTTCTTGAAGGAAACCTTCGCACGGCAACTTCTGTATACAAAAAGAAGAATAAAAAATTTGAGAATAAAAAATTTGAATAACATTTCGAACCTTTAAAGTAGACACTGTTAACACCTCAAAAAACTTAATTTCAAAAAACTTCGTAGGCACTTGCAGGGGTTTTCTCAGGAATTTTTCATGAGGGGTGTGTTCAGAATTTTAGGAGGGGTGTCCCTATGGAACAAAGGACACAAAGTTCGCTTTGTGTAGGAAAATTGTCCGTGAAAATTGTCCATGAAAAACACTTGTACGACTAATTACTATTTTAATACATAATTTACCAAACGAAACATTAACGGCATTAAATTCGGAATATGTTGTAAATTCCAGCGTCCCAGCATGCCAAATTCGGAATTCAGAATTGGTTACGACTAATCCGAAACCGAGCGAAAGAGATAGAAATATAAAAAGCTCTTGAAATTAATAAAACTTTTGACTGGGGTAATACTGTTCATTATTTTATCAAAAGCATTTGAATATTTTTTAAGAATCTTTTCTGAAGTTTGGAATAAACAAAATTCAAATCAATCGGAATTCGTTGCGAGTATTTCACTGAGTTCGAACAAAATGCGAACGAATCTGTGATAGGGAAATTGTCAAGAGTTTGTTGTAAAATACGTTGGAATTCGCAACAAATTCTGAACCTAATGCCGTTAGTGTTTCGTTTAGTAAATTATGCATCAAAAGAGTACTTTAGTCCTAACACTGTTTTTCATGCATAAGTGCAAGTGCCTTCAAAGTATTTTGAAATTGTGTTATTTGAGGTGCTGGCAGTGTCTATTTTAGAGGTTCGAAATGTTACTCGATTTTTTTTATTCTCTAGTAACTTTTTCTTTTTGTATGCAGAAGCTGCCACGCGAAGATTTCCTTCAAGAAGACGGGACTAGCTTGAAAGTTTAAAAAAAAAAGTTTTTGATAGCAGCAAAGACAAGCTTAACTGACGGACGAAAAAATTTGTTATTTAAAATAAATAAAATGAAATGAAAGAAAAAAATAAAAAGAATTAGTATTGAAATTTAAAATAATAAGTATTTCATTGAATATATGCAAAGAGTATTGGAAGCACTCTCAAAGAACTATTTAAAAGCTCTACAAAATTCGTCAAAAAATGCACTAAGGATTTGCAAAGAATTCGCAAAGAATTCACAGAGAATTCACAGAGAATTCACAATGAATACGGAAAAAAAAACTGAACCAATCTTTTCAAGCGCTAAAGAGGGGAAGTTTGAGCACTTTCGGCGTTTTTGTAACGTTTTTCATACACCAGTCTTAAAGAAATCGTAACGAATAAGTTTGAGAATCCGAAAGTTTTTTCGAATTTGGCACAATGGGGTATTTCACAACAAACTCTTAAAAATTTCCCTATCACAGATTCGTTCCCACTTTGATAGGAATTTGTACGAACTCAGTGAAATATTCGCAACGAATTTTGATTAATTTTAAATTTGTTTCTTCCAAACTTCAGAAGAGATTCTCGAAAAATATTCAAATGTTTCTCATAAAACAGTAACACTCCAGTCAATAGTTTTATTTATTTCAAGAGCTTGTTATATTTCTATCTATTTCGTTAACTAAAAGCAACGAAATTTCAGAGCGAGAAAGTATTAGGCGTAGGTGTAGTTGAGTTTTGATGAATATTTAAATAAGGCGGCTTTAGATATGCGGTGTTTGTCAAATACCGAGCACCTAGTTTGGCAATCTTTGCATGTGTGGTTGGGTTGCTCGCCTAGTGCTTGCCCTAGGCCAAGCACCAGTGCTGCCATATTAGGGATTTTAACCCTAGATTTAGGGATATTTTAAAGACTTCAGGGACAAACAGGGAGAAAAAATATTCAGGGTTTTGTTTAGGGTGTTCTGAAATTTGATAATGCATTTTTCCGGAACGGATGTTTCGATAAATAATAATTTCGAAATACGTCATGTCCACCTTTTTCTAATATAAAATATAAAATATCAATCTTTCATCATACCAATAAGCGGATATTGGTGATGCTGTTTCAAAATTGATATTTCTACCTCACCGATTGACGACCTCTATCTATTCAGCTGAGTGACCTATTCACTTTTTGGTAGGTAATATTTAAAATACGCTGTCGTCAAATCCATGATGGGGTCATTCAATGCCTTCTAGATGTACGGGCCGTAATGCAGAATGATGACGTCAGAGCATCGGGTCAAATGTCGCGAAAAACACACGTAGTCTTATGGGACGTCCGCGAGAAAATGTTAATTGTACGGTTTGTGTTAAAGTGAGTGAAATGAAAACTAAAGTGGTTTATGCAGAACAGTGCTAGTGAACAGCTAAAACACAAATTAATGCGATGCGTGCGGTATAATGTGGAAAATTCGCTACGAAATGTTTATCGGTTGGTGTTAGGTTATGTGATGGTTCGTGTCGATTTACTGTCGCGATACTATTAATTGGTACAAAGTGTACGTTATGACTAAATATTATTATTATTATAATGCGTCTACGCACAAAAAACTAACGTTTTATTCATATTTTAACCAAAAAACCGCAAGTGAAATCTCCGTGTACATCGGCACTGCCTCGTGGAAATGTCAAATTTCCTAAACTCATGACGTCACGTAGAGAACGATTACATAGCCTGACGGCCCGTACTTCTAGAAGGCATTGGGTCATTTAACCGCCCTCGCTCTATCATTGTTTGATGTGTATTGCATTTAACACGGGGATATCTCAAAATATCGGAATAAGTTATATTCGTTTCTCCGAGCTCGCTTGTTAATTAATCAACCGATGAAATCTGCCTATGGTACTGTCTAACTGTCTCTCGCGACTCTGTCGATAATATACCTTTCGGAACTAATTTTTTCTGAGTGAAAACTTAACGCACCCAGGAAAAAATTAGTCCCAAAAGATTAGGATGAGTGTGGGAAAGTTTCACCTCACCTTAAAAAAGTTTGCTTTATGTGACGAAAGTCTTACACATGTAAAAAATTTATATTTAAACAACCTGGTTTTTGAGAATCCCGAAAAATTTCCTGGAAATGACGTCACTCTGGCTACTTAGGGTATTTTCAGGGATAAATAGGAATTGTCTGGGGGTAGGCCGCAGCGCCTATCTGGCAGCACTGCCAAGCACAAACATTCGGGTGCTCGCTATTCCCGTAGTTTGTCGAACTTTCAACTCACATCAAAGTAGACGAGCACTGTGTCGGATCCCCGCAGCCCGTTCATCTTCCAGTTTTGGCGAACATTCGGCAATGCCCGAATGTCTAATTCACTGTGCTTGTCATTCCGCAAGCACCAACCCAAATTACTTGACTAGGTGTTCGGTATTTGGCGAATAGGAGGTGTTTGACAAACACCGCATATCTAAAGCCACCTTTGCACATAAACTTGACTTGTCATCTTCGGTGGTTGTACACAAGCGATAGTTTCGTATTTTATCACTTAAGCTGGAAGTTCTATCAAGTATTATGAGTGGGATTTCGCTGTTATTAAAGATTTTTATAACAGTCAAAAGTGAATGGTCTCTAAATAAAACCAAAATGCCGAACTGGACGCCGTCACTCGATTTGGATGCGCAACAACTGGATTTGCAACCCCAATGCGATATCACATTCGGATATTACGAGCGTAATATTACCCCTTTGCCTAACAATGAAGATATCGAAAGTTATATTCAACCTGAAAGTGCAACACTTCTACAAGAGTGTTAATTTGATTTAGTGCAAGCCTAGTGGGTAGTAGCCTAGTGGGTAGAGCACTGGCTTCTTGCGTGTGGGGTCCCTGGTTCGAATCCAGGTTCGGACGAGAGTCCGCGCACCAAGCTTTGAGTTCACCTAGCTCTGATTAGGTACCTGATTTAAATCAGGGGTAAAGTGAGTCGTGGAACTAATCACTCCACACTCGTATTCACTATGATTAAATAAATTGTAATGAAGCTCTCTACCAGCTTCAACCTCTAGACCCGTACGAGGGTTGTCGTGGGATGGCTTTTTACAAAAAATCAGATCAAAACCGTTTGCCGATTCGTTAATAGATCGACGATTAACTGTTGAAGAAATTGATCCTCCAACAGCACGAGAACAGGAGATAATATGGATGAAACGTCAGGCTGGTGTGGGTCCCAGTTTAGATACTGGTCTTAACAGTACACGAACAATTGCTGTTGTTGGTCCTAATAAGTCGACGAGAACGCAACGTGATTTTTCAGTGATTTTCGACGAAAGCTATTTTAAGTTGCGACCTAGAAATCCCAAAGCGTCAGCAGAAGGACATGTAGATGAAAAGAAGAAATCCTCTACAGATGACATTGTAACGACAAACGAATAAAAATCGAAAAAAAACTAGGTTCTCCTCTTCGCAAAAAACAAGAAAAAAAAGTAAAAAAAATTCCAAACCTTCACTGTCCCTCACGATACAATTAAACATCCGAAACGTAGAATAGGTGCTAATTTTTCCGGGCCCCGAAAGTAATTTAATTAAGTGCAACGATGACGTGAATGCTCTTGAAATTATTTAAAGAAGCCTTAAAACAGTAAAAGGTTGTCAGGCCCCAAGGCGGGCTTAAGAATGCGATAACGCAGTTGGATTGTTTCAGAGCATTTGAAGTCGACGAATGGTGGTTTCATAAAATATTTTGAGGTATCTAGTTATATTATTGAGTAATATCCTTAGCATGAAAAACGCCTACTGTGCGACCATTCATATGGGAAAATTTATAATAGGCTCCACCAATTTTCTTTAGCACTTTACTCTGAATAAACTTATGATCCAGTTTTGCATTGTAGTGAGCAGCCGCTTCACTGCCGAAAGTTTCGTCGAAATACAATATCTCCGGGCTGATATGAAATATTGCAAGAGCGAAGATTATATTTTACATTTAACGTATATCCGTTTACAATATAAATTTAATCGCTGTCAATCACTAGGTGTACATCTTGTACTATGATTTTATGACTGTTCCTGCCTAGACGGCTTAACCTGCCAGGACTGATAGTCCACAGTCGACGTTGACTGAGTAAACAAGGACAAGTCCTTGCTACTCGTGTCTACCAGTTTGTGTTGGGGGCAGGCCCAGACATCATATTGGTAGATGCGAGGCATACCCAAACCTCTGCTATACTCTAGGGCAGGGGTGGGCAAACTTAATTCTGGTATGATCGACATAAATTTTTTTAATTTATACGCGATCGACTTCGAAAAATGGGTTAAATTAAAAACAAATAAAAATTTAATTAAGTTCTTTATTAATATTAATATATTAAATACATTGTATTTACTACTTTGTGCAATATACTTTATTAATAAATATTTTGGATTAATTTTTGATGTATGTATATGCGTGACAATCCATTTCATTAAAAAGTATTGTAGAGTTAGGCTTACAAGCACTGATACACAATCGAATAGATGCCATTAAGTGGTCATCAGTCAGAGAACTCCTAAGTTGCGATTCGATGTTTTTCATTTGAGAAAACGTTGCTTCACATAGATAAATGAAAGCTAAAAATGCTAATATCTTCATTGCCACCAATCTCAATAATGGATATTTTTTATGGAAATAAAATCCAAAAATAATTTTAAATTTTCAACTCTAGATCCGATAAATTCAATTGTGAAGTATGAGCTAGATTTGATGAAATATCCTCGTTATCGAGTTCGCCAAAAGGAAATGAAATGAATTCGAAAACCGGTTGAAGGTTATTGAATTCGTGATTAAAATTTTCCAGTTCAGGACAAAACATTTCAATATTACATTCACCAGTAGGTTAGGTTGTACCGGTTGGCACAAGGCCACACATAGACCTATTGGTCCATAGTGATACCAGATAAATGGGCCAGGAAAACAAATGCAGTCCAAGCGGCCATCGAAGGCCCCGGACTTTTTCGGGAAGTGAAGGATGTCTTTCAGCTTTTGCATTTTACATTCACCCGTAAGTTTAATATATTTTTCTAAATATGGAAAATATTTAAAAACTTTGCCTATTTAATTTTGAAGCAAAAGGTTTTAATTTTATTTAGAAAACATTTACCGAACTCAACAAGTCAACAATATTTTCCTTTTCCTTGTAATTGTAAATTGAGCGCGCTGTAATGCCTCATAAAATCCGTAAGAAATGCTACTTTTTTTACCCAAGATTTAGAAATCTTTGCAAAAAGCTTCCTCAGCTGAGCCATCTAAGGCTTAGTACTGTTTTCGATTTCACGTTAAATGTTCATGCAAATTTTCACGTAAAATTTATTTCGGCGAAAATTCAGTTTGAAAATAAACAAGCGTTGTGCTCACTTTTAAGTGTTAAAAATTGCTTGGAAGATGCTTTCGCTTTGAAAATGCAGATGGCTTTGGCATATGTCTCCAATCATTTCACGCCAATTTAGTATGTGCAGTTCATTCTTTAGGCTAGTACTGAGTTATTCGTGAAGCTAAATTTTAACATGTATCCACTATCTGTTCATTCTTTCGAGCGAAAATTTTGAAAATAGAGAAAAGCGGAGACACGTATCATATCTGACGGATAAAATATCAAGAATTTCAATTTTTGATCAATTTAGTTATTGAAAAGACACAATTAAATTATCAAATTCAAACACCAAATGTCACTTTTTAACTCGAAAGAATGATTTGGACAAACTAAATTGGCGTAAAAAGGTTTTAATTTAAAATTGTATTGCATCTAAAATTGAGATTAACCTTTGTTGCGCTGTGTGCGACAATTTACTACCTCGGTAGCAGGGAGACGAATGCAAATGCAGGCAACGTGTATAGCGGGAAGCAAAAATATAAAGTGTGTACTTTAGAACCGTGAGATTTAAGGAAATGAAATAACCGTATACGTATACAAGATTTAGTGAAGCAGTTTTCCTACAATGATATAAAACTATAAATTGAACAAATCGAGATCATAGCTATCTCGGATTTTGCCTTTGGCTTCTCCGCCACCAGGAGTCTGCGAGCTTTTATGTGAACTGAAAGTGCGTGAACTGTCCGATTCCAAAATGTACTGAATAAATTGTCTACTAAATATTTAGTTCACATTTTAAATTAACCTAGTAAATTATTTAAAATGTCTGTGATCGACTGTCGAACTGTTTGCGATCGACCGGTCGATCGCGATCGACCGTTTGCCCACCCCTGCTCTAGGGTATAACACCCGGCCATATACGCGGCTCCACGTCGCCTCCGGAGATTTTAACTCCGAGAGACTAACCAAGCGCCAGCTTGTACTACTATTTAGGTGAAATGCAGCAGCCTCCCCGGATTAGGCTCCAAAACCACAGCCCCCGCCATGCTTCCACTAAGGGGCCAATCCCAGTGGTAAGGCTAGACCGAAGTTCAGGGGCCCCTTTTCACCCGCGGCCTCGTATCTTTTATAACCCCGGCACGGGTTAAAGGTCCTCAGTGTGGCTTCATGCAGGCACAAAAGGGAGCCTTTTTGGCGATGAGGAGATGCCCGCCATTTCCCCTCGGCATCCCTCAACACTTCAACTGTTCATCTCGTCATCTTTATCGGCACTCGGGCCCTCGAAGTCATACTTAGCCTCTTGTTACTTTCAATTCATTATTTCTGAAATCTTCAGGTCTTCATTTCATTTTCATGATTCCCATCATCCCCATCAAGTTCACCCGTTCCGCCTTACATTCTTCAACGTTTCCTCATGTCAAAAACTATATGTGCATATGTGCATTGACACAGAAACTCTTCCTCATTTCTCGTTGTCAAAAACTGGGTGTACAAAGACACGCAGTCTTGCAATTCGAAACTCCTCTTACTTCCTCCACTTCCACCTCATATTCAATCTGATACCTCAATCTCTTCTAACTTCAATTACAACTTTCCGCCCAATTCGCCCTACTTTGCCTATCCCTCCCTTGGAAATCCTCGACATTTCTTTGCTACTGTGTGCTTCTTCATGTATAATTCAATCTAAGACAACGGTTCTTCATATACTTCACATCGGTTCGCCTTGTTATATTGCAACTGTTAAGGCCAAGATTCAATCAACGCGAATGCGAATGCGAACAGTTTGAGCACAGGCAAATCATATGCAAGACGCAGCGAATAGAACCATTCACGACGAATGCGAATTCTCACGAACTTGCGAATGCGACTAGTTTAAGCAAAGAGCAAAATAGTCGCACGAATTGTCGGAATGGCCAATTGCACGAAAAGAAAATGTATATCATGTATGTCATATAATAGTAAGTTGGGTCTAGGGTAAAAAATTTATAGTGGCGGTTAGTTTGAAAGAAAATAGGGATTATTGGTTTTCATGTGAAAATAAGTAGATTTCACAATTGGATATTGTTCGCAATAGGTTTTGTAGCGCAGTAACTTAGTTAAGAAATGCCATTTAATTTCGCAGAAAGATTTGAATAAAAAACTGTTTCAGCTGGCAGGAGATGGTTTCATTTTGTTCGCAAAAAGTAATGGGTGGGAAAAATTGTTGATGACTATGTTTGTGTTAGGTAGTTGTCAAAATATATTTATGAAAATATGTCTATAATCTCAAATTTATGGTTTTGAAATTTTTGTGACACATTCATTAAGGAAGAGAAGAAAATTAGTTTGTTGTCTGATAGTTCATACCCACATCAATCAACATGGAAACATTACAGTACATATAGTTTTTTAATATTTTGTGACTTTGTTTACCGAATACTATTCAATTACTTTTTGGTTTATTAATAAGTAATTTGGAGAGCTTCCCTCAGAGTTCGGTAGTGTTGCATCTGCTAATAGCAACAATACGCCAATCAACATTTTGGTCATGTATTTTTCTTGGTCGTCATGTATTTTTCTCATAACAATGTCAATTCGCAATAAACAAAGCATTTTCAGCTTTAAAACAAAGTAAGTTCAATTAATTGCACAATGTTCGGAAATGGCACCGTATCCTACAACCACTAACGAATTCAAATACCTCACTCACTTTACATATTTTCGAGTTGGCAGCTTTGACGCGAATGCGAATCGCACCGATTGGTTCTTCAAATGCGATTCGTTTGCGTGCTCCTGTCAAAAAATGCGATTCGCATTTCGCATTCGCGTTGATTGAATCTTGGCCTTTAGTTGCAAACTGGCAAGAAGCAAAACATCGGCCGAACATAATGTCCAAATATGCTTTAATTTTTTGTAACAAGAGACTTTTTTTAAGTTTCGAACCCAAGTACCAATTCCGACGACCAAGCTTGCAGGATCCATGTTGTGGAAAGGCCGCTGTGTTCAGTTAAAGATGCGTACCTGCGTGTTGTTAATAATAGATACTATTGACATTATGGGCTCATCCCATTAAGGCGCGTATACATACAACCAACGAACGGCAAATGACAGTTTGATCGAATGTTTGTCGTTGGCCTTGGCGTTGGTCCTGCCGTCTACACAGGAACAAATTGGCTTGGAGCCAAGGTATTGGATGCGGTTCGGGCTGAGTGTCATTAGGTCTGTTTCCGTACTTGAATCTATTATAATATATTAAAGTAGATTCGCAGCAAGTCGTTTCCGTACTTTTGCTGCAAGCCAAATGCAAGCCAAATTTTGCAGCAAAAAGAAGCCAGCTGCCAAATTCTGTTACTGCTGCAGTTTGCTGAAGTACGGAAACAGACCTATTGTACACCTAGTGATTGACAGCGATTAAATTGGGGTTGTAAAGTGTAACGCATTTATGGTCGTAGAACGCATTTCGACACCGTACACTATATTTGACAACATGCAAAAAACATAGTCTAGCTCAACACACTACTCGGTATTAATGACAGCCAACACGACCAACCGTCCACACTACAACGGAGTCCCAAGGCCAATACATCGCCAACGCTTTGAAGTTACCGCCAGCAGAGCGAACAGCAGCCAAGGCCAAGGCCAAGGTTGGCTCTTCGTACACACTAAGCGAATCCGAGCCAACGAATGGCTTGGCCGTTGGTCTTGGCCCTATATGCACGGGGCTTTAGATGCGCAATGCATGCTTTTAATAATAAGTAATCAGTTAATAGTTCTGAGCCTATTAAATTAACGATATTACTATTAAGGGGGTAGTACCGGTTAGAATGCTAAAAACAGCCTGATTTTCAATGTTTTTTCTTTCAGCAAAAAACAAACCGCATTTTATGGAGGAATGTTTCTTACGTGGTAATCTACCACAGTATTTTAAAAACATGGCAAAAAAAAATTGCGGTTTGAAATTTTATTTCGAAAAATCTATATTTTTTTCACTTTGTTTCGCTTGCCAAGTTTTTTTTGGGTGGTCTTTGGCCTATATTGTGGTAGATTACCACACAGGATACTTCAATAAAGTAGCACACCAAATTTGATTTAAGGGGGTAAATACATGTAAAATCGAAAAAAAAATTGCTAGTTTCAAATTGATTTAAAATATATATATATATATTAAAATATATAAAAATTTTAATATCAAATCTTTAAAGTACATGTCTTACAGTAAATGAAAATATTTTTTTAATAATTTTTCAACACAAAATGGCGGCGATGCGAGCGAATGAAAAAAATACATCAAAAAATGCCTCGTACAACTTAACGCCTTCTCCGGGGAACTTGCAACGTTCAGAGAGAGAAAATATGCTAATGAGATGTATAATTCATAGGTAAACCAATAAAATTAAAAAAAAATAAAAAATTTTTACATTAATTTTAGATTGAACAAAAAAATCGTTTATTTTTCAACAAAAATCACACGTTAAACATTAATAAACAAATTATTTTTCCGAAATTACAATAACATTTAGCGAGGAGATAATACTGTTTTTTAGATGTGGTATAAATTTGAGCCGGGTCGGTTCAATATTTTTTGAGATATTTTGTGCAGAAGTTGCAAAAGTACTACTTTGAGAAAAACGCGTTTAAAGTTAAAAAAAAAAAATAAAAAGAAGATAACATAATTAAGAAAAAGAAAAAAAAAGAAAAAAAAGCCCCAAAAGCAAACACAACCACAAAAACATAAAAATACTAGCCCGACATCTATCGGCGAAATTCATGTAACAGCTGTGTAGGGCATCAGGTCGAGTTTTACCGCTCGACCGACCTGGGTAACGCCGCGCTGCCTATAACTGACTATAACTCGAGAACTAATACGAATATCGCTTCAAAACTTTTTTTGATATAGTTTAAGAGCATTTCAAACATTTTGATGTAATAAAAAATAATCGATTTTTTATTAGCAGTTACATGTATTTTCCCCCTTAAATCGGTTCGGCCAATCCGGAGAATAAGTGTCCGCAGTTTGAAAAAACGTCATTTCGAGAAAAACGCGTTTAAAGTTTTTTTTTCCATTTAATTATTGAATATTATTTCAAAAATTTATTTTTATCACTTGTAATTGCTCGGTCTGTAATCTATGGACCATACATAAGTGCTCCTGAGTCCTCATAAGCTAGTTGCTCTTGCAGTGCAAAAAAACGCGCTTCCTTTGACGTTGCCTTTGCCGCTTTTTCCTCCTGACTTTTGCGTGCTTCATCTTTTTTCTCGCAGTAATTAAAAGAAGCGGTCTGCCGTAAATTGCCGTAACTTTTTTATTTTTGGGAATATCTTAATAAAATTTTGAGACGTGATTTCTGAAGCTATAATAAATTAAAAATTGCAAAATAAAAAAAAACGATTTTTACAAAATCATAACCGGTACTACCCACTTAATTCCGTCTGATTTCTTCGGAATTCATGCGAAATTTTATCCTTTTGTTTTTATAGGGCTGTAATCATGTCTTCAATGGTATCAGATTTTCTGAGTGTATAGATACGTATACAATAGGCGTGTTTTTTGCTCCGATACAGAACAGAATAGAACAATGACGCAAAAAAACGATCCATCACAAAACAGCTGATGCTTTCGCTAAGACTGACATAGGTTGCTGTATTTGCTGTGGTACCACTCAACAGCTCAAAATAAAGGGAGAAAATAACGAATATACACTTCCACAATCGATAGAAAATAGCAAAAGGACTAACAGAAAATTATCTCTTTTAACTTTCTACACATTATAAAATTTCTGTACTAGTGAATTCACTGGTGCAGGAGTGTTGTTGTTTCCAATGCGTATATCCTATTCTCTACTGGATAGAGGAGCAAAAAAACATGCCTAATGTGATTTGAAAGTAGATTAAGATTTGATCAATCCGTGTTCTATACTCGTACTGGGTTGGTTTCGATTAGTCGATCCAATCAGGAAAGTTTTTCGGATCGGATTCAGATTGCATTAAAAACCCGGATTGAGGGATTGACAAATTCGAAGTCCCCTTAAGCTTGAGTAGCACTGGCTTCTTGCGTGTGGGGTCCCTGGTTCGAATCCAGGTTCGGACGAGGGTCCGCGCACCAAGCTTTGAGTTCACCTAGCTCTGATTAGGTACCTGATTTAAATCAGGGGTAAAGTGAGTCGTGGAACTAATCACTCCACACTCGTATTCACAATGATTCAATAAATTGTAATGAAACTATCTACCAGCTTCAACCCCTAGACCCGTACGAGGGTTGTCGTGGGATTGCTTTAAGGGGGGAGTAGGGTTAATTCGTGTAAAAAAAGGCACATTTCTGTGATTTTTTTTTTAGATGAAACAGCTAAAATCTATTTATTAAAACCAATGGTACATTATAGTACAACATTTGATGAATATTTTGTGAAATTTTCATGAAAAAATATTAAAAAATAAGGCAATGGCAGCAATTCTTCTGGAGCGTCTCGGAAAAAAGTGAAATGCGGTGCTCATCTTAACTCGGTGCCGGATCATCTGAAATCCTAAAATCAAACGTATTTCGTTAGATAATCGCTTTCCCCAGGTAACGCTGGGAGGGTTTTTTGAAATTTAAATTTTTCACTTTTTGGGAGCACTTTGAACGAAAATCGGTTAATTTGTTATTGTAAAATTAAAAATATAAACAAATTCGAAAAAAAAACTCTCCAGCGTTACCACGTAAATTATGTAGAGAAATAGTGTTCAAAACTTCAAAGGGATCGGTGCAGTAGTTTCAGAGTTATGATGGGCACCGACTTTGAAAACGTTGTGGGAAAAACGCTTTAAAGTTTTGAACACTAAAAAATTTGGGATGAAACATTCATAAGCGAGTTCTATTGGCTTACTTCACACTAAATCATCAGCGTCAGGTCCATAAAGGATGTTGTTATCATCCACAATGTCTAGAACATCTTTTTGCTCCTGTCTACGATGAATCCTGCCTTCTTTTGTTTGCTTCTTTTTTAGTCGGCCTTCTTTTTTAGTCGAATGCCATCACATTTTATGCATTTCACTACCGTTGCAATTGTTGAAAAGACTAATAAAAAATCTATTATCCTATAGTATTTTTGAAGATCCTCCGTAACTTGATCTTCAATGGTCACTTTTATTTTTTTAGCTGACGCGCTACTTGTCGAAATGTCTTAATTTTTAGGTTTTTGCGGAAGTACATTTTTTTTAGGTCGATTTAATCTCGCACTAGTTGTTGCTCTATCAGATCTTGTAACTTTTTTCGGCATTTTAGCAATATTTTAGCACAAAACTGAACGAAAATGGAGCTAAAATGATGCGAAAATCGGAAAGTGCGTGTACGTCTGCTAGAAAGAACGTTTACTGCCACACTAAATTATACACTCTACATTGACTAAAGTTATAAATAATATAATATAAAGTTATTATTGACAAAAGTTAACACGTTTGTACTCGTTTTTAAAATTCTATAAAGAAAGATAGGGGTAGCTTTTAAGGTATTCTATAGAAATCGAACCAGCTGCCTAGTAACAATAGCGCGCTCGAGTCGGGTAGGTATAAAAATCCGCCAGGTATAAAAATAGTCATAGCTTCGTCAATTTTGCTCTGATCGACTTGAAATTTAGACACAACATTCTTGAGATATTAGTCATTCATTTACAATAAAAAAAATAAAATCGAAAAAAAAATTAAAAACCCTACTCCCCCCTTAACTTATGTTCATATACCGGACTTTCGAATGCGGCATACTGAATGTGGCATACTTTACCATTGTAGAACTGGCTGAATTAAATAGGTTCGATCCAGTCACATCGAAAACTTCCCTTTCGATTTCAATTCAAGCCAGGGCTAAACTCGACTAGGTGCCCCCCATAGCCGTTAGACAATTTGCCGATTGTATATTTTGTGGTTTTGTTTTTGATCGTGGTTTTTGTTTGTTTACTCGTTTATCATCATCATGTTGTCTTTTTGTCTATTTCTTGTATATTTTTGAGTATACTTCATCAAATTTTTACCCT
The DNA here is from genome assembly GCA_947369275.1 of Nemotelus nigrinus. Lineage (NCBI taxonomy): Eukaryota > Metazoa > Arthropoda > Insecta > Diptera > Stratiomyidae > Nemotelus > Nemotelus nigrinus. The sequence continues at coordinate 201,153,437 of OX376372.1, read as the reverse complement.
TGTTACGGCCAAAGGGCGAGCAGGGTTCAAAAATGGAAGAATAACTAGCAAAAACGTACAAAAAACACCCGGAAAGACGACATAATAACGATAAACAAACCGAACAAAAAACACCCCGAAATTCAAACGAACACAAAAAACACAATCGTTAAAATTTTCTAACGACTATGGTGAGCACGTAGTCGAGTTCTACTGCAACTTTTCACGCAAATAAGTGAGTACTACTCTTGCTAAATTTCAAGCTAAACTTTCGTCGAAACAAATTTAGGTCCAACCAGTCATGAGTGTGGTTACGCTGCTATGCTTAAGCGTCGAAGCTAGAGTTGGGTCTTACTCGGATTTTAACATACTAGGTATTCATTGTACGAGTATAAAAAAATACCTGTTCCAAAAATACTAGCTAGTGTTTTTTGAAGTATGTACATATATACACACAAGTACATGCGATTAGCAGTGATGTAATGAAACGGTATGATATGCCCTCCCCCACCGACCAGACACAAAGTTCCCGGACTAGAATGGTGATGGTGCAGTTGACCGTGAAAGGATACCGAGCAATTAGTCCGTGCAGCTTGCCCGTAACTTTCCAATGGTCGGCCACTTCTTTGGCAAATCTTTCTCCAATCTAGGAGCCATCTGAGGGAAAACAATCAAATTCAATAAATTTAATTTCATTTTCATTTTAATATATGCACAAAACACCTCTTGTATTCATTCAAATTACCAATGTCGAAAAATTTACTAAGATAGGACCAACTAATCCTGTTGCCATCTATATGACTTTTCATCGATCGATCCCTGATACCAAACTTTTTCTGGCTAATCTAAAACAGTCGGCTCTCCACTTGCCTCCCTGAATCATAAAGTTTGTCGAAAATTTTATTAAGAAATGATAAAAAAAAAGTTACGTCTATTATAGTAAACATGCACCAACCTCTTCGGTAAGGCTGGACATGAGTCACAACCCCGGTAGGGTTGGAGTGCAGTCACAAGGAGGGCTTCAGCACAGCCAGAGAAGCCAACTGGCGAACCAAAAAAGATCTCAACATTTTTAGTGCTACTTTCAATATTTCCGGCGGATTTCATTTTGCCGTATCTTTGAAACTAGGCCACTTTTTCCCAGATTTGTATGGAAATTTCGCCCGAAACAACTCAGAAAGGTCCCCGGATTCATGCTGGACTAAAAAAATTTTTGGAAAACATGTTCTTTTATGCCCAATTTCCCTTATCAAAAAGGTTTTCGCCCTTAAAATATCACTAATATACTCCCCGACCACTTCCAATCATCGAAAGCGCTGTAAAGGCAGTTATTGCCAAACTATGCAAAGTATGCTAATACTATGCTAATACTCGTATAGTTCCAAAATACTCGATACGAAAATACTTGCAAGTATTTTGGAACTTGCAAGTATTTTCGTATCGAGTATTTTTGTACTTGCAAGTATTTTATTCAATTATTCAAAAATTTGTTAAGGCAAAAATAGGTGAAATCGAATAAAATCGGCCAATTTCGAGTTAGAGTTGTTTGGGACATAACGGGCAAAAACCTGTTGCTGTGATACAAAAATTTCGGTTTTGTAGGGGAGTAAGGGGTTTTTTTTGGCCATAGTTTGGCAAAAACTGCTTTTACAGCGCTTTCGATGATTGAAAGTGTTCGGGGAGTATATTAGTGACATTTTAAGGGCGAAAACATTTTTGATAGAGGAAATTGGGAAAAACGACAATATTTGCTAAAAAAAATAAAATTTTTTTTTGTCGAACATGAATTTGGGTATCTTTCTGAGTTGTTTCGGGCGAAATTTCCATACAAATCTGCGAAAAAGCGGCCTAGCTTCTAAGATACGGCAAAATGAAATCCGCCGGAACAACTGAAAGTACGAAATATTTGTGAATATGAAAGCACTTGCAAGTATGAAATACGAGTGTATATTAATATTACACTGAACGAAAAGAATTCGAAATTTTAACTAATTGCAAATAGATGACTTTGATTTGGTAGAAAAGTCTAAAAGTATGATTTATTCTTCAAAACACTTTAATTAATAAGGAAATCTAGATTAGTTGATATAACTAATCTTCTTTAGTTAAAAAAGGATCAACTGTTTGTAGAGTTTCTTACTATTGAAATAGAAAATTTTGCCAATATAATTTGCATGAATGTCTGCATTATAGAAAGTTTAGTTATTTTTATTGTAAAAATGTCTAAAGACAGTAAAAGAAATGATTAATATTATACGGAGATAATTAACGATTCATGATTTGCGGAAACAACAAATTGAATTAGTAGGCTGAAAATCAACCATTTTCTTTAGTAAATTATGACTATTTCTTTATATGAAATACCAAATGATTTTTTTCAGTGTAGGATACTATTACGTCACTGTTTGATTGAAATGAATCAAATGGACGAAACTTATTGGGTAAATTCTTGATTACATGTATAGTTCACAAAAATACTCGTACCTAGTATTTTTGAATTTCGTACTAGGTACTGGCTGTTCCAAAAAAAATACCTGTTCCAGTATTTACGCTTCATCTCTAGTCGAAGCAAACCACGCAAAAAATTTGTTGCACCCAAACACAACTTACCGAACTGTCAGAAAAGTGGCATGCACATAGGGCAACGTTTTACTCAATTATTGTTATGAACTGTCCGTATGTAAAGTGGTGGTGAGATACGATTTGACATATCGTCGCTGTGAAATCAAACCGGCATATCTGCAAAATACACATTCTTCACGAGAGCGCTTTAAAGTTTTCGCATGTGGGCTATTTCCACGTGAATGCAAAGCGGCAAAACACCATTAGACGGGTTTTTATTCAACTTTACGATATGCCGGTGCGACATAAAAATAGAGGGGAAAATAAGGAATTTTTTGATACCAAAAACTCAAAAACTCCATTTTTGCAGATATGCCGGTTTGATTTCACAGCGACGATATGTTCGCTCATGCACTTTATGAGCACTAATGTTCACACGTGTTTGCTGATGTAAAAAAGTGCCTTTTTTGCTCATAAACCGGTCGGTTTTGACACTTGCTTATGCTCGCAGACTCATGTTTGGTTAGGGCTTTTCGGGTGAAATATATGTAAATTTCACGTGAAACCGAAGTCGATACTAAGCTTAATATGAGATTTCCTAGGCTAGTAAGGTACATATATAGATGTACAGTGGCTCACAGCATATTTGATACAGTGACTATTTAAAAATGCTGATCACTATAACTTTGAAATAACGAACCCTGTCCAAAAAATTTAAACGTATTTGACTAGATGCATGTTCAACGAATACAATGCAAATAAAAAATTTTCCAGCAATATTCCTCGGCGTCCGGCAAAAGAGAAATACCACTGGCGCAGAAAAATTGCAGCTCACAGCTTATTTGATACAGACACTTCAATGCGAATAAACTTCTATTTGTCGCGCCGTTAATCTGTGTTGTTTTTGTTTCTTGAATTTTTGATTGTGTTTAGACATTGGCTTAGGTAATTTTTAGCAAGATCTTGTAAGCTGAAGTGCCAAAATTGAGTAGTTGGATGTCATATGTCTGGCGGAATGTCATATGTCTGGCGCAGGGCAAACACTGAGCTAAACATGGAGAACAGTGCTGCCAGATAGGCACAGCGGCTTACCCCCAGACAATTCCTATTTATCCCTGAAAATAGCCTAAGTAGCCATAGTGACGTCATTTCCGGGAAATTTCTCGGGATTCTCAAAAGCCAGGTTATTTAAATATTAATTTTTATATGTCTAAGACTTTCGTCACATGAAGCTAACTTTTTTAAGGTGAGGTGAAACTTTCCTTCACTCATCCCAATCTTTTGGGACTATTTTTTCTTGGGTGCGTTAAGCTTTCACTTAGAACAAATTAGTCCCGAAAGGTTTATTATCGACAGAGTCGCGAGAGACAGGCATTACCATGAGCAGATTTCATTGGTTGATTAATTAATAAGCGAGCTTGGAGAAATGAATATGACTTATTCCGATATTTGGGGATGTCCCCGTGTTAAATGCAATACACATCAAACAATAATAGAGCGAGGGCGGTTAAATGACCCCATTATGGATTTGAAGACAGCATATTACAAATAGTACCTGCGAAAAAGTGAATCGGTCACTCAGCTGAATAGATAGAGATATAGGATACAGCAATCGCGGCCTCTGTCGTCAATCGGTAAGGTAGAAATATAAATTTTGAACCAGCATCACCAATATCCGCTTATTGGTATGATTGAAGATTGATTTTTTATATTTTCTTCTATCAGAAAAAGGTGGAGATGAAGTATTTCGAAATTATTATTTATCGAAAAATCCGACACGAAAAAATGCATTATCAAATTTCAGAACACCCTAAACAAAACCCTGAATATTTTTTCCCCCTGTTTGTCCCCTGAAGACCTTAAAATATCCCTAAATCTAGGGTTAAAATCCCTAATATGGCAGCACTGATGGAGAACCTCAAAGCTACTTTGAAGCATGGTGGTGGCAATGTGATAGTTTGGGCCTGCATGTCCGCAGCTGGAGTCGGAAATTTAGAGTTTATTGAGGAAACAATGGACCAAACAAAGTACCTTGATATACTCAAAAACAATTTGCTGCAAAGCATTGAAAAAGTGGGTGTTCGCAACCAATTTCGGTTGTACCAAGACAACGATCCAAAGCACAAGTCGGGATTTGTGCTGTCCTGGGCAATTTGGGATTGCCCTCATTTGATGTCTCCGCCGGCACAGTCACCAGATATGAACGTCATTGAGAATCTGTGGACTTTGTTGGATAACAACATTGGAAAACACAAGATTTATAATAAACAAGACCTGAAGAAAGCACTGCTAGAGGCATGGCAAAAAATTACTCCTGACATCACACAAAAGCTCGTTGACTCAATGTCGAATAGGCTCCAGGCTCTGCTTAAGGCTAAGGGCTATCATACGAAGTATTGAAAACAATTGCAAACCTCATAATTCACAACAATTTTAATGTTTAATCAAACTGTATCAAATAAGCTGTGATATGAAATTTGTTATTACTTTTGGTTTTTTGTTTTTTAAGATGGAAACAGCAACTTTGTAACAAATATAAACTTGTTTTTTAAACAACAAACATTTTTCTTCAAAATGGTGTTCAAATTTTTTTGGTATTGTTATTATGTTTTGAGTTATTGCAACTTAATTTTTTAAAGAAGCACTGTATCAAATAAGCTGTGAGCCACTGTAGCCAAACTGGGTGACAGGATTTCATCACAGCTTCGTACTATGCCTAATCCGGGGTGTGTTCAATGTTCATGATATATTTGCTCTGAAAGCATAGCATCACTTCCGCAATTTTCGAAATTCGCAGTTGCTGCGTATACATATGACCAAAGCCAACGACAAACCCATTGGCTCGGATTTGCTTAGTGTGTATGAAGAACCAACCTTGGCGTCGGACTTGGTTGCCATTCGCCCTGCTGGTGGTGACATCAAAGCGTTGGCGATGTATTGGCCTTGGGACTTCGATCTCGTGTGAACGGTTGTTCGACGATAGTTCAGCGCGGACCGCATTTAAAGGCGCTTACACATACAACCAACGAACGGCCAATGACAGCTTGATGGAATGTTGGTCGTTGGCCTTGGCGTTGGTCCTGCCGTCTACACAGGAACAGATTGGGACCAATGGCTTGGAGCCAAAGCATTGGATGCGGTTCGGGCTGAGTATTATCGTACACCTAGTGATTCGACAGCGATTAAATTGGGGTTGTAAAGTATAACGCATTTATGGTAGTAGAACGAATTTCGGCACCATACACTATATTTGACAATATACAAAAAAACACAGCATAGCTCAACATACTACTCGGTATTTTAATGACAGCCAACTCGACCAACCGTCCACACTACAATGGAGCTCCAAGGCCAATACATCGACAACGCTTTGAAGTTACTGCCAGCAGAGCGAACAGCAACCAAGGCCAAGACCAAGGTTGGCTCTTCGTACACACTAAGCGAATCCGAGCCAACGAATTGCTTTGCCGTTGGTCTTGGTCCTATGTGTACGCGGCTTAACACCTCGGTCCCAAGCCATTGGCCCGAATCGCTTCCTGTGTAGACGGCACAGATAGCGCCAATAGTTCAGGATCAACATTTGGCTCTGTTCGTTGGCTGTATGTGCATGCACCTTAAGGCGAAGCAGCTGTGGGTTTCGGACCGCCAATTTGTTGTCTTTTTGATAGTTAACCTTAGCATTTACGCGTATCTGCTCAACACTTGCTTTGCGCTTTGGAAATTATATGGAATTCCTGAGCTATCAGCATACAGCAGCACAAAAAATATTGCTGATGAGCAAAATAAAATTCTATAGTGAACGAGTCAGCGTACACGGCCTCCTGCCCTTCAAAACTGCCTACTTAAAACTCGAGTTGAAGTGCTTAAAAGTATCTATGGTTTATGATAGCACTGTTTCGAAAATTATTGCTCATCTTGTTTATCACCAAAGCGAGAAAACTGCGTTTCATTTCCTGTTCTAATAAAAAATAACATTTGAACCATATGACAGCTATATACGCACATTCGTTTCACCTTGGCTACTTTCTTGCTATCCTCCAGACAGCAAGCGGAATAGCGGCTTCCATAGCAGCTCTTCTGGAATCTTGGACACAGGGGTTTTCTCAGGAATTTATCATGGGGGGTGTGCTCAGAATTTTAGGAGGGGTGTCCCTTTGGAACAAAGGACACAAAGTTCTCTTTGTGTAGGAAAATTGTCCGTGTTAGGGGGGTGTAGGAAAATCTCTGCTTGGACAGCCCAACTATCAAATACCAAGCATGAGAAAGCAGCTATTTCATGACAGCCAAAGCAGCTATCGCAAAAATTTTGAACACACTCCGGATAGAGCACTGGCTACTACTGTGTGGGGCTCCTGATTCGAAATTCGGTTTGAACGAGAGACCTCGCACCGAGCTTTGAGTTCACCTAGCTCTGAATAGGTACCTGAGTTAATCAGGGATCAAGTGAGTCGTGGAAATAATCACTCCAGACTCGTATCCGTTGATCATAAATTTGTGAAAAACGATCTGTCAGCTTCAGACCTTAGGATTGTCGTGGAATTACTTTACTTCTTTAGCTGATAGTTAAGGGGCCCGGTAGCTCTACTTGCTAAGGCGTCAGGCCGGGTTCAAATCCCGCCAGTGCCATGGCTGTAAGTGTGAATGCGTGTGATTGTCTATGAGGGTGGCAAATGGGCCCAAACTGGTGGTCTAATGCTGGCCGCGTTCCCGGCAGCCCTCTTCACTAACCTAACCTAGCTGATAGTTACCTCTTTACAGTCAACCCTTTTGAGGACGGCCATAGCATCAGCTGGTACCTGGAAGGAACAAAAGAAATTCCACGGCAACTTTTTGTAGGTCTGGGGGCTGAAGCAAATAGAGAGTAGCGATGAGGCGTATATATTTGAACAGATATATGGAACAAGTATTTGGAAGAAATTTATTGGGTAATTTCTTGACTACATGTAAAGTTCGCAAAAATTCTCATACGTAGTATTTTTGAATTTCGTACTAAGTACTGGTTGTTTCGAAAAAATACCTGTTCCATATACCAGTTCCTATATAGACTCCTTATCTCTAGGCCTCATATACTAGGAAGAGACTTGCAAAGGAGCTCAAATCAGTAACCGACCATTAGAAATTTACTGACAAGCTGCACGAACCAATGACTCGGTATCCTTTGATGATCATCTTTATACCATCACCATTCTAGCTTGGAAACTTTGTGTCTGGAGGGTGAAGAAGAGCATATCATACCATTTCATTACACCACTGCAAATCGTATATATGTAAAGACTTCAAAAAATACTAGCTAGTAATTTTGGAACCGGTATTTTTTGTACTCGTACTAGGAATACCTAGTATGTGAAACTCATAGTTAGACCCAACTCTACTGGCTCCTACTGTGTGCTGCTCCTGATTCGAACCAGGTTCGAAGAAGCTTTTTTTCGTTAGGTCCCTATTTTCCAAGGAACAAGGTTGGCCTTAAACCAGTGGTATTTGCCATCGGATTCGATAACACCCGTAAGGTGGGTGACCATAACTAAACTTTAACAGTTAGGACAACACAAAAGCGTTTTAAACAACGCGACGACGCGAACACGCAATTCAAGCCACGATGATTCACGTCTTGTCAATTCCAGAGAAAGACCGTTCTTCGGAGAAAACCAATCACTGCAGTTCTCCGGCTACAACCTCCCACCGCAAGAGACAACACGCGAAAGGTTCGGCGAGACATCGCGCATCGACCTTTGAGTTCACCTAGCTCTGAATAGGTACCTGAGTTTTAAATCAGGGATGAAGTGAATCGTGGAATTAATCACTCCACAATCATTCATGATTTTAAATTTGGGAATGCAGCTGTTTATCAGCTTCAGTCCCTAAACCTATCAATGGCTGTCGTGGAATTACTTGCCTGTTTTCCAGATGCCAGCTGATGGTAAACTCTTTACCTTCTGCCCTCCTGAGAAACGTAATAGCAACAGCTGGTGCCGGGAAAGAATTAAAATATTTCCACGACAATCATTAGACGCGTTTTTTTTTTCCAACTATGCAAAAAAAACGTTGCCGGCGGACGAAATTTTCGAAGCGTCAGAATTTTCCAAATTTCCAATTTTTTCGTCCACACGCCGGCGCTTACCTGCTTTGGCCTGACCAATATGTGTTTGCTACATAACGCGTGGTTAGTAGTATTAGCACGCGCTGGCGTTGTCTGGGATTTTTACTGGTTTTCGAAGAAAATTAGCGATTGTACGAAGACCGCTGATAGGTCCCGGCTTGATAACTGTCTGAGCATGGTGGCATCAAGCAGATTGGAAGCCAGAACACAAGTCCTCGGTCGTATTGATCTTTCATCATAAAAGATTTTGGCCCCCGTGGTTGGACTGAGTCCGTAGACCCTACCGCCCAGTGCTGCCAGATAGGCGCAGCGGCTTACCCCCAGACAATTCCTATTTATCCCTGAAAATACCCTAAGTAGCCATAGTGATGTGATTCCGGGAAATTTTTCGGGAGTCTCAAAAAACAGGTTTTTTAAATATAAATTTTTATATGTGTAAGACTTTCGTCACATGAAGCAAACTTTTTTAAGGTGAGGTGAAACTTTCCGTCACTCATCCTAATCTTTTGGGACTAATTTTTTCCTGGGTGCGCTAAGTTTTCACTTAGAAAAAATTAGTCTCGAAAGGTATATTATCGACAGAGTCGCGAGAGACAGTTAGACAGTACCATGAGCAGATTTCATCGGTTGATTAATTAATAAGCGAGCTCGGAGAAACGAATATAACTTATTCCGATATTTTGGAATATCCCCGTGTTAAATGCAATACACATCAAACAATGATAGAGCGAGAGCGGTTAAATGACCCCATCATGAATTTGACGACAGTGCATAGCAAATAGTACCTACGAAAAAGTGAATCGGTCACTCAGCTGAACAGATAGAGATATAAGGTACGGCAATCGCGGCCTCTATCGTCAATCGGTAAGGTAGAAATATCAATTTTGAAACAGCATTACCAATATCCGCTTATTGGTATGATTGAAGATTGATATTTTATATTTTCTTATATCAGAAAAAGGTGGACATCACGTATTTCGAAATTACTATTTATCGAAACATCCGTTCCGGAAAAATGCAGTATCAAATTTCAGAATACCCTAAACAAAAACCTGAATATTTTTTCCCCCTGTTTGTCCGCTGAAGTCTTTAAAATATCCCTAAATCTAGGGTTAAAATCCCTAATATGGCAACACTGCCTTGAACTCACGGTTCCTGTACAAGTGCAATGTAGGGGGAAGCTTGCAGTTTTGTCAATTTTTCGCTCAAAAGATAGGACGAAGCCTTGACACGCCGCAAGTTGATCTGGACAAATCTTATACCTTCAGGCACAGAAACGTCCGGAGTTGATGTCTTTGGATCCCTTTGCAGGGACCCTTAGACAATGTCCGCGTGATCTCAGTGAAAGAAACTCTATTGGAGAGAATTTCCACTAGATCTCTGCGTTTTGCTCTGGAGATCTGTCCATCGACAGTCACAAAAATAGGTGCCGCACCTTTTCCTGATTTGGTTAAATTTAACCGCATACAAGAAGTAGGTCAGCACTATCCGGTACCTGTCTCTGAACATCGAGAAACTTCTCTGGTCAAGTACGATCACCAGGTTGAAACAATCATCACCTGTGGTGGGATTCTTCCTAGGATGCATGTACTTGATGATCCAGTGTTTCGCATCGATGCCCGGATTTAGTTTGCCGAACATGCTAGTGATGTCACCTGCGCTCATGCGAGGACCAGGAATCCAACAACTGACATAATAGGGCTTGGCCAGGTCGGAGTCCAAAATGGTAAATTTGGGCCGACTGCCAGTACCCAATTTCAGAACGATCTGTGTGATCCACTCCTTAGATGTTTGATTGGAGCAGGCGCCTTGGAGGTGACCGTCCACAAACCTCGCCTGCGTGAAGTTGTAAACTGGTCCCGACTCCGCTATCTCTCGCTAAAGTTTGTTCTTAACGAAAGCGCACTGACCTTCGGTCAGTTTGCTACCCCTGCCAGACACACCTATCACAACAACGAGCGAAGAAGACACAGCTTCTGCGTACGTTTTCTTCCCTATTTTCGCGGATGATGTGTTTGTGCCAAAAGCGCCAGCCTCTGCGAGATCTCTCTCGCAGATTTTGACACCTTTTGGCATTTTGCGCTCAAAGACGCAGGCATCCGCTTTCGCCTCAACCTTGCGTTTCTTTCATGCGCTACTGGTGGCAGATATTGCATCTGTGCTGGCCGGCTGGGAGATCTTCGGTGTAACCAGTCCCTCCTTACCTTTCAACGTCGTCGCTGAATCCCGATTTGCATCAGGAATCATCGATTTCTTGAACAGAATCCTCTTCTGTCGACGGCTGAGAGCTTTCCCTAGTTCATACAGTCCAGTCGGCGTGGCTTTGGTCCACCGGTCCAGAACATTTCTGTTTCGAACGTGCGACCTTAGCATCACCAGTCAATCTTTCTTTCGCTACCCCAGGTCGGCTCAGAGGTTTCACTGCCTGACATCCAGTATCCAGGGAAACACCTGCAGTTAATACTACATTTGTCTCTCTGTCATCATTCGCCGGCTGCTTGCCACTTTTGCACAATTTCCTACGTTGTCTGCGACTGAGCGCTTCCACAGGTTTCCAGAGTTCAGAGGAATGAGCACTCTTACTATCTGTACTGCCTGCGGGCGTCTCATTTGCACTAGCCGGAGTTGTCTCCTCTAATGCATCCCTTCTCCTCTTATGTGAGGATTCGGGAAAAAACATCTTTTCCCCTGGTACGGCCGTAGTCGGTCTCCAAGCTGACGCTGTACTCGCCTTTCCGAAGCCTGTGATCAGGGGGATGCTATTAGCAAGTCCGAAAACATGGAGTCTTCCACGATGGTAACCTGTGAGCTTCCACTGCAACCAGGGTGCTCCATTGCAGTCATACATGAGGTTGGGGCCTGCAGAATCCGAGCCCCTGCCGTGCTGAGCACGTCCAGCACGGGTGGATTTCCAGACACAGTCTGGCTGCCACCTGCAGAGATAACATCCATAGGTTTCATCCTCATGTTTACTTCAGCCATCAGTCTGCAACTATACACATTTTACTGAGGATAGAGCTACCTCGTTGCCTCAAACCCTCCTCTTTTCTCCGGGTTTGGGACCGGCATATCACAAGTTAGACTTGCGATCGGCGGAGCAAAGGATTTACAATAAAATATGCAACCGATATTTAAATTTTCCGAGTTTTGGAAATTTTTCGGATGGCAACCCCAGACATAGTTGTCGATGATATCCTTGGATGAAAACGAAATTCTAAGGATAGGTTGATTAAGCACGAGCATGTTATGGTGGACATCGCTGCTGTGTTGGACAAATGTTGCCAGCACTGAACATTTTCATCATTTGTGTTTTAGGAATTGCTGTCAGAAAATGATATTTGTTCCTTTGAGTAAGAAATGGTTGATATGATACTACAAAAAAAGCTTATTGGGCCTTTCCACACTTGTATTCTTGATGCAATCCTCAAACCGATTTTCTGGGCGAGAGGCAGAAGAATCAAGGGGAATTCTCTGCAAAAAGTGATGCACGCGGAGAGAATTTTGCACCACGTTTGAAACAACTCACTAACACAACTATAAACATAGTTCAGGGGCCAGGAATTTTTCATGAAACACTGAAGTCGAAAAGAGAAAACAACAACACGCATACATTCATATGCATAATCGGTATATGAACGGGTCCGTTACTGAAGAATACAAGTGTGGAAATGGTGATTGTTGTCAAACCGGTTTGAGGAGTGCATCAGGAATACAAGTGTGGAAAGGCCCATTACGTCTTCGCACATTTTTAAGTCACTCAAAGATAATTTCTTCGAAATCAGTTTTCTAGCGGTTCTGATGCACTAGATTTTTTTTCGACTTCGTACGGGCTTACGACGGCACAACATTTACTGCGGAAACACAATGTGCCATTGTGAACGCCGCGAACATTGTCACCTACACTGCTGTCAGTGTTGCAGCCGCCTAAGTTTGATTGTCTTTAAATATTTTGTTGGTTAGAGAGACTAAGAGCCTAGACAGACAGGCACTTCAATGACTAATGATCATTTATACCTAAATTAATAATTTAAAAGTTGCGGACACACAGCCCTTGCGTTAATGATGAATACTGTCAGTTGCTGAAGCTATTCGTTTTTGAAAAATGGGGAAATTGGAAGTGTTTTAAGTGTATGTTTCTTTTTGTCATGCTCCAATTAATGAAATTGGACTAAAAACCGCCAAGAACTACGTTAAAATTATTTAAATATTTGTTTTTGAAGTGCGATATCCCGTTTTACGAGGATAAGTTTGGCTTATAACGATTCGTATCAGCCATCGGTTTTGACAACACCCGTTTATGGTGGGTGGCTTTGACTCTGGCCGTAATATAGAAGGCCGGTCGCGCCTTGAAATCTGACAGATACTAATGTACTTTTATTGATCGAATTGGTCGAGAAATATACGAAAAAAGGTACTACATTAAGCACGCCATTTTGGTACGTCCATTGCTTTTGCGGCCGGCCTTCTATATGACGGCCATGATTTGACCTTAATATATCACTTGACGTCCCAAACAATGCGACGACGCGAACACGCAGTAAGACACAATGATTCACGTTTTGTCAATTCCAGAAAAAGCTGTCCTTCGGAGAAAAACAAATTACTCCGCAGTTCTCCGACTACAATTTTCCACCACAAGAAACAACATGTGAATGTTTAAATATTTTGAGTTTAAATTTGTCATCTCAAAAAAAGTTGTCTTCTTCATTTTCAATGCGAAAAGCGACTTTTTACATGGAGAGTAAAAGCCTAGACAGACAGGCACTTAAATTACTAATTTACTAATGATCATTTATAACTAAATTAGTAATTTAAAAGGTGCTGACACACGGCTCTTTTTTTATATATACTAGATCCCTTTTGACAAGGATTATGTTGGCTTATGACGATTCGTATCAGCCATCGGTTTACGATAACACCCGTTTATGGTGGGTTTGACCTCAAATTTTTACTCTTGACAACACAAACACATAAGTGACTCAAAACAACGCAACGAACACGTACAGTGTTGCCAGAAAATGTTCGTTCATGGAGCCCAATTTGACTTTTAAAATCGCCCAAAACTTCCCACACAATAGTTCGAGGCCAAAATTATGCCAACAGTTTTTCTTATTAGATGCAAAAAAAAAATGTTTATCCACTTCACATGGGTTAATCTATATACACTTATACAGTCGAAAGTTATGTTACCAATTTCATTTTCTGATGTAGTAAACGTGTGAATTGAAGAATCCAGTATTTGTATCATATCTGGTGGTATTTTATAGTCGGTGCAACAAATTTTGTTGAAATTCAAGAGAACTAAAATTCGCACCAAATTTGCCAAAAAATGTATTTGCATTTTATTTCAAATTTTAGTCTTTATGTTATTCATCATATTAGAACATATATCGACTATTTTATTAGATGCAGGAAGGTATAGTAGTAAAAAATCGAGCTCGCATATTTCTTTGAAAATTTGTTATCCAGCACCAGATTTTACTTCATTGGCTTTTGCCCAAATTGTTTCCGTGCTCAGTGTATTTTGATCATTTGCTCACACAGATTTACAAGCACAGATTTAAATTTCAATCTTGTTGCTGACCACTTTAGGCAGAGGGTCAAATAATAGACTAGAAATAAAGTTTAGGTTCAACCGAAATTTAAAACATGAAGTGAAGAGATTTCCATTTAAGATTGAGGAAATCTTTTGCGAATTCAACTTTACATATTTTTAGCAGATGAAACCGGGGCTGGTCAGTGGAGCCCAAAAAGTCGCCAGTAGCCCAAAATTAAATTTCGTCGCTAAATGCAGCGGAAAGATAGCCCAATTGGCGAGAAATCGCCCAATCTGGCAACAGTGAACACGTATTATCAATTCCAGAGAAAAATCGTCCTTCGGAGAAAAGCAAATTTCTCAGCAATTTTCCGGCTACAACCTTCCACCACAAGAGCTAACACGCGGATGACACACAGCTCTTGCGTTAATGATCAATACTGTCAGTGCCTGTCTGTCACTCAAAGGAATTAGTTTCTGAAAAATTGTGAAATCGAATGTGTTTGAAGTGTATGTTGCCTATTTTATGTTCTAATTGACGAAGTTGGAGTACAAACCGCACAAGAAGTACATTAAAATTATTCAAATAATTCGAATTTAACCGCATAGCAAAAAAGTTGTCTTCTTCTTCGTTTTGAATGCGAAAAGCGACTTTTAACAAGGGAAATTTGTATTACATCGGGCAACTCTACTTCATTAAAGAATAAATTACGAAAGTTTGATGATCATTAGCGATTTGCTTAATGATTGATAATTTGGTCATTTAGTGGTGATTAGTCCAAATTATGACACACGGCACTTAAATGATGATTTATATTATATCGGGAAACTCTACATAATTTAAGTATAAATTACCAAATTTTGATGATTATTAGAGCCTAGACAGACAGCACAGCCTAAATGATCATTTGCCGTAAATCATCATTTAAGTGCCGTGTGTCATATGGTAATTTGGACTAATCACCACTAAATGACCAAATTATAAATTATTAAGCAAATCGCTAATGATCATCAAACTTTCGTAATTTATTCTTTAATGAAGTAGAGTTGCCCGATGTGATACAAATTTCCCTCGTAAAAAGTCACTTTTCCCATTGAAAAATAATAAAGCAACTTTTTTGAAATGTTAGATTCAATACGGCCATACCACACTGGAACAACCGGTTCTCGTCAGATCACCGAAGTCAAGCAGTGTTTTGCGCGGTTAGTACTTAGATGGGGAACCGCATGTCCTTTTTGCTTTCGGATACCAATAAACTAGTTGTCTAAGAAGCACTTTACAAAAAAGTTCAAAATATTTACACAATTTTAATGTAGTTCTTGCCCGCTTTGTATCCAACTTTATTAATTAATACATAACAGAGGCAACATACATTTGAACAGTGGCGGCTCGACACAAAAACACTATTATAAGGTATACGCGGATACCAACAAGAAATATCTACTTTACTTTAACTCAGTAGCGGCTCGTCAGGGTGGGCCCGGCCCGCCTGGCATTTGTAACACCTTCAATTTCTCATTTTTCAAAAACTAGTTTCATTGAGTGACAGCATTCATCATTAACGCAAGGGCTGTGTGTCAGCTACTTTTAAGTTACTAATTTAGGTATAAATAATCATTAGTAAATTACTAATTTAAGTGCCTGTCTGTCTAGGCTCTTAGCGATTTGCTTACTGATTGATAATTTGGCCATTTAGAGGTAATTTGTCCATATTACCATATGACACATGACTTAAATGGTCATTTACGACAAATGAGCATTTAGGCTGTTCTGTCTGTATAGGCTATTAAATACGAACTTGGCCATGAGCTACGGATTGTAACTGGTTCAATCCAATCCTGTGCTTTTAACAGCTCCTGGCTTCAGCGTAGGTCACAGCGTCACATTGAGTATCAGCAGTTAAGATTAGTACGCTGCCGAGCCTGAATTCCTGTTCCCCTTTAAAATGCATGGGAAAAGAGTGACGGAATTTCGGCACCTGAGTTTTTTTTCAAGTCACTTGAGAAAATCGGTACGCAGCCCGTCCTGAAAATTTGCCTGAAAAGTGTCAGAATTTCAGTGTTGCTCTTTGCTCGTAGGTGGCTCTGCAGCACAAGTGGAGAGTTTTTTCAGGCACGAGGTGCCGGAATTAAATGGTCTGCTATTTATTTGGTCACGAAAAGCAACCATTTTGAACACGCCTCAAATTTGAATTTTGTTTGAAATTTGTTCAATAGTTACGTCGCCACTTTCTGTCGACAAATTTCATACTTACGATAGTTCGTGCAGAACTTGAAGGATTGATTATCCAGCACATTTGGTTTATTTTGCAGATAGTTTTACTAGAATGCACTTTAATTAGCTGGTTGTTTAATTGAATTAGTGCGACATTAAAAAGTTGTCAGCACCGCGTGTGTACGGGATATGACATGCATGGAGGAAAATTAGGTATTCGTGTAAAGGAAATATATATCAAATAAACAGTTATTAAATAGATTACATAATTGTTTAACTTAGAAAAACTACGCCTATTTTCTTTCAGTCTAATTGAATTTAACGTGAAACTAGTTTTGAACATTTGCTACTACAACTTGGTTGCTTTCGTAAACTTCGATCTGCTTAATAATATAGCAGTATGATGAGGCAGGAAACTTCAATAAATTTAAAATTGAAGAGCAGAAATAAGCATTGATAAAGGAGTAACATATAGTATTTCGCATACAGTTGGTAGAATCTTAAGGATATTTTCCAAGAAAGTTAATTTCTAAATCGCATGTCGCCAAACTTGAGCTAAATGGGGTGTTAACGTTGTTATGGAACAATTTAAAGGTGAAGCGGGCTCGAGGCTTGTACTTTTCACGGAAAAGAAAATTGCAGCGATGTTTAATATGGTCCTGTAGTCTGCAGCACAACCAATTTAAAATTTTCAATAAATATACCATCAACATCACCTACAATTTATTAAAGTTTGAGCACCAGAATGTGGTATTAACTTCGCGTCCCAAGAATATGCGCCGTACATCAACAGCAAACTCACGAAACCACTACCCATTGTTCTGTTTGCCGAAAATTCAAAATATTCTACACTTCTCTACACGAATTTTTTTTCGTTTAGAAATAAATAGCACAACCGAGTGACCGGAATTCAGGCTCGGCAGCGTACTAACCTTTAAGGCTGATACTGAGTTAATCGTGAAGATAAATTTTTTTTAAAAGTCTCCATTATCTGATCATTCTTTGTAGTGAACATTTTGGCAATAGAAATAAGCGGAGACTGTGCTGATTTCTGACAGAAAAAATGTCAATAATTTCAAATTTCGATCGATTATGTTATTAAATAGACATTTGCCCATATCAATATTGAAATTGGAAAGCTTGTTAACATGAAATGTAACGTTTTTACTCGAAAGAATGAATTGCATATACTGAATTGGCGTGAAATGAGTGGAAACATGTGTTAATGCCATCTTTATTTTCAAAGCGAGAGCAACTTCCAAGCAATTTTTCATGCTAGGAAGTGAGAACAACTTTTGCTTATTTTCAAGCTAAATTTTCGCTGAAACAAATTCACGTGAAATCGAAGACAGTACTTAACTTAAGAAGTGAGTACAAGTCTTATTTTCACGCTAATTTTTCGCCGAATGAAATTTCACGTGGTTATGTATGAAAATTCAACGTGAAATCGAATCGAAGACGGTACTAAGCTTTAGAAATGAGGACTACTTTTGCTAAATTTTCGCCGAAACACATTTCACGTGAAGTTATGTATGAAAATATCATGTGAAATTATGTATTATAACTTCACGTGAAATCGGCGTCAATACTTCTTTTACTATCTAGTCGTTGCATTGTGCTTTGGCTTATAGTTTGTGGCGTCCCAGGTTCGAATCCAAATTCGGACGAGGCATCGCTTTTTGAGTTCACCTAGCTTTGAATAGGTACCTGAGTCAAACCAGGGATAAAGTGAGTCGTGGAAATAATAGATATGTTCGCGTACTCGGATTAATTGCGATAAATCACAACTGAACGGAAGCTGCACAAGCGCCGATGTGTATGTCAAAGTCGCTTGTCTGGCGCTTGAATGCTTTGGCCTGGTCAATATGTATTTGCTACTCAGAACAGAGAGATTTAAGGAAATAAAATAATCGTATACATATATGAAATTTAGTGACGCAATTTTACTACAAAGGTAAAATCTATAATTAGAATAAATCGAGAGAATTACTACATAAGATATTCCCTTTGGTATCTCCGATACCTAAGATCTACACTGTAAAAAGTGGGTCTATAATTAATACTTTGATAATAGGAAATATATTCATTTTTTCGTCTAAAATAACGAATCTCAAATTTTTTTACACATTTGATGTGCATTTTTTGTTTTTACGTCATATCAGCTGAATAAAACACAGCTTTTTGTAAATTGAAGCAAAAAGAGTGTAAATTTACTAGTTTTACGCCTAAGCCATAAAATTGCATTATTATTTAGGGTAAAATTACACCATTTGGTCGTAAAAAAAAATATTCTTTTTACGCACTTTTGTAAATTTACATCTTTAATAGTAGGAAACCAGTTTCCTACTATTATAAGGGTAAAATTCAACCAACATTTTTTTGAGTGTACTAGCGTTTGGTTATAAAGTGTCCAATGGCCTACTATCTCTATCGTACACATGACTTACTCTGTTGACGGAGGAAAAGTCTGTCGAAATTGCCCATAGGTTAGGTTAGTGAGAAGAGCTCCTGGGAACGCGGCCAGTATTAGGCCACCAGTTTGGGCCCATTTGCCACCCTCATGGACAATCACACGCATTCACACTTCCAGCCATGGCACTGGCGGGACTCGAACCCGCAGGCCCCGTATCACGCCGCTTTTCGGCCTGAATCCTTAGCGAGCAGAGCTACCGGGCCGCCCCAAAATTGCCCATAGTTTTCCTTCACTACTACTAATGCTCTGATTGAGGCAAATTCTAACTCTGTTTTCATTTTCCTTACATCTCTCTCTTCTGAGATTTGCTATATAACACGCGGATAGTAGTATTAGCGCACGGTGGTGTTCAACATTTGTACTTTCTGCTTCAGGCATCTGTACAGTGTTGCCAATTTAGCTATTTTGTAGCTAGATTTAGCTACAAAAAGAACCTGTTTAGCTACGTAATTTTTCATTTAGCTATTGGCTACAAATTTATAGATTATAGATAATTTAAATTTTTGCTTTGATTGCATTAACTTACACTAGTTTATTAATATTTAAAACACTCAGTGCTTAAAAATAATTTCCTCAAATTCTAAGGTAATCGCCAATGCTTTGGGTAGTACAATAATACTACTAATATGTACTATATCTTTCTAACCCCCGTCCCAGACATGACCAGAAATATTTCAGGAAATATTTCCAGAAACATTTCCAGAAATATTTCCGACAATATTTCTCTCGCCGGCCTACACATGACCGGAAAGTTCATTCATGGTTACCGGCAATCGTAGCTCAAATCAGAGCTGCCGCTTTTGAAGCTGCATATCTTGTCAATATTAAAAAGCAAGACGGCTCAATGTGACCATCTATGCAGCTCCATTCTATTTTTGCCATATGTATCACAGCCATACCTAGCTACAATACTACTTTCGGCCCTTCAAAAGCTCCCTTTTCACCCAAATAATGCAAGTTTCATAAAATTTGCGCTCACAACGGCAGCTCAGTGCCGAAATTACGTCACACCCATGTAACTTTCCGACACTTTCCGACGATCAGTCGGAAAGTTGAACAGCTGATCGCTTTGCTATGGACTTATTGCGCAGTGGACTTTCCGCGACTTTCCGCTCGACGATGGGAAAGTGATACATATGGTAAAAATAGAATGGAGCTGCATAGATGGTCACATCCAGCCGTCTTGCTTTTTAATATTGACAAAATACGCAGCTTCAAAAGCGGCAGCTCTGATTTGAGGTTTGAAGCACGCTTACCATGAATGATTTTTCCGGGCAAGTGTAGGACTGACGAGAGAAATATTAGGTGCGTTTTTTTTTTGCTCCGATGCAGTGCAGAGTACAACTATGCCGGAAAACCAACGATCTAGTATAAAACAGCAGTGCATTCGCTAAACCTGACATAGGTTGCTATATTCGCTGTGGTCCCACAAAACAGCTGAAAAAAAGGGAGAGAATAACGAGTATACACTACCACAATCGATAGAAAATAGAAAAAAAACTAACAGAAAATTAATTCTTTTAACTTTCTACACATTATGAGGGCCTTTTCTAATTTCTTAACTACCAAAACATTCAACATAACCATGAAAAATCGGAAGCCACCTCACAGAAAAAAATACAACTTCTCATGAGCTTTTCTTTTTTCTATCAGCACATTCTACACTTCAACACGTGAACTACAAATGACGCATAGAATTTCTGTACTAGTGAATTCACTGGTGTAGGAGTGTTGTTGTTTTCAATGCGTCTACTCTACTCTCCGCTGGATAGAGGAGCAAAAAAACGCGCCTATTGTCGGAAATATTTCTGGAAATATTTCCGGAAATATTTCGGGAAATATTTCTGGTCAAGTGTGGGAGCGGCCTAAGCATAGAACAATAATAATCTGTTACGAACAGTTTTATTTCTTTTGTTCGGTGCGAAGAAAAACCGTGAGTTTCAACTCATTAGGAATAAACTAAAATAGGTAAGACAAACGAAATATCTTTAATATAGAATACACATTATCTGCCTAAATTTGGAGACAAGAACTAAAAAATTCAGGCGTAGACATAAAATTGAAATAAAACGTAGACAAAGAGTTCGCACAAAACTCTAGAAGACATTAGAAATCGTGCTCAGTAGTGAAATCAAACATTAGAATTGTGCTAGATATTTTTTATATGTTGTAGAGTTTTTCAACACAGCGAAAAATAAAGACTATATTTTCTGAGTTGGGGGCAGTTTGTTTCCATACTTCACATCGGATTTAAAGGCAGATATAGATAACTGTATTTCCAGTATTTTAATTGACGAGTCTACGGACATTTTAGTGCTATATAGCAAAAATGTATTACAATTTACTTGAAAGAGCTAGAAAGGGGGGCTGTTGAAAGTATTACTACTGCCATAAACACGTGCTTAGAAAACTACATCCTAAATATTACAAATAAGACAGACAAAGCAAGTGTTATGGTCGGAGTCAATAACGGTGTATTTAAAAAATTAAGTCGTCAAAATCCTTTTTTAATATTAATAAGATGAGCTTGTCATTCCGTTCAGGTTTCAGTTTCTGCAGCTTGAGGATCGTTTCTTCCCCAAACCTTAAAGTTTTTACCTGCAGAAATTTATAATTGGTTCTCTAAATTCCTATGAAGATGATACGGAGTTCGTAAACGAGGTGGTTGTCAATAACGGGATCAGTATCAAGGATCATTAACCAGTAACTATGGCTAAAACTCCACTTCAGCATAATCCAAACATCAGAAGAATGTTATTTAGCAAAAATGATTGACAAGGAGTGTAACAATCAAAAACCTTTTATGTCTCCTATTTCTTCAACCCATTTTAAAGGATGCTTCTATCATGCATAAAAAAATAGAATAGAATTATGTTGAACTTAATAAGCTCTTCAACGATTTTTATACTCTTTTATACTGTTAAATTAATAAACTACTCATAATACAATGTACGTCCAATATTTTTCCATATCAATTATACATATTAGCTTAATAAAACTGTTTTCCAGAACCTTGAGTTTTTTATTGTTGAATTTAGCTACACTTTTTAGCTACAAAGTGAACATTTTAGCCATTTTTCCCTAAAATCTAGCTACAACGGCTGGAAAAAAGTTGGCAACACTGCATCTGTAGCCTAGTCATACAGTTGGGGACAAAACTCTCCATACACCCTGAAAATTTCATAAATTTAGTAGAAAATGCAAATTTTTATGAGAATTTTACATGCAACTTTACTGCAAATGTATTTTTATTAACATAAATTTAAAAAAAAATTACATTAATTAACTTATAACCGTAAAAACACCAGAAAAAACGAAATTCAGCAGGGACGAAAGTGTTCATACATTGATCAGATAGTGTACTCTGTTCTTCATTGCATTTGTTTACTGTTGTTTTTCTTCAAAGAACCGTTGTGTTTCCTATGAAATGCGTGAATGCAATATAATGATTAGTTTTTTTTAGTAATCTGTGAGCAAAGGGAGTGAAAAATGAGCAAGCGTAAGGAAGTAAGTGTTGAAATAAAAAAATAAATTATTGCTGAGCACTGAAATGGAAAGTCGAGGTAATTGGAGTTTTGTTTAATTTATCCCATGCCACTGTCCAATACATTGTTCAAAATCATAAAAACACAGGATCAGTGGAAAATAAGCCAAGAAATGGACGACCAAAGAAACTTTCCAGGCGGGATATCAGCATGATCTTAAAAGAGGTCGACAAAAACCCAAGGATCACTGGTCAGCAACTGACGGAACATGTCGCTAATACTTCGAGTAAGTGTGTTCACCCTAAAACCATCCGAAGAATCTTACGTTCAAATGGATATGCAAGTAGATATCCTCGTAAAAAATCGCTAATATCTGAAAAGAATAGGCAACTTCGATTTGAATTTGCAAAGCGATATTTAGGAAAGGATTTAGAGTTCTGGAAAACTGTCTTATTTACTGATGAAAGCAAGCTCAACTTGTTCGGTAATGATGACAAAGAAAGAATCTGGCGAAAAAGGGAACAGTATTGCAACTGAAGAACTTGATACCAACAGCAAAACACGTGGGTGGCAATGTGATGATGTGGGGTGGAAATGCAGCTGGTGGGGTTGGCAGATTGGTCTATTGGTATTATGGACCAATACTATTATAAAAGACTTAGAAGAACATTTGCAACCTGCCGTGGACAATTAGGGTCTTGGCCGGCATTGGATATTCCAACAGGACAGCGATCCCAAGCATACTGCACGTTTTGTAAAGAACTGGTTGCTTTATTATGCACCAATGCAGCTGTATTCCCTTCATCAGTCGCCAGACTTAAACCCCATTGAACATACTTGGAAACTTATGCAAAGAAAAATCTCGAAAATTCACAGCAGCAGCAAGGAGTCACTCAAAACTGCGCTTCAACAAGCCTGGGGAGAAATAACTCCGGAAGTTACTAGAAATTTGGCGGATTCAATGCCACGACGGTTGCAGGTTGTAATTGATGCCAACGGTGGCCCAAAAAAATATTGAAATATAAAATTATATTAAATAATGTGGAATTTTCAGTTCAATTACAGAATGTATGAACACTTTTGTCCCTACTGCCTTTCGTTTTTTTTTTTGTGTTTTTACGGTTATAGGTTGAATAATGTAACTTTTTTTTTAAATTTATGTTAATAAAAATACATTTGCAGTAAAGTTGCATATGAAATTCTCATAAATATTTGCATTTTCTACTAAATTTATGAAATTTTGGGGGTGTATGGAGAGTTTTGTCCCCAACTGTAGATCCCTCTAAATAATTTGTAATTGGCGGTCATCATAACCAGGCAGTAATTGTTCGTATTAGGGGTATATTAACTGATCTTCGAAGAAAATTTTATTAATTTGTATGTATCATTAGCTGGCAGCAATTGTGCTTTAATAAGGTTTAAAATTATGTTTCACATAAAGTTATTTCAAACAGGTATGTACGAGTATCTAGGTATTTGTACTTTCTGGTTCAGGCACATGTAGCCCTCTAAATATTTTTTAATTGAATTTTAATTGGTAGTCATCATGCGCAGGCAGCACTTGTACATGGTTTTTTTTTTCAAAATTCATGATTGTTTTTCACAATATTTTTTCTATAGAATTATATAGATACCTGAAAATGAACTAAATATTCGTTGCTGCCAAATGTTTAAAGATATTATTGTTCCACATCTATTCTTTTCGTTCATAAATATTTCCTGAAATATATTAAACATTAATGGGATCATCAGGTATACTAACTGACTCTTGTTGAGCATATTCATACACAATTCAGTCCGTTAAACCAATAATTTCGAATTATGTTACCATTACGTTACACTAAATTCAAATGAGATCTCAATTTTAGTCTCAAAATCACAACAGACACAGCATTGTGGTCGTCGACTAATAGCTCCGCCAACCAAATATCAAAAAATTTTGATATTTACTGCAACCGTTGCAGAGACTAAAAATGCAACCTGAGACTAGCCCACAGACAGAGAATTTCGTTGCAGTTATCGCATATTGCAGATCTAGTTGTCGACAAGATCTCTCGTTTGTGGGCCGTTTTACGAAAGTTTGATGTGTGTACGTTCAATCAGTTTGTACTACTGAGTCATGAATCAAGGAAACAAGATTACGACAATGGGTGGTCGCTGATCGGCACTGCATCCTATTTCGTCACGTACCGGAGACCGGTGAATTATGAAAAAATAGTCGGGTGTATGAATTGTATTGATTTTTTCTTTTCATTATACAAATAGTCGACACACAGCGCTGCCTAAATGATCGTTTGTCATAAATGACCATTTAAGTGCTGTCTATTATATGGTATTTCTAACTAAATATCATTTAAATATCGCTTAATGATACTTTGACTTTAGTCGTTTATCCTTGAATGAGCTCATAATCAAACTATGCGAAATAATAATAAATTTTTTTTTGTCAAAAGTCATGTATTTAAAGAATTTAAACATCGATTTTGCGCCATTTGTACTTTTTTTTTCTATGATAATGCCAAACCTCAGGGGATTGCCCTTTGAAGCGAATGCTTAGCGATGGCGGTAGGGAGACTCATATGGGAGGAGCCGATAACAATTATTCCATTTTTCTTCACTTAATTAATGGAGCGCTGGTATTATGCCCAGTGGCCGACTGTTAAGACAACACAAGACGAACAAATACAGCCATGGGCACGGCGGGATTCGAACCTGCGACCAGTAGATCGCTGCTTCGGACTGACGCGTTAGCCAACTAAGCTACCGACCCCAACCATGGATCAAGTATTAAAGGTTACGACATGAGCGTGGCCACACCTACTTATGACGAAATAAGATGCAAACACGCTTAAAAATCATCCGGAATTAACTGGTGTTTAGGTGAATGAAGAGTACTGTTTTCGGTTGTGTCCAAATGTTTCTGTTAATGAGTTTATTGGATGTTGCAAATCTAGGCAGACGGGCACTTAAATTGCTGATCTAAAATGGAGCAATTGAAACTGCTTGAAGTGTATGTTGCCACTTTCATGCTGTAATTCATTAAATTAGAGCACAAATGGTGCAATATTGACGTTTAAATTCTTTAAATACATGATTTTTCACAAAGGAATTATTAGAACTTCGCATATTTTGATTGTTAGCTCATTCAAGGATAAACGACTAAAGTTAAAGTATCATTAAGCGACATTTAAATGAATATTAATTTCGTCTTTTAACGATATTTAGTTAGAATTACCATATAATAGACAGCACTTAAATGAACATTTATGACAAATAATAATTTAGGCAGCGCTGTATCTCTACTATTTATACAATGAAAAGTAAAAACCAACACAATTCATACACTCGAATATTTTTCCATAATACACTGGTCTCCGGTACGTGACGAAATAAGATGCAGCGCCGAACAGCGACCGCTCATTGTCGTAATCTTGTTTCCTTGATTCATGGACCCCAACAATTAATTAGATCATAAAAGAGGCAGCATACACTTCAAGTACATTCAATTTCAAATCAGTAATTTAAGTGTCCGTCTGCCTAGGCTTGTAACATCCAATAAACTCATTAACAGATAGATTTGGTTACAACCGACAACAGAACTCTTAATTCACCTAAAAACCGGGTAAATTTGGATGTTTTGTAGGCGTGTTTGCATCCTATTTCGTCACGATTAGGTGTGGTGATGCTCATGTCGTAGCCTTTAGTACTTGATCCATGTGCTTCAGTTAATGCTTAAAGGTCCAACTATAAGGACTTTAATTTGCTTATGCGAGCGATAAAACTGAACGAAAATTCATTATAACGATGGGCTTGGTGCAAGTTCTTAATATGTTTTTATATTCAAATGAGTGTACGGAAGAAATGTTTTTGCGTAATATTGGTATGAGACCGGAATATATTTCATCAACAAGGTTTTTACTGCTGAAGACTGTTGATTCAATGGTGGATAGCTGAAACATGATGTGTGGTTATTCTTTCAATATAAATTTTGCCAGTAAAAAGCTGTTTGATGACATTTTACGTAGTTTATGTGCTTGTATCTTTAAAACGCGTTTTCTTTTTGAAATTATATTTTGGGTACTAATTCTAATGTAAATAAACGGTGAGATATGCAATGGCAATTAGCTATTTTCCAAATACAAACAACCTCTACATCTGGTGTCCCTTTCTTCTTCAGCAGCGAATCACAGCAGCAAAATATTTTAGATACCTGTTATTGATCTTACAATGCCGCGCAGGATCATATTCGAGACATCTAATTACTACTTCCTGTATTTTAAACTGTCAATGAATCGTCTAACAATAAAATATTTTACATAACTATTATTGCTTCTACAATACCGCATACGAACGAACAATCATTAACTCTACCTCCTGTAAAAATAGCAAGCGATCCACGTAAACATATTCAAATATTTTACCTACCCTCTATTGGTCCTAGTCGTTATACAGACCTCCTGTCAAATTTCAATTAAGCGATATACGGCCCCAGTCGTAGGCCGCATAAGTGGCCCGAACTGAAAGAAACTTGACGAATCCGGCAGATAAGTACATTATGGATATGCTGCTTGTTTTCTATGCAACCGTACAGTCGCATAAGCTAATTAAAGCTCACTTAATTCCATTATAGTTATACCTTAATGGTTCAGCGAACTTGCATCAGTGATATCTTCACTAACAAGTAGTTCCTCGGGAAAACTAGTATATATCATTTGCTACGTAGTAGAGTAGTAGATTCAGAAAAAAAGCAGGAAAAAGTAGCAGATCTAGTACAAATATAGTAAATGGCCATCACTGCTTCTTAAGCCGGAATTACATGCTCGCCGAGTAATGCCAAATGAAGACAAGGTGAGTGTGTAAACGGTCTCCTTGTCTAGTCTCGGCTGCGTTTTTCATGGCAAGCACGCGTGTGTAAATGGTTTGCTCGTCGGCTCTTGTTTGTTTTACGAAGGGATAATGATCCTTTTACTGCTGTGCCTGAGTGTTTATGACCGTCTCGTCCGAGTTCGAAGCCGCTGGAAGCGAAGTCGGTTTTATGCATCAAGTCAAAGGGATTCGAGAGGGTAGCATGTGCTCATGTAAATTTTCGAATTTTTCGCCGGGACTTCAAACATGTGTTTGCGTGTCCCAGATTGAAATAACTCAACGCACACCAGGCAGTTGCAATAGCCACAGCCCGTACTTCAGTCATCGTTCACTGAACTGAACAAAACAGCTCACAACTGTCGAAAGATGCAAAGTGCAATATCCTAAGTAAACAATTCACCCTATGAAAGGTGCATGGTGTATCGTCCGTGTTGTACGGTGCAATATCCTAAGTAAACAATACACCCTATGTCTTGTTGAGTCTCGTCCAATGTCTTGTTGAGTCTCGTCCAATGTCTTGTTGAGTCTTGTTTACTCTTGTACCCGAGACGCTCGTTCCAATGTATAAATCGGGCATTAGGTGCTAGCTGATGGTAAATCCTTCACTCCGTGTTATTTATTAGTATTTATGCTATGCGCCAGAGTTGTCCAAAATTACAAAACCGGTCGGGCGATGAAGACGTCGCTTCGACGCGAAGTCGAATAGGTAAGAAAACTAAGCACCTGATAAAAAAAAGTATTCTTGTACGAAACTTCGTTGCATAGTTTACGTTGCCGCCTTGTGTGTGGCATAGCCAAAGGACTGAACGACATGATGCCCGATTACGTTGTGTGACCAGCACTTAAGATCCTAGACAGACAGGCACTTAAGTTACAAATGGCCATTTATATATAAATTAGTAATTTAAAAAGTTGCTTACACACAGCCCTTGCGCTAATGATGAATACGGCAATACCACACTGGCATAACCGGTTCTCGTCCAATCACCGAAGTTAACCAGTGTTGGGCGCGGTTAGTACTTAGTTGGGGACCGCTTTGGGAACACCGCGTGTCGTTGGCACGTAGAACTTTGGGCTGTCCCTTATGCCAACAAACCAGTACTATGACAAAAACTGTCATTCAAAGCAATTGGTTTTTGAAAAATGGAGAGATTGTTTCAAGTGTATGTTGCCTCTGTTATGTTCCAATTAATGAAGCTGCAGAACAAACCGCACAAGAACTACGTCAAAATTCTTTAAACATTTTGAATTTGACATCTCAAAAAAGTTGCCTGCTATTTCAATGCGAAAAGCGACTTTTTACAAGGGGGATTATGTATTATATCGGGCAACTCTACAGCATTTAAGAATCATAAGCGATTTGCTGAATGATTGATAATTTATAGCCTAGACAGACAGCGCAGCCTAAATGATAATTTGTCGTAAATGATCATTTAAATGCTGTGTAATATTGTATTTTGGACTAATCACCTTTAAATAACCAAATTATCAATCATTAAGCAAATCGCTAATGATCATCAAACTTTCGTAATTTATTTATGAAGTAGAGTTGCCCGATATAATACAAATTTATCTTGTAAAAAGTTGCTTTTCCCATTGAAAAATAATAAAGCAACTTTTTCGAAATATTAGATTAAACGCGGCCATACCACACTGGAACAACCGGTTCTCCTCAGATCACCGAAGTTAAGCAGCGTTTTGCGCAGTTAGTACTTAGATGGGGGACCGCTTGGGAACACCGCGTGTCGTGGGCACGCCTATTTGCTTTTGTCCCTTATACCAACAAACTAGTTGTCTGGGAAGCACTATAAAAAATAAATAAAAAACATTCAAAACATTTACAGAATGTTAATGTAGCTCTTGCGCGGTTTGTATTCCAACTTTATTAATTAACACATAAGACAGGCAACATACATTTAAACACCTTCAATTTCTCCATTTTTCAAAAACTTCTTTTTTTGAGTGACAGACTGTCAGTGATAGTATTCATCATTAACGAAAGGGCTGTGTGTCAGCTACTTTTAAATTACGAATTTAGGTATAAATGATCATTAGTAAATTATTAATTTAAGTGCCTATCTGTCTAGGCTCTTAATGATTGATAATTTAGTCAATTAAATTACAATATTACACAGCACTTGAATGATCATTTAGGCTGCGCTGTCTGTCTAGGCTCTGATGTAGCAAATACATATTGGCCGAGGCCCAGCGAGCTGAAGTCAGACGAGACCGCCAACATGTGGACGGCATTTGACGGCTCGTCACGAAATCGCTTTGACTCGTGCCCAAAACCCACTCCGATCGGAAGTCGCAAGAGCGCCGGCGAGACCTGTCAAAGTCGCTAGTCTGAACCAATGCCTCCTAGAAGTACGGGCCGTCATGCAGAATGATGACGTCACAGCAATAGGCCAAAATGTCGTGAAAAACACATGCAGTCTAAAGCATAGTACTGAGCTTGATTTCACGTGAAATTTTCATGCAAAATTTCACGTGAAATCTGTTTCGGCGAAAATTTAGCTTGAAAATAAGCAAGAGTTGTACTCTGTTCTTAGCATGAAAAGTTGATGACACTGAAACAATTTAGTTCATTCTTTCGAGCTAAAAAGTGACATTTGGTGTTTTAATTTGAAAATGGAGCAGTGCAAATGTCTTTCCAATAAGAAAATCGATCGAAAAGTGAAATTCTTGACATTTTATCCGTCAGAAATGAGCTGTGTCTCTGCTTTTCTCCATTGCCAAAATTTTCGCTCGAAAAAATGACCAGACAATGGAGACATGTCAAAATTTAGCTTCACGATTAACTCAGTACCAGCCTTTATGGGACGTCCGCGAGAAAACGTTAATTGTACAGGTTGTGTTAAAGTGAGTGAAATGAAAATAAAGTGATCTTTGCGGAACAATGCTAATGAACAGCTAAAACACAAATTAATGCGGTGCGCGCGGTATAATTTAGTCATGGGCGTTTTTTTTGTTTTCAAAAAACGAAAACGAACTGTTTTTTTTCCCAAAAACAACTGTTTTTTAAAACTGTTCGAAAAAAACAGTTTGAATTAATGAGAGAAACAAATTTTATGCTGTACGACAATTAGAGTTGAGTCGTACTAGGATTTTCACGTACTAGATATAACTAGTGCGAGTACGAAAAAATACATGTTCCAAATACCTATTTGAAGTATGTACATGTTTACATACAATGCATACGATTTGCAGTAAAGTAATGAAATTGACTAATATGCCCTCCTCCACCCTCCAGACACAACGTTCCCAAGCTAGAATGGTGATGTGCAGCTTGTCCGTAACTTTCCAATGGTCGGTCATTTATTTGGCAAGTCTTTCTCCAATCTAGGGGCCATCTAAAGAAAAACGATTAAATTCAATCCATTTAATTTGTTTTTCATTTTATTATATGCAAAAAAAACACCTCCTGTCGTTCAAATGACAAAAGTAAAAAAATTACTGAGATAGGACCAACTAATCCTCTTGTCATCTATATGACTTTTCATTGAGCGATCTCTGATACCAAACTTTTCCTGGCTAATCTAAAACAGTCGGATTTCCACTTTGCCTCACTGAAGCATGAAATTTTTATTAAGCAATAAAAAAAAAATGTTTCGTTTATTAAACATGCACCCACTAGGGGGCCAACCTCTTCCGTAAGGCTGGGAATGAGTCCAGGGGCATCTTACCTCCCATGGTCTCGTAAATTTTACAACCCCGTTAGGTATGGAGACACCCTGGTGGCGACCTGCAGTCACGAGGAGGGCCTTAGCACACCCGGAGACGCCAACTGGTGAACCAAAAGGATCTCAACCTTTTCCTCCTTGGCACTTTTAGTGCTACTTTTAGTTTTTCCACCGGATTTCATTTTGCCGTATCTTCGAAATTAGGCCGCTTTTTCCCAGACTTGTATGGAAATTTCGCTCGAAACAACTCAGAAAGGTGCCCGAATTCATGCTAGATCAAAAAAAAAATTTTGCTAAAAATGGACGTTTTTGCCCAATTTCACCTATCAAAAATTGTTTGCCCTTAAAATATCACTAATTTACTCGCCGACCACTTTCAATCATCGAAAGCGCGGTAAAAGCAGTTTTTGCCAAACTATGGCCAAAAAACCACTTACTCCCCTACAAAACCGAAATTTTTATATCACAGTAATAGGTCTTGGCCAGTTATGTCCCAAACCACTCTAACCCAAAATTGGCCGATTTTGTCCGATTTCAGCTCCTTTTGCCCTAAAAACTTTTTGAATATTTGAATAAAATACTTGCAAGTACGAAAATACTCGCAAGTACGAAAATACTGTTTTCCGCAGCTAAACAGTTTTCCACTGCCAAACAGTTCGTTTTAACAAACGAAAAACGGTTCGTTAAAAAAAACGAAAAACGATGAAAAACGATTCGTTTTAAAAAAAAACGGTTCGTTTTTAAAAAACGAGAAACGACTCGTTTGAAAAAAACAGTTCGTTTGAAAAAAACGAAAAACGATTCGTTTGAAAAAAACGAAAAACGATTCGTTTGAAAAAAACGGTTCGTTTTTAAAAAACGAGAAACAACTCGTTTGAAAAAAACAGTTCGTTTGAAAAAAAAAACGAAAAACGATTCGTTTGAAAAAAACAGTTCGTTTTTAAAAAACGAAAAACGATTCGTTTGAAAAAAACAGTTCGTTTTAAAAAAACGATTCGTTTTAGAAAAACGATTGGCTTTAGAAGAGCTATTCGTTGTTGAATAGTTAGAATAATTGGTTTTCGAAAAACTATTCGTTGTAGAAATACGGTTGGTTTTAGAAATGCTGTTCGTTCTACAAAAAAAGTTCGTTTTAGAAAAACTGTTTGTTGCTATTTGGAAAAACTGTTCGTTCGTTTTTTGCAGCCAAACTTTTTTTTCAAACTGTTTGGCGTTTTTGAGCCCATCACTAGTATAATTGGAAAAATTCGCTACGAAATGTTTATCAGTTGTTGTTATGCCGGGTTTCCACCAAAGAGACAAAACAAAAAACACGGACAAAACATGTTTTTCTGAACAAAAACACGAATGTTTTGTAAAAACTGAACAGTTTCGCGAGCATTTTTGTCTCTGAAAACTGTTTTAGTAAACAAAACACCTTTTTTGTCCGTGTTTCTTGTTTTGTCTCTTTGGTGGAAACCCGGCATTAGGTTATGTGATGTTTTGTGTCGATTCACTTTCGATAGAATTGATTGCCACAAAATGCAAGTTATGGTTAAATATTATTACTACAACGCGTCCACGCACAAAAAACTAACGTTTTAATCATATTTTAGCTTAAAAACCGCAAGTGAAGCGCCATGACGTCACAGCGACAACGATTACGTAGCCTGACGGCCCGTACTTCTAGAAGGCATTGTCTGGACCGTCCACACACTCGAGCTCGCCAGCTTTCGCCTGGGCTCGGCCAATGTGTATTTTCCACATTAAATACCGAAAACTGTCAGGATCGAAAATTGTCATGACGGCTAAAATTCATGAAATGTACCACTTCAAATTTGTTTGTCAAGCTATTCTTCACCTTGACACAATAACACAATGGGGTCAGCTTCATTGCAGAGCATCTTCTTCCTAGCAACAGTAAGCCACTTAGTCAAGAAACAAGCAATTAAAATTATCATCATCCCCCGAAAGGGAATAGGATAGGAAAGAAATCCCAAACCACACTCTCGACACATTTAATTTGAAATTAAATTATATAATAATTAAAAAGAAAACATAAATAGGATAAATGGAGAATAAAGATAGTAAGGTAGAGTTAGTTGATGGGAAGTTAGTGGAAAACATGAAAAATAAAAAGCACGCAAAGAAGAAGGAGAAGCTCTTTCATAATATAAATAAAAATTAATCAAAAGATTTTCAAGGAGAAAACAAAACGAAAGAAACTGCCTCCCAGACAGCAACAGAGTGCTGTTATGAGGGATGAAAAAAAAAAACATTTTTTTAAATATAAAAAATCAGCAATCGGTAAAAACTAGAATTTACTTTACATGGTTCTAATGTGATTCTTCAGCAGCCTTTTAAAGACGGGAAAAGATCTAGCATTCTTCAAAGAGTTAGGTCAATTGTTAAAGATATCCATAGCGAATCTAATAGGATCTTTATGTTTTCTATTCGTTCTAGCGATATCAAGCCTGAGATTATCTTTAAATCTTGTGTGATAGCTGTAATAATCACAGTTTCTTATTTGATGTGTCGAAGATTTTATATTGTTATTGAGTATTTTATATATTATCTTAGCTTTTTCCATAAATTTAATATCCCTTACATTGAATTTACCTGTTTGTCTGTATAGTATATCACTTGGAGTTAGTCTATCAAGTCCATGCACTGCCTTAACTATCCTATTGAGTATTCTATGAATTGAGTCAATATTCATCTCTGAAGTTTGACTCCAATTCAAAATACCATAGGTAATCCTAGGCAGCACAAAAGAGTTGTAGATCATATTTTATAGCTCTAAATCCAAGTAATATTTCATTCTGAACAGCCTAACCCAGAAAACCAACTTAGATTTCACATTACTTATGTGAGGGGATGAAGATAATCTATCATCAATAATTAGTCCTAAGTATTTAGAGCTAGCCACTCTTTGTATATCCGCTCCATGTATTCTGATGTTAAGGCAGATCTCACTCTTATTAATCTGCTTGAATACCATGTAACTAGTTTTACAGGTATTGATGTAAGCCTGTTTCCCAAAAGCCAGGGCCCATAAACAATTAAATCATTATATATTTGTCGCTTCAGAAGTTCAACAGAGTTGGCAGAGAATAGCAAAAGAGTATCATCAGGATAAATAATATATTTTCCAGTCAGATCAGAGAAATTATAAATATAGAGTAAAAATAAAGTTGGCCCTAGAATTGACCCTTAACTACTCGTTGCTTACTTATTTCATCATCAAACCTTCCCAGGATTTATCTGTCTTTTAGGAAACTACCAATTAACGCCAGTGCCAAGCCTTTTATTCCAGTGAAAAGTGATGCACTTGGAGAGAAATTTGCATCACGTTTGAAAGTGATTTATCGAGTTGCAACTCACTAACACAACTATAGACATAGTTCACGGGTCAGGAATTTTTCATGAAACACTCAAGTCGAAATGAGAAAACAACAACACGCATATATTCATATGCATAATCGGTCTATTAACGGTTCCGTTGCTGATGCATACCAAGTGTGGAAATAGTGATTGTTGTCTAACCGGTTTGAGGACTGCATCAAGAATACAAGTGTGGAAAGTCCCAATGACGTGGAAACAACCCTCTTCACCAACGCCAAAAGAATTCTAAGTGTCGAGCTCGGCGGGGAAGGTTATGTATGTTTTTGGTACGCTGACGGAAATATCACAGTGGAATATTTAGAAAAGGGAGCCACTATATTCGACTCTTTCTACGCAGTCCAAATAAGAAGACTGTAGGAGGCTATTGAGGAAAAACGATGCGGTAAACTGCGAGCCGGAGTGCTGTTTCATCAGGACAACGCACCTGTTTACAAGGCTGCAAGTTAAAAAACAGGATTCGAACTCTTACATCTTTCTGCGGAAAACTTTTTTTTTACATCATCCAGCTACTTTTACATCTTTCGTCAGCTCAAGGAACACCTTCGTGGTGAGAAATTGGACGATAATAGCGAAGTGATGGCCGCTGTTGAGGCATTTTGGGAGAGTCAAGATCAAGCATTTTTTGTAAATGTAAATGTATTACTTGTTAGGAGACTATTTTGAAAAATAAATATCTTTTATGTTGAATCACCTTGGTTTAAGGTAAGTACGCAGCCGTGCCTGAATTCCGGTCACTCGGTTTTGCTATTTATTTCTACACGAAAAAATTTTCGTGTAGAGAAGTGTAGAATATTACAAAGTGACAATTAATTGCGCTCAACTTTGGCGGCATGGGATTTAGAAATTAGCTGTCTTTGAAAATAACCTTTACAATCTACCAACTGTATGCGAAATACTATATGTTACTATTCCATCAATGCTTCTTTCAGCTCTTCAATTTTAAATTCATCCAAGTTTGCTGCCTCATCATACTGCTATATTATGAACGAAACCGAAGTTTATGAAAGAAACCAAGTTATAGTAGCAAATTTTAAAAACTACTCTCACGTTAAATTCAATTAGACTGAAAGAAAATAGGCGTAGTTTTTCGAAGTAAAACAATTATGTAATCTATTTAATAATTGTTTATTTTTGATATATATTTCCTTCACACGAATACATAATTTTCATCCATGCATTTCATATCGCGTACACATGCGGTTTTGAAAACTTTAGGTCTGTTCGCGTACTTGAATCTATTATAACATATTCAAATATATTCGCATAATCGCTTCAAGCCAAATTTTGCAGCAAAAAGAAACCAGCTGCCAAATTATGTTACTGCTGCAGTTTGCTGAAGTACGCGAACAGACCTTCGATAACGTCGCACTAATTCAATTAACCAACCAGCTAATTAAAGTGCTTCCTAGTAAACTTATCTGCCAAAAAAATCAAATGTGCTGGAAAACCATTGCTTCAAGCTCAGCACGAACTATCCTACGCATAAAATTAGTTAATTTGTCGACAGAAAGTTCCGACGTACAACAAATTTCAAATTTTTAAACAAAATTCAAATTTGACGCCCGTTCAAAATGGCCAAAATGATTGCTTTTCGTCACCAAATTAATAGCAGACCATTTAATTCCGGCACCTCGTGCCTGAAAAAATTCTCCACTTGTGCTGCAGAGCCACCTACGAGCAAAGAGCAGCACTGAAATTCTGACACTTTTCAGGCAACGTTTCAGGACGGGCTGCGTACCGATTTTTCCAAGCGACACGGAAAAATTTCAGGTGAAAATTTCAGGTCACTCTTTTCCCATGCATGCATTTTAAAGGGCTGCGTACTTACCTTAATATTCATTCTCATTACTTATTGATCAGTCTTCGTATACCAGGCTATAGATATGAGAAGAATGGATCATTCGCGTGTTGTGTCTTGCGGTGGAAGGTTGTAGCCGGAGAACTGCAGTGATTAGGTCCAACTAGTCATGAGTCTGCGACCGTACGCGCGCATATGCGCCGAGGTAAACCACGCAAAGCATATGTTGCACCCAAACATAACTTTCCGAACAGCCAGAAAAGTGGCATGCTCCTTAAGCAACCGTTTGCTCAATTTTTACTATGAGCTGTCCGTACGTAAAGTGGTAATGAGATACGACTTGACATACGTTCGCTTATGCGTTGTATGGGCACTTAAATTCACTCATGTTTGCGTACGTCAAAAAGTGCCTTTTTTGCTCTAAAACCGGTCGGTTTTGACAGACGATTACGGTCGCAGACTCATCTTTAGTTAGGGCTATTGTTTTTCTCCGAAGGACAGTCTTTCTCTAGAATTGTAAAGACGGGAATCGTCGTGTCTTGAACTGCGTGTTCGTGTCGTCACGTTGTTTGAGGTCTTTGTGTTTTGTGTTTCGTCAAATTTTCTAAAAACGTATTGAAAGATAGATTTTATAGTACAAGAAAATACTGTTTAAAAGAAGTGTGCGAAATTTGGTTAAGATTGGTGCATTAGTTTTTGAGTTATCGTTGCACCGCATTTTTTCGAGCCTTTTCGTAAAATAGCTGCCAGAGGGCTTATTATCAATATTTTTGTCTAAAATTTTTTTCACATATAGTTCAAGAGTTACTTTAGTTGTTAACAATAATTTATAATAATTTAATATATTATTTTTTATTTA
This sequence comes from Nemotelus nigrinus, assembly GCA_947369275.1. Classification (NCBI taxonomy): domain Eukaryota; kingdom Metazoa; phylum Arthropoda; class Insecta; order Diptera; family Stratiomyidae; genus Nemotelus; species Nemotelus nigrinus. Next base: position 201,116,500 of record OX376372.1, on the reverse strand, counting down.
TGAAACATTTAAAAATGGCGTTTTTTTCATTCTCTGAAACCCATGTAACCCCTTAATTAAGTGCCACATTAAAAGCTTTAGTAGCGGCTAGGCATAATACAAGCGCTTTATAAAATAAGAAATAAATGTGGCACTTAAAAGAATAATGGAATAATTGGTATCGGCTTCTCCCATATGTGTCTCCCTTCCGCCATCGCTAAGCATTCGCTTCAAAGGGCAATCCCCTGAGCTTTGGCATTATGATAGGAAAAAAAGCACATCCGATAGCAATTAATATGTTTTGAAATTAATTGATTCGCTATTTACGTGAATTACATGACATCAATAGTAATATATTTGCATCTGCACCAAAAAAGTTGACTTCTAATTTCACAACATTTCACGCCGCCCTTGTCGTACAAACACATTTCAACCTCTTGCTCACACAACTATGCCAGAGGTCGAAAATTGCTTCATTTCTCTCGGTTCATTTCGTATCCATTTTTCTCTCTCTTTTTTTCCTTGATGATTCAGTCTTCCGACGAATCTGGGTTGGCCTTATCCTATCGGCAACTGGCCATCGGGTTCGATTTGTATATTTTTCAATACGTTTTTAGAAAATTTGACGAAACACAAAACACAAAGACCTCAAACAACGTGACGACACGAACACGCAGTTCAAGACACGACGATTCCCGTCTTTACAATTCTAGAGAAAGACCGTCCTTCGTCCTTTACAATAGATTTTATAATGGTTTCACTTCGCTCATTGTCATTTGTGGATGATTCGTTGATGATTATTGTATTATATGCTGATGTGGCTGATTATTTTTATGGATGTAAGATTATTACGCAAACAAATTGAATGACATATATATATTTATTTATATATATATATATATATATATATATATATATATATATATATATATATATATATATATATATATATATATATATATATATATATATATATATATATATATCTATATATATATATATATATATATATATATATATATATATATATACATATATATATATATATATACATATATATATATATATATATATATATATACATATATATACATATACATATATATACATATATATACTAGTGTACGTTAAACATCGATAGTACTATCGATACTATCGATAGTTCAGAACTATCGAAAACATCGATGATTTTTTTTGTAATCGATAGTTTTTGAAAACTGAAAAAAATACGAAAGGTAATATTTCGATATCATCCCATCCACTGTGAGCATTTTACGTTTGCTTCGTTTTTCGCATTTAATAATATTTCCTTTTCTTGTTTTTGTAAAGCAGCACAAACCGAAGATAACAGACCACTCTTATATTCTGTTAGTTTTGTCACTTGTTATTTGTTGTAAAATGAAATAATATGAAGAAGGAAAAAATGTAAAATTTAACTGCACATGAAAATCATAAGCGTAGAAAATTGAGACTGAGAGAAAAAATTCCAAATAGTGATTTTGCCGCAATCAATACAAAACAAGCAAAAACACGAAAAATTTATCAAATCATTTAAAACGGAAACATAAATCATAGTGGAAATTATTTTCTGTTGAATTCATAGCAAAAACTCATGGTCCTAGTAACATCTTTGAGAGCAGTTCAACGAAATCTAGAAAAATCGTCAAAAATTATTTTGGAAGAGCGAAATTCTACGCAGATGGTTTTGCCCGAAAAAATATTTAGATGAACTATAAGTTCGTATTGTTGTTTTGGACATAGTGCCTTTGCGGAAAGGAGAACATGAAGGCTTTCGTGATTTCGTGGCTGATTTAAAACATATTTGCTATATTATAATACTTCGAAGACGTTAAAACGCGGGTTCCAAATGCCATAAATGCAGTTCAAAATATTTCTTTAAAAAAAGAATACTGGCAATCACATCTCATTTTTTTCATAGAGGTAAATTAATTTCTACATTATCAACGGAATTTAACAGAAAAGAAGTTCAGATTCGAAAATATTCACAGGATTTAAGCCACAGAGTTCTTGAGTAGGTTGTTTTTGGAAGATAGGGAGTACTTATCTTGTTATTTCTTGTTTAGGCGAGAAATACTACACTAAGCAAATGGAACATTTGATCAAAAATAAATGCGATCGTCACTGATAATGCTGCTTGCAGCTTAATGCAAGCAAAACTTCTTCAATTTAATTATATTCCATACCTCGCGCATACTTTGACGGCTCCTGATTTTCATTTTATCATGAAAAAGTGCAAAAATATTGACACTTATTTTCAACCAAGCTCAGTTGTTTCAGATATACTGACAATTGCACAAAGACTGCTCAACAAACCTGAATTGAAGTTGATTCAGTAGTTCCGTTCACGTTGGAATAACGCATACGCCAAGATCAAATGCTTCTATGAAATCAGGCAAGAATTAACTTTGCCGAATGTGAGAAGGCTCCTGAAACGTTACTCGCCGAAGATTTATATGTGGTGCCGATTATTATTCTGCTATTAGAACCATTTGATGTGACTACGACAATAATATCTTGCGCAAATTACATTACTCTTTCTTATATAACTCCGTTATTACGAGGGCTAATTCTACAATTATCGAAAGTGGGAATTCACATAAAAAAAACCCTGCTGGAAAGAATATTTATAACACTTTACGCAAGTCAGTGCGGGAACGATTAATACCGTTGGAGAGAAAGGGCTCTCATCATGTTAGCCACCATTCTGGATCCTAACAGCTGCGCAATCTCTTCAAATAGAATATACTTCTTTTCGGATGACACAAAAGCCGGTGTCAACTCAAAGTACTTATGAATTTACGGCAATTGCATCTACAAGCAATTCAACTGTTGAAACTGGGGAAATTTACTAACAAAGGAAAAGTTGAAAGAAAAAAATCCAAGGAGTTATTATTTCTACCTGTAGATCTATTGCAAGGCAAAGCTTATAGCTACCCAAATAATGATGCAAAAATATATAGATATATACCAGGACCTGGAGAAACCTCCTATTGGAAACCACATATGTCTCATCGGCTACTGGTTTGATTCAAATACTGAGACAATGAAAATGTTTTCTCTATAGCATCCATGTGTACTTGCGCCTTCTGTTCCGGGTGACGGTTTTTTTCTCTCGAAAACTGGTGTAACTCACAGTGATCGCAAAAACCGCTTAAAATCTCAAAGCGTTTCAACGAATTGCTTTTCCTAAATCAAAATGCTCAGCATTTCGGAAATTAATAAAAGTCTATATTTCTTGTGTTTCTCTATAATAGTGATTGAATTCTCAGCTATTTTCTAAAAAAATCTTTGAATCCTGGGTGTATATGCTAATTTTGCAAAAACACATATACACCATCGATAGTCTATCGATAGCCTATCGATAGTTTTCAAAAAAACATCGATATTATCGAAACATCCAACTATCGATGTTTAACGTACACTAATATATACATATATATATATATATATATATATGTATATATATATATATATATACATATATATATATATACATATATATATATATATATATATATATATATATATATATATATATATATATATATATATATATATATATATACATATATATATATATATATAATATATATATATATATATATAATATATATATATATATATATATATATATATATATATATATATATATATATATATATATATATAATTTATTTATAATATTCGTTTATATTCAAATAATAATGAAATAAACATCCACATCATACAAAAATAATAAAATTATGCATATTATCATACGTATATAAATTTAAGCATCCACGAATCATCTACCAATGACAAAGACCGCAAAGAATGCTTCAAAGTCTATGGTATATTAATCCACGGACTCGATCAGCCTCGCTTGAGCCTCGCCTTAAAAAAACTGGATTTGAGTTGACTTGTGTAAGTTGAAAATGCATGGATGCATGTGTAAACTCCCCCTTAAAGTTAAAGGAGAGTTAACACATGCTCATAAATAGCTTTTGTCTCGTGCAAAGAAATGATTCTTAAATGTGTGCAAGAAACATATTCGCTTTCCCCTTACAAAATAAAATAATGAAATAAAAAATTCCATTTATTTGGAAATTTGTGTCCCATGTAACACATTATATTTTCCTCGCTATCCGTACTAACCCGTAAATCGACCATGTCGAAAATAATAGAAATGTATGGAAATGCATGTTTACATAGAGAGTCTACATCGCTGAAGGCTACAGGATTGAGAGGAAAGCTTTTTTGCAGAGAGTAAATTGCATGTGTAGTAAAATTGCTTCATTCACGTACGAGTTCATGGATTATGATTGCGTGTCCGTTCTTTCTTCCGTTGGGGACAAAACTCTCCATACTCCCTCAAAATTTCATAAATTTAGTAGAAAATGCAAATATCTATGAGAATTTCATATGCGACTTTACTGCAAATGTATTTTTATTAAAATAAATTTAAAAAAAATTACATTAATTAACTTATAACCGTAAAAACACAAAAAAAAAAGAAATTCAGTAGTGACAAAAGTGTTCATACATTATATAATTGAACTGAAAATTCCACATTATTTAATAGAATTTTATGTTTCAATATTTTGTTGGGCCACCGTTGGCATTAATAACAGCCTACATCCGTCGTGGCATTGAATCCACCAAATTTTTAATGACGTCCGGAGTTATTTCTCCCCAGGCTTGTTGAAGCGCAGTTTTGAGTGATTCCTTGCTGCTGGCATTTTCGAGATCTCTCTTTTCATAAGTTCACAAATATGTTCAATGGGCTTTAAGTCTGGCGACTGAGGAGGAGAATACAACTACCTTGGTGCATAATAAAGCAACCAGTTCTTTACAAAGCGTGCAGTATGTTTGGGATCGCGTTCCTGTTGGAATATCCAATGGCGGCCAAGACCCAAATTGTCCACAGAAGGTTGCAAGTTTTCTTCTAACAGTCTTTTATAATAGTATTGTTCCATAATACCGTCTATAAAGACCAATCTGCCAACCCCACCAGCTGCATTTCCACCCCACATCATCACATTGCCACCCCCGTGTTTTGCTGTTGGTATCAAATTCTTCAGCTGCAATGCTGTTCCCTTTTTTCGCCAGATTCTTTCTTTGTCATCATTACCGAACAAGTTGAACTTGCTTTCATCAGTAAATAAGACAGTTTTCCAGAACTGTAAATCCTTTCCTAAATATCGTTTTGCAAATTCAAGTCGAAGCTGCCTTTTCTTTTCAGATATAAGCGGGTTTTACCAAGGAATTCTACTTGCATATCCATCGGAACGTAAGATTCTTCGTATGGTTTTATGGTGAACACACTTATTCGAAGTGTTAGCGACATGTTCCGCCAGTTGCCGACCGGTGATCCTTGGGTTTTTGTCGACTTCTTTTAAGATCATGCTGATATCCCGCCTGGAAAGTTTCTTTGGTCGTCCATTTCTTGGCTTATTTTCCACTGATCCTGTGTTTTTATGCTTTTGAACAATGTATTGGACAATGGCATGAGATAAATTAAACAAAATTCCAATTGCGCGGTATGATTTTCCATTTCTGTGCTCAGCAATAATTACATTTTTTATTTCAACACTTCCTTACGCTTGCTCATTTTTCATTCCCTTTGCTCACAGATTACTAAAACAAACTAATCATTAGATCGTATTCACGCATTTCATTGGAAATAAAACGATTCTTTGAAGAAAAAAAACAGTAATGCAATGAAGACCAGAGTACACTATCTGATCAATGTATGAACAATTTGTCCCTACTGAATTTAGAATTTACTGGTGTTTTTACGGTTATAAGTTAATCAATGTAACTTTTTTTTAATTTATATTAATAAAAATACGTTTGCAGTAAAGTTGCATATAAAATTCTCATAAATATTTGCATTTTCTACTAATTTTATGGAATTTTGAGGGTGTATGGAGAGTTTTGTCCCCAACTGTATGTATATGCAAAACGTAAAAAATTGGTCTACTTCGGCCAAAGCGCCATGGGCTATGCATTGTCGCTGGTTAAATGCAATCCTGTGCTTTTAACTTTTTGACAGTTCCTGGCTTCAGCGTAGGCCACGACTACAGCGCCATATTGTATTTCAGCAGTTAAGGCTGGTATTGACTTAATCGTGAATAAAAATTTTGATAAATCTCCATTGTCTGGTCATTGTTTGGAGTGAAAATTTGGACAATAGAAAAAGCGGAGACTACTGACATCTTACAGAAAAAATGTCAAAAATTTCGAGTTCTATTATGACCTAGTTTAAGCGAGATCCCAATGTAATCCCGATTTGGGATTATACCAGTCAGACCGTCGTATAAACGGTCAAATTCGGATTTCAGCTTAAACCCGAACAGTTGGGTGTACGCCCGATGACTATGTGTGAGTGTGCATATGAAAGTGTCAATGAAAGCGATTCTTCAACATGACGGCGCTTGTTTTGTGCATTTGGATAAAACTAATGTCGTTTCGTTTATTTTCGCAAAAGAAGACGTCAATTATAAATAAGTGCCGCAAATTACTACCGCATGCTGTATTTTCCACAGCATTGTAGAACACCGAATGGAGTATTTCAAAATCGTCAGCTATTGCTAAATGTCTCTCCATAGTCATTGTCTTCTTCGTACATTAAATGAAATGTTCAACGTAACCTATACTTCCTATCTTGTCACATTTATACAATACACTTTCAATGTGAGTGTAACCTATTCCGCAAAATAAGTTTCTATGGTTATACGCAATTCGAATTTCATAAAATCCCAATTTCAATTTTGCCCGATTGTACGACGCGATATGTGGGATAATCCCAAATCGGGATTAAATTGGGATCTCGCATAAACTAAGTCTTCGTTATTGAAAAGATATGCAGAACTGAATTTTCAAATTATAAAACTTATTAACACCAAATGTCACTTTCTAGTTCCAAAGAATGTACTGCACACATAGATATAAAAAGAATGGATACGAAATGGGCCGAGAGAAATGAAGCAATTTTCGACCTCTGGTCGCAATGTGTTTGTGTAAAACAATAACAAATTTCATTCAGAAAAGTTGATGTTTTTGGAAATTTGTGTCTATGTATTGTTTTCCCCGTTATCCCAACCACCCCGTAGATCGGATGGATTGAAATGAATGTTTACATAGAGAATCTACAGCGCTGAGGGGTGGTGCGTGCGGCATTGAGGGGAAAGCTGTTTTACAGAGAGTAAAATTGCATGTGTAGTAAAATTGCTTCACTCACGTACGGGTTCATGCATTGTGATTGCGTGTCCATTCTTTATATCGTCGCTGTGAAATCAAACCGGCATATCTGCAAAATGCATATTTTTCACCAGAGCGCTATAAAGTTTTCGCATGTGGGCTATTTCCACGTGAATGCAAAGCGGCACAACACCATTAGACGGGTTTCTATTCACCTATACGATATGCCGGAGCGACATAAAAATAGACGGGAAAATAAGGAATTTTTGGATACCAAAAACTCAAAAACTCAATTTTTGCAGATATGGCGGTTTGATTTAACAGCGACGATATGTCTATGACTGCACATAACAAAATTGGCGTGCAGTTAGCAAAAATTTTGTCAATGGAGAAAAGCAGAGACACTGCTCATTCTTGACGGATAAAATGCCAAGAATTTGAATTTTCGATTGATTTTCTTATTGAAGAGAAATTAGCGCAATTTAATTTCCAAATTCAAACATCAAATGTAATTTTTTAGCTCAAAAGAATGAGCTGCGCCAATGCCTTCTAGAAGTACGGGCTGTCAGGCTACGTAATCGTTGTCGCTGTGACGTAATGATGACAGGCCATTTTTACATTTCCACGAGGCAGTGCCGATAGACACGGAGATGTCACTTGCGGTTTTTTTTAGCTAAAATATGAATAAAACCTTAGTTTTTTGTGCGTGGATGCGTTGCAATATTAATATATCGTCATAACTTCTATTTTGTGTGAATCAATTGTAAATCGGCAGTAAATCGACAATAAACATTACATAGCCTAACAACAACTAATAAACATTTCGTAGCAAATTTTTCACATTATGCCGCACGCTTCCCATTAATTTATATTTTAGCTGTTCACTAGCACTGTTCAGCAAATCTCACTTTATTTTCACATCACTCACTTTAACACAACCTGTACAATTAACATTTTCCCGCGGACGTCCCATAAGACTGCGTGTGTTTTTCCCGACACTCTGATAGTCTAGTGGGACGTCATTATTCTGCATTACGGCCCGTTCTTCTAGGAGGCATTGACTGCACATACTAAATTGGCGTGAAATGATTGGAGACATGTTTCAGTGCCATCTACGTTTTCAACGCGAAAGCAACTTCAAAGCAACTTTTCATGCTAAGAACAGAGTACAACTCTTGCTTATTTTCAAGCTAAATTTTCGCCGAAACAGATTTCACGTGAAATTTTGTATGAAAATTTCACGTGAAATCGAACTCAGTACTATGCTTAAGAAGTGACTACAATTTTTGCTTAATTTCGAGCTAAATTTTTGCCGAATCAAATTTCACGTGAAAATTTGTATGGAAATTCCACGTAAAGTCGAATACAGTACTAAGTTTTAGAGGTGAGTACTACTTTTGCGAAATTTTCGCCGAAACAAACTTCTCGTGAAGTTATGTAAGAAAATTTCACACGAAACTATGCATTTAAATTTCACATGAAATCGAAGTCAATACTACTTTAACTATACCTACTCGTTGCATTAGAATTGTGGCTCGTGTAGTCTAGTGGATATAGCACTGGCTTATAGTGTGTGGTATTTTTAGGGACACGATATCGAAAGGAAGTATCCATATTTTTACTTTCAAGTAGTATCACAACCAAGTATTGATATAAGTACCGTTCTCGTTGCGACAGTACTGATATTAGTACACATCAGCTCAAAAGCGCAACTCGGCGGCGTAATGGTATGGGGCTGTATGGGTGCCAGCGGCGTTGGGAACTTACACTGAAAAAACACATGGCGCCAGACGCCATAATTTATGGTGCCATGTACATAGTCGATTCGGGGATTGTAATAAATTATAGCGCCACAAGCCATAGTGCATGGTGAAAAGTACATAGGAGCAGACATTATGCTTATAGCCCTCCACGCCATGTATTATGTGCTTTCCAGAGAACTAGGGTTTCCCAGTGCTTCCCAGAAAACTAGTTTGTTTGGATAAGGAACAGCACAAAGTTTTACGTGCCAACGTCACGTGGTATTCCCAAGCGGGCCCCCATCTAAGTACTAACTGAACCAACACTGCTTAACTTCGGTGATCTGACGAGAATCGGTTATTCTAGTGTGGTTTGACCGTATATTCAATTATACTTCAAATAACGAACAATATCTAAATTCGCTCACCTATAAATGAAGCTATATTATGTGGCTCATGGTACTTTGTAATATGGCGCCATGTAATTATGGCGCTGGGAGCCATACTACATGTCTCAGGGTACTATGTACATAGCGTGTGCGACCATAAATGCTGCGCCATGTTACATGGGACCACGCGCTATGTAGATTCTGATATTATGGCGCTGGGAGCCATATTGCATGGCTCATAGTACTATGTACATGGCGTATGGGACCATAAATAATGCGCTATGTTACATGGCTCTGGACGCCATGTGGATTTTTTTCAGTGTGGAAATAATTGAAGGAATCATGGATCATCAGGCATATATTGCAGTTCTCAAGGGAAATTTGGAGCCAACTGTTGAAAAATTGGGTGAATCAAGGGATTTTTACTTTCAACAAGATAATGCGTAGCGAATTCAAAAGTTAGGCGCCTTAGCACCACTCAGAACCAGACCGAAGTCCAGAACCAAGAATGCGAAGGTCCAAAAGTGGAATGGCTACTAGTATTGGATCGGACAATCATATTACTATGTATTTGTATGAGTTACTCATTTTCAAATTTGAGGTGGTACAATGTCATACTTTAAATGAAGTGTCATGTTGCATTTCTTCAATTATTTATAAATTTCCAGCGCCGCTGGCAGCCATGCAGCCCCATACCATTACGCCAGCGTCACCGTGTTCTATCTACGGTAGGATAGAACATTTATGCTAAGTACTGGTTACGTTTTTTTATAGATGGTGGATTTTTCATTATTGATTTTAACATACTTTCACAAAAGATAGGATTTTCATATTTTGGATATTGATGTAATAAAGTATGTCGTTTGACCCCTTACTCCCCTACAAAACCGAAACATTTGTATCACAGCAATAAGTCTTGGCCCGTTATGTCCGAAACCACTCTAACCAAAAATTGGCCGATTTCAGCTACTCTTGCCCTAAAAACTCCTTTAATATTTGATTCTTTAAAAACATAGCACTACTTAGCATAAACCTTCTATCTGCAGCAGATCATTTTATCGCTATCGTTTTATCGTTGCATCTTACGACAAAACCCTTCTATCTGCTCAAAACCTATTTTCCACAAATATTTTCAATGTGAAAGCATTTCTTTCAGATTTACCGCAAATACACGTATTTGTATTTGTGTTTAAACTTTCATCCCGTTTGAAGACGTCCGCAGCATTTAGAAAAACACAAATCATCGGTAGTATACTCAAAATTAAAACTTTCACCCAGAAAATATACGACTACCAAATCTTATCTGCCTTTTTTCGTTCCCTAATTATCTCATTCATCAGCTAATGCATTCAATAGCTAATGCTTTCGAAACCGCAAAATGTGTACACATTCTGCAACGCAAACAACGCCTTGTTACCGAAACACATCATATTAATGGGCAAAATCAACGCCACTCGTACAGCATTCGTCCCCGTGAAGTGTGCCTGCCAGTACAAGTGTGCCGGCAGTGTCAATGTGTCATCACTGTGTTAGTGTGTCGGCACTGTGTCAGTGTGCCGGCACTGTGTCAGTGTGTCGGCACTGTGTCAGTGTGTCGGCACTGTGTCAGTGTGCGATACTGTGTCAGTGCTGGGAGCACAGTGCTAGCACACTTAAGTGTGGTGTGCGAAGTGTGCTAGCACAGTAAACTGTGCTGGTTTTACCCATCACTAATTCATACACTCATTTTGTCCCGTGTACTACAATCGGTGCGCCTCAAGTATCTCAAGTCAATCGCTTCAAAGCTTAGAAGCAACCGCTTCATCTCAATATGACAAAAAAACAATGAGGTGGTACAAATTTGAAGCTTGAGGTGAAGTTGACATTTAGTAGCTGTGTGTGGGACATTTGTCATGCATCTTGTATGAGTAACACAACACTAATGGCTACTGCCATTCAAGAGGCTAGTTCAAATTAGCAAAAAAAAAGAATTGCCCCGAGAGCAGGGTACCCTAGAAATGGTCGTGAAGGCCCCTCGTCCGCATTAGCAGAGTACCCTTCAACTAACCCCGACGGATACTGGGGTGCCGCTTTGCTAGCTCGCTGCGGCTGGGTTGGGTCCATAAAAACAATGGAGTCGGTTGGCTCTCAGAAAACGGGATGCTACCTATAAATGATCCTAAGTACATGGCTCATAATACTAGGATGTTCTTGGCGTACAAAATTCCATATTTGCTTAAAACACCGCCGCAAAGTCCTGACCTCAATCCCATTGAACACATGCGGAACATACTGGAAAAAAAGATCAGGACTCATCATATTAGCTCGAAACCTAAGTTGAAACAGGCTCTTTAGCAGGAATGGGCGAAAATAGAGCCCAGCTATTGAAAAATACTTCTAAAGTCCATGCTACACTGCGTTGAAACCATGATTAACAATAAAGACTACCCAACTAAATATTAACAAAAAATGTATCTATAGTTTTTAAACTATAACTACTATAAAAACGAATTCATAATTTTTTTAGCCCATGCATGTATGTATATGGACAGTATACAAATTAAATAATACAGAGAATAGAATTGCTCCTAGTCTTTGCCTTTTCATACCTAATCATTTAAATATATATTACAACATTAGCAACTTTCATCAATATAATATAAAAACTTAAATATTGCGTTATTAAATATTTAATTTGTTTTATATTACTGTTTCAACATAAACTGTTTGGATATTGTATGATTGAAAGATTTCTTGAACGTAAAATATTTCATTTGTTTTACAATATATAGCTGTCGCGTAGTCGTAGCTCAGTTTGGAAAGATGGGTTGGTTTCCATGTGAAATTTTTTCAGTCATATGTCGATACGATATCACCATCAAAGTATTGATATGAGTAAAATATTAAACAGTTTCGATTCAAGTAAAATTTTAATTGGTATCAAACGTAAGTATCGATACCGTATCATATCAGTACTTTCATCGTGTCCCTAGGTGTTTCAGACTCAAATCCAAATTCGGACGAACGACCGCGCTGTGAGCTTTGAGTTCACCTAGCTCTGAATAGGTACCTGAGTCAAATCAGGGATAAAGTGAGTCGTGGAGATAATCACTTCAAACTCGTATTCAAAAGAAAGATTAGTCCAGGGAAATTTAACATGGTGCTTCGGACAAATTAGGGGAAAGCTGGATTTTGGTGTGGATCTTGGTATTGGCGTGCAGAACAATATGTATGTCAAAAGTCCCCATCGATCTGAGCGCTGCGTTACTTTTTATATGGTGTCAAAGGTCACCAAAAGTGACCTTTCCTAAATATCTCAGTAACGGTCACGTCTTCAGAAAAACAATGTGTAACGAATTTGTAGCTTAGAAACTTTCCTGCAAAAAAGAGTCTAAAACTTTTTCTTGTAACCATAACCGTTTTTGAGATATATGGATCTAAACATTTGTAAATATCGACTTTCTCAGCGGCATGTTTATATTATCCGATTTTGATTACGACTTGGAATATTCGTGAGTTTGTTTTTCTAGGTTTAAGGGGTTACCCCCACTTGCAACTTTGAGATTTTTTGTATTTTTTGTTGTTGCATTTTTTGTAAGTATAACTATCTGAGAATACGTCCTCCAAATTTCAAGTCGATCCGAGCATTATTTGCCGAGACATGAGCGTTGAAAGAGAAGAAAGTGTTACTTAAACAACCGTTTCTTATACTTATAAACGCGTTTTTCTCGAAATGACATTTATGAAGTCGGTGACCAAAATTATTCAAAAACTACAAAGCCGATCTTTTTGAAATTTAAAAGACTTATTCAATACATAAAAATGTAGTTTTTGATCGTTCGGTTTTTCTTTTTGATAAAAAATGGCCGTTTCATAGCAAAAAGAACGACCGTTTTTTTAAGTGAAAATCGAACCATTAACTTTGACTGTCCGCCATTTTGTAAAAAATGGATATTGTCTTAAACCCTTCGATCAAACACTAGTTTAAACTGTTATTTAACTAAATGCATCGCTAGATTTTGCTTCAGATGATCCAGTTCGACACAATGTTGGTCACCGCAAAAAGTGAAAATTAAAATACCATTGTTTTGACGGCCATTTGTAATTTAACGATGTAATATTTTTCAATAAAAAAATTACTGAATGGTGCTTAATGTATGTACTATAAGATAATATAATAGTCGTTTAAAAAAATTTCGTAGTTTTCTTAAAAAAAATTCGTGAAAATGACCAATTTTTTTCCGCTAAAAGTGGGGGTAACCCCTTAAGAGGCGCTTGAAAAAAAACATGTAAACAAACTTATCTATCATACTCCAGGGTAGGTTTTATGTTTGTTTATGTTTTTTATGGGTTCTCACAAACTCACAAATATTCCAAGTCGTAATCAAAATCGGATAATATAAACATGCCGTTGAGAAAGTGGATACTGTTATTTACAAATGTTAAGAATAACTATATCTCAAACACAGTTATGGTTACAAGAAAAAGTTATAAAATGTTTTTGTAGAACATTTTCTAAGCTTCAAATTGGTCATACATTGTTTTTTTTTCTATGATAATGCCAAAGCTCAGGGAATTGCCCTTTGAAGCGAATGCTTAGCGACGGCGATAGGGAGATGCATATGGGAGAAGCCGATCACAATTATTCCATTATTCTTTTAAGTACCACATTTGTTTCCTATTTTCTAAAGCGCTAGTGTTATGCCTACACTCTTGTGCTTGAGTTACAATCAATGCAACCAACATTTGCTGCCAAGTTTTGTTGGTGGAACGAGTTACAATCAATGCAACACAACATTTACTGTCATCTGTCACTGGCTATATTAAAGAAATTGCTGTTCGATAATTTGGATCCTTTAAAGTCTCGGAAAGAGATATCAGTGAATATTTGATCCTCTAAAAGCTGCGGAGTATAATACAAAGCGAAAATTAGACAAAAAAATACAAATTCTGATTGTCATTTGCATATGACATTTCCCATTTCCCGGACTCTCATAGGAACAGGTGGAATTGGATATTTTCAAAAATGTTGTTGCCATGCCAAGTTTGAGATATGAGCAAACTCTGCTGCCAAGCAAAGTTGTGTTGCATCATTGTAACTGCTCTCATACGTTCTCATGGGTTCAAACTCATTTTGACGTGCAACAAATGTTGGTTGCATTGATTGTAACTCTAGCTTTAAAAGTGGGTCTATAATTAATACTTTGATAATAAGAAATATATTCATATGTTCGTTTCAAATAACGAATCACAAATTTTTTTACACATTCGATGTGCATTTTTTGCTTTTACGTCATATCAGCTGAATAATACAAAGCTTTTTGTAAATTGAAGCAAAAAGAGTGTAAATTTACTAGTTTGCTATTCACCTTTGCGCCAAAGCCATAAAATTGCATAATTTTTTAGGGTCAAATTACACGGTTTGGTCGTAAAAAAGTTTAAACATTTAAGACGTAAAATATTCTTTTTATGCACTTTTGTAAATTTACATATTTAATAGTAGGAAATCATATGTTAATAAAAAAACCGATTTTTCCTTTCGAAGCTAGATATATTGAATATATCTAGCTTCGAAAGGAAAAATCGGTTTTTTTATTAAAATATTTTTTTGAGCTAGGAAAAAATTGGTACACGTTAAATACAAGTAGGAAACCAGTTTCCTACTATTATAAGGGTAAAATTCAACCAAAATTTTTTTGAGTGTAGTCGCTACTAAAGCTTTAATGTGGCACTTAATTAATGGAGCGCTGGTATTATGCACAGTCACCGACTGTTAAGACAACATAATACGAACATGGGCACGGCGGGACTCGAACCCGAGGGCAGTATATCGCTGCTTCGGACTGACGCGTTAGCGAGCTAAGCTACCGACCCTGAAGACGTTACCGTATCTGATATATTTAGGAAACTTCACTTTTGGTGACCTTCGACCCCGTATAAAAAGTAACGCAGCACTCGAATCGATGGGGACTTAAGACATTTTGTTCAGCACGCCAAAATTCAAATCAAAATTCAGCTTTTCCCTAATTTTTCCAGATTTCTGCCTTCTTTATGTCGAATTTCACTGGACTATATATCAACTAATATAGTCCAGGAAAAGTCAACACAAAAAAGGCGAAACTTCGGAAAAATTAGGGGAAAGCTGGATTTTGGTGTGAATCTTGAGGTTGCAGCACATTTTATACCCATTTTCAAGATTTTTTTTTTTAGAAAACTGTTAATAGTAACTTGATTGGGATAATACCTACGGTAAAGAACAACCTTTGAAGAGTATACAAAAAAAATTTCATTGAAAAATATCGAAAATTAAGCTCGTGACATGAATTTGACATTTTCGTTCAGGACAAAGAGTTGATTTGCGGTGAGAAACATAACTAATGACTGGATCATCATAAAAAAAAAACCAAAAATATTTCGTTAGCTTATGAGTTTTTCCAAATATCTAGATTATTTAATTTTTGGTATAAATTTGAAGTCAAAAAAACGGAAATTTTTTTATTCGAAATTTCTGTTTTCAGTTGTAAAAAATTCCATAAATAAAAAAAAAGCAAGAAAAAAAATATCTCGACAGCGTTACCTAGTAAATTGCCTACAGAAATAGTGTGCAAAATTTCAGAAAGATCGGTCGAGTAGTTTTCGAGTTACATGTCTCACCGACTTGAAAAATAAAATTCCTCAAAAAACGCATTTTAAAATTTTGACTGTGCAACAAAAGTGTGTGAAAAATTACGAAACACGTGTACCGTAACTGCTCGATGAAATGAATGTATAATACTACAAGTCACATACTATATATAAGTGTGTTTACTCAAATATAGCACAGACAGGTGTGGATAGAGTGGGAAGACTCTACTATTACGTATATGAGAGCTGCGCGCGGCTAATAAAGCAGGAAAGGAACGCTATAACACGCGATTTGGGCGAAAATATGAATTTGAGTTATTTGTATTGTTAAGCCGATAACTTCGTTAATTTTGCTCGGATCGACCTGAAATTTTGTATGGACACTCCTGAGTCACTATACACTAGTCACTAAACTAGGGGGGTTTGTGGTATGGTCACTTTCTGACCAATCCCCCCCCCCCTTAAAACTTTAAACGCGTCTCCTCAAAGTAGTACTTTTTCAACTGCCGTATAAAATATCTCAAAAAAATATTGAATCGATCCGGCTCAAATTTATACCACATCTACAAAAGAGTATTATCTCCTCGATGAACCTACATGTTATTGTAATTTCGGAAAAATAATTTGTTTATTAATGTTTATAACGTGATTTTTTTGAAAAATAATCGATTTGTTTTGTTTAATCTAAAATTAATGTAACAACTAAATTTTTTTTATAACTTTTATTGGTTCACTTATGAATTATATATCTCATTAGCATATTTTTTTCTCTCTGAACGTTGCAAGTTCCCTGGAAAAGGCGTTAAGTTGTACGAGGCAGTTTTTGATGTGTTTTTTTCATTCGCTCGCATCGCCGCCATTTTGTGTTGAAAAATTATTAAAAAAATATTTTCATTTACTGTGAGACATGTACTTTAAGGATTTGATATTTAAAATTTTCTGAATAAATATATATATATATATATATATATATATATATATATATATATATATATTAAGTTAATCTGAAATTAGCAATTTTTTTTCGATTTTACATGTATTTCCCATCTTAAGCTAAATATATTTATTTTCTTGACAGATATCGATATTTCGAGAGTGATCTGTCCTCTTCTTCGGTGACCAATCGACACTGAAGAAAAAGAAAAGATTGGTTTTAAATTCAAATATTTTTATCTAGCTCGAAAAAATTGGTTCACTTTAAAACTAATTTTAAATTTTCTTCATTTGACACACTAGTGTAAAAGCTATTTTTAAATGTGTGTTGAAAAACCTTTATGAGGTTTCCTGCGAAAGATGCAGTATTATGTGAGATTCTACTCACATAAAACATCACCAGCTGACCACAGGAGTCTCGATTCGGAACTGATTTCGCATTACTTTGACTCGGCTGTGCCACTAGCACCTATCAGGTGCTCACCACGACTACTTTCGTTCTGGCAATCATCTTTTCAGCCACAATACCGTTTCTACATGTTCTGAAAAAAGCTGAACGAGATTCGATTGTAATCCATCTCCAGTATTAGGAGCTTTGTTTTGCTCCTCTTATCCATAACAGAATAATGCTAACCAGCGCAGACGCATTGGAAACAACAACAACTCATGTTATAGATAGAGGGAGTTTTTGTTGTTTCTAATGCGTATGCACTGGTTAGCATTGTTCTGTTATAGATAGGGGGAGCAAAAAAACACGCCCATTACTTTTTTTTTTTTATACTGGAGAAAGACCACGATCGAACCTCGATTCGCGAATATCGTGGAGCTTTTAACCTAGTGTGGTAAATAAAGAAAATTTAAAAAATCAAACGTCATTGGAGATTCGCGACATTCGATTTGATTGTAGTCAATATTCAGTATGAACAGCTTGACTTCTAATAAATACCTGTCCGAATCTTGACCAGTATATGCTAGAAAATTGAACGGAACTATTAAAACTGGTAAAGATTTTTTGATTGCAATTCGAAAGCGAACTAGAAATCAAATCTTCCATGTCTACTTCGTTATGCTGTGAATTTGCCTTAGCTTTAATGTTTTACCTAAAACATGACAATGTTATGAGTTTGGTGGAAGTGTTGAAGAAAATTAGGAAAATCCTAGCCATGAGAACCAGTCCGGGAAATGTTTAGATGAAGATATTTTATAGGATATCTTCACGCTTATCTTTAAAGTCTTCAAAGAATGAAAACTGTTTCACTTTAAAAAAGAATAATGGAATAATTGATATCGGCTTTTTTCATATGTGCCTCCCTATCGCCATAGCTAAGTATTCGTTTGGCATCAGTATAGAAAAAATAATAATTTTTGACATTATTGTCCTGGTTGATAAAAACGCGCACGGATCGTTGAGTTAACGTAGCTTTCAAATAGAAAACCTGAGTTGAATCGCGGGATAAAGTGAATCATGGAATCTCAGATATAAAAGAAAATGGATACGAAATTGATATCCGTGTACCTATATGTGAGTTAGCCTTTTTTAATACAAGCACAACGGTGCTCTGTCACAACAAAAAATCTGCTCAATAATTCTGTCCCTTATTTACGAGAAATGTTATGATGTACAGATCAGAGTAGGAACGCTAGAGACGCATTTGGAAAGGTAAGGGCAAATTTTCGATTGGTCAAAAAAGATATTGTCAAATTCACATGAGACTTTATCGTGGTGCAACGTGCAAGATAGCTCGCTTTGTATTTTGTATGCACACACAAAAACGTGTGTAATCCACGTTTTTTTTTGGTATACTAAATAATGTTCTACGAGGATTAGGTTGGCTTATCACGTAACGAATCAGCTAACTGTTTCGATAACACTCGGTTGGTGGGTTTGACCATAAATAAACTTGTTACGCTTAAAGGCAACACAAATTGCGTCTCAACAACGCGCTGATACGACGCGCGGTTACGACATGATGATTCATGTATGGTCAATTCCAAAGAAAGACCGCCCTTCGGTGAAATACAAATCACTTTGCAGTTCTCCGCCTACAGCCTTCCACCCACCACAAGAAACAATACGAAACAGTGCTGCCAGATAGGCACTGCGGCTTACCCCTAGACAATTTCTAGTTCTCCCTAAAATTATTCTAATTAGCCATGGTGACGTCATTTCCGGGAAATTTTTCGGCATTCTCATAAACTAGGTTATGTAAATGTAAATTTTTATATGTGTATGGCAAATGTTGGCGAGCCGAGTGTGTAAATGGTCCCCTTGTTTATTCTCGGCTGTTTTTTTTTTTACATCCGAAGATATGGAGGGAAGTAATTTCACAAGTTCCTCGACGAAACGTTCGCCATATGTGTAAACCAGGCATGAGCTGTTTTGTTCAGTTCAGTGAACGATGGCTGAGATACAGGTTGAGGCCATTGGAAATGCCTGGTGTGCGTTGAGTTATTTCAATCTGTGCCACGCAAGGACATGTTTGAAGTCCCGGCGAAAAATTCGAAAATGTAAATGAGCATTCACTACCCTCTCGAATCCCTTTGACTCGATACATAAAACCGACTGCGCTTCCAGCGGCCTCGAGCTATGACGAGACGGTCATAAACACTCAGGCACAGCAATAAAAGGATCATTATCCCTTCACAAAGGGATAATGATCCTTTTGCCATGAAAAAAACAGCCGAGAATAGACAAGGAGACCATTTACACACTCACCTCGTCAACATTTGCCATTCCTCGGCGAGAGTGTAAACGCGGCATCATTGGTTATTGGGTTTTGGGGTCGCTGATTTCGATTCTGAAGTCAAATTAACAAAATGCAAGATGGCGGATCCAATACGGTGGATCAAATAAAATTCCATCTGCCAATTTGGACCAAAATATCTATATAAAGATTTTCGTGGTCGTCGATCGTCAAGCTCCATTATACCCACATTAGGATCTAAGTCGGCTATTCCTGTGCCGTATAGGAATCCTTCATCGATTTCAAATCGCTCCCGGTTAGCCTGCTCCGACAAACGTTGCGCGAAGCGGGCGTTTCGAGCAGCGGGCGATATTCGTCGTTAAGGATTTGCAATTTTCTGACGCATCGGTTATTTTTCGCATGTGCTGCCACGTAAAGTGTATTCTAACACAAACAAGTATGCGATAGTACAGATCGTAATTAGTTCCAGTACATAGAAAGCCATCTGGGGGCACGCGGTGAATAAGCTATACCTGAGCGTTCCCCAGTGCGGGTGAGGTAGGTGCGTTTGAGACGCTCTAATGCGATAAATATGTTCCAGATCGGAATATCCTTTTGCACACATATTCTACACGTATATAGCTTTCATTTTTTGTAAAACAACAAAAAAACGATTTGTATGAAAAAATCTGAAAGAACCTCCCCTTAAGTGCTTGAGTCGTTTCTGAATTGTTGGCATAACATCGGTCCTTCACAAAAAAAAGTCCAAAGGAAAACATGCCATATCACTTTGGAAATATGGTAAGTTTTCAATATTTCCCAACGTTGTTCAAGCGTAAAGCGACTCATTCGTTCCGCGGAGGTATGATACTGACTTTCTGTCAAAGGCGGGAAACAGTTTTCAGTGTCAAAATAACTTATGATTTAAAAAGAAACCACTAGATGGCCCACCCGCATATGAACAAAACTCAAGTGGGCTTTAAATTTTTCAATCCCTCGATGCGGGTCTTTTAATGTCAAAGTCAATCCGATATGCAAAAATTTCGTGATCAGGGGGAAATCGGAATTGGTAAAATTTTCCTACTCGCAAATGGTCGGAATTTCGTATTATGATCTATTCCGAAATCGGAATTTAATTGATTCCAAATTTCCAATATATTTCCAATCAAGTGTCGAAATACCTATTTAAATTTTCAAAAAATGGACGGAGTTTCAATGTTTCTTGCTAACATTGATTCTATGGCTATTTATTTTACTTTGCCTAAGTATGGTCAGTCGGAAATAACAAAATCCGCCAGAATCCGCCATAAAATCCGACAACAAATGAGCTGTCGGATTAGACAACTCGCCTTCGAAATTTACAATCCGAAGTTGGCGGTTTCCCGTGCAAATAGCAAATTATTATACGAAAATACGATATCGTATGAATTCCGCTTTCGGATTTTGATTCATAATGGACCCCCAGGTCGACTTATCCAAATCAATCCGGTACGCGTTTACAACATGGATTGACTTAGTTTAATCCACTTTGAAATCACATTGTATACGTAGCTACTGTTCGAAGACTTCTAAACAAATTTCTGAACAGAGAAAATGCAACCTACCTAAACGATATTACACCTTAAATTTCACACCATGCAAAAGAGTCCAAAGTTTATGTGTACCAGATATGCATATCGTGTACGTAGGTACTGCCCTGATTCGCATAAACGTTCTATCTACATTTTAGCGCTTTCTAGATATTCAATGATTTGTGTTTTGATTTGTACTGGATATACATATATGGAGAGTGCATTTTTCACAAAAGATAAGTTTTTCAAATTTTGCAGAATGATGTAATAGAGTATGTAATTTTTGAGTCCAGTGTTAACTTAAAAATGACAAAAATGTAGATAGAACGTTTGTGCGAATCAGGGCAGGGTAGATATCCTTTCATAAAGGCGCAATTACACTCCCAAACGTTTCGTCGAGCGACTTGAGCAATTACTTCCAACTAGAGATGTGCTTAACTGCTCTTTTTACTGAGCAGTGATCGCAGAGAGCAGTTTAGAGTAGCAGCTATTCAATCGCAATTGCGATTGCAGTTTCGTGCGTACGAAAAACCGCTGGCTACCTTTGATTGCTCATTGTCAGTGTTTGCTCGTTACCTTCTCATTGCCTTCGATTTGTGCTTGATACAGCAATTTCTAGCCTCAGATTGCAATCGCATTGTATGCTTACAATGTGACTGAATTATTCCGTGGCGATGGATGCTCATTTTTAGAACAAATGTAGTGTGTTTGGGAATACGTTGCCTGCATTAATTCGGCACTTACTAGCAGAAGAATGTATTGCCAAGTGCTTGGTAAATCGTATAGTAGTTTTGTGGTTTTCAAAATGTCATACATTGGATGCAAGCAACGTAGTGAAATGTTATTATGCATGTACAGTATTATGCAGTATGTAATTTAATTTCGAAGATTTATTTTTCCTGGCTAATCTAAAACAATCGGTTTTCCACTTCGCCTCACCGAAGCATGAAGTTTGTCGAACATTTTATTGAGAAATAATAACAAAATTTTTACGTGTATTAAATATGCACTCACAAGGGGGCCAATCTCTTCGGGAAGGCTGGACATGAGTCACAACTTCGGTTGGTTTAGAGTGCAGTCACGAGCACTGCCGCAGAATCCAACTGGCGAACCAAAAAGGATCTCAACATTTTTAGTGCTACTTTCAGTTTTTCGGGCAGATTTGATTTTGCCGTATCTTCGAAACTATGCCACTTTTTCCCAATTTTGTATGGAAATTTCGCCCGAAACAACTCAGAAAGGTCCCCGAATTCATGCTAGACCAAAAACAAATTTTTGGGAAATTTGGACGTTTTTGCCCAATTTTCCCTATCAAACATTTTTTCGCCCTTAAAATATCACTAATATACTCCCCGACCACTTCCAATCATCGAAAGCGCCATAAAGGCAGTTTTTGCCAAACTATGGCTAAAAAAACCCCTTACTCCCCTACAAAACCGAAATTTTTGTATCACAGCAATAGGTCTTGGCCCGTTATGTCCCAAACCACTCTAACCCAAAATGGGCCGATTTTGTCCGATTTCGGCTACTTTTGCCCTAAAAACTTTTTGAATAATTGAATAAAATACTTCCAAGTCCGAAAATACTCGCAAGGGTAGAAAGAAAAGAATCTGAATAGATGAGCATTTAACATTTTCTGTATTGCAAAAGAGCAATGAGCAGTTGAACAGCATGAGCAGAGAGCAATCGCACTGCTCACTGCTCTTCATAAAACTATCTGCTCTGCAAAAGAGTAGTGCGCAATTGAACAGCATGAGCAGAGAGCAATCGCACTGCTCACTGCTCTTTTCAAAGAACAGTGCGATTAGTAGCAGTGATCGCAGAAGCAGTCCCATTTCTACTTCCAACAATGTTATGATATGTAAAAAAAAACAGGAGAATAGACGAGTTGACTAGTTTCACTCTCGCTCGCCAACATTTGCCGAGCGTGTAACTTCAGCATAATAGCTCCTCTATCCAGTAGAGAATAGGATATACGCATTGGAAACAACAACACTCCTGCACCAGTGAATTCACTAGTACAGAAATTGTATTCGTCATAGGAAGTTCACGTGCTGATACAAAAAAGAAAAGCTCATACAAAGTTCTTTTTTTCTGCGAGATGGCTCTGGTTTTTGCAAGGTTAAGTTGAATGTTTTGGTATTTAGTAAATTAACAAAAGGTCGCATAATGTGTAGAAAGCTAAGAGATAATTTTCTGTTAGATCTTATGCTATTTTCTATCGATTGTGGTAGTGTATATTCGTTATTTTCTCCCTTTATTTTGAGCTGTTGAGTGGTACCACAGCAAATACAGTGTAGCGACCACTAGATTGGCCACCTTGTCACAGGATTACTCGCACCGCGTCGTCATCGTCCTGACAAAGGATCTTCACTTGATCAACAGCAGTCAACCGACGCGGTCGTGCCATCGGCACGACCACCGCAAATATAGTTTTTACTCTGCTTTGTCTTAAATTAAGTTGTGTGTTGTTTGAATAAATAATTAATGTATTTGCAACTGTGCGTTCTTGTTAGTAAATTCAGTGAGTTGACATAAGAGCACAATAAGTTAACTATAACAGTAACCTATGTCAGTCTTAGCGAAAGCATCAGCTGTTTTGTGATGGATCGTTTTTTTTGCGTCATTGTTCTATTCTGTTCTGTATCGGAGCAAAAAATCACGCCTAATATAAGTCATCACCCTATAGGTCCAACCAGTGATGATTTTGCGTACGCGGCGACGCATATGCGCCGAGGTAAACCACAAGAGCATATGTTGCACCCAAACATAACTCTCCAAACAGTTAGAAAAGTGGGATACTTATTAGCCGAGTTTATAATCCAGATCGACTCAAACGGCCCACAGACTGGATCTCAATTGATTTGCCACAGACACAGAATGTAATCGCAACTTGCATTGCAATCTCATTCAAACTTTGTTTTCGTTGAGGCAACACACGCTTTGGAATGGCTGTTTTCAGGTCAGTTTCGTTGTAAGAAAACGGAGGACAAGCATTGTTAGCAAATGATGTTTTACGTAAAGTAATTAGTGATGGGCTCAAAAAACGCCAAACAGTTTGAAAAAACGTTTGGGAGCAAAAAACGAACGAACAGTTTTTCCAAATAGCAACGAACAGTTTTTCTAAAACGAACAGCATTTCTAAAACGAACATTTTCTACAACAAATAGTATTTCTAAAACCAATTATTCCAAGTATTCTACAACGAATAGTTTTTCTAAAGCCAATCGTTTTTTTAAAACGAACTGTTTTTTTTTTTCAAACGAATCGTTTGTCGTTTTTTTCAAACGAGCTATTTTTTTCAAACGAATCGTTTTTCGGTTTTTTCAAACGAATCGTTTTTTTAAAACGAACTGTTTTTTTTCAAACGAAACGTTTGCCGTTTTTTGCAAACGAATCGTTTTGTTTTCAAACGAACTGTTTTTTTTTTAAACGAATCGTTTTTCGTTTTTTAAAAACGAATCATTTTTTAAAAACGAAGTTTTTTTAAAAACGAATCGTTTTTCATCGTTTTTCGCTTGTTAAATCGAACTGCTTGACAGTGGAAAACTGTTTAGCTGCAGAGTTCAATATTTTCGTACTTGCGAGCATTTTCGTACTTGCAAGTATTTTATTTCATATTCAAAAAGTTTTTAGGGCAAAGGAAGCTCAAATCGGACAAAATCGGTCAATTTAGGGTTAGAGTGTTTTGGGACATAACGGACCAATACCTATTGCTGTGATGAAAAAAATTTCGGTTTTGTAGGGGAGCAAGGGGTTTTTTGGCCATAGTTTGGCAAAAACTAACTTTACGGCGCTTTCGATGATTGAAAGTGCTCGGGGAGTACAATAGTGATATTTTAAGGGCAAACATTTTTTTTAGGGGAATTGGGGCTAAAACGTCAATATTTTTGGTCTAGCATGAATTCGGGGACCATTCTGAGTTGTTTCGGGCAAAATTTCCATACAAGTCTGGGAAAAAGCGGCCTAGTTTCGAAGATACGGCAAAATGAAATCCTCCGGAAAAACTAAAAGTAGCACTAAAAGTACCAAGGAGGATAAGGTTGAGATCCTATTTGGATCACCAGTTGGCGTCTCTGGGTGTGCTGAGGCCCTCCTCGTGACTGGAGGCCGCCACGAGGGTGTCTCCAACCCTACCGGGGTTGTAAAATTTACGAAACCGCGGGAGGTAAGGTTCCCCTTGGTCCCATGTCCAGCCTTACGGAAGAGGTTGGCCCCTTAGTGGGTGCATGTTTAATAAACGATTTTTTTTTTTTTTATAATTTCTTAATAAAATTTTCGGCAAACTATGCTCCAGTGAGGTGAAGTGGAAATCCGACTGTTTTAGTTTAGCCAGAAAAAAGTTTGGTATCAGAGATTGCTAAATGAAAAGTCATATAGATGACAACAGAATTAGTTGGTCCTATTTTAGTAATTTTTTTACTTTGGAAATTTGAACGAATACAGGAGGTGTTTTCTGTATATAATAAAATGAAAAACAAATTAAATTGATTGAATTTGATTGTTTTCATTTAGATGGCCCCTAGATTGGAGAAAGACTTGCCAAATAAATGACCGACCATTGGAAAGTTACGTACAAGCTGCACAGACTAATGGCTCGGTATTCTTTGAAGGTAATCTTGCACCATCACCACTCTAGCTTGGGAACGTTGTGTCTCGAGGGTGGAGGAGGGCATATTAGTCCATTTCATTACATTACTGCAAATCGTATGCATTGTATGTAGACATGTACATACTTCAAATAGGTATTTGGAACAGGTATTTTTTGGTACTCGTACTAGTTTTACCTAGTATGTGAAAATCCTAGTACGACCAAACTCTAATTGTCCTACAGCTTAAAACTGTTTTTATTCAAACAGTTTTAAAAAACAGTTGTTTTTGAAAAAAAAACAGTTCGTTTTCGTTTTTTGAAAACAAAAGAAACGCCCATCACTAAAAGTTATTTCGAACAGGTACATATACTCGGGTATATGAGGTATTTGTACTCTCTGTTTCAGGCATCTGTAGCCTAGTCATAGATCCCTCTAAATAATTTTTAATTGGAAGTCTTCATAACCAGGCAGTAATTGTTCGTATTAGGGGTTTATTAACTGATTTTCGAAGAAAATTATAAATTTGTATGTATCATGAGCTGGCAGAAATTGTGCCTTAATAAGGTTTAAAATTATGTTTCACTTAAAGTTATTTCGAACAGGTATGTACGGGTATCTAGGTATTTGTACTCTCTGGTTCAGACACATGTAGCTCTCTAAATACTTTTTTATCGAATTTTAATTGACGGTCATCATAGGCAGGCAGCACTGAAAATGAACTAAATATCCGTTGCTGCCAAATGTTTAAAGATATTTTTGTTCCACATCTATTCTTTTCGTTCATAAATATTTCCTGAAATATATAAACATTAACGGGATCATGAGGTATGCTAACTGACTCTTGTTGAGCATATTCATTCACAATTCAGTCCGTTAAACCAATGAATTATGTTACCATTACGTTACACTAAATTCAAATGAGATCTCCATTCTAGTCTTCAAATCACAACAGAAACAGACACCAAATATCAAAAAAATTTGATATTTACTGCAACCGTTGCAGAGACTAAAAATGCAACCTGAGACTAGCCCACAGACAGAGAATTTCGTTGCAGATATCGCATATTGCAGATCTAGTTGTCAACGAATTCTCTCGTCTGTGGCCCGTTTTAGACTGGCTTAGACCGACTTGCATTGAAATAAAAATGGCTGCCAAGTTAAAGTAAGTCTTCGATGTGACAGGATCGACCAAGTCACTTGAAACGCGATTGTGTTTTAGATTTCATGTGGGTGTTTTCGTGCGACAATAGACGCGGTAATTTATTGAAATTTGAAAGTGAAAATATGTGAAAGCTTGTTAAAATGGACAATCAAAGACTTCTGATATCAACAATAATAATGAAATTTTCTTTGTTAGCGTCAATTAATAATTAATAATACCAACACATGTACCTGAATTAAATTTTATGGCCCTACCTCTAATAAAAGATACAGAAAACCCCAAAACAAATTGAAAGGCGGACGCGACGCACTCTCAATGATCATCGATGAGTCCGGTCATAAAACGGAGCGGACGCGACGCAGGTTCGCTAACTGAACCTTTATGTTTGGTTAGGGCTTATATCTTGCTGGACGTCTAATCAACTGTTCAGTCCATTCGCGTGTTGGCTCTTGTGGTGGAAGGTTGTAGCCGGAGAATTGCTGAGAAATTTGCTTTTCTGCATGGAATGACAGTACGTGTTTCATCGTGTCTTATGCCGGATTTACATTCTGGCCGAGGAATGCCAAATGACGACAAGGTCTGTGTGTAATAGCATCTACAGACGACGAACATGGTTCGCCAACTTGGTGCGAAAACATGTTTTAAAACTTCGATACAGACGTTCGCACCAAATGCCGCACAACAGTACATTGAATATCAGTTTGCACTGAATTTCAAGGTTCACGCACATGTTGGCGAACCTGAGAAAAGGGTAAGTGTTTACTTGCGTACAACAACAATTGCACGTGTTCGCTCGCCAAG
This sequence comes from Nemotelus nigrinus, assembly GCA_947369275.1. NCBI lineage: Eukaryota > Metazoa > Arthropoda > Insecta > Diptera > Stratiomyidae > Nemotelus > Nemotelus nigrinus. The sequence goes on along the minus strand of OX376372.1, from coordinate 201,088,844 downwards.
TTGGTGAACCATGTTCGTCGTCTGTAGATACTATAAATGGTCTGCTTGTCTATTCTCGGCTGTTTTTTTCACGGCAAGCACGCGTGTGTAAATGGTTTGCTCGTCGGCTCTTGTTTGTTTTATGAAGGGATAATGATCCTTTTATTGCTGTGCCTGAGTGTTTATGACCGTCTCGTCCTAGCTCGAAGCCGCTGGAAGCGAAGTCGGTTTTATGCATCAAGTCAAAGGGATTCGAGAGGGTAGCATGTGCTCATTTAAATTTTCGAATTTTTCGCCGGGACTTCAAACATGTGTTTGCTTGTCCCAGATTGAAAAAACTCAACGCACACCAGGCAGTTGCAATAGCCACAGCCCGTACCTCAGTCATCGTTCACTGAACTGAACAAAACAGCTCACAACTGTCGAAAGATGCATGGTGCAATATCATAAGTAAACAATTCACCCTATGTCTTGTTGAGTCTCGTCCAATGTCTTGTTGAGTCTTGGTTACTCTTGTACACGAGACGCTCGTCCCAGTGTATAAATCCGGCATTAAACTGCGGTTTCGTGTTCGTTGCGTTGTTTGAGTCACTTAAGTGTTTGTGTTGTCAATGATTAGTTAAGGTCAAACCCACCATAAACGGGTGTTGTCGAAACCGTTGACTGATGCGTTATCGTTATAAGCCAAGCTAATCCTCGTAAAACAGGATATAGTACTCAAAAAAAAAAACTGTTTAGTCTAATGCCCTCGCGAAACGTATGCCATGTATGTAAACGGAGCATATGAAGTGCCATTTCCTTTTAAAGTACTTGAGTGCGCAGAGTACCAGGTGATAGCGTGTGTTGTCCTTAGTTCAAATTCAACTATTATTACGCATCGGCAGTTCCAGTTAACCTAGCTGTGAATAGGTACCTGACACAAATCAGGGGTAAAGTGACCAACTTCAGCTTCCATATCTGTGCTGGGTTGTTGCGGGTAATCTTTACTTAGCATAAATGAGGGAAAAATTAACAAACTGCATCTCCTGCAGTATTGGAATATCTTAATAAAAAGACTGATTTTTCCTTTCGAAGCTTGATATATTTAATTTTATGACAAATATCGCCCTCTTCTTCAGTGTCTATCGGTCTGCATAGACAGATTACCCTCGAAATATCAGATTACCTTAATTAATATCGATATTTGTCATAAAATTAAATCAATCTAGCTTCGAAAGGAAAAATCTATCTTTTTATTTAAATATTCTTTTACAAGCTGGGAAAAAATTGGTACACATTAAAAACAATTGGAATATCATTGATGCACCTCTTTCAGCAACGTTAAGGAGATTCACGAAAGAAAAAATGCGTTAATAGAGGAACATCATGAGTCAAACCAGATCGTTAAATGGACATAAACCTCGTTTATAACGTGGTTTCAAACCGGCTTAGGATTAGTCAAACCACGTTGTATACGCGCAGTGGATTGATTTGAGTTAAGTCGATCCGATCACAAAATTTTACTGGATTGGATCGACTTGGGCGTTACAAGACGCGGATCGAGCGATTGAGGATTGAAAAATTAGAAGCTCACTTGAGCTCTATTCATATATGTGACGTTACGATGCGATATACTTCACTTTTGTATAACTAGCGCTGCATTTTATTCGGTTAATCCACTTTAATCCAGTCACACCAAAAACCTACTTTGAAGTTTCATTTCAATCCGTTCCAAGGCAAGTCACTCCAAGTCGATCCTGGTAATATACAAGGCTATAGTCTGTACATTCCCGTTTGTTTCAGCGTCTCTCAGGTATATCTTACTATTTGCAAAAAAATCTTAATAAATTATCAGGCCGGTTTGATCGATCTGCGATTCCTTAAATGAGGTCATTTTCCGATGTCCAAGTGCTTTTATGGGAAGCTCTTTGAGTATAAAGATATTAAGAGTTGCAAAAAAGCAAGTAGTCTGTCTCTAAATCATCAATACTGGTAATCATCCGAGTATCAGAGCGTAATGAGTTCGTAAACAGCGCGTAAAATATGTTTACCGGTTGAAGCTACTATTAACCCTCCGAGAACACAGGGGGTCAAATTGACCCCAGTGACCTTTTTGGCCGATCGCAGCGCTTAGGCCTGCGGGAAAAGGCGGGTACTATAGGCTCCTAATTATATTTCTGTGTTTTGACTATCAGTTTACACCGTTCGCATACAGTCCCAAGTCGTCAGTCGTCGTTGAGAAGCCTTTGAAGCAGATTAAGGCAATCCGCACACGGGTCGTTGAGCTATCGTCGTAGATGCGGTATTTCTACGCTTGGTCGTCACAACCTATGTAAATCAATGGGTGACCGCTAACGGAGCGTTAGCCTATCCTGAAGAGTGAGAAGCGTAGTCGGTTCACGTTGAGTGCGTCTCAAGCGTTGTGCACTGCAGGCTTCAAGTCGAATGACTAGTCGTTTTTGCAAGCGCGATGGATGACGGCAACGTACAATTCGTGGGGGAGGTGGGAAAATGCCCCGAATTGTATAATTTTACGACGCATGCTGACGTTTTTTTGACGACCCGTGTGCGGACATAATACGAGGATGACGACACTCGTTTTCTCGCGAGCTTCACAAGTGTCGTGATACGTGTGCGGAGTGCCTAAAGGGTCAAATAGACCCCATATGTACTCGACGTCAATTTTGAGGTAAAAATTCAATTTTTTTTACTCAATAAATCGATAGATTAATTTAAAAAAGCCAAAACATAAGTTTCCAAGTGCTTTTATTTTTTGTTTTTAGCAACATGACGTATAATCTGCGTTCTAATGTACGCAATAATTTGTTAGCTGAAGACAATGACAACAATTTTGGCGACAGTGATTCCTCCGAAGACGACCATGTCCCGGAGCAATCAGAATCTGATTATTCAAATTACACCTATTTTTTTGCAACCCTTTATATTACATCCATATACATTTTTAGCTCAAAATATTAAAAACTGACAAAGTTACGATTTATTTTAAATGTGCAAATTTTAAAATCCTCATAATCGCCACGGTAAATATGCAAAATAAATACTTTTTTCAAGGGTCACTATAGGGCTGATTTTTTTATGATTCTGCCATACCTTGAGCGTATCCCCTAAATTTTCAGCCAAAAATATTGAAAATTGACAAAGTTACGATTTTTTTTTGTAAAAAAAAACTGATTTTCGATAAAAAATTTTTGGAGATTTTTTTTTAAGTATGTTAAGGACATTTAGGCCACTTCTAATGCATGAGAACTACTAAAAGAGGCCTCAGTCTACATCTACAAATTTTTTCAAATGAAAATCTTCAGTGGCGGCGATTCTGTAGACGTTCAAAAGTGGTTGGGGTCAATTCGACCCCAATTGTTCTCGATGATCGAAAAAATAGGTGTGTTCTCGAAGGGTTAAAAAAAAACGAAAAACGATTCATTTAAAAAAACAACTCGTTTTAGAAAAACAAAAAACGATTCGTTTTATAAAAGCGATTCGTTTAAAAGAAACAATTCGTTTTAGAAAAACGAATCGTTTTATAAAAACGATTCGTTTTAGAAAAACGAAAAATGATTCGTTTTAGAAAAACGAAAAATGATTCGTTTTAGAAAAACGAAAAACGTTTGGTTTTATTAAAACTATTCGTTTTAGAAAAACTGTTCGCTTGAAAAAAAAATGGTCCGTTTTAGAAAAACTATTCGTTGTAGAAAAACGGTTCGTTTTAGAAATGCTGTTCGTTTTAGAAAAAAAAAAATTCGTTTTAGAAAAACTGCGCTATTTGGAAAAACTGTTCGTTCGTTTTTTGCAGCCAAACGTTTTTTCAAACTGTTTGGCGTTTTTGAGCCCATCACTACACATGACAGCGTAGCGCAGCCTATGGTAGTACAAGGTGAAATAGTTCAAACTTTGACGGAGCCAAGCACTTGACATTTGCGACGATGGAAATTCGGTTTTCCATTTTAAATCTGAATTCAAATTTCAATTGTATCCATTGATGAAGCTGATTTTAATGAGTAATCAATAATTAACCGAAAACTTTAACGGATGCTAGATCTTACATCGTTTTTAAAATTCTGCTGAAAATTATAACCATTGAAATTCAATTAAGTGCTGTTTATTACTAGTTTTGACCAAAATTAAAGTCATTAACTCTAGAATGATACGGTAAAATTTGGATGATTTTAGGTACATGTTTTTACTAAAAAGAAAGCAACAATAGTATTATGTACATTTTTTATTTTATCATTAAACATAAAAAATTATATAGCTTCTAGCCTCATGGCTGTCGGTCACTCTTACAGTGCGACGAAATATATACCGCATGTAAGTAAAAATTACTCATGGGTATCATTCTAGGGTTAAAAAACCGATGCATCTCTCATAGTAGCACTCTGTTGCTGCCTGGAAAGCAGTTTCTTTTGTTTTTGTTTTTTCTTTTCAACGTACTTCCGTTAATGTTTAAAAAAATATAAGAGCTTTTTTTTCTTCTTTGTTTGATTTATTTTTGATTTCTACTAACTTCTCATCAACCAATTCTATCTTACTATCTTTATTCTCCATTAATGCTTTTTATGTATTCTTTTAAGTTTGAATTTTTTTTTTAGCGAAATGTGTTGAGAGTGTTGTTTGGAATTCCCTTTCTATCCTTTTCCCTTTCGGGGGATGATGATAATTTTAATTGCTTGTTTCTTGACTCAGTGGCTTACAGCCACTATGAAGAAGAGGCTCTGCAATGAAACTGATCCCATTGTTCTTTTTGTTGTTGTTGCTGCTGCTGTTTTTGTTGCTGCTGCTGTTTTTGTTGCTGCTGCTGCTGTTGTTTTTTTTCCCTAGTGTAGATGGCAAAAAAAAATCTGCACACCAGATCCCCGGGTGACCTATCACCTCGGGGTATGTGAGGTTTGACTCACTAAAAAAAAAGGACCATCTACAAGCCCACGAAGTTCCGAGTCGGGACCCGCCTAAGCACTGCTTCGACCCGGTCGTGCTGACTCACCCATCGGTAACCACGGACTTCAGAAACTACCTCAGTTCATGGGTCGGTAAGGCAACCCTCCTCCCGCTTTATGCGCAGCACTTTCTCACCATGTGTTGAGACTGCGCGCCAGTTCTCCTCGTTTCGCAGCATTGCTTCCACGATCGTCTCAGGCGTTGCCAGGCCAATCGTGGACTCAATGGTGCGCCTCAAACTTACGAAGCGACTGCACATAAAGAAGCGACTGCACACAGTACCGGCAGTACGGTGTGACCACCTTACCCATTCTGTTCAGGTATTTCCTGAAGTAACCGTGCCCTGTCAAGGATTGACAAAGGTAAAAGTTTACCTCTCCGTGGCTCCGGTTAAGCCAAGGCTCAATGAGACCACTTAACTTTAGCACTTAAACTCCAACGTTCTTGCCAAAGTTGGAGAGTAAGGGTACGCGCATGCGTCAGAGCCTCAGTTCTACCCAGCTCTGAGCGAGAGAGGTATCCTTCTTTGCGTTCTCGCGCTAGTAGGTCGATCGGGATTACTCCCGATACCACCATCACAGCCTCTTCTGACACTGTGGGGTAGCTACAGGCGATACGCGGGGTATCCTTCCGCTGGACACTGGCAATGCGCTTCCGGAACTTCTCAGTTCGGAGCGCATCTCCCCAGATTTCGGCTCCATATAGCAAGATTTAATCGGCCGTTACCATCAGCAGACTCCGTCGCGTCTCATTGGGTCCACCGACGTTGGCCATTAGTCTACTCAGCGAAGTGACGACTACTAGAGCCCTGTCACATGCCCTGCAGATATGATCCCAATACGTCAGCTTGGTGTCCAGGGTCACTCCCAGATACCTGACCGACTTGCTGGTCTGGACCTCGACGGAGCCAACTGTCATGGGTATGACAGTTGGTATCCTCCGCTTCGTCAGCATAACAATCTCTGTTTTAGAGATTGCCAACTGGAGGCCGTGTTCGGTCATCCACCGATCCACCCTCCTCATGACTGGGATAAGTCTGAATTGAGCGAATTCGGCAGATATGGAAGTGATTACCGCTGCGACGTCATCAGCGTAACCTACCAGAAACACATCCGCAGGCATTTCCAGGCGGAGTAGATCATCGTACATGATGTTCCAGAGGTCAGGTCCTAAAGGCTAGAATGGTGATGGTGCAGTTGACCGTGAATTGATAACCCAAAACTCTAGCCCAAAATTTGCCGATTTTGTCCGATTTCACCTATTTTTGCCTTAACCACTTTTTGAATAATTGAATAAAATTCTTGCAAGTACGAAAATACTCGATACGAAAATACTTGCAAGTATTTTCGTATCGAGTATTTTCGTACTTGCAAGTATTTGATTCAATTATTCAAAAATTTGTTAAGGCAAAATAGGTGAAATCGGACAAAATCGGCCAATTTCGAGTTAGAGTTGTTTGGGACATAACGGGCCAAAACCTCTTGCTGTCATACAAAAATTTCGGTTTTGTAGGGGAGTAAGGGATTTGTTGGCCATAGTTTGGCAAAAACTACCCTTACAGCACTTTCGATGATTGAAAGTGGTCGGGGAGTATATTAGTGATATTTTAAGGGCGAAAACATTTTTTATAGGGGAAATCGGGCAAAAACGACCATATTTTCCAAAAAAAAATTTTTTGATCTACCCTTAATTCGGGGACCTTTCTGAGTTGTTTCTAAGATACGGCAAAATGAAATCCGCCGGAAAAACTGAAAGTACGAAATAGTCGTGAATATGAAAGCACTTGCAAGGATGAAATACGAGTGCCTATTAATATTAGGATACTATTACATCACTGTTTGATCGAAATGAATCAAATGGATGAAATTTATTGGGTAAATAATTGATTACATGTATAGTTCACAAAAATAGTCGTACCTAATATTTTTGAATTTCGTACTAGGTACTGGCTGTTCCAAAAAATACTTGTTCCATATACTTGTTCCAGTATTTACGCCTCATCTCTAGTTTATATGCATACACATACAAGATACATCATATTAACGCGATATTAACATGCATTACACACTTTTTGTGTGTGCATATAAATTATATAAAAGAAACGCCTTTTATCCGATCTTACCCTACAATCACAAAAAACATATGTCAATTTTGACAAGACTTTGTTCACCGCGTGTAAATTGGCATTACTTTTTTACATCCGTCGCTAGCGTTCCTACTCTCCTCTACGCACCATAGCATTTCTCGTAAATAAGGGAAACAGTTAGGGCGTTTCGGTACCGAGTGCGGTAGAGAAGAGTGCATTGAGCGAATTTTTGTGAGAGAGCAGCGTTGTGCGTGTATTAAAAAAGGCTAACTCACCTATGGGTACACGAATATCCATTTCGTATCCATTTTCTTTTATATATGTGCTTCACTCATACCTCCGTTTCATTTATTCTCACACAAATAATGTCAATAATAATTTTATTCATTAAATAGAATAAAATCTATGTAGATTACTTAACTTAAGGAGAATTTAACATGAAAGATCTTATATTAGCATCTATTCTATTTTGCCCTGATGGCTCTTTTTGGATATTGATGATATATACAGTGTACCAATAATGTCTTCGTACAGCAGCTATTTGAAACTCAAGCTATAAAAAAGCAATAAAAGGTTGCAAGAAATTCGAAAAAGTTTTGATGGAGATTTATTCGTTAAATATATTTATTTAATTTGGAAACAACAACTAATCCATTTGAATTATTAATTACAAAGTTATTAACTAAAAATAAAACAAAGTCGACAATTTGCATCCAATTAAGTCTTCGTACACTTACAAAACAGTTTATGAAAAATCTTAAAAACTATAGATACATTATTTGTTAATATTTAGTTGGGTAGCCTTTGTTTTTAATCACGGCTTTAAGGTGGTGTAACATCGATTCTACAAGTTTTTTTTTGCATAGCTTGGCTCTATTTTCACCCATTCCCGCTGAAGAGCCTGTTTCAACTTAGGTTTCGAGCTAATATGAGGAGTCCTGATCCTTTTTTCCTGCATGTTCCATATGTGCTCAAAGGGATTGAAGTGAGGACTTTGCGGTGGTGTTCTAAGCAAATGTGGAGTTTTGTACGCCATCCTAGTATTATGAGCCATGTACTTAGGATCATTATCTATCTGAGAGCAAAAATGCTTTGAAACACCAAATTTTTCACCACTTGGCATCTAATTTCTCTTGAAAATTTCAATATATGCTCTAAGCCAATTTTTGTTGTTTAACGTCCGCACCTACGGTTAAGTTTTATCGGACGGCCCACCATTAGGGCAGGGACTAACAATATCAGTCACCATCGACTAAGCAAACAAGGCAAGCCTTGCTACTCATGTCTTCCAGTGTGTGCTGGGGAAGGGTCCCAGTCACTATACTGGTTAATACGAGGTCCACCCAAACCTCTGATATACTCCAAGGTATAACGCCCGGCCATATACGCGGCTCCACGTCGCCTCCGGAGATAAATCTCCGGTAGACTAACCAAGCGCCGGTTTGGATAACTACTTAGCTGTTGTGTAGCATCCTCTCCGGATTAGGCTCTAAAACTACAACCCCCGCGTTGCTCCCACAAGGGGGCCAATCCCAGTGGTAGGGCTGGACCGAAGTCCAGGGGCCCCCTACCACCCGCGGTCTCGTGTATTTTACAACCCCGGTAAACTGGTTGGTTATCCCCTCTGTGGCAACCCTCGGGCACAGAGGGGACCTGACACTTCTTGTTCTTCCAGCTCAGTGGGGACACTCACTGGCCTTCTCTATAGACATCAGTCTTTCTTTAGAGATCTTAAAGTGCATTTTCATTGGTCCGACTTTTTTTCCTGACACTTCTTGTTCGTTCCGCTCAGTGGGGACACTCACTGGCCTACTCTGTAGACATCCGTCTTTTTTTTTAGAGTTTTTGAAGTCAATTTCTTTGTCCGACTTTTCTTATTCTATTTCTTATTCTATTCTATTCTATTCTAGACATTTATTAAATCTACCCAAACTTATACTAGGACGTTTACAGGGTATTGTGTTGTTTTCCAGCTATCTTAGTCTAGACATATACTTATACTACCCAAACTTACAACTAGGACGATACAGGTGATGGGTACTCTTACTCACACACGCCTTCTTGTGCCTTCTTTTTCGGTACGTGTCGTTTATGAATCTTTTGATTAGCTTACGACTTTCATACACTCATGGAGAAGTGCAGGGATTCGCGCTCCCTGAAGCCAGTCCCGCGAACGAGACTGACGCTCCATACACTAGCCGAGGACGTGTGGGACGCCATCCCCCTTGGGACCCGTTGCGATTCCCGGAGGAAAAGCAGGGGTCCTCCTCGCACGAATCTCCCAGTGAGGGTGTACCTGAGGAACATATATAGTTCAACTGGCGTTGTTTACCCCCACTGGGGTAATATATGCTCTATGATTTATGATGATTCATTCCTTCAATTATTTCTAAGTTTCCAACGCCACTGGCAGCCATACAGCCAAATACCATTACGCCGCCGCCATCGTGTTTTACAGTTTTGATTGTGTACTAGTAGTTTGCTTATTCCTGGTGTTGGGTCGCTGGTTCCAATCCACGGTCCAGAGAAAGATCACGTATTGAGCTTTGAGTTCACCTAGCTCTGAATAGGTACCTGAGTCAAGTCAGGGGTAAAGTGAGTCGTGCAGCTAATCACCCCACATTTGCATTCACATTGGGCCTTTTTACACTTGTATTCTTGATGCACTCCTGAAACTGGTTTTACAACAATCAACATTTCCACACTTGTATTCTTCACACCGGGCCTCGATTTGCAATTTACTCTGCAATTTCCGATGGCAGCGACTGTCAAATTTATGGTATGCCATCTGTGCGTGGGGAATTTCATGGCATGCAATTTCATTTCGAAAATGCCTCTGAGCGGGAAGGACGTGCGCTATATCTGAGCGTCAAATGCTCTTATTTGAAATGCAAATTTGTTATTTGAAATGCAAATTCGATTTTTTCGCAATTTCCCACCATTTCATTGCTCAACGACATCTAAAAATCCCTTTAAATTCAAAATACCTACATCTTCTTATAAGAAATAAAGCATTCCCATGGTTCAGCGCCATTTTGAAAGCAAGAACTGTCAAAATATTGCAAGGCAGATTGCCGAGCAAATTGCATACCATATTGCCTACCATTTATGGCAGACCATAAAATATTGCATACCATAGGCTGCCTCCACTGGCAATTTCAAATTTCATGCAATGGGAAATTGCTAGTGGAGGCAGCCTGTCAGCAACGGAACCGTTCATATACCGATTATGCATATGAATGTGTGCGTGTTGTTGTTTTCTCATTTCGACTTGAGTGTTTCATGAAAAATTCCTGACCCGTGAACTATGTTTATAGTTGTGTTAGTGATTTGCATCAGTTTCAATCAGTTTCAAAAGTGATGAAAAATTCTCTCCAAGTGCATCACTTTTTGTAGAGATTTCCCCTCGATTCTTCTGCCTCTTGGCCAGAAAACCGGTTATAGGACTGTATCAAGAATACAAGTCTAAAAAGGCCCATTGATTGTAAATTTGTGAATGAAGCTCTCTACCAGCTACAAGCCCTAGATAAGTGGGATTACTTTATTTTTATAAACAGTTTAACACGGTTCAGTGCATTATAGTTCCTTGACTTCGAACTTCTTCGAGCGCTGACGCCGTTCGTCGTAATTATGTCATGGCACGCAGAACGTACCACGTCGATCATGTAGAAAAAAGTACACGTTGGCCCTACAAAAGCCAGCGAAGGTTATGTCCAACATATGTCTACATCAGTGTCGAAAATTTATTTATCCATTGTGCTACAGTTATACTACAATAAAATTATCAATATGGAAATTGAACCATATTAAGAAATATGAGAAAGAATTAAGGAACTTATAACTAACGACCAAAATTAGAACTAAAGTCAATTGGAATTCAAGATAACATTTTTAATAAATTCTTGAATTCTAAAAAACTCTAGCGCGTGCGAATCGCTAGAAACACTCATCTTCGATGAACAGTAGAGGAATTGAGAAGATTTTGAGTGCTCCAACCTGTTTCGAAGGCAATACACCGCTTTGATCTCACGAACACATTTAAGCTAATACGTTGGAACGGTTTCCAGGGTTGCTTCTTATATGAATTTCAAAGTTAAGGAAAGTCAACCACTTAGTACATATATTTATTATGGGCTGTTATTATTATCGGTTGCAAAGAAGCTTGAGTAGCCTAGTGGGTAGAGCACTGGCTTCTTGCGTGTGGGGTCCCTGGTTCGAATCCAGGTTCGGACGAAGGGCTGCGCACCAAGCTTTGAGTTCACCTAGCTCTGATTAGGTACCTGATTTAAATCAGGGGTACAGTGTGTCGTGGAACTAATCACTCCATACTCGTATTCACAATGATTGAAAATTTTTTATCGAAACTCTCTACCAGCTTCAACCCCTAGACCCGTACGAGGTTTGTCGTGGGATTACTTTACTATTACCAAAGCAGACTTGCTGTAAACTGTCATGGTAACTTAGCTAATCTGTTGCCGTCACAATAAATTATAACAAGCTGTTACCCTGCCGGCCTAGGGAGAATGTCCGGCTGAGGCTCCTTTTGGGTCCCGGTTCAACTCGTCGAAGACGGGTCGTGGGCGCCACTTGCTCACCCCGAATTCGAGCCTCAAGAGCCGCGAGCAAGACTCGGCTCGCCTCGCCGGATATCACCTATAGTTGTGCCCTCAACTACACCCCTGCTCCCAGGGTCAAGATTAATTCCCTGAGGACACTCCTGCCAAATCACACCACGACGTTCCCCAATTCAGCCGCTACTCCCCACGGAAAATCCACTGTACTTAGGGACCCGTCACGTTCAAACGCTTCTAACCGAGCTTTACCACGACAAGATTTCCAAGATACTCGTTTGCACCTATTCTGCCACTTCAATATGCATAAAACACCTTTGACTCACAAGACGGATTTCATATTAACGTATTCTACTTTATTTCACAATTTTGTTACTCCGTAACAAAGATGAAGACGAAGACAAGGTAGGAAAGGTCCTTAGAATCTTTGTCGAGTCGAGAGCATAAATAAGTATAATTTTCTCTCTATCGCGCAATCGATAAAATAGCAATTGCGTCTAAAGAAGAAAATAACAATAGATTACACCGTGAAACAAACCTTCTTTCCAACGCCCTCTCTTAAGCCGCAATCACACTCTCGCCGAACGTTTCGTGGATCAAGCTGTAAAATTACTTCCCTCCATGTTTTGGCATGTGAAAAAAAAACAGGGGAGAATAGACGAGGTGACCATTTACACTTCAGCTTGCCAACATTTGGCGAGCGTGTAATTTCGGCTTTAGAAAAAAAAAAGAATTATTAACTTCCACATCTGCTATGTTCTGAGTAGTGATGAAAGAACGCCAAACAGTTTGCAAAAAACGAACGAACAGTTTTTCCAAATAGCGACAAACAGTTTTTCTAAAACGAACCATTTTTCTAAAAGAAATAGTTTTCCTAAAACTAATTATTTTTCTAAAACGAACCATTTATCCACAACGAATAGTTTTTCTAAAACCAATTCTTTTTCTAAAAAGAACTGTTTTTCTACAACGATTTTAGTTTTTCTGAAGTTTTTCTGTCGAATTCAATATTCTGATTTTTGAATCATATTCACCCGTTTTAATATTGCATGGTTGCTGGATTGGCAGCGAAATTTTGGGGAATTTACAGGGGCGGAGTTGCCACTAGGCCCGGGCCTAGGGCGGCAATTTTCGGGGGCGGCAAATTTTGAATTTTTTTTTGGGGTGGCAGTTTTTTTTTCTCTCTCGTATATGTACATATATCTGAGTTGAATGAGCCTAATACGTCAAGCCAACCAAATTCTCTAAAAAATCAATGCACGCAAAAGTTCACCTCTGATGATTTTTTTCGGACATTAAAAAGTTTGACAATAAATATCGAAATGCGATCACGGTAAAGAACCAAAGAAACTCAAAAATTTTTAAATAGTACGTAGAAAGTATCTGAAAATACCTAAAAAGAGCTTAAAAAGACCTAAAATGATAAATTTTACTTCATTACTGAAATTGATTTCTATAAAAAAATTTTCTATAAAATGAAGTCAAGTCAGCATAGGTCAAAATATTTCGAGTTCATCCTTAACTAATAACATATCGAACATTAATTTACAGTAGTCGAGTTCATAGTTGATCTCCAGTCAAGTGCGGAAGCAAACTTTGAACGGTATAGTAAACTTACTTGTACAAATATGAGCGAAGACGTTGGAATCATATGCGATGTAAAGGTGTATACGGTTTTGGACTGTTAAAAATTGGTATTTTTGGATTCTTTTATTTTTAAGTACTTTTAGGTTCTTTACCGTGTGTGTATTTTAATAATTATTTGTGTGGTAAGTGCGCAATAAAAGGGAATTTCGCCAACGAACCGGTGCCGGTTTTGCTCTGATATTTCTTTTTTGTGAGCTCGGGCGCAACGAAAAACAGCGAAGTATTCTAGGGAATCGAAAAATTGTTGCATATAATTCACGAAAAGGGCGGCAAATATTCCTGAGGCCTAGGCCGGCGAAATGATCAAATCCGCCCCTGAGAATTTATCATTGCAGCTAACTGCTTCGGTTGGCATGACTTATCGAAATATGTTCCACTGAGTGCACCAGTACGAACTCCACTGATTTGACAAGTGCTCGTACTATGGATGTTGTTGTGGTTTCGGGTGCATTACCGCTATTCTGCACTATTCTTGCTTGTAAAAAAACACTAATTTTTGCAAGTAAAACACTGACTTCTAGTATGCGGGGTCCCTGGTTCGAATCCACGTACGGATTAAGGACCGCGCAATGGAGCTCTGAGTTAACCTAGCTCTGAATAGGTACCTGAGTTCGTCAGGGGTCAAGTGAGTCGTAGAACTAATCACTCCACACTAACATTCAAAGTGATAGTGAATTTGTGAATGAAGTTATATACCAGCTTCAACGTCTAGACCCAACAAAGGTACCCAGTGCGCCAAATTCGGCATTTCGTTGAAAATTCTTTCAGAAAATTGAAGCGAATTCAGAAAAAACTTTCGGATTCTTAAACTTATTCGTTACGATTTCTTTAAGATCGGTATATGGAAAACGTTACAAAAACGCCGAAAATGCTCAAACTTCCCCTCTTTAGCTCTTGAAAAGCTCTTGTACATTGGTTAATTTTTTTTCGGGATTCATTGCGATTTCTTTGGGAGTTCCTTGTGAATTCTTTGCAAATTCTTTACGAATCCTTTGCGAATTCTTTACGAATTTATTGTGAATTTTTGAAGATTTTTTTTTTGCAGTTTTTAAGTAGTTCTTTGAGAATGCTTCGAATACGTTTTGAACACATTCATATAGCGTATATTCAATAAAATACTTCTTTATAGTTCCAATACTAATTCTTTTTATTTTTTCCATTGTTTCATTTAGTTTATTTTAAATAACAATTTTTTTGATCCGTTTGTTAAGTTTGTTTTTGCTGCTATAAAAAACCTTCGAACTCGTCCCGTGTTCTTGAAGGAAATCTTTGCACGGTAACTTCTGAATACAAAAGTGAGAAGTTACTAGAGAATAAAAATCTTGAGTAACATTTCGAACCTTTAAAATAGACACTGATAACAGCTCAAATAACACAATCTCAAAAAACTTTACAGGCACGTGCACTTATGCTGCATGAAAAATAGTTATACGACTAATGTACTGTTATAAACTTATAATACACAATTTACTAAACAAAAAATTAACGGTATCAGGTTCGGAATTTGCTGCAAATTCCAACGTATTTCACAACAAACTTAGCAATTTCGCTATCCGAGATTCGTTCGCACTTTGTTAAGGCGGCTTTAGACATGCGGAGTTTGTCAAATACCGAGCACCTAGTTTGGCAAACTTCGCATGTGTGGTTGGGTTGCTCGCCTAGTGCTTGCCCTAGGCCAAGCACAAACATTCGGGTGCTCGCTATTCCCATAGTTTGTCGAACTTTCAACTCACATCAAAGTAGACGAGCACTGTGTCCGATCCCCGCAGCTCATTCATCTTCCAGTTTTGGCGAACATTCGGCAATGCCCGAATGTCTAATTCACTGTGCTTGTCATTCCGCAAGCACCAAGCCAAATTACTGGACTAGGTGTTCGGTATTTGACAAATAGGAGGTGTTTGACAAACACTGCATATCTAAAGCCGCCTTTAGGAATTTGTTCGAGCTCAGTGAAATATTCGCAACGAATTTCGAATGATTTCAAATTTGTTTCCTGCAGACTTCAGAAGAGATTCTTAAAAAATATTCATATGTTTCTCATAAAATAATGAACAAGTTTTATTTATTTCAAGAGCTTTTTATATTTCTATCTCTTTCGATCACTTTCGGATTAGTCATAACCAAATTTGAATTCCGAATTTGGCACGCTGCGAGTGGACACATTCGATGACCACACGACTAGTGATGGGCGTTTCTGTTGTTTTCAAAAAACAAAAACGAACTGTTTTTTTTTAAATAGCTTTTTTAAATCTGTTTGAAAAAAAAACAGTTTGAATTAACGAAAGGAAGTAAATTTTATGTTGTAAGTAAGTTGAACGATTAGAGTTGGGTCGTACTAGGATTTTCACATACTAGATATAACTAGTACGAGTACGAAAAAGTTCCTGTTCCAAAAATACCAGCAAGTATTTTTTGAAGTATGCACATATACATACAATACATACGATTTGCAGTGATGTAATGAAACAGTATGATATGCCGTCCCCCATCCTTCAGACACAAAGTTTCCAAGCTAGAATGGTTATGGTGCAAGATGACCTTCAAAGAATACTAAGTCATTACCCTGTGTAGCTAGTCCGTAACTTTCCAATGGTCGGTCGTTTATATGGCAATTCTTTCTCCAATCGAGGGGCCATCTAAAGGAAAACGATCAAATTCAATCAATTTAATTTGTTTTTCATTTTATTATATGGCCAAAGTAAAAAAAAATTCCTAAGATAGAACCAACTAATCCGGTTGTCCTCTATATGACTTTTCATCGATCGACCTCTGATACCAAACTTTTTCTGGCTAATCTAAAACAGTCGGATTTCTACTTCGCCTCAAAAATGATTCGCCTATTAAACATGCACCCACTAAGGGGGGCCAACATCTTCGGTTAGGCTGGACATGAGTCCAATGGGACCTTACCTCCCGCGGTCTAGTAAATTTTCCAACCCCGATAGGGTTGGAGATACCCTCGTGGTTACCTGCAGTCACGAGGAGAGCCTCAGCATAGCCGGAAAAGCCAACTGGTGTACCAAAAAGGATCTCAACCTTTTCCTTATTGGCACTTTTAGTGCTACCTTCAGTTTTTTTTCCGGCGGATTTCATTTTGCCGTATCTTCGATACTAGGCCGCTTTTTCCCAGACTTGTATGGAAAATTCGCCCGAAACAACTAAAGATTCCCGCATTCATGCTAGAGTAAAAAAAAAATTTAGAAAAAATGGACGTTTTTGCTCAATTTCTCCTATAAAACAATTTTTTCGTCCTTAAAATATCACTATTGTACTCCACGACATCTTCTAATCATCGAAACCGCCGTAAAGGCAGTTTTTGCCAAACTATGGCCAAAAAATTCCTTACTCCCCTACAAAACCAAAATTTCTGTATCACTGCAATATGTTTATCCCGTTATGTCCCGAACCACTCTAACCCAAAATTGGCCAATTTTGTCCGATTTTAGCTACGTTTGCCCTAAAAACTGTTTAAATATTTGAATAAAATTCTCGACGCGAAAATACTTGCAATTATGCAAATACTGGCAAAAACGAAAATACTGTTTTCCGCAGCTAAACAGTTTTCCACTGCCAAACAGTTCGTTTTAACAAACGAAAAACGATTCGTGTTAACCCTGGAATGGTACGGTAAATTTTTGGATGATTTTCGGTACATGTTTTTACTAAAAAGATGGCAACAATAGTATTATGTACATTTTTTATTTTATCATTAAACATAAAAAGATTATATAGCTTCTAGCCTCATGGCAGTCGGAGTGGCCAACTGGCTGGTGCGCGATGAAATGTATACCATATGTGAGTAAAATTTACTCATCCGTACCATTCTAGGGTTAAAAAAAACGATTCGTTTTCGAAAAACGATTCGGTTTAGAAAAACGATTCGTTTTGGAAAAACCTTTGGTTTTATAAAAACTATTCGTTTTAGAAAAACTGTTCGTTTGAGAAAAATGGTCCGTTATAGAAAAACGATTGGCTTTGGAAAAACTAAACAAATTGTAGAAAAACATTTCGTTTTAGAAAAACGATTGGCTTCAGAAAAGCTATTGGCTGTAGAATAACGTTTCGTTTTAGGAAGAAAAAATCCGTTTTAGAAAAACTGTCGCTATTTGGAAAAACTGTTCGTTCGTTTTTTGCAGCTAACGTTTTTTCAAACTGTTGGGTGTTTTTGAGCCCATCACTACACATGACACAGCGTAGCGCAGCCTACGATACTACAAGGTGAAATAGTTCAAACTTAGACGGAGCCAAGCACTTGACATTTGCGACGATGGAAATTCGGTTTTCCATTTTCAAGGTAGAACTATAATGCAATTAAGTGAACTTTAAGTAGCTTAAGTGACAGTACGGTTGCATAGAAAACAGGCGGCATACCCATAATGCCCATAATGTACTTATCTGCCGTTTCGTTAAGTTTCGTTCAATTCGGGCCACTTAAGTGGCGTACGACTGGGACCGTACATCACTTAAGTAAATTTGACAGGAGGTATGTGTAACGACTACGACCAATAGAAGGTTTAAGTTCACTTAATTGCATTATAGTTCTACCATAAGTCTGAATTGCAATTTCAATTATATCCGTTGGTAATCGAAAACTTTAACGGATACTGGATCTTACATCGTTTTTAAAATTCTGCTGAAGATTATAACCATTTAAATTAAATTACGTGCTGTTTATTACTAGTTTTGACCAAAATTAAAGTCATTAACTCTAGAATGATACGGTAAAATTTGGATGATTTTAGGTACATGTTTTTACTAAAAAGAAGGCAACAATAGTCTTATGTACATTTTTTATTTTATCATTAAACATAAAAAGATTATATAGCTTCTAGCCTCATGGCTGTCGGTCACTCTTACAGTGCGACGAAATATATACCGCATATGAGTAAAAATTACTCATGGGTATCATTCAAGGGTTAAAAAACTGATGCATCTCTCATAGTAGCACTCTGTTGCTGCCTGGAAAGCAGTTTCTTTCGTTTTTATTTTTTCTTTTCAAAGTACTTCCGTTAATGTTTAAAAAAATACAAGAGCTTTTTTATCTTCTTTGCTTGATTTATTTTTGATTTCTGCTAAATTCTCATCAACCAACTCAATCTTATAGCTTGAGTAGCCTAGTGGGTAAAGCACTGGCTTCTTGCGTGTAGGGTCCCTGGCTCAAATCCAGGTTCGGACGAGGGTCCCCGCACCAAGCTTTGAGTTCACCTAGCTCTGATTAGGTACCTGATTTAAATCAGGGGTAAAGTGAGTCGTGGGACTAATCACTCCACACTCGTATCCACAATGATTAAATAAATTGTAATGACGCTCTCTACCAGCTTCAACCCCGAGACCCGTACAAGGGTTGTCGTGGGATTGCTTTGCTAACTCTATCTTACTATCTTTATTCTCCATTAATCCTATTTATGTATTCTTTTAAGTTTTGAATTTTTTTTAGCGAAATGTGTTGAGAGTGTTGTTTGGAATTCCCTTTCTATCCTTTTCCCTTTCGGGGGATGATGATAATTTTAATTGCTTGTTTCTTGACTCAGTGGCTTACAGCCGCTATGAAGAAGAGGCTCTGCAATGAAACTGATCCCATTGTTCTTTTTGTTGTTGGTGCTGCTGCTGTTGTTGTTGCTGCTGCTGTTGTTGTTGCTGCTGCTGGTCTTGTTGCTGCTGCTGCTGTTGTTGCTGTTGCTGGAAATCGAATTGAATTGTTAAGGCTGGTACTGAGCTAATGACATGTCTGGTCATTATCTGGTTATTCTTTCGAGCGAAAATTTTGGCAATGGAGAAAAGCAGAGACACTGCTCATTTCTGACGGATAAAATGTCAAGAATTTCTCTTTTCGATCGATTTTATATTGGAAAGACATTTGCACTGCTCCATTTTCAAATTAAAACACCAAATGTCACTTTTTAGCCCGAAAGAATGAACTGCACAAACTAAATTGGCGTGAAATGATTGGAGACTCTTGCATATTTTCAAGCTAAATTTTCGCCGAAACACATTTCATGTGAAATTTTGTATGAAAATTTCACGTGAAATCGAACTCAGTACTATGCTTTATCTGAAAATTGTCGTTTGGTATTTCGGTGCGTGGTAGTGTAGCCACGCGATTTCGTTCTCTGTGGTAGGCTATCCACTGTTGCCAGATTGGGCGATTTCTCGCCAATTGGGCTATCTTTCCGCTGCATTTGGCGACGAAATTTAATTTTGGGCTACTGGCGACTATTTGGGCTCCACTGACCAGCCCCGGTTTCAACTGCTAAAAATATGTAAAGTTGAATTCGCAAAAGATTTCCTCAATCTTGAACGGAAATCTCTTTACTTCATGTTTTAAATTTCGGTTGAACCTAAACTTTATTTCTAGTCTATTATTTGACCGTCTGCCTCAAGTGGACACCAAGAAAAATTTAAATCTGTGCCTGTGAAACTCATAAGTATGAGCAAATGATCAAGATACACTGAGCACGGAAACAATTTGGGCAAAAGCCAATGAAGTAAAATCTGCTGCTGAATAACAAATTTTCAAAGAAATATACGAGCTCGATTTTTTACTACTATATCTTCCTGCATCTAATAAAATAGTCGATATATGTTTTAGTATGATGAATAACATAAAGACTAAAATTTGAAATAAAATGCAAATACGAATTCTAGTTCTCTTGAATTTCAACAAAATATGTTGCAACGACTATAAAATACCACCAGATATGATACAAATACTGGATTCTTCAATTTACACGTTTACTACATCAGAAAATGAAATTGTTAATATAATTTTCGACTGTATAAGAGTATATACAGTGGCTCACAGCTTATTTGATACAGTGCTTCTTTAAAAAATTAAGTTGCAATAACTCAAAACATAATAACAATATCAAAAAAATTTGAACACCATTTTGAAGGCAATTGTTTGTTGTTTATTAAACAAGTTTATATTTGTTACAAAGTTGCTGTTTTACATCTTAAAAAACAAAAAAAACTAAAAGTAATAACAAATTTCATGTCACAGCTTATTTGATACAGTTTGATTAAACATTAAAATTGTTGTGAATTATGAGGTTTCCAGTTGATTTCAAAACTTTGTATGATAGCCCTTAGACTTAAGCAGAGCATGGAGCCTATTCGGCATTGAATCAACGAGTTTTTTTGTGATGTCTGGAGTAATTTTTTGCCATACCTCTAGCAGTGCTTTCATCAGGTCTTGTTTATTAGAAATCTTGTTTTTTCTAATGTTGTTATCCAACAAAGTCCACAGATTCTCAATGACGTTCATATCTGGTGACTGTGCCGGCGGAGACATCAAATGAGGGCAATCCCAAATTGGCCAGGACTGCAGAATTCCCGACTTGTGGTTTGGATCGTTGTCTTGGTACAAACAAAATTGGTCGCTAACGCCCAGTTTTTTAGCACTTTGCAGCAAATTGTTTTTGGGTACATCAAGGTACTTTGTTTGGTTCATTGTTTCCTCAATAAACTTTAAATTTCTGACTCCGGCTGCGGACATGCAGGCCCAAACTATCACATTACCACCACCATGCTTCACAGTAGCTTTGTGGTTCTCCTTGTTTAGCTCAGTGTTTGCCTTACGCCAGACATATGACATTCCGTTGGAGCCAAAAATGTTAAACTTGGACTCGTCCGCAAAAATAACCGTATTCCAGAACGCGGATGGCTTTCCCACATGCTCTTTGGCAAAGGCAAATCAGCTTATTATATTTTTTTTGGAAATGAAAGGCTTCCTACGAGCTACTCGGACCCTGAAATCATGGTCGCGAAGCACTCATCGGACGGATTCAGCACTACATGACTTCCTTAATTCACGATGAACCTCACTAACCAATTTTGGAGCGGAAATCTTTGTGTTTGCTTTCATTTTCCTTACAATATATCGTTCGTCGGATACGGTGAAAATATTGTTTGGCCCATTTCTCCTCTTATTTTCTACCCGATTTTCGTGTACGAAGGGCTCAATTATGTGCTGCACTGTAGAGACACTCAAACTCACACTTTCAGCAATTTTTCGAACACTCTGTCCTTTTTTAAAGTGGTTTAATACCAACTCGCGCTGTTCAATTGTGGTGCCATGACCCATTTTACAATTTTGGCTCATTTTGGCACTTCAGCTTACAAGATCTTGCTAAAAATTACCTAAGCCAATGTCTAACACAGTCAAAAATTCAAGAAATAAAAACAAGACAGATTAACGGTGCGACAAATAGAAGTTTATTCGCATTGAAGTGTCTGTATCAAATAAGCTGTGAGCTGCAATTTTTCTGCGCCAGTGGTATTTCTCTTTTACCGGACGCCGAAGAATATTACTGGAACCTTTTTTGTTTGCATTGTATTCGCTGAACATGCATCTAGTCCAATACGTTTAAATTTTTTAGATAGGGTTCTTAATTTCAAAGTTACAGTGATTTGCATTTTTAAATAGTCACTGTATCAAATAAGCTGTGAGCCACTGTAGATAAACAAAAAATAATAACCCATGTGAAGTGGATAAACATTTTTTTTTGCATCTAATAAAAAAAACTGTTGGCATAATTTTGGCCTCGACCTATTTTGTGGGAAGAGTTGGGCGCTTTTGGGCTATTTCAAAAGTCAAATTGGGCTCCATGAACGAAAATTTTCTGGCAACACTGGGCTATCGTAGTGCGCGGTAAGCTGCATTGACTGTAACTGAGCCATCGCTTCGCGCTGGCCTAATACTTCGAACACACACGTTCAAAGTCTTGACCATCTTGAGCCAGTGGTGGGAATTGAGACGAATAAATGTGAAGCAGATTTTGGTAAAAAAAAAGTAGCTGATTCAGAAAAAAAGTAATAGAAATTAGACATACATATATAGTGTATGAAAAAACCCGAGAACATCGACTTTTTCTACATTCTCAGAACTTAGCCAGACGAACAGGGAAAACACTGATCAGCATTTTTACAATAGCTCGGCGTTTCCTTATCGTAAATATCCTTCATACATTTAATGCTTAATGGTTCACCGAAGCTGTATCTGTGCTATCTTTACTAAAAAGTAGTACTTCGGGAAAAGTGGTAGATATCATTTGCTACGTAGTAGAGTAGAAGATTCAGAAAAAAGCAGAAAGAAGTGGCAGATGTACTACAAATGTAGTAAATGCCCATCACTGTTTGAGCTCCGTGAAATGTTGGCCGAATGCAGTGGTGGCGTTGTTTACACCGAGCGACCTAAATCTGACCAGACCTACAGCGCGGACTAAGTGAATTTGATTCTAAAGTCTGCTACAGACTTGTGGTTTATGATGTTAACCATATTCTCGTATCTGGAAATCTATCCAAACTGCACGATGTTTTGGCATTCGTGCTAAATGGCTGAGTTACAGTCAACGCAGCCTACGGTGAACTATGATAGCCTACCGCAAAAAACTAAATCATCTGGTGATACCACAACGCGCCCAAATGCCAAACGAAAATCAACAATTTTCAGATTTCAATTCAATTCAGTTGCTGAAATTGAAATTCAAACGATTTCACTCACTAAATTCACTTTTATTTTCAATTACTATTTCACTGAAAAAAATCCACATAGCGCCCAGAGCCATGTAACATAGCGCATTATTTATGGCCCCATACGCCATGTACATAGTACTCTGAGCCATGCAATATGGCTCCCAGCGCCATAATGTCAGAATCTACATAGCGCGTGGTCCCATTTTACATGGTGCAGC
Organism: Nemotelus nigrinus; assembly: GCA_947369275.1. NCBI lineage: Eukaryota > Metazoa > Arthropoda > Insecta > Diptera > Stratiomyidae > Nemotelus > Nemotelus nigrinus. Next base: position 201,065,937 of record OX376372.1, on the reverse strand, counting down.
ATTTATGGTGCCACACGCTATGTACATAGTACCCTGAGCCATGCAGTATAGCTCCCAGCGCCATAATTACATGGCGCAGAAATTATGGCCCCACACGCCATATTAGATAGTGCCATGAGCCATGTAATATGGCTCATGGCACTACAATTATAACTCGCAGTCATGCTGTGTTAGGAGATGTATAAATATCAGCAAGCTTCTTGAGTACAGAAGAGGATATGATATGGTCTTTGACGCAGTCGATAATATCTTCAGATGCTCAGAAGTTAGAAGGCTCGTGGCCTTTTGTTGGCTGGATCATCTTCATGTAGAAAATACATATTGGCCGAGGCCCAGCGAGCCGAAGTCAGATGAGACCGCAAACATGTGGACGGCATTTGACATCTCGTCACGAAATTGCGTTGACTCGTGCTCAAAACCCACTCCGATCGGAAGTCGCACTAGCGCCGGCGGGACCGTCCCCACAATCGGGCTCGCCAGCTTTCGCCTGGGCTCGGCAAATATGTATTTTCCATATCAGGTGCACTGAAAAAACACATAGCGCCAGACGCCATAATTTATAGACTTCTGGCGCCATGTACATGGTCGCTTTGTAATAAAATATAGCGCCACACGCTTTAGTACATAGGAGCAGACGCTATGCTTATAGCCCTCCACGCCATGTACTATAGTCCTCCACGCCATGTACTATAGTCCTCCACGCCATGCAGTATAGTCCTCTACGCCATGCACCATAGTCCTCCACGCCATGCACTATAGTTCTCCACGCCATGTGCTATAGTCCTCCACGCCATGTAATATAGTCCGCCACGCCATGTACATGGCGTGGAGGACTATAGTACATGGCGTGTAGGCCTATGTACTTTTCGCCATGTATTATGGCGTGTGGCGCTATATTTTATCACAATCCCTAAATCAACTATGTACCTGGCGCCAGAAGTCTATAAATTATGGCGTCTGGCGCCATGTGTTTTCTCAGTGTTGTTCGCGTTCGGTCTATTTCAGACCTGAGTCATTTTTTGGGCACCGATGAAAAAAATTTATTTAGCACATATAAGCGATATCTTATTGATATTAAAACAAGCAAAGGACAGGAAACAGCTGGAAAATGACTGAAAACTGACTGAAATCTCAACAGCTGCAGCCATGGCGCAGGCGGAACATTGGAACATTCTCGATTTGGCCTGGATTAGATCGAGTTTAAGATGGTCTAGTTTGCCCACTCCTGTCTCCAACGTTTTATTGACTTACTAATTCAATTTCGATTAAGTTTGGATTCCCGGGGGTGCACAAACCTTAGCCCTAACCAAACATGAGTCTGCGAACATAAGTAAATGTAACAACCGATCGGTTCATGAGCAAAAAAGGCACTTTTTTACATACACAAACACGTGTGATCATAGGACATAGGCCAAGTTGGATTTCATCACCACTTGACATACGGACATCTCATCCAATGTGCGTGCATGCCACTTTTCTGGCAGTTCGAAAAGTTATGTTTGGATGCAAAGTATGCTTTGCGTGGTTTACCTCGGCACATTTGCATAGCCGCGTTAGTAGACTCATGACTGGTTGGACCTTTGTCGAAATGAATTCTCTAACTTTCCCCTAACCAAAAAATGACGTTATTCTTATTGACGTCACCACTTCACCTCATGCGAGAAGTTGCCAGATCTTTTTCTGCTGGTGATTTCTGGTAAAGTAGTTCCGGCTGCCAACTGGTTCTCCTGCAGAAATTGCGTGAAACGGTGATATGAAAGGAAATCTTAATTTTGGCTCTGCTTCTTGTTTTGCCAGGTTTGACCCGAAATCTGCTCCCACAATTTTTCTGGTCAATTTTCTCGTACCGACGGAGTAAGTGTTTCACCTTTAAGGGGAGATCGCACATAATTCCATGCGTCCAAACCTATTTTTTAAAGGTATGGGTTGATTGGATGGGCCGATACATTAATTCGTACTTCCACTGCACTCCCACCTTCTAAAAACCGGCTTGAACGCATGGATTCATGCGTAACTTCCCCATTCAACTTTTTCTAGGAGAAGTACGGGAACCGAATTATTATTTAAGTTTTTATTATTTTGATTTAATTAAGTTTCACATCATAGCTTTAGCGGTGACTAGGCATAACACCAGCACTTCACAAGAATAGAGCGTGGCACTTAAAGAATAGTGGAATTAATTGTAATCGGCTACCGCCATAATGTATCTCATAGAACGGAAAAATCCAATAGATCCTATGGTAAACGCTTATGAAAAAAAAACCTAGAACTGAAAACATGAACAGATTCCCATAAAAAAAGAGAAAAGTTGGGAATAGTCTAGAAGCATGCAAACACAATCGACCATTCTGGAAATGATCGAGCGAAGTAAATAGAGTGCGATACTAGGCGTGTTGTTTTGCTCCTCCTATCTGTAACAGAACAATGCTGACACATTGGGAACAACAACTACTCCCCCTTTCCATAACAGGAGTTGTTGTTGTTTCCAATGCGTCTGCACTGGTTAGCATTGTTCTGTTATGGATAAGGGAAGCAAAAAAAAAACGCGCCTATTGTTACGAATAAAAGTGAGTTGAGCGGTAGTAAACAATTTTATTTCGTAAACTCCGAGAATATCGAATCTACGAAGCGTTTTTCAGTGTCGAAACAACGTCTTCTTTTCTCTTCGTTTACTCCACAATCTCTTTCTGTAACAATATCCACTATTTTGGAACGAATTTAGAATGACAGTCAGCTTATTCAAACCCTTCCAATTATGGAATTCAGCATGAGCTGAAATAAATTCAGCCGAGAGAGAATTTGCAATGATACCATACTCAGAAGAGAGAGATATAAGGAAATGAAAATAGTAGTGAGTGAGAAGTGAAGCAATTTGCCTGAATCTGAGCGTTAGTATTAGTGAAGGAAAACTATGGGCTCTATGGGCAAATTTGACAGGCTTTTACTCAGCGAACAGTTGGCCATGTGTACGATAGAGACAGAGATAGTAGGCCATTTGACACGTTATAGCCAAAAGCTCGTAGATCTTAGGTATCGGAGACACCAAAGGGAATATCTGAGGTTGTCATTATCTCGATTTCTTCTAATTATAGATTTTACCTTTGTAATAAAATTGATTCACTAAATTTCGTATATGTATACGCTTATTTCATTTCCTTAAATCTCTCTGTTCTGAGGTACCATACAATAGATATAAGAAGAATAGATACGGAACGGTTCGAGAGAAATGAAGCATTTTTTTTACTTCTGACATATGTAGCGATTAATTGATGATGCGAGTGGCCTTAGCACAACTTAGAACCAGACCGAAGTCCAGAACCAAGAGTGCTAAGGTCTGAAAGGAGAATGGCTGCTGCCATTCAAGAGGCAAAACAAAAAAAAGAATTGCCCCGAGAGCAGGGTGCCCTAGAAATGGCCGTGAAGGCCCCTCGTCCGCATTAGCGGAGCACCCTTTAACCAACCCCGACGGATGCTGGGGTGCCGCTTTGCTAGCTCGCTGCGGCTGGGGTGGGTTCTTGACAAAATGGGGATGGTTTGCTCTCAAAGAAAACGGGAAGCTACGTAGTATTCATCCGTCATGAATTTCGTAGCCGCAAACTGGTATGTAAAATACCCAAGGACCAAAAGGGGCATAGTTCCGTAAAGGAAACCACCCAGGCTCTGCAACATGGGCTGACTAAGCAGACCCAGTGCTCGTGACAATGCACGGAGCCAGAAAATTGAAAATCTAAACGGGAAAATAGGAAAAAAGGCTACCTCTCTTTACATGGAACCCGGGTGAGGCAGACAGCCCCGGGCCCCCGATGTTAGTGGAGCCCTGACCCCGATGGTCTGGGGTCCTCCACCCTCTGATACTGGCCCTCAATATTCAAAAATTCAAAAATCTACCAAAAAAAATGCTGAAACTAATTAGGTTTGGGCCAGTATCCCTCCCTTTAAGAAAATTGCTGATAATCACGAAAATTCACGAAAAACTAATTAATCATCGTTATTTGTAGGCCAGCCAGGCCATGCGCGGACCCTGAAAAAGAAGAGAACTTCTCGGGCTTCCACCCAATAAGAAGGCCTGAGGGTTTCTGATTTAACAATTCATTTTTTTTTTATTTATTCAATTGCGACAATTTCGATGAGTCGTCATATTTAAATGTTACACAACTACAAATCAATATTTCAATAAGTTTGATAGGATTTTCTTTGTTCTTACTATCTTGCTATGTACATTTAAGATGAATGTATTAACATAAAAATAAGAATTTCGAAATTCGTATTTAAATACTATTTTCAGATCATGAGCTTTCATAAAATTAACGATTGTTTGCGTTTAACGACTGTGTGGAAATACTACAAATACAACAACTAAAGAATGCAAAGTAATTTGCTTAAGGCATATAGCAAACATAGTAATGTGAATCTAATAAATTAATTCGATAACTAATGGAATGTTTGGAAGACTGTATGCAGTTTTGCGACTCCATGCAAATAACCTAAGAGAGTTGCAGTTGAACGGCAATGAATCATGACTTAAGTATTCCTCAAAGCATATTTGCATGTAAACTAAAAGCAAAATATTGTGTATGTTCGTTTTTATCCCTCACGAGCGAACAAATTCAAACTTTATCGAAAAGCTAATATGTATGCATATCAAGGCAACAAATATTTTTTCTTTCATTAGCTAAGCTCATTTTTAGCATAATCAGTCGATCGAAATATATTTTTTTTTTTTTTTTCCCGTGATCCCAAAACATTAAATATAGCAAACGTCTACCAGAAAGCGAGTGCCACATCATGCAAAGTGAAGAAAAGGCGCTGTGGCAAATGACACAAATAGATAAAAACCCATTCCATAAAAGAAAAAAAAAACTAATACAAATGCGTGTAGTTAAATATTTCGCTAATACAAGAAGCGCTTTTCGTATCAAATTACGATTTGAATTAATTCTATTCTATGTTTGAGTTAATTCTATTTCAATTTTTAATTTTTATTATTCTTTTTTTTTTTTTTTTCAATTTGTCTTGTCTTTCTTTGACGTTTTCATTCGAATTACTGGAAACTCGGTATGCACATGCATCAAGATTTCCGAGTTATATTTGCTGGTCAAGGCTCGAAATTAAATACTACACACAAGTGTTACCTCCGAAGATGCGGTTTACAAACCAGTGGCTAAAACATCCTGTCATAAATCTCCTCGATACGAATCAACTTTTTGTCTGTCTGGAACTTCACATTTCGCTTGTGATGATTTATTTTCGCTTCTTCTTGTTTCCGCCGGCCTTCGGCTGCAGCTTTCATGGGATTGTATGTAGCTCGACGTCGCCACATCGCTAATTCGTTTACTTTTTGTTTAACTAATATTCCCCTGTAGTCAATCGCACAACTAATCTACTCTTCCACCAGATCACGCAGCGGAAGAAAATAATATTGCAGCCACAAGACGACAATTATACTTGTTTCAACAAACGGTTTGGCTTCGAAAGGAATCAACCATTGGAAGATAGTTTTTCTCTGTTTTGATTTCACGTATATTGTTATACAACTACTTGAATCTTTCTAGTTTCATTATTTCGGAAAAGTCTATGCTTGTTAATCAATGTACAAACAAAAATCAAAATTTTTTTTTGTTTTTTTTTAAATGATATGTTATCTACGCTCTCGGTAGAGCAAATAAGTTTTCATAAAATGAGGCAAATACAAATCCTGGATCCAATGTTCATGTCAATATAGGCCAATTTCCTGTCGGGTGATCCGGCGGTGGAGGTGCAGCTTCTTTCTTTGTAATCCCATCTGCCGGAGAACTTCCACTCAATCGAAAGTACGCCTCTTGAAGCCGAAAACTTGGTACCCAAGGCAAACTATTTTTAATGCGATTGCTGTCAATTAAATCATGGCGTTGAGTAATTACAGCTTGAAGCATCTAACTGAATAGAAGTGGTGACCGCAGCGAAAATAATATACGCGTAACGTCAAGCGCATGAATCATTCTATCACAGTGACCACCGTGTCATTCGTTTTCGTTTCTCATTTATGAAGCACATGTGATTGTCGGGTACCACGAGGTATTTCACTAGGGAAGTTTGCGCATGGCAAGGCGTGCAGACGACACTCTTGGTTAATCTCAAAGCGGAAAAAAATGCGGCGATCGATTCGCGTAGAACTTCACTGGAATCAAGGCTTTCGTGTGCACCCAGGTCGCATACAAGAGACCAAACCAAATATCGACACTATTTTCGCATCGCACTTAATCAGGCACGAATTCAAAACTCTTTCGTTCGTAACTCACTCTCACGATCACATTCGATTCCGGGAGGATTTTACCACCAGCCAAAGGCCAAACAAATTAATTTGTGCTATCATGCTTTCTTTATGGTTTATTGCACCAAAACTGTATATCCACCCCATTTCATACGAGTACATACAATTCATTACTCCTTATGCATCAAGCACGTGTATTAATTTACAAAAAACCTCAGTTGGTCGCGCCAATAACCGTTAATCCGTAGTTCTCAATACATCACTTCAAAACTTGCACAGTGTCATATTAAAACACCAGATTTAGGCAAATACCACTAGAAGAAGATATGTATATCAAACGTAATAGAAAACTGGCCGCGAAAAATCACAGAAAAAGAAAAATCCTCCGTGGCTACGGCTCTCCGACTCGACGACGCCTTCGCCTCCACCCGGCCACGACTTGCTAGAGACTGTCACGAGCTTATCAGCTCCAGCTCGCAAAACGCCAGTTCGAGTCGCAAAACAAGATCCCGTTAGAACTTGTTGCTACTCGAATTCAATAATAAGGTCGCCGGGGACGTACGGGACTTATTTTTGTGCGATTGAAATGTGGTTTCAATCGCAAAATGTTGTAGCGTCTCCGATCCATACAGTGTGGGTCGGAGATGTGTGACCAGTAATTTTTGAATGAAAAATATAAAAAAATTACTGGATGCTACACATAGTTCTGAGAGCAAGAGATTGAAATGTGTTTGTATGACGAGGACGGCATAAAATATTGTAAAATTACAGCGCTACAGGAAATTTGAGTGTACACAGAGATTGTGGTGCACGGAAGAGTGGAGCGATTGGCATTGAGGAGAAAGCTTTTTTTGCAGAGAATAAAGGGCATGTATAGTAAAATTGCTTCATTCACATACGGGTTCATGGATAATGGTTGCTTGTTCATTCTTTATATGTATTTGAAGAGCAGTCAATTTCGCCTATATCCAAAATCATCGATTTGTAATGTCAAATTCGAAACGAATGTATGGTAAATTTAGTAGATTTGAGACGGATTTGGTCTCATGTCGATCAACTGACCGAGATCGAGTGCGTTACTGTTGAAACACAATGTGCCGGTGACCTGTCACCTACGCTGCTATCAGTGCTGAAACCTGCACTGATGAACTTCAGTGCACTGTTGCCAGATTGGGCGATTTCTCGCCAATTGGGCTATCTTTCTGCTGCATTTGGCGACGAAATTCAATTTTGGGCTACTGGCGACTTTTTGGGCTCCACTGACCAGCCCAGGTTTCAACTGCTAAAAATATGTAAAGTTGAATTCGCAAAAGATTTCCTCAATCTTGAACGGAAATCTCTTCACTTCATGTTTTAAATTTCGGTTGAACCTAAACTTTATTTCTAGTCTATTATTTGACCGTCTGCCTAAAGTGGTCAGCAAGAAGATTGAAATTTAAATCCGTGCTTGTAAAACTCATAAGTATAAGCAAATGATCAAAATACAATGAAGTAAAATCTGCTGCTGGATAACAAATTTTCAAAGAAATATGCGAGCTCGATTTTTTACTACTATATCTTCCTGCATCTAATAAAATAGTCGATATATGTTTTAGTATGATGAATAACATAAAGACTTAAATTTGAAATAAATGCAAACACATTTTTTGGCAAATTTGATGCGAATTTTAGTTCTCTTGAATTTCAACCAAATATGTTGCAACGACTATAAAATACCACCAGATATGATACAAATACTGAATTCTTCAATTTACACGTTTACTACATCAGAATATGAAATTGTTAATATAATTTTCGACTGTATACGAGTATATAGATAAACAAACAATTATAACCCATGTGAAGTAGATAAACATTTTTCTTGCATCTAATAAGAAAAACTGTAGGCATAATTTTGGCCTCGATCTATTGCGTGGGAAGTGTTGGGCGCTTTTCGGCTATTTTAAAAGTCAAATTGGGCTCCATGAACGAAAATTTTCTGGCAACACTGCTTCAGTGCAGGTTTCATCACTTAATATGGGGCCGAAGGTGGCACATTCGTGCACACTCGGCAGGGGGAAATAAAATACATGATAGGCGCCTTTATTGCACTATTTGTTTATATGATACATTGCACTATAATTTACATTGCACTGCTCTTAATATCCGCGCCTTGCACTACATCGCTCACTCGCGCCATTGCTCGCTCCGCACTTGAACCCAATTGGCAACCTTCGAGGCTTGTCGGGGATAGGGAAACGATGAAAGTACTGATATTAGTACGGTATCGATACTTTCGTTTGATACCAAGTAACATTTTCCTTGAATCGAAACTGTTCGATATTTTACTCATATCAATACTTTGATGGCAGTATCGGATCGACATGTGACTGAAAAATTTTTATGTGGAAATCGACCCATCTTTCTAAACTGAGCTACGAATTATGTCTTCGTACAGTAGCTATTTGAAACTCAAGTGATAAAAAACAATAAATTTTGGCGTATGAAATTCTACATTTGCTTAAAACACCGCCACAAAGTCCTGACCTCAATCCCGTTGAGCACATGCGGAACATGCTAGAAAAAAGGATCAGGACTCATCATATTAGCTCAAAACCTAAGTTGAAACAGGCTCTTTAGCAGAAATGGACGAAAATAAAGCCAAGCTATGCAAAAATACTTGTAGAATTGATGCCACACTGTCTTTAAACCGTGATTAAAAATAAAGGTTACCCAACTAAATAATACAAAAAAAAAGTATCTACAGTTTTTAAGATTTTCATAAACTGTTTCGTAAGTGTACGAAGACTTTATTGCAGGCAAATTGTCGACTTTGCTTTATTTTTAGTCAATAAATTTGTAATGAATAACTGAAATGGATCTGTATTTGTTTCTAAATTAAATAAAAATGTTTAATGAATAAATCTGCTTTAAAACTTTTTCAAATTTCTTGCAACAATTTATTGTTTTTTATCACTTGCGTTTCAAATAGCTGCTGTACGGGGACATTATTGGTACACTGTAATTAGTATCAACTTTCATCATATCACTCTTCAAAATTACCTTTAATCTAGTTTAATTTAGTTTAATAAATTTATTATTTTAATGTTTCTAATCCGACTCAAGGAATGTTGTTTGCTTGCTTCCGTCTTGAGCGAGCAAACAAAACGAAATCTGATAGAATAGTTGCGATTAGCTGCACACGTCGGCTGAGTTGCGCTTTTGAGCCTCCATTTTCTTGATAAACCGTTGTACTTCGGCCTCTGACTTATTTCCTTTGCTGGATGCTGACTTTGAGCAGAATAATTCTTACATCGATTGCCATATTTTTGGCGTCGCTGTGAGAACGGGATTAATGAGTAATGGAAAGGGATAATCTAGTGAAGCAAACGTACCCGCCCATGTGTTCTCAGCAATAAATAACCTTCCGAATTAGATCTGAATGTGTGACGTAAATTTTGTGTGCTTGATCCCGAGAACAAAGTCGCGGAACGGCACCAGACCAGTTCCCGGCCCTATCATTATAATTGAAATCTCTGGCTTATCTAAAATCTAAACTGACTGACTATAGTAAGTATCATTTGATATTTACTCATATCAGTACTGTCGCAATGAGTACGGGACTTATATCAATACTTGGTTCTGATACTACTTTAAAGTAAAAGTATCGATACTTTCTTTCGATATCGTATCCCTAGTCGGGGACTTGTTTGAGACTGACTCCTCATCTCGTCACGTCCGCCATCGTCGTCGTCGTTGTCTTCCCTGTCTTCTCACCGAACGGTGCTGCCGTTCGGTACAAGCACTGATAGCACAACGATGAAGCTTGCATCCGAAGCTGATAACCGTCAAAGTTTGATTGTCTTAAAATGTCTTGTTGTCTAAAGAGTCTAAAACACAAACTTTGAAAGATTTATTGACTTGTTTACACTGTTTATTCCTTAAATGATTCAACACCTTCATTTTCGCTAGTAATACCACATCGTTTCATAACTGCAAAATGTCCCATATGACTTGTCAAATCTGTAGCCAAGCAAAAAGTAGAACGTGGTTCTACATAGGAATACGATGAAAGAGCTGATATGAGTACGGTGTCGATACTTTCGTTTGATACCAAGTAAAATTTTACTTGAATCGAAACTGTTCGATATTTTACTTATATCAAAACTTTGATGGTGGTATCGTATCGACATGTGACTGAAAAAATTTCACATGGAAACCAACCCATTTTTCCAAATTGTGTGATGACTACGCGACAGCTATATAATGGAAAACAAATGAGATATTTTAAGTTCAAGAAATCTTTCAATCATACACTCAGAAAAATTTCACCACTTAACACTTTTTTTAGAATCACTTTAAATCAAAAGTTGAAATCACTTTGAAATATTTAAATAATATTTAAATAAAAAAATTAATAATAGAACGCCAAATCATATTTAAATATGTTTGATTCAAAAATTTTCAAATATGATTTGGCTCGATATACGTTTCTTTTTAATTCAATGATGAAAAATTTTGATTTGAAAATAAAATTTTTTATAATAAAATGGAATTCAAATAAGATTCGCTTTTTATTTCAAAGTGATTTCAACTTTTGATTTAAATTTGATTTAAATTTGCAGAGCGTACGTATATGCTACCGATAGCGCGGAAAGAACGGCATTTTCCGATATTTGCCGGATGGCAGAGAAAGGCAAGGATTGAAAGATTTGCCATCAGCTGGCACCTAAGAAAAAGCCAAAACCAAATAAGTTCACTTTATCATATGCAAAAGTGAAAGAAGCATGTCTCAAATGATATGTGAGAATGTATATATCCGTGTAGCTGATAGGTGAGATTGTGTTGGCGTATAATCCCATCAGGAAACAGTAAGCGCAGCGAACATTCGCTAGCAAAAAACGAAATTCTCTGTGGTGGATTGCATAAAAGTGTCGGAAATGTTCTTTTTACTCGCCAAATAGTATCGAAAGTAGTATTAGGCTCGTTTCACACATATGAGGTTCCATTCGGTTCGGTTCGTTTTCGGTCGCTGCCGGCAAGTGTGAAACGATAATTCGGTTTCTATGCAGCAGTGCTGCCAACTTTTTTCCAGCCGTTGTAGCTAGATTTGAGGGAAAAAATAGCTAAAATGCTCACTTTGTAGCTAGTGTAACTAAATTCAACAATAAAAAACTCAAGGTTCTGGAAAACAGTTTTATTAAGCTAATGTGTATAATTAATATGGAAAAATATTGGATGTACATCGTATTATGAGTAGTTTATTAATTTAACAGTATAAAAGAGTATAAAAATTGTTGAAGAGCTTATTAAGTTCAAGAGAATTATATTCTATTTTTTTATTCATGATAGAAGCATCCTTTAAAATGGGTTGAAGAAATAGGAGGCATAAAAAGTTTTTGATTGTTATACTCCTTGTCAATCATTTTTGCTAAATAACATTCTTCTGATGTTTGGACTATGCTGAAGTGGAGTTTTAGCCACAGTTATTGGTTAATGATCCTTGATACTGATCCCGTTATTGACAACCACCTCGTTTACGAACTCCGTATCATCTTCAGAGGAATGTACAGAACCAATTATAAATTTCTGCAGGTAAAAATTTTAAGGTTTGGGGAAGAAACGATCCTCAAGCTGCAGAAACTGAAACCTGAATGGAATGACAAGCTCATCTTATTAATATTAAAAAAGGATTTTGACGACTTAATTTTTTAAATACACCGTTATTGACTCTGTAGCGAATATTAAGATGTGGGAGTGGCCTTAGCACAACTTAGAACCAGACCGAAGTCCAGAACCAAGAGTGCTAAGGTCAGAAAGTGGAATGGCTGGTGCCATTCAAGAGGCAAAACAAAAAAAAGAATTGCCCCGAGAGCAGGGTGCCCTAGAAATGGCCGTGAAGGCCCCTCGTCCGCATTAGCGGAGCACCCTTTAACCAACCCCGACGGATGCTGGGGTGCCGCTTTGCTAGCTCGCTGCGGCTGGGGTGGGTTCTTTAAACAAATGGGGATGGTTGGCTCTCAAGAAACGGGATGCTACGTATATTCATCCGTCATGAATTGTAGCCGCAAACTGATATGTAAACATATCCAGGGACCAAAAGGGGGCATAGTTCCGTAAAGGAAACCACCCAGGCTCTGCAACATGGGCTGACTAAGCAGACCCAGTGCTCGTGACAACGCACGGAGCCAGAAAATTGAAAATCTATAAAAGGAAGAAAAACGGGAAACGCGCTACCTCTCTTTTCTAAGGAACCCGGGTGAGGCAGACAGCCCCGGGCCCCTGATGTTAGTGGAGCCCTGACCCTCGATGGTATGGGGTCCTCCACCCTCTGATACTGGCCATATAATACCAAAAATTCAAAAAGCTAATCAAAAATCAAAAAGAACTATCATTCTGGATGGCCAGTATCCCTCCTTTAATAGATGCTGAAAATTTCCGAAAATGCACGAACTAGTTAATCATTTTTTTTAGGCCAGCCAGGCCGCGCGCGGACCCTGAAAGAGAAGAAGAACTTCTCGGGCTCTCACCCAATAAGAAGGCCAACAGGTTAAGTTAACGAGACATTACTTTATTTATAAAGAAAAGATAAAAATAAGAAAAGGAACAACAAACTTGGCTTTTCTTGTTTCCTATTTATCAACCGGAGGTTGTATTCACGTAGGATACGTTATATAAATGTTTTCTTATTATTTATTAGTAAAGGATTTTTGGCTACAGATTGTATTCATGATCTTATATTCGTTCACTTAGAAAGAGTAATAATCCCAAATTTTTAGTCTATTCCAAACATGTTTTAGCACTTAATTCTGACGATGTAAAGTGTTGTGCCATTAAAATCATGCATACAACTCCTGCCCGCTTAATCTGTCTTATTTACTCCATAAATGCTTCTGCACTTACTACATTTACATTAATCTTTTCCTCAAATATTATCCACATAGTTATAAAAGAGAAGCGAAAATGAAATTCTCCATCACAAACAATCTGGTTGTTTACTGTTTTATCCTAAAAATGAGCTCATTTTATCTTTACACACATAAAGCAAGCAATAACGTGTGTAGCCTTTTGAAAATATAAAAGCCAGTACTACTATAATATTTAGTTTCCATACAAAAAAAATGATTTGCTGTAACTTGCGGTTTTGGTATGGGGTTTCTGACTTTTCAGCACATTCTGCTTCTTCAATATAATTACATGGTTCAAATGATGAGAACCCAAATTATGTCTCCTAGACAAGTGTTTAACTCAAAATTTAGCAAATATAAATTGATGAAACTATCACATAAAAATTAAATTTCGAAATCTCATAAAAGCATTCTTTTCAAATTACTAGCAATCAAATTGAGGCGTAACGCCGCACAGGAGTTATTTAATCTACTAAAGTTATTTCAATTTCTTCCAATTACAAATTCTTTTACTTGCTTTCACTTTTAAGCTTTCATTTATTTTTCGATCCCGATTGATGTCGCTCTGTTTTGTCTGAAAGTATTACTTGAACTTAAGAGAAATCAAGCATATTGAAGAGTCGGGTGTATTGTGCGATTGTTTTGCATTCGACTCTGCAGTTATTTTCACAATAAAATTACAATTTGAAATTTACGTTATTCGATTTCCTTCTTAGTATTACTCCTACTAAACTGCTCCAAATCTGCCCAAAAATATCACCGGTTGAGCCCACCCAGCTAATGGACCGTTAACTTTCCAAGAACTATCACCCACTTCTTCATACGCTTTATTAATCGCCGTCTTTTGATCTACACAAATGTCGAAGATAGTGCAAACAAGCTACTTTGTAGATATGTGTATCGACAGGGACTGCATTTAAATGACCAAGGGACATTAGACGTATTCGACCAGTCCTCGCCCCCCTGCCGATGATGAAGCTTACTGCTTTCGATATGTAGGCAGCTCAATAGCCCAATTTAGCTGTATGTAAGTTCTGTTCAAGCTGTGATAGATTTAACCCGTCTAGCTTCGAAAACGCGTAATAATTTGTGTCTTGATAGTAGCATATTTTCCTTCCATAGTCCGCACACAACTTTTCCCCCATCGACGGTAGTTGATTATGGATTTAAAACACGTATTGCTAAAAAAATTAGTTGCACTTTGTTTGAAAAGATCGTGTGCCGGTCTCCATTTCTCATAACACTCCTCCCAGTTGACAACTAATACGTTCACCTATTTTACTATTGGCCAGGTGCAGTTCACTCCAATGCCCGTCGCTTCAAACTTTAGTTGGCAAGCTCATTAGGACCGCGCAACAACGATATGTAACCCGCATGCTATGTTATAACGGACACTCTTCAGATTATGACGACATTCACGTCGAAAAGAAAACTCCGATCACTTTCATGTTTATCTAGCGGTCGTCACTCGGATACAGTTATGCCACTGCCATCTTCCGTTTTTCTCTCTTTTGATTTATCTTAACTTATTGTCACTAAAGATTTTATATTGTTTTCCATCAGCTTTCAATTCAATTCTAATTTGCGTGAAGTGCAGCCGGTTACGCAGTTATTTGTATTTTAGAAATTCGCATAACACTTTCATGCGCACTTTTTAATGCGTATCGACAATGCAACTTTCTAGTCATACCGAAGAAAATATTCTATCCAATGCCGACGAATATGGATGAACGCACTTACGCACTTTTATTTCCACGATTTACGCAAGTCGATATTAATAATATTTCACAACAAATTCCCCGTTCCCGCCGGACGATGCAAATCATCTCCATAACTCCAGCAATCGATTAAGCGATAGCCCGCCGAAACGTGAATCAGCCTAGTTCAATCTCTTCCTCAGAACCTCTGCCCACGGCCACGATTTCAATCCGACCCGTCGCTACCGCGACAATCCAACGACTGCCAAAATTTTGTGAAAACCCACGAACATGTGGTGATTCGCGACAAAGTAGCACAAAACCGCATCCAAAGTACTAATCCGAGTAAAAGCCAATGATACCACATTACTTCGCTCAGTGCTCAATCCTTTCCCCCTTTACCGCAGCTAGAAATGAACGAAATTACTTACATGAGAGTACCACCGATGAATTATATTTTGTGATATCATCGCGTCGACTTCACGACAGCCAGCATGTAGCAATGCATCACGAGCAAATCGGACCAACCAGTTTTCCTTCGATCAACTTATTCGCCGCCTAAACTCATCCACCCGACAACTATTGATCTTTTGAGCTCAAACTTGGGGTGATGTGCAGCGGAGCTCCTATAATATGTAGCACAATGCCGTTCCAGCGAAAATGGCGCCACGAGCACCTTGATGAGCGGGTGGATGGCAATTTATCACTTTTCTTTCGTGTAAGCTCGCTCGCACATCTTGGTGAACACCTTTGTCGGGATCAAATTGTACTTGGGGCAAAGAAAAAGGTGGCAGAAAAAAAATGCCAGAAAATAGTGGCGAAGTCTAAGTTGTCAACAGTGGATGTCACGCTGCTGCCCTAGGATTGTACTCGTACACCAGATTCGTTTCATTTTTAAGCTACTCGAAAATTTTCAGTACTTCGAACGATCGTAATTCAGAATATTTTTCTCGGATACCACTGATATGAGCCGCGGTAGGGGTTTCACATGGGCCGTCGGTCACAAACAGTCCCAACACTTCTTTTCCGCCGATTTGAACGTGCCGTAAGCCTTGAAGCTGATGCCGATCGTTCCGCGCGTATTTCAGATATGAGTCACACTGTCAGATGCGATTGCGACGATTGCATGGAAATAGAATTTTTCCTCTCAGCTCTGCAACTGCTGACTCTGTACACGCTAGTAGCGACGAGCCGCATCGAGTACATTGTAATCAACTTTTATTACTAGTACCACTGTGTTTCATACATTTCCCGAACAAATCATTTCACATGTGACCCGATCGTTCCGTTTGATAGATCACTTGCCTAACGAACGCTATTCACTAGTTTCGATAAGAAAAATGTCACAAAACCACCCAATTACAGCACTTCAAAACTATCTGATCTTGTTATTTATTAATTGTAAGTAACACACGAGCACTGATTCGTTTATTCACTTGTTCTCTCTCTTAACTCTGCCGCCACGCCAAACGACACGTCGCTACCGCGACAATCCAACGACTGTCTCGAGCTTATCAGCTCCAGCTCGCAAGCCCGCTTACACAGCAAGAGGAAATTCCGTTAGGAATTTCGTTGCTGTGCGAAAACAAAAATAAGGTCACCGGGGGACTTGCGGGACTTATTTTTGTGCACTTGAAATGCGTTTCGATTTAAAAAAAAATGTTGTAGCGTCTCCGATCCATACAGTGTGGGTCGGAGATATGTGACCGGCAATTTTTAAATAAAAAAAAAATATAAAAATTACTGGATGCTACAACTCCGACCATAACACTTGCTTTGTCTGCCATATTTGTAATATTTAGGATGTAGTTTTCTAAACACGTGTTTATGGCAGCAGCAATATTTTCAATAGCCCCCCTTTCTAGCTCTTTCAAGTAAATTGTAATAAATTTTTGCTAAATATCACTAAAATGTCCGTAGACTCGTCAATTAAAATACTAGAAATACAGTTATCAAAATCTGCCTTTAAATCCGATGTGAAGTATGGAAACAAACTGCCCTCAACTTAGAAAATATAGTCTTTATTTTCGCTGTGTTGGAAAACTCTACAAAATGAAAAAAAAAACATAGCTAGCGTAATTCTAACGTTTGATTTTACTACTGAGCACGATTTCTAATGTCTTCTAGAGTTTTGTGCGAACACTTTGTCTACGCCTGAATTTTTCGGTTCTTGTCTTCAAATTTAGGCAGATAATGTATATTCTATATTAAACATATTTTGGTTGTCTTACCTATTTTAGTTTACTCCTAATGAGTTAAAACTCACGGTTTTTCTTCGCACCGAACACAAGAAATAAAACTGTTCGTAGAGACAAAGTACATAGTAGTAGTACTATTGTACTACCCAAAGCTTTGGCGACCTTAGAATTTAAATTTGTTTTAAATATTAATAAACTAGTGTAAGTTAATGCAATCAAAGCAAAAATTTAAATTATTTATAATCTATAAATTTGTAGCTAAATTTGTAGCCAATAGCTAAATGAAAAATTATGTAGCTAAACAGGTTCTTTTTGTAGCTAAATCTAGCTACAAAATAGCTAAATTGGCATCACTGCTATGCAGTGCCTAATAGAAACCTTATAGAACCGAATACTCCCTGATGCCTAGTACTATACTCTTCGCGAAACGAATTCAACGGTCAAATCTCATACAAAAAGAGCTTTACTGACGAATTGAAAAGCTCTTTTTGTATGGGATTTGACCGTTGAATTCGTTTCGCGAAGAGTATAGTACTAGGCATGAGCACGAATAGGTTTCACCAGGTTTCTATTAGGTGTGAATTCGTGTCCAGAGAACAGAAAGCAATCGAGGCGTTCACACAAGCACGGTTTAGTTTCGGTTTTAACTCATTGGACCATTTGAATTTTTTTTTTTAGATTTATAAATTATGAGTTTGGATCTCTTAATTTGAAATATTTAGACGTTTTATCTAGTTAGTTTAGACAGTTTTAGTTAGTTTTATTTTTACCAACAACTTTTTTGAAATTATCAGTTGCAGTTTTTCGGATAAATTGAGCGACTTATAAGATGTTGATGTGGATTGGCTGAATTGTGCTTTGCAATCCAAAGTAGCGCTGTGAGGCAAGACTTGTGCAAAATATGAAAATAAATTTAAGGCGCAAGAGGCATGGACAAACGATTGTGTGGGAAATTTTCGAAGAATTTTATGAATTTTGAAAAACAAAACCTAATATGATACGTGTGAGAACCCTGTATGTTTGAAGGGATTTCATTCGGTTCGGTTTGTTTTCGGTTACAACAGAAAACGAACCGAATTGAACCTCATGAAACGAGCCTTACGCGTTAACTGTCTTATCACTTACAAGTTTTATACTCAGAATAGGTTTTCAGAAAATCAATATTGCATAAATCGCCATTCGTTAAAAGTATATTGCCTACACGGTTAGAAATTTTCGGATAAATTTGATAAATTTTGGAATGCATATAGGTCCAAACGAAAGTTAGTATCAATCCAATAAGTTTGTTTAAGATCAAACAATTTAATCTGATAAGATAAATTTTATCTGATAAGATACACGGTATCCGAATCGCATATAAATGAATACACCACATTCTTATTAAATGTACACCATTTAGAATAAGAAATATATTATTCTAATTTCGAGGTCACAAATTTATCCCATTTTCGAAAACCCAAAATCATTTAACCCAAAATCTTATTCTGTTTTTTTCCCTCTTTTTTATTATGAATATACATATTGGGAACAATTATCCATTATGATGAAAAAACAATGAAAAAAATTGAATATTTATGCATTCAAAGATAAAAGTAGGTGTTGTGAAAACACTTGAAATAGTACACCAAGTAAAACTTTCGAGCATTAAATTCAATTATGTACTGTGAGATGGATAACGATTATTGGTTTTATTATTTGAAAAAAAAAATCGATAGATTTTATTCTTTTATACTTTATTCACCAAAATCAAAGTTTTACAATATTCCTGTAGTGATTAAAGTTGTTCCTTATGGCTACCAAATAATTTTCACAAATAACTTTAATAAACACTTCCAATTAACTTCACTTACAAACTCGAAATGCTAATTGCTCGACTTGCGACGCAAAAGTAATTCTAAATAATTCGTTTTATTTTTTATGAATTTATGATAAATATTATCCGATCTTGGTATAAACCACCCGTTTATACGAAACTCGTACAAAAGTTATTCCAAAATAGGATAGAACAATTTTATCCAACGTCAACATATATAATCTATACGAATATTAGGATACATAATAGTACACCATTGTGAAGATCAATTTTATCCGAATATTTTTCACCGTGTAGTGGGAATGAGAAACGTATCTGATCCTAGCGGCGCTGCTTGGCGCGGCACTTTCTGTCTTTTTTCAACTTTCGACATGAATATTGGTATCTATTTCTCGCAATCAGGGGGAAATATCCCAAATTGTATCGCAAATTACGTTCTTTTCGCGCTATCTATAGTATATACGCTCTGGCTATAGTGTCCTGGCCATAGTTCTATACTTCAAACAGTAACTGGAGATTTAGTGGCCGGAGATTCCGAGTCTTGTGTGAAACGAGCCATAGGATACGCATTGTAACTGGCTCAAAGCAAACCTGTGCCACAGCGCAAGAAGTTAGTTCCTGCACAGCGTAAGAAGTTAGTTCCTAACCAGCGTGCCAACTCCTTCCATTTTCCCAAAAAACCACTTTGATCTTAAAATTGCACCTCCATTGACGCAATGCATTATCCCTGTAGGAAAAATGGCAAGGCGTTGCTTGAGAATTGATTCTGGAAGTACTCCATTATTCACGAAGCTCCATTACTAACAATGTAATCGAGTTCGTCGAGTAAGCGATCAAGTAACAACTTACCTACTGCATTACCGTTCATAAAAAGTAATGCAGTAGGTAACTTGTTGCTTACTTCTACGAGCAAGTGAGGCTGCGTAGCCACAATTCTTATGCACGCAGTTCCGAAAAAATTGTATGTTTCAACAGTGCGAGTTATATTGTGCTAGTGATGTAAACGCGTGTTCGATTTTTCTATTGAAATATAGGTTTAAAATAGTGTATTTTGAATAATGCTGGAATATTTTGATTTTATATCCTTGTTTTGATAAATAAAATTTATGAACTTTATAGTGATATTAGCTGTTTTACTTGTCTTCTTTCATCCATGAAATCTGTGTCTATATATTTTGCATAAACTTTGTACTTATTTATTTTTCAACTAAACGAATAAGTGTCATTGGTGTGCTACTCTCCGAATTAGACTTTGATTTCCATCACGCTTACTCGTACGTTTTCGAGATGATTATTTACAATTTTCTTAGTTTTCACCATATATCAACGTACCATATCACCACTTCTGTAATGTATTACAGCACATCTCTTACTGAGCTGATTTTCTATCATCACTTCTGAAAGCACTCCAATGTAAATGTTCCCGTAACTAGTACAGAATACAATCACAACATATTACCTTCTATGACATAATGAGTTAAATGTAATGCATAAATTATATTGGAAGTGCTTACCTTGGTAATTAGTTACCATTACCTAGAAGTAGTTACGAATCGTATGCTGAATGTCTTACTGAAGCTACAGGGATCTTTCAAAGCAACCTGAGAGTGTGCTGGTATTCTGTTGCGAGAGTGAGCCGTATGTGAGCTACGAAAAATCTAGCCTGAGTATGTAGTTATCGAATCTTATCTTTCATGCCTTTCGGTTCCATGCGAGTTCTTCCAATTTTCCAGGCTCATCAACAGGCCGGATCACTGGATTTTTGGTCCGTTCGAACTCCGTATATGTATATGGTCAAAAAATCCAATGAACCGGCCTGAGATTGTATTGTTGATCAGCTGATTATAGGCCTGGAAAGTTGAAAGAAATCGCATGGAACAGAAAGAGATGCAAGATAAGATTCGACAACTTCTTACTCCGGCTAGATTTTTCGTTGCTCACATACGACTCACTACTCGCAAAAATACCAATTAACTCTCAGGTCGCTTTGACAGACTCTACATTGCGTAAATGGAGGCGCAAATTCAAGGTCAAAGTGGTTTTTTTTTCCAAAATGGAAGGAGTTCACCCACTTATCTTTCCCTACACTTTGGCTATACCGTCGATGTCCACTCAATTTCTACTAACTCAGTGAGCAAAAATAAATTTTCCTCATCTTCTTCTTAGAAGTAGAGAGGGATGCCATTAGAGTTCGCGTCAAAATAGTGTTGCTATGACATATACTAACCAACAATATTTGAAATTTGCTATTTGAAAACACTATGAGTATGAAAAGTGTTGCCAATGAAAAGTGAGTACCTTGCAAGGGAAGGTAGTATAGTAGTACGGCAACTAAAAACGGAGTTTACATACTCCGATTGGAGTACAGCGGCAGCACTGGTCCGGACCATTCTTTGGGCACAGCGTAAGAAGTTAGTTCCTAATCAGCGTGCCAACTCCGTATATGTATACGGACCAAAAATCCAGTGATCTAACCTGAGATTGTATTGTTGGTCAGCCTGGAAAGTTGGAAGAAATCGCATGGAACAGAAAGAGATGCAATATACAATTCGGCAACTACATACTCAAGCTAGATTTTTCGCTGCTCACATACGGCCCACTCTCGCAAAATATACCAACATAATCTCAGGCTGCTTTGACAGATAATGCATTACGTAAATGGAGGCGCAATTTCAAGGTCAAAGTGTTTTTTTGGGAAAATGGAATAAGTTGGTACGCTGGTTGTTATTACACTGTGCTTTGGGCGCTTCCGAATTCATGTCTTTGTCCTCATCTTCAGCTTGTTTTGATAGATTGTGACGTCAATAGAGTAGCTGAGCTATTTTAAAGGTTGAACTATACTGGAATCAATGCCTCCTATAAGTACGGGCTGTAATGCAGAATAATGACGACACACTAGACTGTCAAAATGTCGCGAAAAACACACGTAGTCTTATGGGACGTCCGCGGGAAATCGTAAATTGTACAGGTTGCGTTGAAGTGAGTGAAGTGAAAACAAAGTGAGATCTGCGGAACAGTGCTAGTGAACTGCTTAAACCCAAATTGATGCGGTGCGTGAGGTATAATTGGAAAAATGTTTATCGGTTGGTGTTAGGTTATGTGACGTTTTGTGTCGATTCACTGTTGATGCAATTGATTGGCACAAAATGCAAGTTATGACTAAATATTATACTACAACGCGTCCACGCACAAAAAACTAACGTTTTATTCATATTTTAGCTTAAAAACCGCAAGTGAAATCTCGGTATGTGTCGGCACTGCTTCGTGGAAATGTCAAAATTCACGGCTAAATTGACGTCATAGCTAAAACGATTACGTAGCCTGACGGCCCGTACTTCTAGGAGGCATTGCTGGAATTAAGTAAACTTTTCTAATGCTTCAAATACATATTAGCCTAAGCTAGAGCATCTCGGGTTGGGCCACTACAGGCCGATTCGAGAACAGATGATGCTGTCCACACCATGGCCAGAGCTGGCGAGCTTCAGTTGTCTATTCAGCCTGTCAAATTCGTTTGGTTGGTGCATGTTGGTGCCCAAATTCCACTCAGATCGGAATGCGGGCCAATATCGATCAATCGTAGCCATCTCAAACCAAGATGGTGTACACATATTGGCCACAGGCTTTGTTGGTCTGGCTTGGGCCAATATGTATTTCCTACATTACAGTTTGAAGCAGACCAAGACGAGGTGTCCGAAATCTATGGCTTTGCTTCGTAACAATATTGCGCAATATCAAGGTCATACTGTTATTTTACCAAAATGGCAGGAGTTCACCACTTATCTCTCTTAAGTAGCAAATACATATTGGCCGAACCGCAGGCGAAAGCTGTCGAGCCCGAGCGTGTGGACGGTCCAGACAAGCGATTTTGACAGAGGACTCGCCAGCGCTCGTGCGATTTCCGATCGAAGTCGGTTTTTTGGGCACGAGTCAAAGGGATTTTGTCACGACCCGACAAATGCCGTCCACATGTTGGCTCACAAGCTCCACAAGCTCAGTCTGCGTTATGAAGGAGCGCGCGAAGGAAAATATTTCTCCAAAAACTTTTGAAAAGCGTGGCGGTGTAAATATTCAATAGTTTAAATCTTATGGATGCAACAATGACTAAAATTTCAATGTCATTGATGTAATCAGGCAGCTGTATTTCAACTTTTTAATAGTTTCGGATGCTTTTATTTGACTAAACAGACCTGATTCACATAAACGTTCTATCTACATTTTAGTGCTTTCGAGATATTCAATGAATTGTGGTTTGATTTGTACTGGAGATATCTGGAGAGTGCATTTTTCAATATTGATTTAACATACTCTCACAAAAGAAAGGTTTTTCAAATTTTGCAGAATGATGTAATAGAGCTACTTTTCGATAGCAAAAATCGGCCATTTGTGGTGTCTTTTTCTTCTTTTGCAGCAGAGACCCTTCTAGCCTTTTTTTCTTGCCTCATAATGAATGAAGCTGTTAGTTTCTGCTATGGGTGAGGAACGCGACTAGATTTATAATTTTGAATTTTGTAACCGCCCAAAACAGCTGATTATCAGCTGGCTATTGACAGCTGGCAAAGTTGCGAATCGCAGTCAATGTCTGGAAAGCAGCATTTGCTGCTATCCTTACGTTGGCCGGCTCGCCTGGCCTCGGCCAATATGTATTTGCTACATTAGGATACGGTCAAGACGGAGCGACGAGAGCATCGAATCGAGCAACGCGCTCAAACTGCTCATATACTAAACTTCCATGTCAAAAGAGCGACCAAAGCAGAAATGTGATAGTAGCGGCGAAATCGAATCAGACTGATTTCGTTGCTCGAGGCTCTCTTCGCTGCGATTTGGCTGTACCCTTAAGCCCTAACCAAAGATGAGTCTGCGAACATAATCGTCTGTCAAAACCGACCTGCTTTAGAGCAAAAAAGGCACTTTTTGGCATACGCAAACAGGAGTGAACATAAATGCCCATACAGTGCATAAGCGAACGTATGTCAAGTCATATCTCATCACCACTTTACGTACGGATAGCTCATAGCAAAAATTGAGCAAAATGTTGCTTAATGAGCATGCCACTTTTCTGGCCGTTCGGAAAGTTATGTTTGGGTGCAACATATGTTTTGCGTGGTTTACCTCGGCGCATATGCGCACGTACGGACGCAAACTCATCACTGGTTAGACCTTTATGCCTGCGTTTTTTCCCGCTCCGATACAGAACAGAATATAACTATGCCGCAAAAACAGCGATCTAGTACAAAACAACAGTGCATTCGCTAAGATTGACATAGGTGGCTGTATTCGCTGTGGTAGCACAAAACAGCTGAAAATTAATGGAAAAAATAACGAGTGCAAACTACCACAATCGATAGAAAATAGAGAAAAAATTAACAAAAAATTACCTCTTTTAGCTACACATTATGAGGGCTTTTTCTATTTTCCTAACTTACAAAACATTCAACATAACCTTAAGCCACCTCATGGCAAAAAAGACAAATTCTCGTGAGCTTTTTTTTCTGTACTCTATAGTTCAGTACCTGAACTACCTTTGAGGAATAGGATTTCTGTACTAGTGAATTCACTGGTACAGGAGTGTTGCTGGATAGAGGAGCAAAAAACGGGCTTAAAGTTTTTGACGGATCCTGACCTCAGCATAGACCACAGCGGCTCATTGTATTCCAGCATTTAGCCTCAGCGAAAATTGTTTGTATAAACCAGGGCTGTGGAGTCGGAGTCGTGGCTCTGTACATTTATAAGCGGAGTCGGAGTCGCGTTCGACTCCGACTCCGCTTTAAATATACAGGGGCACGACTCCGACTCCACAGCCCTGGTATAAACTGCAGATATACTAGAGTATATGGCCATTACGAAATTAGTGCTGCCATATTTTGGATTCTTTGTGTGTACTTGTAAAAAAAATTATCAAACTATGCTGGGAATATCAAAATACGTTACCGCCAACCACACTCATGTAAACATTGTCGGCAACAGTCACATACAGGATACGTATATGCTATTCGCATAACGTCTTATACAAGAGATCGAGAGAGATTAAAAGCAAGAGATCGACTCATGTATCAGCTGTTTGCAAAACGTATCTGGCCGGGTTTAGAGGGGTTTTATTTGCCATGAAGCTTGAGTAGTCTAGTGGATAGAGCACTCACTGGCTTCTTGTGTATGGGGTCCCCTGTTCGAATCCAGATTCGAACCAGAAACCGCACACCGAACTT